>CM029519.1:460768-1060768 GCA_017140615.1 Eucalyptus cladocalyx
AAAAAGTGTAATTAAATCTTAAAACTTATCAAATGGTTTAATTGAATCCTCAAGTGCTGCGTCGAACTTAATGAAAAATGCTGACATGTCACGTCGTGACATTTTAAATAATTTTTCATTTTGCACATGGATTTTTTAATTATTTTTTTATTCAAAATTAGATTTAAAAACTAAAAATGAAAAGCTAAATTTTATTTTATAAAACTGTTAAAAAAAGAAAAAAACAGAAAATGGTAGCTCCTATACACTTATATTAAAAAGGGATAGAGTGGCCGGTTGCATCTAGCCTCGGCCATGATGCCAGACTGGTGGAGCCTACCATTATCTTTTTTCTTTTTTTTAGTATTTTTTAAAAAATAAATTTTATTTTTTCTTCTCGAGTTTTAAATCTAATTTTAAAAAAAAAAATTGAGTACAAATTAATTTTAAAAATATGTGGAAAGAAAAAAATCATTTAAAATGATATGTCAGTGCCAAGTCAACATTTTCCGCCAGTAAGTTCAACAATGTTAACTTTAGACCATTAAATAAATTTGACAAGTTTTAGAACTTGATTGCATTTTTGTGAGTGGATTCCAAATTACATTTTGCCATAAGTTTTAGGACTTTAGTGTCTTATCTCTTTAGTCAACCAAGGACTTCACTAGTTTATAATTAAACTAGTATAATTCAGCTATCACGTGTGCGAGATAAGCGCCTTGGCTGGGAGTGACAAGTCCTGATTTCTTCAAGTTTTTCACGGCACAAGGAGGCAGCAAAGAAGCCAAAAGTCTTGAAAACCATTTTGTTCCTAGTCCTCCGACTTGGAAGTTTCATGTCCCCTCGCAAAATTTCAGTTTAAAATGCATGCTAATGAGCTGTCAAGAAAAGCTTTCTCTTAATTTAAGGGTGTGTTTGGTAATATTTATATTAAGAAATATTTTGTTCATTTCTATTTAGTAGAAATTTTTTTGAGCAAAAGAGCACATTTGGTACAAACCTAAAATTTCTATTCTCGAAATAGAAAAGAAAAAAAGCATTTGATATAATCTCAAATTTTTTGTGAATGTGGAGTTTTTATTTTTCTAATATTTTTCTTTGATTTTTCTTCTTTTTTTCCCTCCTTCTTCTTTCTCCTCTAGTCGATCGATGACTATCACGGACAAAGGGCCGGTGAGTGGACCTCGCCAACCTCGCCAAGATCTAGTAAGGTTGAACCTTGCCCAACCATAAGCAAGATTTGCTTGAGGTTAGCAAGGTCCACCTCTAAGTGGCCCTCGTCTCTAATCAATCGCCGAGACCCCAACGACTAAGAGAGGGAGGAAGAACAAGAAAAGGAAAAAAAAATGACTGACTATTTCGAAATTTTTCTTAGAATAAAAGGGCAATTTTTTTTTTTTTTTTTTTATACTTTTATTTCTATTTTAAATTTATTCCTCATTGACACCTAGCCAACAATGGCCCTTGGCCTAGCTAGCGAGGTCAGTGGCCTCCCCTATGAAGCACCGAGCCTTTCTTCAATGATCAGCAAGCTTAACTCTCTTTATGCTCCCAATTTCTTAACAAAATTAAGAAATCAAATACCCTTCTTAGTTCATTCTCTAACAAGAAGTCTTGTTCTGTCCTTGTGGCTCTAGTATGCATGCGCCGTAGATATACATTGAGAAGAAGGATGCTATATTCATGTATGAGGCGACACCCCGCCGCTAATTGCAAACCTATCCAAATACAATTACAGAACAAAATTCATGAACTTTGAACAGGCAGAAGCCATTCGCACATCCCACGAATCGAACTCAGGCGGGAGAGCTATGCCTTGACCCGATCGAGGGTTCATTACTGGGAGCGAACAGGCGCGGGCTCGAAGATGAGCGAAAGCCAGCTCCAGCGGGAGCCCGCACGCGCGGTCGACTTCGCGTTCGTTTTTCCGGAGCGACGATCTTCATTGTCCACCTTGACAACACAGTGACCCAATCGAAGAAGGATCAGATGATAGGTGAAATCGAAACTCAAGCAAAGTGTTGGGATGCGATGACAGAGCAAGAAGGAGCAAGCGAGAGAGACAGAACATTTTGTGCGCCAAGACGGAGGTTTTCGGTTCATAAAATGTGAAAATAGAAATGTCGTCGCAAAAAGAGAAGAAGTATAATTAGTTTTAATTTTATGGTTAAAATATTAATATTTTTTATATGATGGCAGGGCCCTTATCAAATATCCATTACCAAACATTAATTTATATATACACTATTTTTTGTTATAAGAGCAATTATCATATTACGGTAACGATGATTATCGAAGAAGGATGCTACTAAACTTTGAAATTTCAATTTGGGATACGTAGAATTGGCTTCTAGTTTTGGGCATCATTCATAGTGTGATTTCTTATTAGAGTAAGGAGAAGCTTAATTTCCATCAATGGGAGAACAATGCCAATCTTTCCCTCTTTTTCACTAAAGAAATGTATTAATAGGTCAAAAGTCTCAACAAGACAAAAGTCAATTTCCAATGAAGTCAAACTTAGCGTCTTGATTAATTATTCCGAATATATCATCATCCCTTACGGCTCATTATATTATGTGGAATTAGGTACTAGCCTATATTTTTTAGTAATGGAGTAGAGGTGGTCCTTTTCTCTCGCATTTAACTTGTGATTTTCTTATAGTTTTTCTTCCTTTATATATTTTAGGTGATAAAGGTGAAATTAATATTGGATAATTCAATTCCATTGTCGTTGGTGGTCTAATTCAACAAATGAACTGAACTTTCCATGCACCAACTCTCTGCAAATTGTCTCTGACGACAAAGATTGAGCAGAAGGGTCAAGATTGATGAATGCGTGATCACCAAGGCCTTAGACTTCCAGAACAAGAAACCAAGTTTGACTCAACAAAAAACAAGTTTGACTTTGTCACCAAAAACTCTCAAAGAGCTCTATCCAACCCATCACAATCCAACCCATCACAGATCAGGACTCGGAAGGAGGACATTGTTCTAGTAAGTGTGGGATGGAGGGAGTCAAGTTGCTCGGAGCTTGTCCTAGTCCCTTCAGTCACAGAGTTATATGGGCTCTCAAGCTCAAGGGAGTGGAATACGAGTATGTGGAGGAAGATCTCCGCAACAAGAGCGATGAATTGTTGCGGTTCAACCAGTTCACAAGAAGATCCCTGTGCTCATCCACGGAGGAGACCCGTTGCAGAGTCCGCTGTAATACTGGAGTACATCGAAGAGAGTTGGCCACAAAACCCTCTGCTTCCTCGTGATCCTTATGAGAAGGCCGTGGCCCGGTTCTGGATCAAATTCAATGATGACAAGGTGTGTTGCGAACATCGAAATGGAATTGTTTTCCGTGATAGATTTATTGAAAATTTTGAGGCGCATTGGTTGCCTGTAACAGTTTCGTTTAGCTATTGCACAAAAGTATCACGTGGAGATTTGTTGGTTTTCTGGTTTCGATAGGAATTATCTTCAAACATTTAGGTCACAGAAATTTCACCTAGAAATATCGGTTTCGATATGTTTCAGTCAAGATTTCTATTCTGAGAACTAGGTTCGGTTCATGTCTCAATAGCCTTGATCTCGACTTTAGCTTGAAGTGAAAACAGAATTTTATTCAGAACAAGATGACCCTAAATAGCTACATAAGATAATTAAAGAAAAGCTGTAAGCATGGTTAAATCCTCCTTCCACTCTCTAACAATGAACATTCTGGGTGATGAAGATCCCAATTTTCGTCAAATTCTTTCAAAGCACAGGAGAGCAACAGGAGGAGACAACAAAAGAGCCAAGACAGTCCTGAAAACCATTGAAGAACATGCTCCTAGAGAGGAGGACAACTTCTTTGCTGGGGACAATATTGGCTTGCAAGATTTGGTCTTTGGATGGCTAGCTTGGTGGCTTCAAGTCCTGGAAGAAGTGGCTGGCGTGAAATTATTCGAAGCTAGCGAATATCCTCGCCTGCACAGATGGGCGCAGAATTTCAGAGCGCATGATGTGATCGGAAGCAACCTCCGGAGCGTGAGGCCATGCTTGCCTACTTCAAGCGCGCCAGGAGACTTCCATTGCGTCTTCTCCATCAGCAGTGTAGTCGTGTGGACCGAGTCTTGATGATGACTTTTACTTTCGTGAGCAAGTTCTGCTAATAAATTTCCAGAGTCTCCGTGTGGATTTATGTAATGAGTAGTGATGGTCCTAAAATGTGCTTATGCATGCTATTTTTATGTAGGAAAGTATGAGGTTGGTATGTCGAAAAATTGATTGACTGGGAGATATGAAATTAACAGTGAAGGAAATTGCATATTTGTCGCTATGGATGAGATTCATCATTCAGGTATGATGCGTTTTTCCATTACGAGTTGCGTCTAATCCTTCTTGTTCACTAATCCTTGACGCTCTCCTATAAAAAGCTATGCAACTAGAACTCTCAGGTCCACATGAGCAAGAAAACTCCTTAATGACCTCATAATTGAGGCTTTGCTTGCAGTACAGGCTCGAGTTTATCCCAGTACAGCTTCATCGTTTCCGTACTGTAGAACGATCGAGAAGTAAAGTCAATATCTTTTCTCTATGCACTGTCCATCTTGGACTGCAGTAGTCGCAAATTAGAAAAAGATGTGCCAGTATGCTCTTAGTCTCGAATACTGAAGTCTCCATGTCCTTGTGAGATTCGAGAATCTCAGTTTTGCGCATGTCTAAGCTGTCATGAAAATCTTTCTGCTATTTAAGAAGACAAAAGGCCATGTGCTCAAGAGATAGCAGAGCAAGCAACGGACATATATATATACGACGCTCCACAGCACAACTATTCAGAAACTCATGCACTTAAACAAAATCAGCGAAAGAAGTACGTTTGTGTTCAGGTTTGATAATAACAAATTGCATCAGGGCCTCATAATGGATGGATGGGCTCGATGAAGCAGGATGGATGCTACCTGATAAAGGGAAAAATCATGTGAAAATAATGAATTTTATGACGTACGCAGAGGGGTTGCCCAGTTATCATTCTAAGTTGATAAGTGTCCTCCCTGTCACTAGTTTACCTAAGGCCATACCTGAAATTTCTCGAAGTAGTTTTAATTTGACTACTTATCACTATTCTCTAATCCTGTCGAAATACTATGTCTCACAGTTTGGATTAGTTGCTAGATAATTTGTGTCGCCGCATAAACTTTCTGTGTCAATCATTTATTTTGGAGCAAGTGCTGTCTTCCTTCAAAAACCTTTGCACGGAAGAGCAGATTTTCTGCTTCGACTTTGACAGGTAATCCCAATGTAGCAAATATGTTGGTACTAGCATAAGGCCGGGACACCAAGACTATTCATTTGACTCATTTCGGTTATAGCTAGTGCGTTCTAGAATGAGGTTAAGACTCGACTCATCTCTGCACATAAATCACGCAACAGCATAACCACAATGGTCTAAAACTGAGTATTTTTGTGTAAAATCTAATGTCATATTATGAAATGACAGCTCCAGGGCACCGCAGGGCTCCGAGAACATGCATTCGGGTCGAACTGTTTGTCACCTGTAGAAGGATTTCAGAGGCGATGCCGTGAAGTGATCGTTGATAATGTACATGTACTTCATGGTTCATGCAATGTCTGATGTACTGCTATGGAGTTTTATAGGATCCCGTCTGCACAAGCTCTCACAGTTTCACCTTTATGGAATCAGGGATCTGAACTTTCTTGAAATGGAAAACTTCCATTTAACAATAACTAGGATCCCGGTTAGCTCGAACAAAGAAACGACATAAGAATGCAACGTTAATTGTACCAAGTGTGATAGAGCCATTTGTACATTTTCCCCCTTTGTGGATTGGTAAGTTATGCTTGCGATGTCTTTTCGCACGGTGGACAAGCAGGAATGCTGCATATATGTGATCACTTAGCGCTAATTTTATTAAAGGATAAGTGCAATAGAAGTCCTAGAACTTATTACGAAAATGCGATTGATTCTTAAAACTTGCAAAAAAAATGTAATTAAATTCTAAAACTTGTCAAATTTGTTCAATTGAGTCCTAAAATTAACACCGTCAAACTTACTAACGGAAAATGCTGACATGGCGCGAACGTGGCATTTTAAATAATTTTTCATTTTCCACATGGCTCTTTTTAATTATTTTTTATTCAAAATTAGATTTAAAAATTAAAAGGAAAAGCTAAAATTTATTTAAAAAAACTGAAAAAAAAAGAAGAAGAAGAGAAAATGGAAGCTCCTCCACGGCCGCCGCCCATCACCGAAGGGGCCAGCAACGGAGGTGGCTGGTTGTCGGCCCCTCCGGCGATGGGTGGTGGCGGCGGCGGAGCTGCCATTTCTCTTTTTTTAACAGCTTTTTAAAAAATTAATTTTTAGTTTTTCTTCTTTAGTTTTTAAATTTATTTAAAAAAATTGAATAAGAAATAATTTTTAAATGCCATGTCTGTGCCAAGTTAGCATTTTCCGCCAATAAGTTCTACGATGTTAAATTTATGACTTAATTAAATCAATTTGACAAGTTTTAAGACTTAATTACAATTTTTGTAAGTTTTAGGACTCAATTATATTTTAAGTAATAAATTTTAGGTCTTCAATTGTACTTATATCTTTAGTCAACCAAGGAATGCTAGCTTCACTAGTTTAACAATTAAACCAGTATTATCATCCAACTATCACGTGTCTGAGATCATCAAAGTTGATAAGATGTCCTGGCTGGGGTGACAAAGTCCCTGATTTTCTTCAAAGTTTTTCATGCCACAGGGAAGCAACAGGGAGGAGGCAACAAAGAAGCCAAGAAAGTCTTGAAAACCATTTTGTTCCTAGTCTCCAACTTGGAAGTTTCATGTCCTCACAAGAATTTCAGTTTCATGCACTAATGAATTGTCAAGAAAAACTTTATGCTTTTTTAAAGGTGTGTTTAGTAATATTTCTGTTAATAAATATTTTTTTCATTTCTACTTGGTAAAAAATTTTCTGAGCAAAATAGCACATTTGGTACAAATCTAAAATTTCTATTCTCAAAAGAAAAAGAAAAAAGCATTTGACATAACCTCAATTTTTTTGTGAACGTGGAGTTTTTTCTTAAAATTTTTCTTTAATTTTCTTTGATGTTTCTTCTTCTTTTATTCCTCCCTTCTTCTTTCTCCTCTAGCCGATCGATGATCATCATAGACAAGGGCTGGTGAGGTGGACCTCGCCAACCTTGCCAAGATCTAGTAAGGTTGAATCTTGCCCAACCATAGCAAGATTTGCTTAAGGCTGGCAAGGTCCACCTCTAATCAGCCCTCATCTCTAATTGATCACCAAGACCCAACGATCGGCTAGAGGAGGAAGAACAAGGAAAGAAAAAACAAGAAAAGAAAAAAATGACCTTATTTCAGAAATTTTTCTTAGAATAAAGGGATAATTTTTTTCTTTTTATTTCTATTTTAAATTTATTCCTTGGCATGACCCCCAGCCAACGATGGCCCTTGGCCTAGCTAGGCGAGGGTCAATGACCCCCTATGAAGCGCCGACACTCTTCAAT
This sequence comes from Eucalyptus cladocalyx, assembly GCA_017140615.1. NCBI lineage: Eukaryota > Viridiplantae > Streptophyta > Magnoliopsida > Myrtales > Myrtaceae > Eucalyptus > Eucalyptus cladocalyx. The sequence goes on from CM029519.1 coordinate 468,250, forward strand.
GATCAACAAGCTTAACTCTCTTTTTGCTCCCAATTTCTTAACAAAATTAAGAAATCAAATACCCTTCTTAGCTCATTCTCATAATAAGAAGTCTTGCTCTTCTGTCGTTGGGGCTCTAGTATGCATGCGCCGTAGATATACATTGAGAAGAAGGTGTAAGAGTTTTTCCTAATGTGGACTAAATTAATTGATATTGTAATTTACTGTTTTTACGGTTACCGTAAAACAGGGTTGGTCTAAGGTGAGATAGAAGGTTTCTTAATTAGTCTAATATGGGCTGGCTAGTGTGGACCGAGTTGAGCCTGGACCCGTAATGAGAGGGACTGGGAAACTCTATAAATAGTGCTCAAGTCTCTCCTCTAACCCGAATTCTCACATGTATCCTCACGTAAGGGGCGTTTACCTAACGCTAAATGTGAGGGGGTGCCGCCTCATTGAGCCGGTGATACGGAGGGTAATAGAGGAGAAGGACTTGATGCGTGGATCCCTTGATATATGTGGGTAATCTTTTTTCGCTTCCGCTTTATATTCGATGGATCCAGTGCGTTAATCTTTCTACTCAATTATGCATGTTCTTGATCTAGTTATGGAGATCTTGGGGTTGCGCAATTTGCATCTAACATGTGGTATCAGAGCAACCATAACCCTAGAACTCGAACGCAATTGGTTTTGCCATAATTTGTACGGATTTACCATAATTTGTACGGATCTACCCTAATTTTTATGGATTAGCCCTAATTGGTGCGATCTTGCCATAATTTGTGATTTTCGAGACTTTTTGTTCTATAAAAATTAAATTAAATTAATAATTTGGATTTGGAGAGACGAGATGAGCAAGAGGGTCGGCGGCACGTCGGGGATGCGCATGCACCCGCACACGGCCACGCGCCGCCGGGCGCCGAACATGCGGCTGCGTGAGCCCATGCGTCGCGCACTCGGCGGTGCGTGCGGGCATGTGGGGGATTATTTTGGCGCATGGTTGGCGGCGTTGGACTCGTATGGTGATTTCCTATCTTGTGGTATATTTATTTTATATGTTTGATAGTTTTATTGATGTGAAATTGTATATGGAATCCTAAATACGTGTATTTTTAGTGTATTTTGCATATTTTTCTTGTATTTTCTGTGATTTTGGAAATACAGGTGATGGGTTACTAGTATGTTATCACATAATAAAAATGTGTGATTCATCAATAAAAATCAAACTTTATTGTGAACTGAAGCTGGCTTAATGAGATACAATTCGTATGAGATTGTATTTGAGCTATGTATTGAGCTGATGAGAAACAATAAAGATTATGAAACTTTTGTTACTCAAGTATACTCCTTTACACACTGGTAATCTTTGAATGATAGACGACTGAAGGACTTGTGACCAAACTGATGTACTGATTAACACATCTATTGAATGTGGGTAATGCATGTCAATTAAGTTACTGCATATTGTACATGAACTCATCTGGTCACTTGTTAATGTCTATCAAGTTGAATATTTTTTTATGGTTAAGGAGTATGACAACATTTATGCAGAGTAATAGTATCTACTGTTAAATTTTAGATATTTGGTTCTCTGGTTGACTCAATTAATAGGCCACTGGTTGAAGTAATGATATTTGTTACCTAAAATTGATTAATAAATCAGTTGTTGGCCTTGGAGTCATTTTTGCTTTATGAACTCATGAGTGATAATGGATCATCTGTCAAGCTTGTCAATGTGGTGCACCCTGTATTACTATTGATGTTAATTTGTGAGAGATATTTTAGATCATCATTCTTTTTATGTTGTTCTGGTAATATGTAATTGAGGTGCATAAGAGATGTTTTATTCTCTGTTATGAGAAGTTTCTTATGTTATTATGATCAATGATCTCATTGTAATTTGTTTAATAGGTTCGCCGTATATATATTTATATATATATGTATGATTAATTTTTATTAATGAATAAAACAATGTAATTAGCATGATATGTGATTTTAGTGATAACATGCCCCTATTACTAAAGTTAAAATCACATGTATATGATGTATGTGAGTAGTAAAGTTTATATCCCTGGTATGAGAGAATTTTAATGATTCAATTGAGTAGTGACCGCCAAAGTGGCACACTTGATTGTGTTTGAGAAATCTCGGTCTCGTATGATGATTGTGATGTCTCCTAGTCTAATGCATAGTTATACTCCCAAAGGAGGTGATTGTCTATTAGTTCATAGAGGGATACATGATAGTGTGGTGGAGGAGTGACCGATCCTAATGGTTCATATGCCCAAATGTGATGAATTCACAAAGATTGGAACATATTCTCATAACCCTTATCATGTGGAGAGTGTACAATTGAATGTCATGTATTCTGTCCAAAGGTGATTATGTGACTTTGCATGTAACTCTCTGGATGTGTACTTGTACGTCAAGTTACACAATGCTCACATGATGCTAATTATATACTGCTTGTTTTTCAGTCACCTTTTCTGTAAATGATAATTCCGTCATCATTGAGATTTTTACTGCTTCAAATTTTAAGTTGTGGACATATGATTTGTTGCTTGAGAAAAGAGTAATTGAATTTGCTTACTGTCCATGAAGCGTTCCATTTTGGAACACTTCAAAAGAGGTTTGTCTGCGAACTGCACTGCTATAAGATGATAGAAGCCTTAGTTGCTTGAAATTATGTCTTGTCTGATATTGAAATTAGGACACATTTGCAAAGATTGTGTTTAAGTCCTAATGACATATACATCTCGTATATGATTAAAATGTTGTCAGGTTTAATAATGGCCGTTAGTATTTTGGCAAGTATGACAATGTGAAATAGCTTAAAGGGTCATTTGTCAAATACTTGGTAGATTCTGGGGTGGTAATTTAATTACTATACCTGAAAATCCTGACAAAAGATTCACTCGAAAGTAGTTTGTATCTTACTTAGATTGTTCAAAAGGGTATTGATTTTAAGACCCTAAAGAAGATACAAGAATTATAGTATCACATACTGTAAAGTTTCTATAGCTTGATGAGGATAGCTGCTCTCAGACTATTAAGGATAATAGTATGATGGAGGTCACTATGTTTTTGTCTTTACCTATACAGATAATTATGGAATCTCCTGTTCCTTAGACTAAACTTGTTGAGATTCAAGGTACTATTCTTGATAGAGTTTATAATGAAATTTCTTAAATCTCTCAAGTGCATAATGAAGTGGTTGCAGCTTTATTAAGGAGATTTGTTAGGGAGAGACGATCAGTTATACCATCAGACTATATAGTCTATTTTTGAGAGCATGATTACAATATCCACTATATGGTTGATGTAATGACATATTTATAAATGTCGTTTCTTATTCTCAATTAAGTATGTGATTAGATGCCATAAAATGCGATATATAATTTATGAAACATCATAGTGTTTGGAAACTAACTTACTTGCCTAAAGATTACAAGTTCATTAGTTGCAAATTGGCGTACAAAATTAAAAGAATTTCAAAGAAAGATTGTGGAATTTAAAGCCAAATTTGTAACTAACGTTTTAACTCTGAAAGATGGGTGGATTGTTTATAGCGAAGAAATAAATATTTCTTTCTACTATTTTTAAAGATTCTTTCAAAGTGAATGTGGCATTAATAATTTATTTTGATATGGAGTTACGCCAAATAGATACAAAATCTATATAGTGCAATTGGATGATTTTGCAGCAGATTTAAGTAAATTTGTATGTAGACTGAAAAGTTCTAATTCATGGTCTTAACCAAGTTTCTAGACAATATTATTAAAGTTTCATAGTATTATTATTTTGTTTAATTGAGAATAAAATAATTCAATATATTGCAAGGTCAATGGGAGGAAATTTATTTTTCTCATACTTTATGTACATGATGTTTTGCTTACAAGTTGTGACATTGAGACATCTTATATTCTTTGTTAATGATTGTTTTTGCCATATTATATTAGATTTTTCGTAGGACATTTGCTGATTGTATATTGGAAATATTCAATATACATCATTGCAAGTCAGGAATTGCTCCTGTTGTTAAGGGTGATGTACTAAATCTATCACATTATCCTTATTTAGATATTGAGAAAATCTAATTAAATGATGTACCTTATGTCAGTGCACTTAAAAGTATAATGTATGCTCGAATTTGCACTAGACTAAATGTTGTCTTTGTGACGGGACTTCTAGGCAGATATCGGTCAAATTCAGGACATGATTACTGGGTTGCTTTGTCAAGAAAGTTTTAAGGTACTTAAAGAAGACAAGAGATTATATACTAATTTATAGACATGTTCAATTTTTGCAGTTAGTAAAGTATTTAGATATAAACTTTGCTGGCTGTTCTGATGACATGCAATCAATAACGGAATACAGATTTATATTAGTAGGAAGTGCAATAAATAAAGTTCTTTGTTATCTTCTACTATGTATGCAGTGTTAGTAACATTCTTTTAGGTTGTTGTTATTTGGGCTATTAGGCTCCAAAACCTCGTGACGGAATTGATCGTTTTAACTTGATGGATAGACCCATACGGTTGTATTGAGATAACAAATTTGTATTATTTATTTATTATAGAGGTCTCAAGGGGTCTAAATATATGGTGGTAAGATATTTTTGACCATAAAGAAATGGTACAGAAAAGTGACTTATAATATAACATATTTTCACAAATAATGTGGTTGCGGATCCACTAACTAAAGGCCTACGCCCATGTGTATTTTATGAGCATATTGTTAACATGGGCTTAGGAGTATCTTCGGATATTGTTGTTTAGTGGGAGCTATTTTGGCTTTACTCGATAAATGTTTCATCTGTGTTCGTTACACTTTGTAACGGTTTGATATGTATCAACTTTTACATTCGATAAAATATTTTTAAATGTATTGTTATTATGTTGAATACATATTGATAAAATCTCAAGGGATTGTATAAACCTTGAGTGAATGCTAAGGGCATCCGGGCATCCGGTTATTAGCCTTGTGCATATGTCTTGTGATACATAAAGAAATGTTAACCATAAGGACAAGACATATGTTGGTTCATTGGAACCATAAAGCATTCTCTTGTGGCACAAGTTTTTGTGACACCTAAGGTAAAAGAATGGTGACTGACAAATGGGATCTCTATGAGAGACGCTATCCATTTGACACACTACCATATTGAATCCATATCAATAAAGTTGAGAGCATTCATGACCATGGAAGACTTGTGTGTATACATGCGATTCTACCGCCATGATTCGGTGTTTAAGACTTTATGGGATAGGATTGACTATTAAGAATTATCTCTGGACCAAATGTGCGTACATACAATACAATTTCAATTAATATAGTCTAAGTGGGAGAATGTAAGAGTTTTTTCCTAATGTGGACTAAATTAATTGATATTGTAATTTACTGTTTTTACGGTTACCGTAAAACAAGGTTGGTCTAAGGTGAGATAGAATGTTTTTAATTAGTCTAATATGGGCTGGCTAGTGTGGGCCGAGTTGATTTTAGCCCGTAATGAGAGGGACTGGCTGTAAACTCTATAAATAGTGCTCAAGTCTCTCCTCTAACCCGAATTCTCACATGTATCATCACCTAAGGGGCGTTTACCTAACGCTAAACGTGAGGGGGTGCCGCCTCATTGAGCCAGTGATACGGAGGGTAATAGAGGAGAATGACTTGATGCGTGGATCCCCTTGATATATGTGGGTAATCCTTTTTCTGCTTCCGCTTTATATTCGATGGATCCAGGTGCGTTAATCTTTCTACTCAATTATGCATGTTCTTGTTCTGGTTATGGAGATCTTGGGGTTGCGCAATTTGCGTCTAACAGAAGGATGCTATATTCATGGATGAGAGCCGACACTCGTCGCTAATTGCAAACCTATCCAAATACAATAACAGAACAAAATTCTATTCCTAATTAATTCACAAAACAAAAATACTTCCGCGATCGCTTCACGTTACGCCGCTCCACAAGGAAACATCCCGGCGATAATGCGAGAAACGCACCGACTCTCTACCGATAACTAATCCGAAACCCACATTACTAAAGAAAACGCTGCGAAGAGCCCTAAGTTGGAGAATCAAACCAATTCACGAACTTCGAACAGGCGAAGCCATTCGCATCCACAGATTGAACTTCGGGCGGGAGAGCTATACCTTGACCCAATCGAGGGTTCATTATCGGGGCCGAATGGGCACCGGAGCTCGAGATGAGCGAGAGCTAGCTCTGGCGGGAGCTCGCACGTGCGGTCAACTTCCGGCGTTCGTTCTCAGAGCAATGATCTCCATTGTCGACCTCGACAACACAGTGATCCGATCCGATCCAATTGAAGAAGGATCAGATGATCGGCGAAATCGAAACTCCAAGCGAAGCGTCGCGATGCGATGAGGGAGTGGGAAGGAGCAAGCGAAAGAGACAGAACATTTTGCGCGCCAATACGGAGGTTTCGGTTTATAAAATGTGAAAATAGAAATGTCGTCGCCAAAAGAGAAGAAACATAATTAGTTTTAATTTTATGGTTAAAATAGTAGTATTTTTATGTGATGGCAAGGACCTTATCGAATATCCATTACGAAACATTAATTTATATATACACTTTTTTTTTTTTTTTGTTATAAGAGCAATTGCCATGTTACGGTAATGATCATTATCAAAGAAAGATGCTACTAAACTTTGAAATTTCAATTTGGAATACGTAGAATTGGCTTCTAGTTTTGGACATCATTCATAGTGTGATTTCTTATTAGAGTGAGAGAGGGAGAAGCTTAATTTCCATCATCAGGAGAACAATGGCAATCTTTCCCTCTTTTTTCACTAAAGAAATGCATTAATAGGCCAAAACTCTCGAGAAGATAAAAGTGAATTTACAATGAAGTCAAACTCAGCGTCTTGATTAATTATTCCGAATATATCATAATCCCGTGCGGTTCATTGAATTATGTGGAATTAGGTATTAGCCTTATTCTTGAGTAATAGAGTCGAGAGGTGGTCCTTTTTTCTTGCATTTCACCTATGATTTTCTTATAAAATTATTTATTCTTCTTTTATATATATATTAGGTGACCATGGTGAAATTAATATCAGATAATTCAATTCCATTGCCATTGGTGGTCTAATTCAACAAATGAACTTAACTTTCCATGTATCAACTCTCTGCAAATTGTCTCTGAGGTCAAAGATTGAACGAGAAGGGTCTAGATTAATGAATGCGTGATCACCAAGATGCGTGATCACCAAGGTGTCAGACTTCAAGAATAAAAAAACCAAGTTTGACTTTGTCACCCAAAAACTCTCAAAGAGCTCAATAAGAATCCAACCCATCACAGATCAGGACTCGGAAGAAGAAGGACATTGTTCTAATAAGTTGGGGTTCATGGAGGGAGTCAAGTTGCTTGGATTTTGGCCTAGTCCCTTCAGTCACAGAGTTATATGGGCTCTCAAGCTCAAGGGAGTGGAATACGAGTATGTGGAGGAAGATCTCCGCAACAAGAGCGATGAATTGTTGCGGTGTAACCCAGTTCACAAGAAGACCCCTGTGCTCATCCATGGAGGGAGACCGGTTGCAGAATCCGCTGTAATACTGGAGTACATCGAAGAGAGTTGGCCACGAAACCTCTGCTCTCTCGGGATCCCTATGAGAAGGCCGTGGCCCGGTTCTGGATCAAATTCATTGAGGATAAGGTGTGTTGTGAACATCGAAATGGAATTGTTTTCCGTGATAGATTTATTAAAATATTTCAGTCAAGATTTCTTTTCTGAGAATTAGGTTCAGTTCATGTCTCGATAGCCTTGATCTCGACTTTAGCTTGAACTGAAAACAGAATTTCCATGAAAAATGTAAGAAATCCTTTCTAATTAGATCACGGTAAATCTTGTGATGTTATTTAGAACAAGATGACCCTAAAGAGCTACACAAGATAATTAAAGAAAGTTATAAGCATGGTTAAATCCTTCTTCCACTATCTAACAGTGAACATTCTGGGTGATGAAGTCCCCAATTTTCGGCAAATTCTTTCAAAGCACAGGGGAGCAACTGGAGGAGACACAAAAGAGGCCAAGACAGTCCTGAAAACCATTGAAGAACATGCTCTTAGAGAGGAGGACAACTTCTTTGCTGGGAACAAAATTGGCTTGCAAGATTTGGTCTTTGGATGGATAGCTTGGTGGCTTCAAGTCCTGGAAGAAGTGGCCGGCGTGAAATTATTGGAAGCTAGCGAATATCCTCGCCTGCACAAATGGGCGCAGAATTTCAGAGATCATGATGTGATCGGAAGCAACCTTCCGGAGCGTGAGACCCTGCTTGCCTACTTCAAGCGCCTCAGGGAGACTTCCATTGCGTCTTCTCCACCAGCAGTGTAGTCGTGTGGACCGAGTCTTGATGATGACTTTTACTTTCCGTGAGCAAGTTCTGCTAATAAATTTCCAGTCTCCATGTGGATTTATGTAATGGGTAGTGATGGTCCTAAAATGTGCTTATGCATGCTATTTAAATGTAGGAAAGTATGAGGTTGGTATGTCGAAAACTTGATTGACTGGAAGATATGAAATTACTAGAGAAAGGAATTGCATATTTGTCGCTATTGATGAGATTCATTATTCAGGTATGATGCGTTTTTCCTTTACGATTTGCGACTAATCCTTATTGTTCGCTAATCCTTGACGCTCTCCATATAAAATGTGTTGGGAATAACGGATCCCCAAAAACCGGATTCGACACTAAATCGAACCCCTAAATCAATGCGGAAGACGAAACCCGGGAAAACACGCATCACCGATCGTAAAGCACACCACGGATTCAAGCGTACCTTGTTAGTCACAAATTAAACACCAATGCTGAAGAAGAGGAAGAAATTCTGATTCGATGATGTCAATTTGCCTTGAAAAGGGAAACGGCGTCGCCTTGAGCGTTTGGGAGAAAAAGAGCGTTGGAAGGAGAGGGAGACGTACGTACGTTATTATGCCAAGAGTTACGTTCTCCTCTCTCTCCTCCCTTATATATGTCCCTCCAAAAAATAATTAATCGTGCCCCTTCATCCATAGGCCCTACTCTTGTGGGCCAGGCATTTAGGCCCAACATGGGCGGACGGGCCTTAAGCCCATCACATATAAAACCATCATCTCCCACTCGCACATGGTGGTCCAAAACCAACATGGGCGGACAGGCCCTACTCAACCCCATCAGAGAAAAATCCATCATAGACTCTCATTTAACATGGTGGGCCAAACAGAATTCTCTTTTCCTCTCTTCAACATTCATACCGGTGAATAATCCGTGCGACCAGCATACTTTGAGAGCTCGTTACCATACATCTGTTAGGAATATATAGCAGCTCATAATGGACATCACATCCTTAGTAGATTTAGTATGCAGTATCCTAGATCGATCGATCACATTTATATCTCTCTTGATCTCTTTTAAACAATGATATATATATTGTATTCACAATTATGATTATCACAAAGACAGTCATAATTGATTAACCGGTGAATACAAAACTATAATGTGATTATCCAAAATCGATCTTCCTCTTTCCTTCAAACTCTCAATTTCAGTCCAACTTGCTTTTCTAGAAATGCCCCATTAGATCGAATCACTTATGACCATTCGCAACATCCTAAGATAGCAAACACTAAATAGAAATCTTGAGAATAAGTAAGAGTCATGAGGGGACTAAGAAATTGAGGAACTCTCTTCCTCAATAGTCTCACACGACATAAAAATTGAGATCAAACTTTTGCCACTCTTATTGGTCGTCTCATGCATACGTAGTATGAAATACGTATTACGGTATTAACTCCTTTCCCATGGAGCGTATGTCTACACCTTTCAATACCGTACAGATGATAGTTCAGACATACTCAATGTCTAACTTGAGTTCACGTATCTACTCAATCACAAAATTCATCAGAACTCACATCTGGCATTTTAGACAGATAAAGTAAAAACATGTGGGGTTATTTTACTTTCGGACATCTTTAGTATTATGTCCTCATCTTAACACCTAGTTAAGGCGACATACGTGTTTTAAGCTTGAGCTCTCGATTATCACCTAGATAATAAGCTTTAAAACAGTCTCATCTCTATTTATCACGCAGTAAATAGAGGCGATTACCCATGTGAGTGGGCTAATCTTATATCTGTCCGACATACTTCTCAACTTAAAGTAATGCACTAAGCATTAATATGCATAAAGATCAAACAAAGATTCATAGGCATTAATGATGAAAACACTAATTCATCAAATTGTGAACATTTAGGGAAATTACAATATTCAGTACATCAGTCTCTACGCAATCCTAGAAATTTCATATGGCCACAAAACACATCTCTAGGTATTGGCTTTGTCAAAGGATCTGCTACCATCCTATGCGTAATATGTACTTTAAGTTCACATCCTTTCGTGCAACCATATCCTTTACAAAATTATACTTGGTATCTATATGTTTGGTCTTGCCATGATATTTTGGATCTTTGGTGTACGCTTTTGCCGCTTGGCTATCACAGTTAATCAACAATTAATCTGCAGCACTTCCAATAACACCTAAATGATCCAAAAAATCTCTTAAACCAAACATCTTCTTATCTGCTTCTTGATAATGCCACGAACTCAACTTACATCGTGGACAAGGCTATACACTTCTGTTTCTTCTTTGCTCCAACATATGGTGCCATTATTCGATAAGAAAACAAATCCAAAGGTAGATTTCCTTTCATTTAAATCTCCTCCCCAATCAGTATCACAATAGCCTTTGAGTTGCAGATCCTTTCCTTAATGACTTAGCGTATAATCAGCAGTTCCCTTCAGATACCTTAGTATTCTCTTAACGGCTTTCCAATGTGCTTGACTTGGATTGGATTGGTAACTACTCACCATTCCAACTGCAAAGCATATGTCGGGTGTTGTAAACATCATAGCATACATCAAACTCCCAACAGCACTAGCATAAGGAACATGTTTCATTTGTTCCTTCTCTTGTGGAGTCTTTGGACACAGACTATGGCTCAATCCTTCACCTTTTTGCAATAGGAGTGTCTATGGATTTACAATCACATATCCTTCAACTCAAAGTTGGAAGACAACCATCTCTTGACAGTATTAATTAACTCCATATTTCTTCCGACAATCAGTATATCATCAACATATAATGATATGCTCACAAATTAATCATTGGATCTTTTGATATATGCACAATGATCCTCATCAATCATTGTAAACTCATATGCCATTATGGCATTATGAAAACGTATATACCATTATCTCGATGACTGCTTACGGCCATATATCGACCCCCAAAATCGACATACCTTTTCTTCTTGGCCTTTCACTATGAAACAAGCAGGTTGTTCCATATATGTTCCTTCCTCTAATTCTACATTGAGGAAAGCAGTCTTTTCATCCATTTGATGTAACTTAAGATCCATACTAGTTACTATTGCCAGAATAATGCGAATCAAGGTAAATCTCACTATAGGAGAAAATATATCTTCATAAACAATTTCTTCATGTTGATTATACCCCTTCGCCACAAGGCGAGCCTTATGCCTTTCTATTGAGCCATCAGCCTTTCGCTTTATTTTGAGAACCCACTTGTTCCCAATAGCTCTGCGTCTCTTTTGTAAGATCAACCAGTTCCCAGACTTTGGTTTGATTTCATTAACTCCATTTCCTCTTTCATTGCATGAATCCATTTTTCCTTATTAGGGCAATTTAGAGCCTCATTCATATTTCTTGGCTCATCCTTATCTTGTGGAGCAACCATAAAACTTTCCCTTTCAATGTCAAAACATCGATGGGGAATACTTTGGTGACTTGTTCACCGTATGGGAGATTGTACACTTAGCACATCATTCCTCATCATGCTCCCACTTGGATTAGGTAATGATGATGTCGTCACATCAGGTGGTTGCAATTGAGAATGAGTTGAATTCAATTCATTACATCTCATATTACTCCCACTTGGACGAACTCCACTAATATCATTATCTTGATCAAAGGTCTCAAATAGGGAGTTATTTTCCCTTATTTTGCTCTTCTTAGGAAATTCATCCACTAAGAATGTGACATCCCGTGATTCAAATTCAGTTATACTCTCACTTTCCTGCTCTATGAACACATACCATTTTGAGTGTTCGGAGTATCTCATTAAAATACTCTTCTTTCCTTCGGGACCCAATTTCCCAAACTTGTGAGAGGACTCATGAGTATAGGCAGCACAACCCCATGGCTTAAGAAAACTTAAGTCCGGTTTTCTAACTGTCCATAACTCATATGAAGTGGAAATAACTGATTTGGAAGGCACCCGATTAAGTATATAGGCAGCAGTTAACAACACATCACTCCAAAAAGTGATAGGTAAGTTAGCATGCGCCATTATGGACCTAACCATTCCAGTAGGGTTCTGTTTCTTCTCTCCGCAACACCATTTTGTTGAGGAGTATATGGAATAGACAACTATCTTTCTATTCCTTTTTTCATCACATAATTTTCTGAACTTATCAGATAAATATTCTTAACCTCGATCGGATCTAAATACATTTATTTTCTTGTCTAATTGATTTTCTGCCAGATTCATAAACATTTTGAAACAACTTATGCTTCAGATTTATGAGAAATCAAATAGACATATCCGAATCAAGTAGAATCATCTATAAAAGTGATGAAACAAACAGCCATTGCCTTCCGCTCACATTCATTGAACCACAGACATCAATATAAATTAAATGCAGAGGAATTCAGCTCTTTTACCTTTTCAAATGGTTTCCTTGTCATTTTCCCTACTAGGCAATGCTCACATATGGGCAAATGGACTTTTTCAATGTTGCCCAACAAGCCCTCTTTGGCTAGTCTATTCATATGTTGTTGGCCCATATGACCAAGTATAGCATGCCACCATATTCACATCATTATCATATAAGGTAGAAGACATGAAACAAGGGAATAACATATTGACATAATCATAGTCAACATTTAGTACAATAAAACCATTTAGTAAGTGACCATAACCATAGTAGTTTGTATCTAAACACAAATCTACACCTTTATTATGGAAGTTCATACCAAAACCAAGCTTAACCAACACTAAGAAAGACACTAAATTTCGACGAATCTCCAAAGCATATAGAACATCAAGATGCGTCCACCATGCATGTTCAGTTGGCATGTGACAATTCCTTTCACTTCAGCTCGGGAGTTGTTTCCCACATAGATTCACTTAGTTCTAGTTGGTATCATCGGAATTCCACGAATGATTCTCTATCCTTCGCTACATGGTCTGTCTTTCCTGAATCTACAGTCCACAAAGGATTGGATTCAGCCAATAATTCAGAACTGGACACATAATCAAAGTTCTCAAATGTGCAAGAGGTGTTTACCTTTTTCGGCTCACAACAGTCGTGAGCATAGTGACCCTTCTTGTCACAATTGTAACACCTCACCCTTAACATTTTCTTCACTTGAGGACGTTTTCCTCTCTTATGTTAGGTAACTCTTGATTTCTTGCAATAAGGACTTGATCCTTTGCATTCCCACATATTGAATGAATCAATACGCTTGCGCTTAGAGCTCAAAGCCCTTTATGAGCTAGAACCAGCATTGAAAATATCTATTTTCGGCTCACATGCCGTCAAGCGGTCCTCTACCAGCTCAAGGTGGCGCACAGCATCCTCAAGATCTTCCATAACATGGTCAAGAGTTTCTAGTGCTTCTTGCTTTTTCAGCACATATTGAATCTTCATATTCAATATTTCATAATTGTTGCCGTTAATATCAGCAATTATATTCTTAGTTGTTGAACCATTGTTACGAACACATCGGATATACATGCACGAATAATTAATGCCTATCATTTATGCATCCCTATTTGCATAGACCCATCATATTAATAAATAATTTCAAGTAAGCCTTCAGAATCAAAAGGTCACTATATTTCCAATCATCCTCCAAAAATCCTAACTTAAAACTATCATTAATATGATCGTCATATGCAAAATCAATTCTATGAAGTTACAAAAACTTCTATTACTACCCACAGCTAATTACCCACAGCAACCATCAATAACATAAAGCAAATAAAATCTAATATCCAATAAAATAACAATACTTTCACATGATACGACTAACATATCAATTGTTACATCAACAACAATCAGGTAGTAAACATTACATAATCAATCAAAGAAATAAATAGGGAATGTCCCTACTAATCTATCAGTCAAAATATCTGAGAAAACTGAAGGCACATTTGCCAACCATGGAAAAACTTTTGGAGAGCTTTCATGTCGCCTCCAAGGTGCATTCACTCGGCGCCATGTGGCACTCTGTCTAAGGGTTGAAGTTTTGGCCAACTCAATCCTATAGTGCTCTCTTACAAAAGCTTCCACCAGCCTCCTATAACCCGGGACCACGTTGACCTCCCATAGCCGATCCAACACTGCTTGCCATTCAGGTGAAAGAGTGTTCATCAAAGCCGGCACTTTCTCAAAATCCGGCACAAGATAACCATTCCAGATGATTTCCTGTATCATCTGATTGACCCTGACCACATGTGATACTAAATCACCGTCATGCCACCGATAATCAGCTAACCCTGTCATCAGCCTCTTAAGTCTTACATTTCCCTCGTCCGTTCTCGGGATTGCAGGCATCCTTGCATAATGCATCATAATTCCTGCAACAAATGCAGAATTAAAAATGGATCACTTATAATACATAATTAATATAAGAGAAAATACATAATTTTCCAAAATTCATGCAATAAATGCAGAATTAAAAATGGATTACTTATAACCCACATAGGCATGACTGAAAAAGAAAACAACGGTCAACGGTCAACGGTCAAAGTCAACGGTCAACGGTCAAAGTCAACGGTCAACGGTCAACGGTCAACGGGTCGGGTCAACGGGTGCGCGGGTCGGACCGGTCGGGCCGGTCGGACGAACCGACCGCACGTGTCGCGCGCGTGCGGTGGCTGACGTCACGCAGACGTCAGCCAGCACGTGCCTCGCGCGTGAGCGCACGTGCCGCGCGCGTGAGCGTCTTTGTCGTCACGCAACGTCGGCCCGCACGTGCACGGCACGCGCCAAGCTGATCAGGTCGGGTCGGTCGCCGGCCCGGTGACCGGCCGCCAACCGTCGTCGGCGATGCGTCATCCGGTGGCGTCATCCGTCGATTACCGACCATTGGATGACGTCACGGTGACGTCATCACATGACGTTAGCACGCGTTGGTCCGTGGACCAGCGCGTGCCGGTTCGCCGGCGCGCACGTGCCGGTTCGCCACCAGCGCGTGTGGCGCACACGCTGGCGAAGCCAGCGCTTCCAGGCGCGTCGCGCCCACGCGCAGCACCTTCCGACCGCGCGTGTGGGCGCGTGCGGCGGCGCCCGGCGGCGTTCGACACATCGCCGGACTCGTCTCGACGTCGCGCTTCTCCCATGCCTTCAAAATTTGATTTCGACTTACGAAAACTCAGAAAAAAGGCCGAAAAGCGCTTGGGTGTCGGGATTTTCGCCCAGTTCCGTACGGCCGAAGTAATTTCTCGAAAAATCAATCAAAAACATCAGAATTGATCTGGAAAATTGTGAACTAGGGCTCTGATACCAATGTTGGGAATAACGGATCCCCAAAAACCGGATTCGACACTAAATCGAACCCCTAAATCAATGCGGAAGACGAAGCCCGAGAAAACACGTATCACCGATCGTAAAGCACACCACGGATTCGAGCGTACCTTGTTAGCCACAGATTAAACACCAACGCTGAAGAAGAGGAATAAATTCTGATTCGATGATGTCAATTTGCCTTGAAAAGGGAAACGGCGTCGCCTTGAGCGTTTGGGAGAAAAAAGAGCGTTGGAAGGAGAGGGAGACGTACGTATGTTATTATGCCAAGAGTTACGTTCTCCTCTCTCTCCTCCCTTATATATGTCCCTCCAAAAAATAATTAATCGTGCCCCTTCATCCATGGGCCCTACTCTTGTGGGCCAGGCATTTAGGCCCAACATGGGCGGACGGGCCTTAAGCCCATCACGTATAAAACCATCAAAATGCTATGCAACTAGAACTCTCAGGTCCACATGAGCAAGAAAACTCCTTAATGACCTCATACTTGAGGCTCTGCTTGCGGCACAGGCTCGAGTTTTATCCCAGTACAGCTTCATCGTTTCCGTAATGTAGAACGATCCAGAAGTAAAGTCAATGTATTTTTTCTCTATGCACTGTCCATCTTGGACTGCAGTAGTCGCAAATTAGAAAAGATGTGCCAGTATGCTCTTAGTCTCGAATACGGAAGTCTCCATGTCCTTGTGAGATTCGAGAATCTCAGTTTTGCGCATGTCTAAGCTGTCATGAAAATCTTTCTGCTATTTAAGAAGACAAAAGGCCATGTGTTCAAGAGATAGCAGAGTAAGCAACCGACAATATATATACGGACGCTCCACAGCACAACTATTCAGAAACTCATGTACTTAAACAAAATCAGCGAAAGAAGTACATTTGTGTTCAGGTTTGATAATAACAAATTGCATCAGGGCCTCATAATGGATGGATGGACTCGATGAAGCAGGATGGGTTCTAACTGATAAAGGGAAAAAATCATGTGAAAGTAATGAATTTTATGACGTACGCAGAGGGGTTGCCCTAAGTTGATAAAGTGTCCTCCCTGTCACTAGTTTACCTAAGGCCATACCTGAAATTTCTCGAAGTAGTTTTAATTTGACTACTTATCACTATTCTCTAATCCTGTCGAAATACTATGTCTCGCAGTTTGGATCAGTTGCCGGATAATTTGCATCGCATAAACTTTCTACGTCAATCATTTATTTTGGAGCAAGTGCTGTCTTCCTTCAAAAACCTTTGCACGGAAGAGCAGATTTTTCTGCTTCGACTTTGACAGGTAATCCCAATGTAGCAAATATTGGTACTAGCAGAAGGCCGGGACACCAAGACTATTCATTTCACTCATTTCGGTTATAGCTAGTGCGTTCTAGAATGAGGTTAAGACAAGACTCATCTCTGCACATAAATCACGCAACAGCATGACCACAATGGTGTGAAACTGAGTATCTCTGTGTAAAATCTAATGTCATACTATGAAATGACAGCTCCAGGGCACCGCAGGGCTTCGAGAACATGCATTCGGGTTGAACCGTTTGTCACATGTAAAAGGATTTCAGAGGTGATGCCGTGAAGTGATCATTGATAATGTACATGTACTTCATGGTTCATGCAATGTCTGATGTACTGCTATGGAGTTTTATAGGATCCCGTCTGCACAAGCTCTCACACTTTCAACTTCATGGAATCGGGGATCTGAACTTTCTTGAAATGGAAAACTTCCGTTTGATAGTATCTAGGATCCTGGTTAGCTCGAACAGAGAAACGACATAAGAATGCAAAGTTAACTGTACCGAGTGTGATAGAGCTATTTGTACAATTTCCCCCTTTGTGGATTGGTAAGTTATGCTTGCGATGTCTTTTCACGTAGTGGACAAGCAGGAATGCTGCATATATGTGATCATTTGCCGCTAATTTAGTTAATAAGTACAATAAAATCCTAAAACTTATTAAAAAACTCGATTGAGTCCTAAAACTTGCAAAAAGTATAATTAAGTTCTAAAACTTGTCAAATTGGTTCAATTGAGTCCTAAAGTTAACACCGTCAAACTTGCTAACGGAAAATGCGACGTGGCGCGAACATAGTATTTTAAATAATTTTTCATTTTCCACATGGCTTTTTTAATTATTTTTTATTCAAAATTAGATTTAAAAACTAAAAAAGAAAAGCTAAAATTTATTTTTAAAAAATGTTAGAAAAAAAAAAAAAGCACAGAAAATGGAAGCTCCTTCGCCACCACCCGCCCATCGCCGCCCATCGCCGGCCACCTCCATCGCCGGCCCCTCTGGCGATGGGTAGCGGTGGTGGAAAAGTTGCCATTTTCTATTTTTTTAACAGTTTTTCTTCTTTAGTTTTTAAATATAATTTTAAAAAAATTGAATAAAATATGATTTTAAAAAGCCATGTGGAAATTTTTTTGAAAAAAAAAATCATTTAAAATGCTATGTCAGTGCCAAGTCAGTATTTTCTGCTAGTAAGTTTGACGGTATTAACTTTAGGACTCAATTAAATCAATTTAATAAGTTTTAAGACTTAATTGTACTTTTTGCAAGTTTTATGACTCAATTACATTTTTTTAATAAGTTTTAGGACTTCGATTGTACCTATCTTTCTAGTCAACCAAGGAATGCTAGCTTCACTAGTTTAACTATTAAACCGGTATTATCATTCAACTATTGCGTGTTTGAGATCATCAAAGTTGATAAGATGTCCTGGCTGGGGTGACAAAGTCCCTGATTTTCTTCAAAGTTTTTCATGCCACAGGGAAGCAACGGGAGGAGGCAACAAAAGAAGCCAAGAAAGTCTTGAAAACCATTTTGTTCCTAGTCTCCGACTTGGAAGTTTCATGTCCTCGCAAGAATTTTACTTTCATGCACTAATGGACTGTCAAGAAAAACTTTCTGTTTTTTTAAGGATGTGTTTAGTAATAATTCTATTAATAAATATTTTGTTCATTTTTACTCGGTAGACAATTTTCTGAGCAAAATAGCACATTTGGTACAAACCTAAAATTTCTATTCTTGAAATAGAAAAAGAAAAAAGTATTTAATATAACCTCAATTTTTTTTTTTGTGACCACTGGAGCAAATCTCAATGGTTAAAAAAAAAAAAAAAAAAAAAAAAAAGTACATGGAGTTTTTTTTTTAATTTTCTAATAATTTTCTTTGATTTTTTTTCTCCCTTCTTCTTTCTCCTCTAGCCGATCGCTGACTATCACAAACAAGGGCTGGTGAGGTGGACCTTGCCAACCTCGCCAAGATCTGGTAAGGTTGAACCTTGCCCAACCAAAGCAAGATTTGCTTGAGGCTAGCGAGGTCCACCTCTAATTGGCCCTCGTTTCTAATCAATCGCTGAGACCCCAACGATCGGCTAGAGGAGGAAGAACAAGGAAAGAAAAAAAAAAAAAAAGACCTTATTTCAGAAATTTTTCTTAGAATAAAAGGGTAATTTTTTTTTTTACTTTTTATTTCTATTTTAAATTTATTCCTTGGCGTGACCCCCAACCAACGATGGCCCTTGGCCTAGCTAGGTGAGGGCCAGTGACCCCTATCAAGCATCGACACTCTTCAGTGATCAGCAAGCTTAACTCTCTTTATGCTCCCAATTTCTTAACAAAATTAAGAAATCAAATACCCTTCTTAGCTCATTCTCATAACAAGAAGTCTTGTTCTTATGTCGTTGTGGCTCTAGTATGCATGTGTCATGGGCCGATCGACAGGGATCGTGACCGTGCGGCAACTCGGGCACTTTAGGATCGGATTGGATCACCGAAGCACCTAAGCCAAGCCTTTGCACAGTCGAACGCTCACTCGCTCGCCTTACCCGGATCGTAGAGAGAGAAATGATCTAGAGAGAAGAGCTCTGGAAAGAAGACTTGCTTTGTATTGCGGAAGTAGTGGATGATTACAAGTGAAGGGAGGACACCCCTTTTATAGTTGAGGGCCTCGGATTACATCCATTGATCTAGTATTCTACGGGCGGACGAGATCGCACCGCCTCAACTATCGACATAAGTATTTGAGCTACCATCTACCAACATAAATAATGGAACGGACTTCTGTAATCTAGCTATATGACATCTTCGCCCGCCCTTGCAATTTGGGGAGAAGACTTGGTGGGAATCCGAGTGAAAGCAGGAGGTCCACGGGCGAGTTGGGGTCGACTTTGGGGAACCTCTTGGGTCGTCCATCTATCGGCTCGTGACATTCTCCGGCACTCAATCGAGCGACGTCCTCGTCGCTCTCAGCTTGACGAGTAGCTTTGCGGGCTTTAGCACGGGCTTTCTTCTTCTTGTTTTGCTTCACTCAGACGCTCATGAACGAAGGATCACAGCCTTCGATGATGAAGTCGGACGCACGCAGCTCGGTCTTCGGCTTGGACGGAGCAAGTGGCGCGCACTCAATCTCGGGGAAGAGCGCTTGGATGGGCATGGTGTTTGTTGGAGTAGGATCCAACTCAACCTTCGGCTTCACCTCAGACAGCTTGTTGATGCGCATGACAGCCTTCAAGCTCTTGTCAAGGCGTCGGATCGACGCGATGGTCTTGGTGTTGACCACCCCTTTGATCATGGGGATCATCGATGGGCATTTTTGGTCGAGGATCATCATGCACTTGGTCCTCATGTCGATCATGGCTCCCACACTATGAAAAAACTGCATTCCAAGGATGAGATCATAGTCGTCAAGGGGGATTACCTCGAACGCCATTCGGCCCTTCCATCCGCCAATCTTGACGTCCACGTTGGGTGTTGATCCTACGCCATGGAAGTTGCCTGAATTGATTGGCTTGTATGACTTCTCGGATGGCTAAACGTGAAGTCCTAAGGTCTTCGCAACCTCGGTCGACATGAACATGTTGGATGCGCCAGTGTCGACCAAAGCGTAAGCGTTCGGCCACCCACTTTGACCTCCATGAAGAACATGTCGATGTTTGGAGTGATTCCTTCTCCTTTGGTCGGCGATCGGGCTTGGCCGAAGTTGACCATCTTCACAGCCCCGATCCGGATCTGCCGTTTGTCTTCTTTAGGCACCTCCTTCTCTTCCTCGATGGCAAGGAGGGTGTTGAGGCGGCCCCTCTTTGGGCACTTTTGGGTTCAGTGCGGACCTTTGCAAAGATAGCAAGGAGAGGGCGGAGGTTGATCGAACTTACTCGCATAGTTGAATGGTGGTCGACCTCTTTGGAAGGACGGGTTGGAAGACCCTTCTCCCCACGCCTTGGCTCGGCCGCCTTGATCGAGCGTGCCTCGGGGAGTGTTTCTTCCTTCGTCGTCGGGTCAATCCGACCTCCAGTCTCTTGCTCGGTTGTTCCTCGGCTCAACCCTGGTGAGGTCGACAAATGACTCGGCCATGCTTAGCGCACGCGCAAGACTACTCACGTCCCGCCGCTTCAACTCAAGTTGTGCCCATGGCTTCAGTCCATCCATGAACGCTCCGAAAGCCTCCTCTTCGCTTAGGTTGCGAATCTGGAGTTTGAGTTCCGTGAACTCCTTCACGTACTCTCGGATCGTACCTCTTTGCTCGAGGCGATGGAGCATGCTACGAGCTTCTTGTTGAGCGAACTCGGGGAAGAAGTAGTCGCGGAATTCCCTCATGAAGTCGTCCCACGTGTTCACGGGATCAGCGCCACGTCTACTCTCGTCACACATATTACGCCACCATAGCATCGCCATATCCGACAAGAACATGGAAGTGGTTTGTACCTTGATCGACTCGTCTTGTATGTTGACAGCGCCGAAGTACTGCTCCATGCTCCACACGAAGTTGTCCACCTCTTGGGCGGACCGGTTGCTTTTGAACTCCTTTGGCTTCGGGACCTCGATCTTGGTCACCGTTTGAGCAAGCGTTGCACCATTCGTGATGCTTAACTTGCATAGGGCGAGCTCGGTCTTGAGCTCTTGGATCTCCGCCTTCATGGCTTCAACCTCGTCCCTACACGGGCTTACCTCCTCGATTATTTGGACGTGCTCGTTCAAACCATCGATCGATGCTTCGAGAGTTTCGTCCTTGTCAAACAATGGAGCCGTGGCTTGGTTGATGCCGGTCATAAAGTCTTCACGGATTGAGCCTTCAACCTCCATGATTCGGTCTCGCACGTCGTCAAGACCTTCCATGAGTTCAAATACGGCACTCCGGACCTTCCCGATCTTCTCATCGAACGTGGCCGCAGCATCCACCGAGTGATCTCTTTTCTTTGCTTTGCTGCGCGTGTCTATGCTTGGCGCAGTCTCTCCAACTATAGCCGCATCATGGCTTGACATTCTCTCGAACAGTTGGTGCTCTTCGATCTCTTGGAAACGGATCTCTCTTTGGCTCTGATACCACTTGTCACGGGCCGATCGACAGGGATCGTGACCGCGCGGCGACTCGAGCACTTTAGGATCGGATTGGATCGCCGAAGTACCTAAGCCAAGCCTTTGCACAGTCGAACGCTCACTCGCTCGCCTTACCCAGATCGTAGAGAGAGAAAGGATCTAAAGAGAAGAGCTCTGGAAAGAAGACTTGCTTTGTATTGCGGAAGTAGTGAATGATTACAAGTGAAGGGAGAACACCCCTTTTATAGTTGAGGGCCTCGGATTACATCCATTGATCTAGTATTCTACAGGCGGACGAGATCGCACCGCCTCAACTACCGACATAAGTATTTGAGCTACCATCTACCAACATAAATAATGGAATGGACTTCTGTAATCTAGCTAAATGACATCTTCGCCCGCCCTTGCAATTTGGGGAGAAGACTTGGTGGGAATCCGAGTGAGAGCAGGAGGTCCACAGGCGAGTTGGGGTCGACTTTGGGGAACCTCTTGGGTCGTCCACCTATCATCCCGTGACACATGCGTCGTAGATGTACATTGAGAAGAAGGATGCTAGATTCATGGATGAGAGCCGACATCCTCCGCTAATTGCAAACCTATCCAAATACAATAACAGAACAAAATTCTATTCCTAATCTCGTGCGTAGAACTCCATAACAGATCAATGGAAGCCCCACAGGAAAAAGACAAGCAAAGAACCAATATCTCTCACAAATCAAAAAGCACTAACACAAACAAATTCCGCGATCGCTCCACATTACGTTGCTCTGCAAGGAAACATCCCGACAGTAATGCGAGAAACGCACCGACTCTACCGACTTTACTGAAGAAAACGCTGCGAAGAGTCCTAAGTTGGAGAATCAAACCAATTCACGAACTTTGAACAGGCGAAGCCATTCGCATCCACGAATCGAACTCAGGCGGGGAGAGCTATATCTTGACCTGCTCGAGGGTTCATTATCGGGGCCAAACGGGCGCTGGAGCTCCAAGATGAGTGAAAGCCAGCTCCGGCGGGAGCCCGCACACGCAATCGACTTCTGGCGTTTGTTTTCGGAGGGACGATCTTTATTGTCGACCTCGACAACACAGTGATCCGATTGAAGAAGGATCAGATAATCGGCGAAATCAAAACTCTAAGCGAAGCGTCGGGATGCGATGACGGAGCGGGAAGGAGCAAGCGAGAGAGACGGAATATTTGGCGCACTAAGACGGAGGTTTCGGTTCATAAAATGTGAAAATAGAAAAGTCGTCCCAAAAAGAGAAGAAGCATAATTAGTTTTAATTTTATGGTTAAAATATTAGTATTTTTAATGTGATGGCAGGGACCTTATCTAATATCCATTACCAAATATTAATTTATATATACATTTTTTTTTTTTTTTGTTATAAGAGCAATTGCCATATTACGGTAATGATCATTATCAAAGAAGGATTCTACTAAACTTTGAAATTTCAATTTGGGACACGTAGAATTGCCTTCTAGTTTTGGGCATCATTCATAGTGTGATTTCTTATTAGAGTAAGAGAGAGAAGCTTAGGGGTGCATGATAACCAAAATTTATGTTGAGAAATAGTTTTTTTGTTAGGCACTTGCTTTTACGGAAGAAGAAATTCATTTGATAAACTTATTCAGTTTTTTATTTCGGAATAGATTTCTATTCCAAAAATAAGTTTGGAAGAGAAATTAGAAACTAAGGCGCGCGCATGACAACAATTACGTTAGAAATAGTTTACGGAATAAAAATAGATTTTTCTATTTCTATTTTAGAAGACTTTCTAAGCAAAAATAACCGTTTGATAACGACACAAAATTTCTACTCTAAAAATAGAAATTCGTTTGATAACGACACAAAATTTCTTCCTTTTTCGGATCGGATGGCGGTGGCGATGACCAACGACCTTTAATATAAAAATAAAAAAAAAAATGATTTAGTAACAAAAAAAATAATGAATAAAATAAAATAAATCATAAAATATAAAATATAAATAATTTTATTTTAAAATAAAATATAAATAATTTTATTTTAAAATAAAAATATCCTTAAAAATAAATTTATTTTATTTATTCTTATTTTACGAATAAATTTATTTTAAAATTGATAAAAATAAAAATAAAAATTATTTGACAAAACACTCAAGGCAAATAAAAATAAATTTATATTTATTTATCATAAATAAATTATTTTTAATAAACTAAAAATAAAATGATAAATAAAAATAAATTATTAAAATAAATAAATTATTTTTATTTTTAAATGAATAAAATGAATATATTTATTTTATTTATTTTTTTTAATAAAATAAGGAGAGGCGGAGGAGGAGGAGGAGGAGGAGGAGGCAAAAACGTAGAGAAGATGAGGGAGGACTTACCGAAATTAGGGTTTAGTGAAAAAAATTATTTCGATTTCTCTTCCGGAAATCAAAAGTAAAAATTTTATTTTCCGATTTCTTTTCCAAACCTATTTTACGGAATAAAAATTTATTAGAAATAAAAAAAAAACTGAATAGGTTTATCAAACGGATTTCTTTTTTAAAAGCAGTGCGAAATAGAAAAACTATTTACGGAATAGAAAATTTCTACTTTTCATTTGCGGAATAGAAATCGAAATAAAAATTCTTCTCATCGTTTGTCAATTGGTCTTTCATTTGTTGCCACTAACCACCGTCGTCGGTCGCTTGCCGCCGCCGCCGTCACCGCCGATCATCGCCACCACCACCGGCCCGCGCCACCGCCGAGGCCGCGAGCCCCACCACCGCCGCTGACCGCCGGGCTCGCCACCGCCACCATCACCGTTGGCCGCCGCCACTGCCGCCGTCGGTTACTGATTGCCCGCCGGCTGTCCATCCCTACCAATCGCCAATCCACTGCCATCCGAAAGGAAGAAATTTTGTGTCGTTATCAAACGAATTTCTATTTTTAGAGTAGAGATTTTATATTGTTATCAAACGGTTATTTTTACTTAAAAACTCTTCTAGAAATAGAAATAGAAAGTTCCAGAAACTATTTCTGGAACAAAATGGTTGTCATACACCCCCTTAATTTCCATCATCGGGAGAACAATGCCAATCTTTCCCTCTTTTTCACCAAAGAAATGTATTAATAGGTCCAAAGTCTCAACAAGACAAAAGTCAATTTACAATGAAGTCAAACTTAGCATCTTAATTAATTATTCCAAATATGTCATAATCCCGTACTGTTCATTGAATTATATGGAATTAAGTGTTGGCCTTAGTCCTTTTTTCTTGCATTTCACTTGTGATTTTCTTATAAAAGTCTTTATTCTTCTTATATATATATTAAGTGACCCTGGTGAAATTAATATCAGCTAACTCAATTCCATTGCCATTGGTGGTCTAATTCAACAGATGAACTCAACTTTCCATGTACCAACTCTCTGCAAATTGTCTCTGAAGTCAAAGATTGAACAAGAAGGGTCTAGATTAATGAATGCGTGATCACCAAGATGCGTGATCATCGAGGTGTCAGACTTCAGGAATAAAAAAACCAAGTTTGACTTTGTCACCCAAAAACTCTCAAAGAGCTCAATAAGAATCCAACCCATCACAGATCAGGATTAGGAAGAAGAAGGACATTGTTCTAATAAGTTGGGGTTCATGGAGGGAGTCAAGTTGCTTGGATTTTGGCCCAGTCCCTTCAGTCACAGAGTTATATGGGCTCTCAAGCTCAAGGGAGTGGAATATGAGCATGTGGAGGAAGATCTCGGCAACAAGAGCGATGAATTGTTGCGGTTCAACCCAGTTCACAAGAAGACCCCTGTGCTCATCCATGGAGGGAGACCCGTTGCAGAGTCTGCAGTAATACTGGAGTACATCGAAGAGAGTTGGCCACGAAACCCTCTGCTCTCTCGGGATCCCTATGAGAAGGCCGTGGCCCGGTTCTGGATCAAATTCATTGAGGACAAGGTGTGTTGCGAACATCGAAATGGAATTGTTTTCCGTGATAGATTTATTAAAATATTTCAGTCAAGATTTTTTTTCTGAGAATTAGGTTCAGTTCATGTCTCAATAGCCTTGATCTCGACTTTAGCTTGAACTGAGAACAGAATTTCCATGAAAAATATATGAAATTCTATCTAATTAGATCACGGTAAATCTTGTGATGTTATTCAAAACAAGATGACCCTAAAGAGCTACATAAGATAATTAAAGAAAGTTATAAGCATGGTTAAATCCTTCTTCCACTATCTAACAATGAACATTCTGGGTGATGAAGTCCCCAATTTTCGTCAAATTCTTTCAAAGCACAGGGGAGCAACTGGAGGAGACAACAAAAGAGGCCAAGAAAGTCCTGAAAACCATTGAAGAACATGCTCTTAGAGAGGAGGACAACTTCTTTGCTGGGAACAAAATTGGCTTGCAAGATTTGGTCTTTGGATGGCTAGCTTGGTGGCTTCAAGTCCTGGAAGAAGTGGCCGGCGTGAAATTATTGGAAGCTAGCGAATATCCTCGCCTGCACAGATGGGCGCAGAATTTCAGAGATCATGATGTGATCGGAAGCAACCTTCCGGAGCGTGAGGTCCTGCTTGCCTACTCCAAGCGCCTCAGGGAGACTTCCATTGCGTCTTCTCCACCAGCAGTGTAGTCGTGTGGACCGAGTCTTGATGATGACTTTTACTTTTCGTGAGCAAGTTCTGCTAATAAATTTCCAGAGTCTCCGTTGTGGATTTATGTAATGAGTAGTGATGGTCCTAAAATGTACTTATGCATGCTATTTAAATATAGGAAAGTATGAGGTTGGTATGTCGAAAACTTGATTGACTGGAAGATATGAAATTAACAGAGAAGGAAATTGCTTATTTGTCGCTCTTGGTGGTGTTGGCATTAAGGATGGCTGTGGGATTCTTCTTTGATGCTCTTGATCTTCTTCTGATTGGCTTTGATTGACTCTTGCTGCTGCTGCTGCTGTCGTCGTTATTACTGGCGGGGTTGCTGGGATTTTGATCGACGTTGTCGCCAGAGCCCATGTAGGCGACAATGGTGGAGTCAACAATTTCAGCCTGTGGATCAACGCTCTGCCGGTAATACTGAACCCACTAAACGCACACTGACGTTTCAGAACTTCCATGTGGAATTCGTATTAAAAAATGTTAAATGCAAAAAGTTCGCATCTCATTCTGTTTTTTAATCAATCATCTCCAATAACCTACATGTTTTGCATCGGTAGGTTCTACTTACATTTTCGGGTCTGCATATTTGAAGAACAACCATATCAAATTAATTATATACGCAATTTTATTATTGTCTCATTCTAATAAAAATCAAACCATGGTCCTGTTCCCATCATTAGATGTTTTCTTCCCCAACCTATTCACCTGCTATGGAACTTTAAACTATAGCAACTTCGGGAACAGACATAGAAGCAACATCAAGCGTGTGAAAGCATAAGAAAAGAAAACTAGCTCTATTATATACAAAGATATTCTAAATCTGAGAGAGGAAATATTCAACACCATCTTGCCAAAATGTTACATTCAACTAGAAATTAACATGGGATTTTAAACTTCTTGAGGCATACTTTGAAAAAGCTTACAGTGGGGACATACATACCGTATAGCATACCTCAAATTTCCCCATCGAGAAAAAAGAGGTGTTCAAGAGTAGGGACATACGTACCGTATATTGAGTAGACCGAGAAAGAGTAGAGAAGCGGAGAAAGAGCCAAATACCGAATAGTCCGAGAGAGCAGAGAAGTGGTGTACTTTACCAAAAGTTTGGCTTATTTTATTCTATTAGCGTCATAAACTTTAATTTTAAATTAAGGTTGCTATAAAAAAAAGCTTATTAGAATAAAAAAATCACAAAAATGGGTTGGCCGTGTTTGGAATTTATGCCCGCAACGCAGCCTTAAGAAATTTAGCCACGCTCGCCATTTTTTGGCTTATTTTGTCCTTTTTCACTTTTTTTTTAGGTGAATTGTTGGTAGTTTGTTTATAAAACAAACAAAGAGATGCCTTGTTCCACATCAAAAAAAAAAAATATATGCACATATATATATGATTGTAATAATCATTATTTTTTTTTATTGGAAAATTCGAATTTATTTTTATTAAAAAATTTGTTTTCTATTTTTTAATAATAATAATTTTTAATGATTTTCTCAAATTTATGATTTTTCATTTATTTTCAAATTTTCTAGATTTTTAATTGTTTCCTAAGATTTTTTTTCATTTTCTGAATTTTTAATAATTTTTAAAAATATTTTTCCTAATTTTTTAATTTTTTAATTGGTCTATTACTATTATACCCAGGGAATGGATTCAGAGTGGATTTACCCGATCCAACTCGATGACCCGACCCAAACCCGGATCTAACCCAATCGGATTACAAAACAAAATCTCTCTAATTCATTTTTTTATTATTTTTTTTAAATTTTATATTTGTTCTTTCTTTTTCTCTTTTTGTCTTTTCCCTATTTTGTCCTAGTCCCTCCACCTTCTTCTTCCTTCCGCCACCCTCAGCGCCCGAAGCTTTCCTTCTCTGCAACTTAATCTTCTTCTCTTTTATTTTTCAAACCCATACCACCAGACACCGAACCATAACACCGGCACTTACACCGCCGCACCCGCCGGTCAGGACGATCGGCGACCACGAAACTTCAGAAAAAACTCTCATCTAAACTACAGTTTGAACACCAGAAATTCTAGAGATCAAACAAACACAAAGGCACTAAAGAATGGGTAGAGACGCTGGCTCGAAGGGCCTTGAACTGTAGGGCTCGCAGGCATGGGGAGGCTAGCTCTGACGAAGGGGCGTATGCAAGACCGGCTCAAACGGTGCAAAGTCACATGAAAGCACACATCAAAACATGAAGGGAGCAAATGAAGTTCAACAATATAGGAATAGTCGAACATTAAACTAAGCTTCAAATGTCGATGGGATAAAATATATTTCGGGGTTTCATTGACGCATTTATATAAAAAATTTGCATGCATGACCAGATCTTAAGATTTCCGACTCAATCGAGACTTGAAATGGGAGTAGCAGAGACTCGGCTAAAGATTTACTGGGGTCGGAGGGGTTGGAGCTCATGCGAACTAGTCAGACACGAGCTCCGGCCCAACGCGCCCCAAAAAGGGAGCGCCAACGGGAGAAGGGGAGGCCTACCTAGTTCCAAACGGCGAGCAACGAGCGGATCTCAGGCTACGGCAGAACGCTCGGTCTCACTCTCTCTCTCTCTCTCTCTCTCTCTCTCTCTGGGTCGCTCAAAGCTGTCCTGAGCGGCCGGACCCTCCCCCTCTCTCGCCGAAGACCCCCGAAAACCTTTTGCTTTCTTCCTTTTAGGCTTGGCCAGCGACAGGTGCGCATGGCTTCTGCCATCGCCAGCCTGTTGCGGCCGGCCTGATCCCCGACCCTGGGATCACGCTACGACCTGCTACTCCACGATCTTTGTACCTCCGTCGCTCTTCTTTTTGCAGAAGGCGCGAGCAACGTGAAAGGAGGAAGAAGAAGAGGCGTGCGGGCTGGGCCTAGAAAAGAAGAGGGCCAGGCAATGACCATGGTGAAGAAAAGGAGAAGAAAGAATAAACAAAAGGAGGCCGGGCCAGTGTGGCCCGCACGCAGCCCTTTTGACGCATGTGGTCTTAATCCCACATTGTTTTTGTCCTAAATACCCATAGGCTCGTCTTGATTTATAAAAATTAATTAAAGTAACTTATTTATGCTTGATTTATAAAGTATAGTTCAGGTTATATTTTGGTATGCATTATAGACTATTATAGTTGTCATTAAACTTTTAAAGTTTCATCCAAGAAGATTATTAGATTGTCAGCTTCCGACATATTAGAAGAGCTTCAATCTCTTCATGTCTTGGAATTCAATCTCTTCATGTCTTGGAATTGTATACCTTAGGCCAGCCTTAATAGTATGTTTAAGAGCATTCAAAGTGCTCAATACAACAATTTGGATTCTAGATTAGTGCTGACATCATGTCCAACATTATGGACATACTCTAACTAAAATCCAGCCATGTCCTTGCTAAGAGGCATCGAACATGCATACATGAGCTCCCAAGTACTAATTAAGTATTGCCTAAAATAATTAAAACTTGGCAATTTAGCTGAAGGTGAAATCAATCAAGCAAAATAATATTTAAACTTGTCAGGAAAGATAAAGTTTACACCTTTCAAGATTACTCTGTGTTTGATTTAACTTGAGCAAAAAACTCATCAATGAGCTCAAATCTCTTCACCGTTTTTCTATACAATTTCTTTACTAGCTCAATCCATTCATATAAACTTGGCGAAGAGAGTCTATCAACTTAATCAATGCCCATGTACTTCAGGATTATTTTGAAGAGCTTCGTCGCTATAGAAATTGATATCTTTTACGTCATTCTTTCCACTTACTCTATTTTTGTACCTATAAAAAGTCCATAATCCGATACTTAAACACACATGAAGATATTTTCAAGAAAAATTTCTTTTTTTTTTTTATTGACTCTATTTTTATACCTATAGTTTAAAATCACATCTCATTATATTCAAGAAAAATTCTTTTTCTCATTTTACTCAATTTTTTTATGTAGGTTTCCGTAGATGCGACGGTAGGTGCAAAGACAGTAGGTGGGAAAATCGAGTCAATAAATTATCATATGGAAAATGTCCAATCAAAGTTTAGCCAAATTTGTCTAAAGAACACATTTAAATGTTTTTTTTTTTAAATTCCCAATTTGATGAATTCAAAGCACCATGTCTCGATCTTATACAACCATTTTTTTTAGTAATAAAGAGAATAAATAACTATAGATGTTTAGGCAATACCAATAACGCTCATGTTTGAATTTTATGCATAAGAACAACTTGAACAAGTTCAGTTCAATGATGTTTCCTCCTATCATTAGACTATCTCTTTATACTCTTTATATTTCCGTGTGGCATTCAATTTGCTAAAAAATTCGTAAGGTTCGAAAGTACCTCCAATGCATTAACCACTATTGTTGCCATATCATATGTAATTTCATCCAAGAAGAATATTATGGTTGTCAGCTTCCGGCCTATTAGAAAAGCTTTAATCTCCTCATGTATAGGAATTGTATGCCTTGGACCAGCCCTAATAGTATGTTTAAGAGCATCCAAAGTACTTAATGTAAAAATTTGGATCTTGGAATCAGTGCCGACACCATGTCCCATATTATGGACATACTCTAATTGAAAATCAACCATGTTCTTGCTAGGAGGTATTGAACATGCATATAAGTACATGAGCTCCCGAGCACTAATCAAGTATTGCCTAAAATAGTTAAAACTTGGCAATTTAGCTAAATGTAAAATCAATCAAGCAAAACAACATTGAAACTGACAGTGAATAGAGTTCACACCTCTCAGGATTATTCAATGTTTGTTTTAACTTAAGCAAAAAACTCATCATGGAGCTCAAATCTCTTCACCATTTTTTTATACAATTTCCTCACTAACTCTATCCGCCATATAAGCTTGGTGGAGAGAGTATCAGCTGAATCAACGCCCATGTACTTTAAGATTATCTTGAAAAGCTTCATTATTAGGGAAATTGATATCTCTTACGTCCTACTTCCTATCTATGTTTGTACCTACATCCATGATCCGATATTTAAATTGCATGAATTTTCAAGAAAAATTCTTTTTTTTCCTATTGACTCTATTTTTATACCTATAGAAAGCTAGTGACGTAATGCTTGAAATAACATCTCGATTTATCAAGAAAAATTCATTTTCTCAATAACTCAATTTTTGCACCCACGGGCTTTCCAGAGGTGCAGCAATAGGTGCGAAGACAATAGGTGCGATAATCGAGTGATAGAACATGAGATGAAAAACTTACATCCAATCAAAGTTTGGTTAAATTTGTCTAAAGAACACATGAAAACGAATTTTTTTTAAAAAAAAAAATTCTGAATTTGATGAATTCGAAACATCATGTCTTGATTTTATACAATTTTTTTTTTTTAGTAATAAAGAGAAGAGTTAATTATAGGTGCTAAGGCAATACTAATAACAACTATGTTTGAATTTTATGCATTAAAACACTATAAACAAGTTCAGTTCAATGTTTCCTCCTTAATCAAAGTATCTCTTTATATTTTTGTGCATTACTCAATTTGCTTAAAAATTCATAAGGTTCGAAAGTACCTCTCATGCATCAACCACTATTGTTGCCACATCATATGTAATCTCTTTAAAAGTTTCATTCAAGAAGAATATCATGGTTGTCAACTTCTGGCCCATTAGAAGAGCTTCAATCTCTTCACCTCCAGGAATTGTATGCCTTGAGCCAGCCTTAATAGTATGTTTTAAGAGCATTCAAAGTATTTAATGCAAGAATTTGAATTCTTAGTGCCGACATCATATCCCACATTATAGACATACTCTAACCGAAATCCTTACAGATATTGAACATGCACATAAGTACATGAACTCTTAAGCATTAATTACGTATTGCCTAAAATAGTTAAAACTTGGCAATTTAGTTGAAGATGAAATCAACAATATTTTAACTTGTCGGGGAGAATAGAGTTTACACCTTTTAGGATTATTCCGTGTTTGTTTTACATTGAGTATCGTGCTCATCATAGAGTTTAGATCTCTTCAACATCTTTTTATACAATTTTCTCACTTGCTCAATCTGCTCATATAAGCTTGGTGGAGAGAGTCTATAAGCTAAATCAATGCCCATATACTTTTGGATTATCTTGAAGAACTTTGCCTTTAGGAAATTGATATATTTTACGTCCTTCTTATTACTCTATTTTTGTACCTACATAAAGTCCATGACTCGATACTTAAAATCACATGAAGATTTTCAAGAAAAATTCTTTTTTCTTGTTGACTCTATTTTTATACTTACAAAACGCTAGTGACCTAATGCTTAAAATCACATCTCGATATATTCAATAAAAATTCCTTTTTCATTGACTCAATTTTTGCACCTATAGGCTTTAGTAGGTACAACAATAGATGTGAAGACATTATATGTGAAAATCGACTCAATAAAATATCAGATGAAAAACTTATGTCAAATCAAAGCTTGGTCAAATTTGTCTAAAAAACACATGGAATGAGTTTTCTAAAATTTTCCCAATTTGATGAATTCAAACATCATGTCTTGGTTTTAGAATTTTACTTCACGTGAAATTAAGGAAAAAGCCACCGGATTGGCCTATTTCTTGCATGTACCGTTTGAAGTATTTTGAAATGAACTTGAATTGAAGAAGAAATTCTTTTTCAAAAAGAAGATTAGGAAGGAAAAAAAAGAAGAAGATCTTTTTCTTTTTTCCTATGATTCATAGGAATAACATGGTATTTTTCAGGATTATCTTGATGAGCTTCGTCACTAGGAAAATTGATATCTTTTACGTCCTTTTTCCATTGACTCTATTACTTAAAATCACATGAACATATTTTCAAGGAAAATTCCTTTTTCTTATTGACTTTATTTTTATAGCTACAGAAAGCTAGTGACCTAATACTTAAAATCGCATCTTGATATATTCAAGAAAAATTTGACTTAATTTTTACACATACAAGCTTTTTCTAGGTGCAATAGTAGGTGCGAAGATAATAGGTATAAAAATTGAGTCGATAGATTGAATTTCATGTGTAAAAGCACTATAAACGAGTTCAGTTCAATGATGTTTCCTCCTATCATCAAACTATCTCTTTATATTTCTGTGCGACATTCAATTTGCTTAAAAATTCATAAGGTTCGAAGGTACTTCCAATGCATCAGCCACTATTGTTGCTATATCATATGTAATCTCTTTAAAGTTTCATCCGAAAAGAATATTATGGTTGTCAGCTCCCGACCTATTAGAAAAGCTTCAATCTCCTCACGTCTAGGAATTGTATGCCTTGGCCAGCCCTAATTATATGTTTAAGAGCATTCAAAGTATTCAATGTAAAAATTTGGATTATGGCATCAGTGCCAACACCATGTCCCACATTATGGACATGCTCTAACTGAAAATCAATCATATCCTTGATAGGAGGTATTAGCTATACATTTAGTTGAGATTACGACAGACTTCAAACAAATTAGTATCATTTAAGGCGTAATTATAAAAGAAGATGAGCCATCAATTACTACCTCTTGACCTAATTTTGTTGTGATTCTCTCCTCTTTATATTCACAAACATAATGTGAAAGAAATAAAATGCGTTGCGTACTTTTTATGTCGGTCAATATTGGTGACGATGGTTTTTCAACACACGAGGCGAATGCGAATCATTCTACTTGCGGTATAGGACAACGATGGTGACATCTCAGGCACTTTGAATAGAACCGCAAAAGAACAGAGATCGACTTCAAGTTCGATATACACCGTCTCTCGTGAAGGCAGAGCTGATGCATTTGACTGTCATTCAGCCGCCTGATCATCGTGCAACTGCAGCGGAGGCGGACCGCTGGTCCGATCCCGGGCTTGGCAATCTCTACATATATCACCCTGCCATCGAGTTTCTGCAACGAAAGAGATGGAGGGTGATGGGCGACGGACTGGGGAGGGGAGGGAAGAGAATGGAAGGAGGGGCGGGGCGGGGGCGGGGTGGTGAGGTACCTTACGGTCCATGTTCTCCAGGGCAAGCCCCACATCGTCTTCTTCAATAAGCACGCTCGGTCTCTGATCAATTCTATCTTTTGCAATCTACCTAACAAGAAAGATGCGGTGGGGGTGGAACATTCACTTACTTCGGACCATGATTCGGCTGGCGAGAGGGTATTCGAAGAAGGAGGTCCTCGCTCCAATCTTGCTCCACTTTCTCCTGAATTTGTCGGAGCTGGTGGAGCCGTAGGTGGCACGGGAAAGCGACGGAGGAGTGGGGATTTGTGTCGGTGTTGCCCACATGGCTCATGAGCGAAAATGGAGGCCACCGAACTTTGGAGCTACGCAGTCGCAGAGAAAACGAGAGAGAGAGAGAGAGATGGGTGGGGTCTATGTGGGGGAGCTCAGCTCAAAGCATTACAGGGCTTCAAGGGTTAAGCTGAGGCCCAATTGACAAAGGGAAAATTCTTCCTTTCCACCGAAACATACAAGGACAGATGGAACGATTTCCAACATGACAAATATGAAAATTCATGATGGAACACCATCCCATTTTACATCAAGGGAATTGAACATTTCTATGGAGATTACATTTATGATTTGAGATAGAGAAAAAGTCGAAGTTGGCAAAAGGTTATAGGACTAGATCTCCAGCCTTTAAGTAATACATAGAAGGGGAAGAAAAGCACGCATGCTGCGATGGAGCTTTATCTTTGTATGTGCGGCCCTTCACAATTTAACATACTCTTCTTCTTTGTTCCCTGGGTTTGCCGTCTTCGCATACTCTTAAGCTTCACTATACGATGACGCATCGATCCTCAAACTTCTTGTAATAGCATCTAGTTTAGTGATAGATTATGAACCGATATCTATCACAAACTATTGTGATCAGCAACGCACTAGGTATCTAGAAAATGAACGGAATACTTCAAGTGATGAACTTTGAAATCGATTAGTACTGTTCATCCCTTCACAAAGCTTTCGGTTCTCACCTGTCAACACGGCGTGGGACCGAGAGATGTTGTTGAAGGTGACTTTTGTTGACTATTTTAAAATGATGCAAAAACTAACTAATTTTACAATTTAATTCAAAAGCGTGTTTAAAAAAAATTACAAGAGAAATCAAAGATGAATGATAAAGCCATGGGAATTTATGTGATTTAGTCTAAATGCCGAAACCTACTCTTCGAGATTACCAATTGCCAAGTAATCCACTGTTGCTCAAGTTTTTCCCAATACTCAATCACACCCAAAGCAAACCACAAATATTATTCCACAATTTCTCATTGAAAACTCAATCAAGAACTTACACTCTTCTTGTTTGTTCTTGTGTTTGTTCACCCAGTAAAATTTTGTCATATATATATATATAGATAATAGTTAAATCCAAAAAAAGAAATCTCATTTTAGTAAATATATTCAAATTAGGAACACTCAAAATAAGGAACCTGCTCAAATTGAATTTTTTTATGCGCTCAAAGTTGAGATATGTTCTGAACAATGACTAATCCTCTCAAAGGGAGACACACTGGTGTTTATGTTTGCTGATGTGGGAGCAGCAAGAATCTCAAACCACTCTCTCGTGAGATAATAATTTTGCCATCACACTTATCAAAGAAAAAGACCAAAAGACAAAGGATTCATACCATATCCAAATCCTACGGAAGCCGGAAGAGGCATATAAATAAATTACATCTTAAGTGCTGTAAAGAAAGACTGTGCAAAGACTTAAGATTCAGAAGAACCGATGTAGGTCTAATACACGCTAACTAAGTATGTTTTAGTTGGTCGACATCATTTTGGGTCAAGAATGAAGCTAGCTAGCTAGCTAGCTAAGCTGGGAAAGGAAGATCGTCCATGGGATACCCACTGAGGATATCCTCTGTCGCATACACGAAGTTACTAGACAGCGGCATGGTCGAAACAAAAGCATCATTAGTGTTGGTTACCTCATTGAATGAGGAATTAGTCATCCTTGCATACTCTGATTGATACTGGTGCAATTGCTGTGGTGGCTTAGCCTGTTGTTGGACTTGGACACTATAGGAATCATTGTTCCAAAGAGATACACCTGCAGAAGAGACTCTGTGATGCTCGTGCCCAGAACCAACGAAACTCAAGTTGAGCGGGCCGCTGTGGTTGGTCGACCCAAAAGAGATGGAGGTTCTAGGGCAGCCAGTGAATTGCTGGACCAGGGCTCTGAAGTTGGTGGTGTTGGCGTTGAGTATGGTTGTGGGATTCTTCTTTGATGCTCTTGATCTTCTTCTAATTGGCTTTGGTCGACTCTTGCTGCTGCTGCTGCTGCTGTTGTTATTACTGGTGCCATTGGTGGGATTTTGATCGATGTTGTCGCCAGAGCTCATGGAAGCGACAATGGTGGAGTCAACAAATTCAGCCTCTGGATCAACGCTCTGCTGGTAATACTGAACCCACTCACCACTAGTATTGTTGGTCATGACTCGATGATCTTGAGGATCTCTTCTTTATTCAACGTCTCATGCACTTGTGTAGAAAGGGATTAATTAAGAAAGAGCAAGCCCTGCACTCTAAGGCATTATATGGTGAATTAGAAAGGGACAAAGTTGTGGTCAAAGGTAAGACATGTAAACTCTTTGACTATTCCTATGAGACTGAGAGAGATTGATTTAATGGCAAAAGGGATCTGGATAACTATGTGAGGCTTCCAGGAAGCAACATCTATGAGGTCATCCGTGGTCTCTCCCTGCACTATCTTATGCTATTTGTGTTGGTACTTTTTGAATTTTTAGGGCTTTAGTCAGATTATTCTTGATCAGAAACCAGTGACTCATGAAGGGTTTTAGGAACTTTTTCCATACTGAATTGAAACCTCGTTTCCTTAGTTATTAAGAGTTGGTGGAAGCTAGTAATCACGCAGCTAGCTTTTAGAGTTCATGGAGAATCTTAAAAAAGTCGATTCTGTCATTTACATATCGCATGCTATTCATCTATGCCTCGCCCTCTCTATCTTCTTCCTAATCCTTTAAGTTTAAATGTAATAAACTCAATCTTACTGTTCATTTGACATTGTTGTTGCTTGCGATGTGTTGCAGTGCATTCATATCAGTAGTATATTGTCTGCAAATAGAATAATTAAAGTCAGTCGTACAATTTCTTAAGAACACTAATGACGTCACACTTTTTTGATAACTTGTTATGTTTTAATCAAACGCCTTTAAAAAGCCAAAATCCCATTTTTCATAAACTTGTGATGGCAGTGACTTGTAGATGATCAACGATTCATCTGATTGCAATTATTAGGGTTAAGTTCATATGTTGATGTACATAGTTATGTGCAACTTGCTACTAGTTACTCCTTTACGTCACACATATACACAGCTTAACTTGTCGTCTAATTAAGGCACATAGGGTTATGTTGTCCCTTAATACACTAGTCCAATTAATCAAGGTCAAAGCATTATCTAGAAAGATGGAGGTGGTCCAAAAATGACGCTGTGTAAACAAATAGGAGAGATTCTAGCTTGTAAAGCAAGCATGTTAGATATGTGATTTGACCATAGGGCTGCCCGCCTAATCCCGTTCCAAATCGCACCAAATCCTTTTAATTATAGACCTTTCAAGTCAAGTAAATTTCCCCCATCGCATTCTAGAGTTCAAACAAATCTTGGAATCTGTTTTCACATGTTTTGGGCTCCTAATTAATTAAATAAATAAATCCTTCTTAATAATAAATCAATATTATATCAAGAATCGTGCAATGATAGTACAAATTACAATCAAATGGGCTCTTTGTACTTGCATTACCAAGACAACGTGGCAAAGACTTTCAAGTACGGAGTGACATATCACGTTATGATTGCGACGGCCGTGACATACGAAGGCGCATTTTTTAATAAGATATACAAAACCATTGACCCAAGCTCAATTCTCTGTTGAATGCTACGCTCCACATTTTACTAATGAATTTTCCCTTGTTCGCTTTTAGGGTTTTGATTTCTTTGCACCATTCTGGTCTTCGAACTTTAGTTTTGACAAGAATGTAAACGTGATGACCGGAGAGCCAAAGCTGACGCGGGGGATGACGCGATGAGTGCACTAAAATATGTCATCTGGAATCATAGGCCTTTATGACCGTTCCTCGAGTCCGTCGACTTGGTCTCTTTCCCATTACCTCAATGCGTCGGTTGTTAGAAAGTCGGCTACAGAGAATTTGGAGTTTGACGGGTTTTAATGCATTATTTCTTTTCGTGTTATGTATAATTGACACTTTAAAAATTGAATTATACCCTATTTATTGTGCTTAACAAGTGTTCGGTTGACAAGGCCCTTATTATAATTTATTATATATATATATATATAATATTTCATTTAATGCTTGATTGCTATATACATGAAATGGAATGGTCCAAGGGCGACCATTTGCACAATTATCGTTGGTAAAATCGATGTTGGCATCTTCGGGCGGAACGGTCAACTTCAAGAAAAGGATGCCGGAGGTTGAAGACTTTGAAGTTTTGATTTGACCACTTAGTGGTTCCCACCCCGCTGCGGTGCATGCTTTCTTCACGGCTTTTCTCCGAATATGCTTCATCTGTTTGAATGTCCAGATACAATCCATTCCATTGCTTCTTGTGTTAATTTTGCGGATGGATCTAGCATGCCTGTCGCTTTAAAGACAAAAGGGAGACCTGGGTCTTGGGCAGTGTTCATATCCACCAACCTCATCGAGTTTTGTGTGCAATGGAATCTCCCTGGTTTAAACAACCTGATGCTAACGATTACGACTAGGAAGCGATCGTGCAAACTTCCTATCGTCAGTCGGTCTACAATTCGTAGGCAAACTCACGAATACGGATCTTGACCGATGTTCACGGTGCATCATTCTCGTTTGATATCTTAGTTGATGGATGAGTTGAACCGAAAGCAGATGCATGATGATAGATTTGAGGTTTGTTTCTGAGGGAACTAGAGCAGTTGCAATTGCAGCAAACTGACTCCTCCGGGTGCAGGCATGGAAAGTTAAGCGCAGAGGAGCACAGAAAGGGGTTAAAGCCAGATCTTTGCTTTATTCTTCTCATTTTCTGCAAATCAGCCCAAGGGCAAGCAGAACAGAAACCAAAAAGAAGAGAAAAAATTTACAGTATATATTATGCATGTGACATTTACATTCAGTGGGGTGGAAAATTACATCCCCATCATCATACAAGTGAAAAGAATATTCAAAAAGTAGACAAAATTGGGATACTCATCTTCATTCACACACCTTGTATCCCATTTTGTGTCCTCACTCCCTATAAGCTGAAAATTACTACAACATTCTTCTCCCTGCAATTTCCTTTGTTTCCCTCCTTTAAAAATCCTCTCTGTTATTCTCCTTTCTAGTCTACTCTACAGTTATTTCCAGAATAGTCGTAAGTCTTGGCTTTTTGTATCTTCTAAGGAGCAAAGAAGAGCACACAACACTAACAGACGAGAAAGCCATGCAAGCGCCAGCCACCCATGGTGGCAACACTATCCTCAACCAAGGGAAGAAGACCCCTGCAGCAACCGGTATTGCAATCACGTTGTAGGCCATTGCAAAGACATAGTTCCAGCGGATCCGTGCAAAGGTCTTCCTAGATAGATCAACGGCTGTAATTACATCTTCTAGGTTGTTCCTCATCAGAACATAGTCAGCAGCTTCTATTGCAATGTCAGTCCCTGCCCCAATAGCCATGCCCACATCCGCAGCAGCTAGAGCAGGAGAGTCATTGATACCATCACCAACCATAGCAACAATGCTCCCATCCTTTTGGAATGAGCAAATGACTTCCGCTTTTCCTGCTGGCATTACCTCTGCCCTCACATCTTCTATGCCGACCTGTACATGGATGAGAAACATCAGACATTTAGCATCATGCACAGGAGGATGTTTCCCATTAACAAGATAATTAGCCATCAAACACAAAATCTCTGATTTGTTTCAGACTTCATGTGAAGTTAAAGATCAAATTTCCCCAAAATAAAATAAAATAAATAGCACAAGGCCAAATTATCCATGTCAAATCTCTTGAATTCGTTGAGAGTTTGAGTCAAAATACATGCACATATTGAGCTGCAAGAGAAAGTGAGAAGAAGTTATATGTATATGTATGGAATCCACTAACTCTGCAAACTCATGCAAACGCATTTTAAAACGCTGGATATAGTAGGCTGTACGCACCTCCTTGGCAACAGCCCGAGCTGTCCTCCAGTTATCCCCTGTCACCATTACAGGACTAACACCCATCTTCTTGAGGCCTTCTACAACTACAGCAGCTTCCCTTTTCAGCGGATCTGCAACCCCTAAAACACCAATCAAGGCATCACCATATGCAACAAGAATGCCTGTTTTGGCACTTTCTTCAAGCTCTACAACAAAATTGTCCACGTGAGTTGGAATGGCAATTCCACTTTCAACCAACAGCTTCCGATTACCAACCTGTCAAAGTTGCATGTCCAACAAGCATATTAACATGCTATCGAAAGGCATAATATTGAGTTTTTTTTTTTTTTTGGGTCAAAGGCATATTATTGAGTAAAGCAGCAAAACTTTTAGATCTTCATTTCAGGAAACACACCAGCACTCGCTTCCCTTCAATAAAGCACTGAATTCCCCTTCCTGGAAGAGCAGAAAACTCAGTGACATCCTGGAGCCATCCAGAATTCATTGACTCCTTGGAGTTTAAAGCATCATCAGTTTCAGAAGGATCATCGAAGAAGTGGAAATGGCGTGCATACTCCACAATTGCTTTCCCCAGAGGATGTTCACTGCTAGCCTAGTTGAGATAGTAACAAAAACAATTACAATGCAATGTTGAAAAAGAAGTCAAGAATATCAGCATAAAACGAATCATTTAAACTGCAGCCCACATCTTCAGAGAAGGCAATGCAAGCAGAGTTCTGCAATTTGAGCTTGGGCACTCAAAAGTCTCTGTTTGAAGTCAGCTTTACCACATGGCTAAACAAGAATCTAAATAAGCTTTATCTTAGTGAAGCAGTTAGGTATCATGTTTGAAGGCAGTGATATGCTGATATAAAATGCATGCGTAAGACTAATAATCTGTCACCCAAACCATAATTTATGCATCCATGATTGGTAATATTCTATAGGTGATAGTAATTTTTCAAATGTTTTAGAAAGGCTGCTAATTAGTAGAATCCGTCCTAAAATAAACTCCAAATGTACATGTTCAAGATTTGATCCTCAGACAATCAGTTCTGATTCTCCATATGGTGATGACATCATAAGAACTGATGTATATGGTCCTCCTCTATCTTGGCCATTTCAGTTTTCTAATTGTCTGCATCTGCAATCTCCATTTGAACAAACATACTGCCCGTATGTGTGCATTACTCTCTTTCTCTTTTCTGTTCTCTCTCTCCAGGAGAAATGGGGAGCGGGGACTTGAATAAATAGACAAAGAATACATAGTTACCTCTGCAGAAGCCACCAAATTGAGGAACTGTCCGCGGTCCATCTCATTGAAAACTTTTGCCGTTGTGACGGTGGCTTTCCCCTGTGTAAGGGTGCCTGTTTTATCAAATATTACATACTTAACCTTCTGGGCTCTCTCCAAAGCCTCTCCGCCTTTTATCAACACCCCATTGTTGGCACCAACCCCTGTTGCCACCATCACAGCAGTAGGTGTTGCCAACCCAAGGGCACAGGGGCAAGAAATAACTACTACCGATATTGAGAACATCAGGGCAAGAACAAAGTAATTGCTCTTATCTGGCAGCCACTCTTCTGGATAAGCTCCAAAAGTACCAGCAAGATACCTGTACACAAACAAAAAGGGCCTCAATGATTGTGCACACCTATCGCGCATTATCCAGTGGGAAAACTACATCAACAGTTCCTTAAGTTTGGTAAACTTTGCAGTTTGATCCCTGATATTTAATACTGAGATATTACTCTCTACAGTTCATTTTTGTGTGATTCAGATCTCTGACCTTATTTGCATTGAACTTCGGTTATGATTATCCTGTGTTATGAAGATATGGAGTATAAACGGGTGATATTTGACTGTCTATAGTTATTACAACCATGTTGTGATTCAGCTAAGCCATGTAGAAGAATTATGAGCAAAATTAAATAATAATAGTGGTGACAGATCATTATTGCACAAAACTGATGTTTAAAGACTAGATATCCAATTATAGAATTGGTCAACTAGGGACTATAAAAGTGGTTTTCTCTTATCTAACCATATAGAAATTGCACCAAAGGTAGAACAAGTCAGGTGTTGTACTCACCAAGCCACAAATGTCAAAAATGACAAAGCAACAACAGTGGGGACAAAGATGCTTGCAATCTGCGAGAAGAAAGTACCAATTAATCCACAAACCAGAGAATCTGCAAGTCAACTACTTAAAACACTAAACATTATATGAAGCTGCAATCTGCCACCATAAAAGTCTATAATTCATAGAGCACCAGATAGCTTTATTATCAACCGATGCCCCCTCAATAGTCTGAAGTTGGCTCTAAAAAGAAAATGGCGCAATGCACTCCACTTAATCCTTATTTCATGGCCACATATTTTTCCGGCTAAGTAATGGGAAACCTTTCTACTGTTACATGAATCTGATTTTCATTTCATCCGGGAAAAGCCATCTTTTTCTCAACAATGTCTTTGTCATTTGATCCAATAGCCTTCCATTCGATAGGAACAGATTTGATAAATATTGATAACTCTCGGATGGAGTATTAGAACGGAAAAATCCATTAGATAATGAACTATTGGTTCTAAGCCATCTCTGGCGATGAATCAACAATTTGAAGTGCTGGAATCACCAATCTAAAAGAGTGACCCAAAATCCTTTGAGTGGCATCACAGATAGTAGATTTTGTAGTTCTCTTTTCTACTTAAACTGCCATCCACTACCCTTCTTTAACCCCCCTTCCCTCATTCTTCTCAACATAGAAGACCACGCAAGCAAAGATAACCCCAAGAACACTAGAAATAAAATCTCAAGTAATAATACTTCATTAAATAACCAAACTGGTTTTCCTGTCCACTCCAACATCCCACCGCCATCCCATCATCTCTCGTTCCTAGCACCAAACTACCATCTACATGTCAGATAAAAACACCTAAATTTGGGCATTGATTATCTTTTTGATCAGTAGAGATCCCGTGAGTCCCACTAGCATCAGGAGGAGCTAACATCTCCAAGTCAAAACTCAAATGCCTTCAAAACACCTATCAACTTCCAAGGAGCACTCCAAAGAGAGCAGTCCCAATCATTATTCATAATTCCAACATTATATCAAGCAAACATATTGCTGAAGGATCATGTGTTTAGATGTCTCAATTTCAGACCTTCCCAAAGTCTGAGACCAAAGAGATGCAGTTGAAAATAAACCCGGAGTTGAATGAATGGTCGGTTTCACTTTGAGATGATATGTGTCTTCACATGCATTGGCACCTTGCCATTATCTTCTAGTTTCCATTTGATGTGAGAGGGAGAGAGAGGAAAATGACAGAAAGTGAGTGCAACAGCATTGCTTTGTGTATAATTGTCTTCATCATTTATGTCGTGGCGAGGTTAACTGTTTCGAACCACATGCCATTAACACAACACGACCATATCTGCTATTCGCACAAATTGTTGACATGCAGAACCGACACCAAGGGATGATCCTAGGTACAATTCAGAACTCATAAATGACTCTGGACCTCATTACCTAGCATTCCAGGAATTCAAATGCTCAGCATATGACATTTAAAGACAGGAAAGCCAGCAAGCAAAAACTGACAGAATTTCAATAAACTGCATATAGAAGAAAGTTTCTCACTGTAAAAGAACTTGGTCCATCAGCACTACTATCTCCCTCCAAAACCAAGTATTAGTGTCAGGATGAAGACATAATTTTCATGATGCTCCGAATAAACAATACAACACATTTAGAATGCTCAAATCCTTCCAGCATTGGTTTCACACGATGATTAAAGTACTCCAACACTGACTTCACACAACAAAAGGATTTGCAGAGTCTCAAAAAGGGCAAAAAAGTCAATCGCTATAAGTATTAAAGCTTTCCAGTATCCAGATTTATTAAAACAAGGAGAGTTAACAAATATGTTAGAACTTTGCCTCGTTAAAGTACTTACAAAATCGGCAAACTTCTGTATAGGAGCTTTGGACATCTGTGCCGTCTCAACCAAGCTAATGATCTGACTCAAGACCGCATCACTTCCTACTTTGGTAGCTCGCATGTGAAGGACACCGTGTAAATTGATTGTACCTCCAATGACCGACAAATTGACCTCCTTTAGAACAGGGAGAGATTCACCAGTTACCATACTCTCATTGACATAACTGGATCCCCATTCTACCGTGCCATCAGCAGGAACCTTCGTACCAGGCAGAACTTTCAATATGTCACCTGGCTGAATTAGCAAAGCATCTATTTCTCGCTCACTGATATACCTTCCGCCTGCAACATCGATAATTTACTCCAAATTACTATAAAATAAAAAAATTCAATCTC
Source organism: Eucalyptus cladocalyx (assembly GCA_017140615.1). NCBI lineage: Eukaryota > Viridiplantae > Streptophyta > Magnoliopsida > Myrtales > Myrtaceae > Eucalyptus > Eucalyptus cladocalyx. The sequence goes on from CM029519.1 coordinate 513,181, forward strand.
CTAGTCAGAGAAAAAGGGTGCCACAGTAATTAGGTTGAGGATCATATTTCTAAAGCTACTCTCAAATCAGTCGAAGGGAAGTACAATAACCTTTGTCCTTGACAAGCAGCAATGCTGTTGCAGGTGCAAGTTCCACAAGCTTCTTGATGGCATCAGATGTTTTCCCTTTTGCAAGAGACTCCAAGTATTTCCCCAACAGCACAAAAGTTATCAGCATGGAGCTTGTCTCAAAGTATGTAGGAGACCAAAAACCGGTAAGTGCACCATACAGAAGTGCACCAACAGAATAGAAATAAGACGCAGAAGTTCCCAATACAACCAGAACATCCATATTAGTTGAACCATTTCGAAGAGCTCTCCAAGCTGCGACATAGAAACGCCTGCCGATCACAAATTGCACGACGCTCACCAATGCCCACTTCAACCAATCACCCATTAAAAAAGGTCCACAGCGCCATAGCAGCAGAGAGTAGACCATTGGTATTTGAGGACAAACTACCCGAATGATAAAGACCGGAATCTACAGCCAATACATCAAGCACAAACTGTTAAGACTTAAACAAACAACAAAAAGGATTAAGTTGGCAAGAAGGCTATGTCTAACATCTGGACCCTGAATTAATTCTTCACCCACATATTACTATAAACATCCTTAGAATGAGTGATCCTGACATATATGCTAATGATCATTGATCAAGGAAGTAAAAATTCCATCGAAGTAGAAACAATGCATCCAAAGGGAGGAGCCTCCTCTTCAAGGCGACCACACAACAGAAACAGGAAGGTGAGAGCACATCTTTCTATTACTAGTGTTGTGGAGAGAGAAGGCAAAGAGGAAATGGAAGAAATACTCACACTTAAAAATAAGCTAGATGTGAAAAGCCGAAACATCTTAGTTGTTTCTTCAACATCTTTAGAGGTCATCCTTGAATATGGGTTCATGACATGTAACTTAAACTGGCCACTGCTCTCTCCCTCAATTGAGTCAACTAAGGAGCGGGAGGTCACAACTTCAGGATCAAAGAGAATATCGAGTTCTCCGGACGTCCTGTCAAAGCGAAACTGTCTAACACCCTTTAAGCTGCTTAGTATGCCTTCTAGAAAATGCACATCCATCACACTGAATACCCCCACCACGCCAAGTATGATCTTATCCTGTTGACTACTTTGCACCAGTGAAGCTTCAAAACCAGCATCTTCAATCGCATTGACTATATCATCTTTACTGATTACAGCAGGATCGTACTCCACTTCACCTAATGATGTCGCCAATGCAACTACTGCTCCCTTGACACCAGGAAGACTTCTCAAGATGCCTTCAACAGAATTAACACAGGCTGCACAAGTCATTCCTCCGATAGTGAACTGCCCTAAGAGTGTTGTTTGCTGCTTTGTTTTTGAAGAATTTGGTTCAGGCAGAATCTCTGCCTCAAAGCCTGCATCTTCAATTGCATTCTTGATGTCTACTCCCTGAAATCACGATGTAGTCACAAAAACTGTCAAAAATTAGGAATAAACAACTCAGCACTTCACAAATAAGCTACAAAAGCAAAAATTAGACAATTAATAGGCTAGGTAATGTCTTCTGCGGACGTAAGTCACGCTGAAGCATCTGCAGCCCACGTTGATTCAAAAAGAAGGGTTGACTATGGCTCGAAGTTAATCCCGATTGATTTGAAATCAGACCCATTATTGCAATTGTAAGGAAATCCGCGCCACTATAGGAATGTCCACATTGAAGTCTTGCCAACAGAATCAAGGCCAATGCAAAAAGTTTAAACTTCCGCATTATGGCCGTAAAGAGAAGGGAGTCAAATTGTTGCTCCAACGATACTGGAAGAGATATAAATTACGGTCTCGCAATATAAAACAGATGTAACCAGAATAGTTTAGTTTAGCAGGACAATCCCCAAAATCCTACCTTGTCAATGTTAATGAAGCCCATCAGCAGAACAGATGGATAATCACAAAACCAAAGCAAAGAAAGATTCACGAAGGTTTCACCACTAATCTCTGTAACCCAGGCAAGCTGCAATGACAATGGAAATCTAGTTTCCCAAAAAGGGGTAATGCTAACTAAACCACAAGAGAACTACGAAGACTAGGACACTAACCGACAGTCGAAGTCGGAAATTTAACTAAACAAAGCTCGAAGGAGGCGATCCTCCTGCGATTGCTTGATCTAATTGTGAAGGGTGCAAAGAGCAATCAAAATCGGCTTTTGATCGAATGACTGAGCTCGTGAGCCACTGGAAATAAACCAACTTCTCAAGCTCCCGAATCCACGAGCCATCTTCCCAACTTCCCAAAGACGACACCGAGCAAAATAGAAGGAGCAGAAAAAGCAAGGAGCATCGACCGACCTTGACCAAACTAGGATCGTAGACGACGTCGGCCTTGTTCTGCAGCAAGGCCACGGAGGCCCGCAGGACGCCGTCGACGGCCCGGAGCGCCTCCTCCACGGAATTCGAGCAGGCGGCGCAGGTCATCCCGGTCACCCTCACCTGCACCCTCCGCATCCCCGCCGCCTCCCCGGCGCTCGCCGGCGCGTTCTCCTCGTACGAATCGAGCAGCCTGACGTCCTCGAGGTCGGCCCCGCCGCCGGCGCCACCTTCCAGGTCGTCGGCGGATTTCCGGCCGCCGGCGCCGGAGAGGCGGGAGAGCTGGAGGTCCACGAAATTCGGCGCCATCGGAAACGGTACCGGAGCGTGGGGGGATCTCCGACGGGAATGCCGCCGGAAAAGGCAGGGCGGGGATCGAATCCTCGTGCGCGGAAATCGAGAGGAAGCTGCCGAGGATTCCGAGGAAGATGCAGAAGAAGGACCACCGCCGGAGCTTCGGAGGAAGGAGGAGACAAGCGGTCGTTTTTAACGGAGGGGGAAGGACCGGTAGATGGGGGATTTACGGTTGTGCCCTCGGCGGGAGGGGGGAAGGTATTCCCCGCTTGTTGTGTTTTTGTGTAGTACGACCGGTGGCGGTCCTGGTGGGGAGGGACTTGTACTGCATAAAAAAGGTTTTGCGGGTGATCGTGATATGATATGTGGAATTAGTTTCGGTTGAGATTTTGAATAGTCGGTGAAAACTTACCATTTTTTCTTTTTCTTTTCTCTTGCAAAGAAGGCAACTTTTTTTTCTTTTTTTTTTTTGGTCCTAGCAAAGAAGCCAACTTAAGTAAAGGAAAAAAAAAAAAGCCATTCTCTACTATCGAAGTTATTAATCTCGTGAATCAGAGTGCTCTCGTGAAGAATAAATAATTTGAAAAATGTTTTTTAAAATATGATTGCTTATATAAATTGAAATGATTAATCAATAAAAAAAAAATTATTTGTTCAATGGTTTGAGAAAAGCGAATTCCTTTTTGTTAGAAAAGGAATTCGTTTTTCTCTTCATCTAAACTTGTTGTTTTCAATCCTTAAAAGGAGTTTTCTATAGATAGATTAAGTTTCTATTGTATAAAAATCGAAAAGTGAATAAATATTATTCCAGAAAATAGCTTTCCTTCAAATAAACGGATCCTTATTTCAAGTTGAATGCCTCGAATGGAATAAATTCATATCCCATTTTGAGCGATCAAACTTACACAATAGCCACAAAAGGAAAAGAAAAGGATGAAGTTGACGGAAGAATCCCCACATTGTGAGTTAGATTTTGATATCTCTATTTGGATTCTCTCCTTTTCGTTTGCAAAATCCTCTTTTTTGCGCGTTCCCAAGTACAATTGTTTTGTTACTGTAGTAGCAGGCATTGAATTTGTACATCCCGAGCTTTTAGCGTCTTCCAAAACGTATGGGAAAAAAATGTCTAGAAAAAAAAGAAGGCATTTTGCTTAATAATTTAATGGTCTAAGCTTCTAGAGAGCTATGGGTAGGGGTACCAAAATAAAATTTCTCAAGGAATTTTTATTAAATGGCAGGTCTGTGACATCGAATGAGGAGTGAGCGAGCGATTAATGTTGTCCACTATAGAAGCCGGAAAAGGAATCATTGGCGGGGATGAAAGAGAAAAAGGTTGGACTTGCTATTTTGGTAGGGGGGGGATGGAATTGGAATAAAGAAAGAAAGGGAGGGATTCGTTGGAAAATTGGATGAGGGTTAGATGAGCAAATCCCACCTGATAAGTATTGTTTTTTTTTTTTTTTTTTTTTTTTTTTTTTTTTTGCAGAAATGGGTCCCTGTCCTCGGACCTAACTGATGGAGACTTCGCGGTGGTAGTGTTGGGGTTGTTGCTTTGAAGCTGAGTCAACAACAACAATTTATATACCGACCAAAAAAAACGACAACAACAATTTATTTGATAAAATTAAGGAAAAGACAAACGAAATTTGGGGTAATTTTGATCGTTTTGAGGAAGATGCTCGAAAGCCTTTGTTTGGGGGAGAAAACATGGCTTTGCCTTCAAGGAATTGGGGACGTTTTTTAATCCTCCATTGCCCATGTTTTTCTCCACAGAAAAAGAGGAGCTGTTTAACTTGTAAAGGTCCCCAGAGCACAATTCAGACCAGACTTTCAATCCATTTATTATATTTATAAAAAAAAAAAAAAAAGGATAGAAGAAGTGAAAATGCGTCATTGATGAAGTAATGGTTTGAAATGACCTATATGGATGACGACCGTTCATTTGCTAAGTCAAACTATGCATGGTAATTTAATTTTTAAGATAAGGTGAACATTACAAGAAACCCAAAACTATGTCCCTTGTAATATAAATATCCTATACTTTTTTTAGTGTCGCCAAAACCTTAAACTTATCCACTATGACATAAATACCCCTAACTTTTTTTGTATCGCTAAAAAAACCCAAACTTATACATGTGCGACATATATACTATCTATTTCAGTTCCATTTAAAATATACTTGTCACACTAATATAGGTTCAAGATTTTTTGTGACAAAAAAAGAAGAAAAATTGGAACATTTGTATCGCAACGAGCAAATTTAGAATTTTTAATAACACAAAAAAAAAGTTTGGAGTATTTAATCGTAATAAGCCCAGTTTTGGGTCTTTTGTACCATTAACCCTTTAAGATATTAGCAATAAGAAAGCAAATTATTAAATTGCGATATAATTAAACAGTCTTTAGTCATGAGGTCAAGAGAATATTGATAAAAAATAGTTTAGTTGAACGAAAAGGGTACGGTTCTAGAATTGCTGAATAAGCTTTCGGAAAGCTTCAACGTTAGAAATAGGAAATTAGAGGCCTTTAAAGAAAATATAAGGAAATTAGAGGCCTTTAACGAAAATATAACAAGAGTATCTATAGTCACGAAGGTATGATTTCATTGACAAATGTTGCATTTACTCATCTTAAATGTCTAAAAATTAGAAGCTTGGGGGATTGTACGCTCCTTTTGTGAAATTATAAAATCTCATATGAAAGAAAGGAAGGTATATTTATTAGCGCATAACGTGTGTCTGGGCACAATTATGGGTGCATTCATTATAATAATAACCTTAACAATTACAATAATAATTATAATAATAATCGATCGACCACACACGTTTATTTTTATGGGCACGTGCCAGCCATTCGAGTGGGCCCGAGTCGGAACGACGGATGCCACCAGGGGGTCCAGGGCTGGCCACGTGACTAGCACGTCCTTCCATTCATTTGAATAATGCCGCCAAAGAAAAAAGAAAAAGAAATGCTGCATTTAATTAACGATATTGATTTTTTTAATAAAGTAACGTAACTTGTTCTCATTAAATTGAATTCGTCATCCACATGTTTTAATATCACGTAAATTACATAATATTAATTTGTAAATTAGATTCCTCAAATGGGTGTGTGGAATCAAAAATGATCCGACCTAAATTAACAATTTTCATACCATATAAATCTAATAATTCATGTCAATTCCAGTTCATATTACTAAAATATTTTGAGTGAATGAGCACTAGATCGAATAAAGATAAGAAATAATCATGAAAGTTGATTGAGTTTCTAATATTCATATTATTTTGAATTTTATTAATTCTCAACTCATTTGTAATCTATTTATTAAATGATTTGTCTCTATAATAATCAATTTCATTCTATCTTCTTGAATTTTCCCACGGGAAATGCTCGAAACGGAAGGGATCGAACCGACGGACGAAGGGCATTTCTGGTATTACGGAAGATGCTGGGAGCGGCGTCTCTCTCCTCTCTTCTTCATCCCACGAGTTTCGTCTGGATCGGCAGCCGTCAGTGTCGAAGGGCGTTTGACCGTTCTACCCTCCGAGCAAAAACATAACGTTTTTCGTGCCGATATCTTTTGACAAGCTCACACGCCAAAGATATGTTCAAAATTGCTTTTTTTCTACGTTTCTCCTTTCAAGACCGCATACGCGTGTATTGGCGTATGTGTAGCTGTGGGCTCCCCTTTTACAATCACAATTATTAAAAATAACATTAATTCAAGGAAAATCTTAAACCTTTCACAAATTTAATCTAAACAAATTTTCCGACTATCAAAAACCACAAATTTATATATCCATGATAAATTTATTCCAAATCAATATTCTAATTATTAAAAATCCGAAATTAACAATCTGTTAACTCTCATTAAATTAAATTAATATAAAAAAAGCACAAACATATGCATTTGTGACAAGTGGAGGATAAAACCAAAAATCCGTACATTTGTTAACTGTTATATATCATCAAACTTAGCAATTTAACGTTAAGAACTAGCGGATATTATATTTATTATAAGTGTATCGATTTGGGATTTTTCGTAGTCAACAAATTAATTTTGGGTAAATTGATCATAGATCTACTAATTTGAGATTTTTTGTAATACCCTTAAAAATATATATAATTGGTCGATTCAACGCATTCCAACATCTAATGAACAAAAAATTGACACACTACTTGCATATTCATGATTGGACTAAGATAGTTGACAAGGCTTATAATGACCGTGCGATATCAACTACTCTTAACAACAAATACCTAAGGGCGCATACGTTATGACATTGTGCTCTTTAGATAGTTTTATTGCATCAAGGGTGTTATTACACTAATTTTGTGATCCTACACTTCAGCCTACACTTTTCGGATGGTCGAGATCTGCTGTTGATTTCCAAGGGCTACCTCGAATCCAATGGGGGTAACAGGGTGTCAAAGGAGCGGTTTATAATAGTTAAAGGCACAATGCCTAATTGTCAAACAAGTAGTTAGTGTTTCAACATACACATTGCCTATAAAATCATGGACACCTTTTTATTTTCCTTTCTACGTACTTATGTGGTAGCAAAGCAAAGCACTTTTTGCTTTTGGATTACAAAGCTGGTTAGTGGACTTTCCCTTTTTCATGAGTGCTCATTATCCACATAGAGGATGGCATTGAGGCTGAAGTGCACATATCGGGCGACAAAATTCATTATTATCGTCGTGATGATCATAAGAAAATGCGCTCCGAGATAGCACAAAGATCGTACAGCTCTCTCCATCCTTCTGGAGCAAAGGCTTTGAGATCCAATGACAAAGAAAGTGGGTCAAAAGCAAGATCACACACTGAAATTTAGGAGAGATCAAATCTGATGTTTTGTGGATCGTGTTAAGAATCCTACTTTTAGTGGGGAGTTTTTTAAGGCATGCAAAGCTCTAAGGATTTCATGGGCCAATGAGGGAGAAGTGTTTGAGAAATGACATCGTTTCCACTTACCCAAAAAGCAGGCAAGAGGAAAAGGTACAAGAGAGAGAGAGAGAGAGAGAGAGAGAGAGAGAGATGGACCTAAATTTCCATGTCACTCAGCACGGTCTCGACAACAAAATGGAACTCCAAATCCTCCCACCAAATTCAGCTTCTTTCTTCATGTTCTGTCTTGGCGTGTTCCTTGGGCTTTTTCTAGATAAGCATACGCAAGAGGAGGAGGAGACCACCTCCAATGGCCCCCACCACCCACCGATTCTCTTTTTGCTCAGCCCATGGTTTTCCAGGTGGACTGCATCTTCTGTCCCTCCCTACTACACGTTCTTCGCATCCCTCCCATCAAATTTCAATCAAATCGAGTCGGGATCTAATCCGTTCATTGGACTTGTAAGGCATCCGGCATGAGTTTCCAGTTAGTCGCACGCCCTACATCTGTGCCCTAGAATTACATAAAAAAAAACAAGAATTCATAATTCCTTTTTGCGTGACGGGGAAAGGTGACGTGCGGAATTTCTAACTATGTCGATCTGGAAGTCCGGCGATGACTCGGTCCTCTCCTTTTGCTAATGTTGTCCAGTGTTTTCGAACTGAAAACCTAAAAGCGCAAGGGCAATCTAGTCAGCTCGTAGACCTTATCGAAACTTTAAAACAAAAGGTAAGATTCTGTGCATAACAAAACTATGCCAACGCGCATATGCAAAATCTTATTAGGTCAAATCGACAGAAACAAGGACAAGGATTAAAGTAGGAAGAGTCAGTGGGGGTGGGGGCATATGGACGTCTAAATCAAAGACGTTTCCAATTTGGAAAATTGGGGTTGCCGGAAGGACGGGTGGGCGACTTCCCCCTTGCCTTCTTTGTAATTCACAACCCCCTTAAAATCTCTGGCCAACCACTCTTTGTAATCGTATGGTCAACAACCGACTCCAACATCACCAGAAATTGGATTAGTTTTGTAAAGGTACGTGAACATCCAACCTCTCTCTCTCTCTCTCTCTCTCTCTCTTTCTCTACGCTCCTTCCTCCCAAATTGGATTTAGTTTATTTCCCATTCTCATGGCTGCATCCAATCCCAACACTCTTGTCTCTTGTCTTCCCAGTGTTCCTATCGAACTTTATATTAATAACTGCTACCGTTTGGAAAGGTACGGTGATTTCTCTTTCTACGGCTTATTGAATCTGATGAATGATACTCCTCCTCAATGAAACAATTATTATGGGATAGACCTAATAATTGGACAAGCCTAACATGAGCTTGAGCTGGGCCCAACCCAAGGGGTAACATGCATTAACCTTGTCCAGGCCTACCCACGTCCGAGGTGCACGAGACCGTTTCCGGAGCCAGCCCTGCCCAATCATATAGGCTAAAATTCTCTCAACATGATTTGGAACACATTATTTATCCATGAAATGATAGGGATTACTGAGATGGAAAGAAAGAGTAAGGGTCGTGGGTTACCGAGTAAAGTCGAGTCGTCGATTGTGTAAATTGATATGACGGAGAGAGGCACTAGATGGCGAGGAGCGTTGACCACGACCGGGATAGAAGCCATGGCTTTGACGGCTCGCATTGGCGGAGGAAGGCAGGGCTCGGCCAGGCTCACCCAAACGGGACTATTTCCTCGGCCAAGCCCACTAATTTGGTGGGCGGGCCCATTAGTCGCTAGGCCCTTTTGACTGCAAGTCGGCCCGGTTGGAGTTCAGGGCTCTTCCTGCTTTCCGCAAACCAGAGTTTCCTATCCACTGCACAACGTGCATTTGACCAACTGTGGACTCGTCTATATTCCTCCCTCTATTGGGGAAGTGGGTTACAACATGAGGAAGGGTGTGAATGTGATGGTTGGAACCGGATTCAATGCGCAAAATTCATGGTTCCCAGTTATGGACAGGCCTGCTCATACTTTCTTGAAAGGCTGACAATTTGTAGCATTTCTGTTGGTTGCTTATTTTCCCTCTTTAAGAACGCAAAAACCAATGGTTGTATAGTGGATAGTTCCTGCTCTCTTGGATGAATTGTGTATTCTGAATGGCTTAAATTCAATAAATTCACTTGGGCCAATCTTGCAATCTTAGGTTCGTCGAAGATGCACCTTATCAAGTCAGAAGAACAGTTCGGCGGTGTGCTTGCCAAGATCCGAGGTCTGTTCTTCTTCTGCTATCAGCTTCTTATTGCTTTATAGCTGGACACATATGACACGGAAGTGATGGGACCGCAGTTCTTACCACTTGGAGGGTCCCCGAAATAAGAAATATCTTATGCTTTTGTCTGATTGAAATTGATAGATGAGTCTTCACCAGCAATTTTATACTTCACCGCAGCATGGTGTGGTCCTTGTAAGTAATCTCAACCATCTAGGCATTTCTCAATGCCCTCCAGGCACTTCTTCCTCTTGATTATCCTCTGTTACTCGAATTAAAAAGGTTAGTTTAGCCTTGACATTAATCCGTGTCTTGCAGGCAGATTCATGTCCCCTGCCATTGAAGCATTGAATGAGAAGTACCCTCACGTGACTGCGTATAAAATAGACATTGATCAGGTAATAACTTTTGCTTCTTCTCTGGTTTCCACATAGTCCCTCTAGACCGTTTCATTAATCTTAGTGGAAGTTCTCCATGGTGATGCTAACGGCTTTCTCTTCTATGATAGAAATGCTTTCTACTCTTGGAAGCTAAAGTTGTTGATTTGTCTGCAGGAGGGCATTCAAGACAAATTGATGGAGCTGAGGATAGACTCTGTGGTAAGACAATGTTTATGCATGTAATTGGATGCTATCTTCAAGAAATGTATACGGTATTTTTTTTTTATTTTTTTGGTAAAGATGTATACGGTATTTTTAATTTCACTAACAAAGAGAATCTGAAGATTGCTTTACTAGTTGATGCTGCAAATGGAGGAACATTCTCAGAACTCAAGCTTGTCTTGGAAAGAAATTTGTGTCCGGAAGCCTCATTCTTTTCTATGGAAGAAAATTCTTGATTGTGATCTAAAATGTCTTGCATACTTATGGTGGTTCCTTCTGATAGTGTATATCTTGGTACAGAGATAACAGCTCTTTTCTGTTATCAAACTGCTCGTACACCAAAACACCAATTCTTTTGCTCTAGTATGATTGCATGCGCACATAGCATAGCAGTTGTTGCTTCATTCTATATTGTCCATATCTAGTGCTTTTCAATTGCACAGCATTTGAACGCACTTACCTGACCCAATTGACTCTATAATTTCCTGAAATGTATCTTTATTGGAGCAATATGGAGTCGATCGTTCGTTCCTTGGCCATTAGGAAAATCTGTTTTAATATATTCTTTAATTGGAGCTATTACAGCTTCACTACAGCTGTGCCATCTTTTGAGTTTTTCATTTGATTTCTTTCCTTCTTTTGTTTTCTTTTCTTTTGGGCGCTTGGGGGTAGAAATGGGCCTAGATACAAAATCCATGATATGGAAAAAATGGACATGAACAGTGTATTTGGGAGTGCATGACACCCTGAAGTTTTACAGAAATCCAAAGGAATATGGACCGAGTTTAGCTCGTTGATTGATCACAATAGCTTCGCAGTCGACTGACATTTTAACCAGGTGAGTGAATGTGTTGGGCAAGCGGAAGCTGATTCGATATTCGTTTCACTTTCCTCGTCCCATTTTGGAACTAAAATTTGAACTTTTCTTTCTGTTGGGTGGGGTTGCTTTTTCCGGCGCATCACTACCGCTAGAGGAAATGGCGTGCAGAAGGTGCTCCCTTGATGCTAGATTAAATATGGTGTGTCTGAGTCTTTGAAAGCGAGTTTTGACATACATGCAAATTAAAATGGAAATGTCAAAAGGAGAAAAAAAGCTGCCTGTAGATAACCAAAGGCTGAGGATAGAGAATCATAATTATCTGCACATGCATGACAGCCGGAGATATATATATATTGTTTTTTAACAAAATCGGTTAGTTGTGTTTTCATCTAAATTATCACACATCTGCTTCACGTTATGATAGATTCGCGAATGAATTCTAGAATGCTAATGAATAAGGTCAATACAAGGAAACTTGAGAGATGATTAGTGATGATGAATTAAAGCGAAAAATACACCAATAGGCAAAATCTGTTTTCACCAATGTGCTCATGACAATGGACTTTGTAAATGCAATTTTTTTGTCCATGGATGCTAGATATCATGACAACGTGTTCATTTCCTCATTTAGAATAAGATAGTTAATGCTTGTGTGAGAAAAGAGAAAAGAATTAGCACAAAGAAAAAGGGTAAGGTAAGAGTAATTCTGTATCAGGGAGCTTGTAGCAGCAATGAGTTAGTAGCTGCAATGATGTTTAGTTTAGTATACTTTTCGAAAAAACTTTTTGCTATTTATGTTTACTTTTAAATACTTTGAGGCTACGTTGGTTGTCCGGATAATAATCAGGATAGGATAGGATAAAGTAGGATATTAAATCCTTTGGATAATAAAGGCGGACATATCTAATCCTATCAAGTGTTTGGTGCACTTTAGGATAAGATTAAAAAATAAATATGATATTCATTTAAATTATAAAATTATAAAATAAAAAAATAGAAAATTCAATTAATTAAAGGCCATGGAAAAACCCTAGATCTAGAAATTGTGGCCACCTCCGCAGTGGTCACTATTGAAAATAGCAAGTGATATCTTCTCTTTTTGTTAAGTTCTTTCTTTCCTTAAAAAAAAAATCTTATCCAATCCGGGCTTATCCCACCCCCTCCCCCGGATTTTTTATCCGGCGTTTTATCCGGATATATCCAGGTTTGTCCGATCCGGTGGACATTCCCAAACATCGGATAGGATAATTTGTTATCCTATTCGGACTCAAATCCGGACTACCAAACGCAGCCTGAGTGTTTTTTGTTTGGGTTCGGATGCCCCCAAACAAACCAAAATACATCGGAATATGTGAAATGCAATAAATAAATTAGGGAAAAAGCCACCAAAAACCCCCAATCTTGCCTCGAATGACAAATTTACCAATAACTTTGTTTTGTGATGTGAAAAATCTCGAAATTTGCTAACTGTGACACATTTATCCAATTAAGGGTATTTTCGTCTTTTTTTGTTTTGTTTTTTTTTTCTCCTCTCTTCCCTCCGTCGGCCATGGTGAGCCGGCGGAGGGAAGCCGGCGTCGGGTGAGGGTCGCCTCGTTGGCGTCGGGCGAGGGTCGCCCTCACCTGGGCTGGCTAGGGCCGCCCTCGCCGGCGTCGGGCGAGGGAGGCCATCGGACTGGGTCGGCCGAGGGCCTCCTCGCCCGACGTCGGCAAGGGGTGCCCTCGCCGGATCTAGCGAGGGAGGCCCTCGCCAGACGCCGGCTTCCTTCCGCCATGGTCGGCGGAGGGAAGGAAAAAGAAGAAGAAAAAAAAAAATTTTAAAAGTAAAATTACCAAAACGCCCTAATAAATTTCTTTAGCGTACGCACTAATAAAGGTCTCTAAAAGTGACTTTTATCTTTTTCCTCCCAAAGTCGGGCCTAACCGGCTCTCAAGAAAAGTAGGGTCGTGGATTAGACGAATCAGTCAGTTGATTGGCCAAAACGGGCCAAGAATCGATGGATTTCTTGGAATCGGTGGATTGTCGCTCTCTCTTTTCCATGTCGCATGTTTATTTATTGGTCTTTCTTGTCTCTCTTTTCCATCTACTTTGACTAAAGTGATCCAAAAAGAAAAAAAGAATTGACTTCGACTCAGCTTCCTCTTCTCCTGACTCTCTTGGAACAGTCAAATGAGTTGGACTGGGTATGACTTGGGGGCTCTCCACTACTGATTTTATCTTTTCATCTCTAAAAAAATATTGCGAGCTTATCATTGTAGGATTTAGGATTTGGAAAAATCTTGATTCCTTACAATATGTGATAAAATCGGTGATCAACATCCCTAATTCACTCGTCCATAAATAGGTTGCCACGCTACAAAATTAAGGGGGCCACACAATGTACATACACGACCACATTGAGGGTGGGGGGGTTTTTCTCTCGGTTTTTCGAGGTAAGAAACTGAAGACAAAAGAAAAAAAATTCTTTCTTCGGTTTTTAGGGTTTTTGGGGGGTCTTCCTTCGTTCCTTCGAGAGAGAAATACAAAGGGAAAAGCCTCTTAGGAGGGGGGAAAAGTGAGCAGAAGTTTTTCTTTCTGCTGAAAAGGTTCTGCAGAAAAGTAAAAAGGGAGCAGAGACAGAGAAGTCGTGCAGCAGGGGGAAAAAAGGGAAAAAAGCAAAAGAACCGAGGAAAAATGCAGAGCAGAGAACAGAGGAGACTGTTCATCTTCCTCATGCCGCGTTTGGCTGTGATCTTCGAGCAGTATACCGAGAAGCCGAACCCACCGCATGGCAGCCACCGAACCCCCGCTCGTCCCCCGTGCCGGCCGCCGGCCGCCGCCCTGCAGCCGGAGCCCGGTACCTGCTCGCCGCGTCAACACCGCCGGCAGCCGAAGCCCGCGACGCCCCTGTCACCGTCGCTCCGCCAGCACCGACGCCTGCTGCAGCCCAACGCCAGAAGCAGCAGCCCCCTGCTCCGTCGTGCCTCAGTCTCTGTTCTGCCTCGCCGCTCTGCAACCGCGCCTCCGCGAGCACCACCTGCGAGCGCCAGCACCCGGGTCACCCGCGGCCCAACACCGCGTCTCCTCTTCGCCTGCATCCCGCTGGTCTTCGATCCCCTTCGCCGCCCGTTCGCCGTCTCTGAGCACCACCGCAGCTCGCCCCCTCGCGATACCAGCCCTGTCGCAGCGCCACTGCCTCGCCCCGCCGCGCCTCCTCCGCGAGCAGCCCGCGACGCCAGCCACACCGTCGCCCCGCCGAAGCTCCGCCCTGTCTCCGCCGGTCTCTGCCGCTCCCGCAGCTAGACCCGACGCCTGCAGCGCCTCCGACCAGCGACCCGCCACCGCGCCTCCGCGGCACATATAAGAGGGGGAAGTCAAGAGAATGAGGGCTTTTTGTGGGATTGGGAAATTGGACGATCTCCGCTACAGGTGCGTTGCCTTCATTTCTTCTTGCCGTTTTGCCTCTTGTATTTTTATTTTTATTTTTATTTTTATTTATCTTTTCTCTACCGATTCATCTTCCACGAGGCGTTGTGGAGGAGGGGGACGGGCTTGGCTCTGTTGAAATGGAGTGTTCGGCTTGGTTTTGAGTGGCGGGAGGAGATGTCTCTCCGTGTTTCGGATTAAGTTAGAGACTTTCGGTTTTGGCTTCTTCTTTTTGTTTTTTTTTTTTGAAGTTGCGGACGACGAGGCGATTGCGAGCTGTCGATCTGGTTGTGGCGATGTCTCTCCGTGTTTGGGGCGGGAACGCGTGAGGGCTTGGGCTTGGTGCTGGGTGGGGCGGGGAACTTTTAGGGTCTTCCGTTCTGCGTATCATGTGGTTTATTGATGAAGCTGGAAGTAATTCATCCTTCTTATCTTGCTAATCTGTGTTTGGATTAGTTTTCAGGTTGATCGAGATGCTTTTGAGGAAAAAGGTGTGGAACTTGTTGACGCATTTCCCTCCTGTTATCTACTTTGAGAGCGGGGGCTTTTCTTTTTCCGGAAGCGTCAATCCTTCTCCTCAGACAGACTCGACCTAGCCACCTCGACCATCTCCATTGGACTCTCCTCGCACCGGGCGGCCATTTTCTCGAGCTTTGCTGACGCTGCTTCTGATGAGGTAAGCATCTCGCTCCCCCCCCATACCGCTCAGGACTACTTGTGCTTGCGCTCACACCTGAGTCGCCTAATTCCTCTCTTTTCTCTTTCTCCTTTCCGAATTTCTAGGGTTTCCCTGCTCAATAGAGGAGTCTTCTCTTCATGTCGCTGCATCTGATCATAAGCTAAGCTATGCTGCTGCTACTTTAGGTCAATAATTTCTCAAGGGGTAATATGATTTCTAGCGCTACTATTTTCTGGCGAGAAATTTGTAATCGCATAGCAGGACAACCTCAATGCATGAGTTCTTTCTGTCTTGGGCTATCTTTACTTTCTACTTATGAGTGCATGCTCACACAATACGATGTCTCAAACATTATATGTTAATGTTCACCGATAGTTTTGTTGCATTCCTGTAAACAACAGCAGATTCTAAACAATGTTGCATTCTGCTTTGCTTGGGTACTTAGGAGATGGAGGAACTTGGGGGGTGGGGATTCAAAATTGAAATGTGCATAGATTTAGAATTTTCCCTCTATATCTCTCTCACAGAAATCTAAAATTATGCAAACTTCATACCAATTCCATTCTCCCCTCTTTCATTAGTTTTCCAAACAGAGCCTCGGAGGAGAATGACTTATCAAATGAGTCGGGGAAAACTCTTAATGTAAAATTTTTGCTTTATATCTCTCTCACAGAAATTTCAGAGTATTCCAAACTAAACACCTACTTCCATCGCCTCCTCTTTCATTGGTTTCCCAATCAGAGCCTTAGAGAACGACTTATCACATATGTTGGGGATAACTTCCGGTTTATTTGCTATTTTGTGGGTCATGAGGTCAGAGCTTCTTAACGTTTTTCTTGCTTGTGAAGGCACATTGAGTGTGATGCAGGCTCTATCCTCTGTGTCTGCATCATGTGTGTTCTGGGCCAATCAGAGGTTGTTCTTCCAATTCACTTCGCGCTATAGATTAGTTGGGGCCAAGAAGTGAAACCTTTTGGCAGAGCTTATTTTTAACCAGGTTAAAGTTGAACAACTCAAGCTCATTGTATGGGCATCGCCAGAGTGTAGAATACTGACTTTCTTTATCCTTTGGAGAGAGTGAGCAAGATCATTAATATCTTGGAGCTTTTAAGGCTTGTTTTTCTTTTTAATGAAATTAAACTGGAGAACCACTCTCAATACGAGTCCACTTCTCTGATTCTTCTTTAAACGACAGACTCTCTTTGCATTGGCTACCTTTTTGGCTAATGCAACATTTCTATGATGTCACACTTTAGTCGCCATTATGTGCCTATGGTATTAGTATAATTGTTATTTGAACTGTTTCAGAATATAGTTAGGTGCTGTATGGTACTCAGAAGGATGGTGTAAGCCTTTTGTATTTTGGAAAATGAATTGGTCCTTTAACTATTTCCGATGCTTCTTTCTCGCTATATCTGTCTGATATTTTTGCTATTTCATTCTAAAAGCACACTCAGCCGCATGATGTGTAAATCTGCAGCCTAAAATGGATGCTGCCTCCTCCTCTTCCCGTTGTAAGCCTCGGCAAGCTACTCGGCAAGCTACTGCGAAGTGGATGCCAAAGGCGCCGTTTGCCTCTCCGGCTCCTTTTGGTGATTCCCACCTCACATCGATACAGTTGGGGCGGACAAATCATCATCAGGAAAAGGAGGGGATATAACCTCAGAAAGCCACACAAGAGTAAGGTCAGCAAATTCTTGTCTTTGCTTGATCCGTTCATTTCTTAAATAAAATTTTAGAAAGTTGTGGGTTTAAGGATGTGTTCTGAGCATAGTTTTATGGTAATACGTAGGCTCGGAATACTACAATCGACACTATTGACACTAAGTTTTCATTATTGCTCTTCCTCAAGTGATTGGAGAGGTTGAATTCTAGGGAACGAGCTACAATCGAAAAAGTGAGATTTGGAGGTTTGTTACGCCTACTAGAATAGATTATGGCAAGGACTTTAATTGCCTATTTTGTAGACAAATGGAATGATATAAAATTTGAACTTCCTCATACGATTTTGCTTTCGCTGACTCCTTTAAATGTGGCATTAATTTTTAGCCTTCGTGTTATTGGAATCTTCATAATAAGCTCTTATATTTATTCACACGAAAAAAAAAATCCATTGCATAAGATTAAGAAGAAGCTTGATGAGCCAAACAATGATTTGGATTTTATAATGTATTTTTTGCTCCACATTTGCCACTTTTCTCTTTCCAAATCCGACTCGAACAGTTGATAGTTGATTTGTGCCTCTCCTTAAAAATTCAAAAAAATATTTAAAAATTGCCACGTAAGCGTTCGGTCATCGACCGATGTCCACGTCATTGCCGGCAGGCCAAAATTGGCCGGATTGACTGAATTTGTACCGATGTGTAAAAATATTTAGAACTAAATTGGTCTAATTAAAAATTTTAGGAATGAATTGGTACCAATGCAATAGGTTTATGACTTTTTTGGTATTTTTTCTGAGTGTTTAGAAAAACATTGAAAATATTGACATGAAAAAGTTATGCACAATGATGCATTTTGATATTGTTTGCAAACACTTTGCGAATGATATTAATTTTTGTTAATCCAAAATAAAGAAATTTCAATGGTATTTTACCAAAAATCCTTATTTTATGCAAAGTTTTGATATAATTAGATTCCATCTTTTGAAGTTTCGTGAATGGGAACAGAACTGTCATTTTGTCTTCGAAAAGATTTAAAGAGTTTTTTCTT
Organism: Eucalyptus cladocalyx; assembly: GCA_017140615.1. Taxonomy (NCBI): domain Eukaryota; kingdom Viridiplantae; phylum Streptophyta; class Magnoliopsida; order Myrtales; family Myrtaceae; genus Eucalyptus; species Eucalyptus cladocalyx. The sequence goes on from CM029519.1 coordinate 531,177, forward strand.
TTTTTTTGTGATTTCATCTAATCATCTCATAATATGTATATGTATTTATATTTGTATATATATAAAAGATAAAAAAAAATTTGATGGTGATATGCACAATAAAAATGTACAAAAATTTACAAACTCGTGACTGTTTTAAAATGTTATCTATGTTAATTTTTTTTAAAAAGATTTTATTGGACAATTAATTCATAAATTTGCTTTTAGGGCAATGGGCCTCTTAGTTTAGTCGGTCCGGCTCGATCTCCCCTCCTCCCTCCCTTCCTCTCTGTCGACCTAGACCCTCACATTCACTTTAGGTTTTTTTACTGTAAAACTCATTTGACACCTCCCTGCCATGCGCTGCCTACCCGACCCTCCGACTCGCTCGGATTCCACTCCCATCAACTCCCTACCGACTAGACCTCCCGATCCTCCCACTCGAGGTTTTAATATAGCTTCCACTCGCGACCAAACCTCCCGATCCTTCCACCCGAGGTTTTACTGTAGTATCCACTTGGATCGATGTTAGCGTTCGAAGGTAGTGAAAGTGAAGGATGCTAATATGGTTCTTGGTTTTGTGAAGTCGTGCTCTACTTATTTAGACGAAATAAGTTTTTCTCAATTTCCTTTGTAATTCATTTTTCTCTTGTTTAAATGGCCATTACAAGTGCGTAATTTTAGGGTTTGCAGATGGGTTTTTTTTCTTTTTTTTTTTGGTAAAAGATTTTAATGGGTGTTTGTATGTCCATGGAGAGTAATTGAAGCCTTGTGCCCGAGTTTGCCAATTTGCTTGTTGCTTTTAATTGTTTCTATTATCACTTATATGGTCGGTCCTTCTTTATTGCGATGCTTCTTCGGCCTCTGCCCCAAAGCTTGTTGCTTCTTCAGCCTCCGGTGTGGTTTCCTTGTCTATAAATCTAAAGAGAAACAGTAGTCATGCAGAAGGACTAGCCATATAAGTGATAACAAAAACAATTAGAAGGAACGCACAAATTAGCAAACTCGGGCACAAGGCTTCAATTACTCTCCATGGACACAATCCTAAAATTATGCACCTACAATGGCCATCAGAATCTTTTACCAAAAAAAAAAAAAGCACCCATCTGTAAACCCTAAAATTATGCACTCACAATGGCCATCTAAACGAGAAAAAAAAAGACGGTACAAATTACAAAGGAAATGAAGAAAAAACTTATTTCACCTAAATAAGTAGAGCATCATTCACTTTCACTACTTTCGAATGCTAACCTCGATCCGAGCAGAAGTTACAGTAAAACCTCGAATGGGAGGATCGAGAGGTTTGGTTGGGAGTGGAATCTATAGTAAAACCTCGGGTGGGAGGATCGGGAAGTTTGGTTGGCAGGGAGTTGATGGGAGTGGAATCCGAGCGAGTCGGAGGGTCGGGTAGGCAGCGCACAACAAGGTGTTTAATTGGTGCTGCAATAAAAAACCTTAGAGCGAATGGGAGGGTCTGGGCCAGCAGAGAGGGAGGGAGGAGGGGAGGTTAGGCTTGGTTGACTAAACTAAGAGGCCTATTGCAAGCAAATTTATGGATTAATTGTCCAATAAAATCTATAAAAAAAAAATTAACATAGAGGAGGGGAGTTTGTAAATTTTTATTGTGCATATCACCATCAAATCTTTTTATTTTTATTTTTTATCTTTTATCTATATACATATACATATTATGGGATGCTTAGGTGCGTTTGTTTGCGATTATTTTTTAAAAATTGTTTAAAAACGAAATAGAAAAAAGCATTTTGCATTCGGGAACAATTTTTGAACAAAAAAACGCGTTTGGTAAAAAACTTGTTCCGGAAATAAAAAATAAACAGAAATACGTTTGATAAATTTGTATAATTTTTTTATTTCTTTTATTTTTAAATATTTTTATTTTCTTTTATTTTCCTTTTTTCCTTTTTTCTTTTTCCTTCTTTTGGCCGACCGACGAGGGCTGGCGGCCTCGCCCAGCCACGGCGAGGTTCGTCAGCCCCCGGCGAGGCCGAGCTTGCCCAACGGTCGGCGAGGCCGAGCTCGCCTAGCGGCCGGCGAGGCTCGGCCTCGCCGGATCCGGGGTGAGATCGAGCTCGCCTAGCCGGCGCGAGGTCGGCCTCACCTTGGCCAGGCAAGCTCGGCCTCGCCGAGGGCCGACGAGCCTTGCCGTGGCTGGGCAAGGCCGCCGCCCCTCGTCGGTCGGTCGCCGGACCGGCGAAAAAAAAAAGAAAGAAAAAAGAAGAAGAAAAAGAAGAAAATAAAAAAGTGTTTATAAGTTTTGTTTTAGAAATAAGAAACACAAATTTGTTGTTTATTATTTTTTTCTTTTTTGTTTCTAGAACAAAAGAACAAAAAGCGAGAAAAAGTGTTCAAAAACAAAAAAAAGAAATACAAACAAACAGATCCTTAGATGAAATCACCAAAAAAAAAAAAAACCTCTTTAAAGCTTTTAGAAGACAAAATGATAATTATGTTCCCATTCACAAAACTTCAAAAGATGAAATCTAATTATATCAAAACTTTGCATAAAATAAGGATTTTTGGTAAAATCTGAGCATGTATTTCGAGCATAGTTTTATGGTAATACGTAGACTCGGAGTACTACGATCGATGCTAAGTTTTCATTGTCGCTCTTCCTCAAGCGAGTGGAAAGGTTGAATTCTAGGGAACGAGCTGCAATCGAAATGGTGGGATTTGGAGTTTTGTTACGCCTACCGGAGCATATCATGGCAAGAACTTTAATTGCCTATTTGATAGACAAATGGAATCCTAAGGATGAAAAATTTGAACTTCCTCATATGATTTCGCTGACTCCCTTAGATGTGGCATTAATTTTTAGCGTTTGTGTTATTGGAAAGCGGGTGAAATTTGACGAAATATAAGAATTTTCGGAATCAGCTCTTATATTTACTCACGAGAAAAATTCCATTGCATAAGATTGAGAAGAAGCTTGATGAGCCAAACAATGATTCGGATTTTATAATATATATTCTACTATTTACATTTGCCACTCCTCTTTCCAAATCCAACTCGAACAGTTGATAGTCAATTTGCGTCCCTCCTTGAAAATGTGGATGGACATCGAGCACAAGCAAACCTCAAGCATATTCATTAATACCATCCACATTTTCTAGGAGAGATGTAAATCGACTATCAACTGTTCAAGTCGGATTTGGAAAGAGGAGTGGCAAATGTGAAGAATAGAATATATATTATAAAATCCGAATAATTGTTTGGCTTATCAGAAGCTTTTTCTCAATCTTATGCAATGGAATTTTTCTCGTGAGTAAATATAAGAGCTGATTCCAAAAATTCTTGTATTTCGTCAAATTTCACCCGCTTTCCAATAACACAAAGGCTAAAAATTAATGCCACATCTAAGGGAGTCAACAAAAGCGAAATCGTATGAGGAAGTTCAAATTTTTCATCCTTAGGATTCCATTTGTCTATCAAATAGGCAATTAAAGTTCTTGCCATAATCTGCTCCGGTAGGCGTAACAAACCTCCAAATCCCACCCTTTCGATTGCAGCTCGTTCCCTAGAATTCAACCTCTACATTCGCTTGAGCAAGAGTGACAATGAAAAGTACTCTAAGCTTACGTATTAACATAAAACTATGCTTGGAACACATCCTTGAACCCATAACTTTCTAAAATTTTATTTAAAAAATGAACGGATCAAGCAATGACAAGAATTTGGCCAACCTTACTCTTTTGTGGCTTTCTGAGGTTATATCCTCTGTCTCCTTTTCTTGCTGATGATTTGTTTGCCCTCGTTTCTTGCATTGATGCGAGGTGGGAATCACCAGAAGGAGCTGGAGAGGTAGACGGTGCCTTTGGCATCCGGTTCTCGACAACTCGCCGCGGCTTATGATGGGAAGGGGAGGAGGCATACGGTGCCTTTGGTGTCCAGTTCTCAGCAGCTTGTCAAGGCTTACGACGAGAAGAAGAGGAGGCAACATCCATTTTAGGCTATAGATTTACACAATATGTGGCTTGAGTGTGCTTTTAGAATGAAATAATAGAAATATCAGCCGAAACAGACATAGCGAAAAAGAAGCATAAAAAATAGTCAAAGGGCCAATTCATTTTCCAAAATACAAAAGGCTTGCACCATCCTTCTGAGTACCATACATCACATAACTATATTTTGAAACAGTTCAAATAAAAATTATACCGATACATAGGCACATAGTAGCGACCAGAGTGTGACGTCATAGAAAATGTTGCATTAGCCAAAAAGGTAGCCAATGCAAAGAGGGTCTGTCTGTTAAAGAAGACTCAGAGAAGTGGACTCATATTGAGAGTGGTTCTCTAGTTTAATTTCTTTAAAATGGAACACAAGCTTTAAAAGCTCCAAGATATGAATGATTTTTCTCACTCTCTCCAAAGGATAAAGAAAGTCAGTATTGTAGACTCTGGCAATGCCCATGCAATGAGCTTGAGTTGCTCAGCTTTAACTAGGTAAAAATAAGCTCTGACATATAGGTTTCACTTCTTGGCCCCAATTAATCTATAGTGCAAAGTGAATTGAAAGAACAGTCTTTGATTGGCCTAAAACACATATGATGCAGACACAGAGGATAGAGCCTGCATCACACTCGATGTGCTTTCACAAGAAAGAAAAACGTTAAGAAGCTCAGAGCCTGCATCACACTCGATGTGCTTTCCACAAGCAAGAAAAACGTTAAGAAGCTCTGATCTCATGACCCACAAAATAGCAAATATACCGGAAGTTATCCCCAACACATTAGCAAATATACCATAAGATGTCCAATGGAGATGGTCGAGGTGGCTAGGTCGAGTCTGTCTAAGGAGAAGAATCGGCGCTTCCGGAAAAAGAAAAGCCCCCGCTCTCTTGCTTTCCATTCGCCTCTCCCCTTCTCCCTCTGAAATCTCTCTCTCTCTCTCTCTCTAAGCGTTCCTCTTGCGATAGGGTTTTCTTTCAGCCGAGAAAGAAAAGATGCAGCCTTCCGTCTCTGTGTGAGGAGAGCTTCCAAAGAACCCCCAAAAAACTTTTTGATCCAGCCTTCCGCGATTCCCCGGAAACCAGTGAGACCCCTTTTCCCTTTTCTTCAGCTCCCTGTATTTCCTTCAAGCTTTCGCTCTTCTATGAAAGCTCCCTAGAACGGTCGAGTGGAATGCGGCGTCTTCGTTGGTCACTTTAGCTGGTTTGGGTCGAGTGGAATGGATTCCTTCTCACGCGAATTACTCAACATGCTCTCTTCTGGGCCAAACCAGGCCGGTCCCCCCAACGGCTGAGCTTTAGACGTTGCGCCCCACGCGCATGTGGGTTTGGAGCGGAGGAATTTTTCTGATTTGCGATCAACCTCATCAAACCATACCATGGACCCCACGTGAAATCCGCCTTCTGTATTCTAAAGCTCATGGACGAAGACCTTGCACCATCCCTCCCAACACTCCCACTCGTAGGTTGGCCTTTGACCTAACACTAAATTATGAAAATATATAATTAAGAAGACAAATGGAATGTACACTAATTTTGACTTGGGACCTCCTGCTCTAATACCATAAAAAGTTTTGTAGAACCACCGCCAACCATTCGAAAAATTTAAGTTTTTAATAGACGTGGTGTTTAACATATAAATATTCAAACATCAACATCTTCGACGTCATGAAAGATTTTGTTTGAGTCTGTCTTGATCGCCTTATAAAGATGTCTTTCTTTTTTAAGGCTTCTTTTCCTCTAAAATCAGCATTAGACTCATCTAGCTGCCACTTTTAGGTTCTCTTGGCAATGTTAAAAAATGAAATACAGGAAAAATAGCAATAAGCATCTCTGTGAACAAGACTATCAGACCATAAATGACATTTCACTGCTCCTCCTATAGAAGTCTTAATCATATTCCTTCACTTGTATGGTGAACATACAGAGATAAAACCTTAATTAGCAATTTGCTTCTTTACTTCCAATTAGATGTCGAAGAAGGAGGCCAGTATATACAAATAATCAATCAGCAAGGAATTAATGAAAACTAAACAAGCAAGTCCGACTTTATTTGAAGATATTCAAAACCAAGAGTCCCTGGATTTTACATATAGGAGGCTTTTTCGGACAATAGCATGACTTGTTTGTATCAGGTGTTTTAGAAAAAATCCTGGCACATGGACATTCTAACAGACCTGATGTCATCAATGGCTCTGATATTTTCCTGTCATCAGAAGAGCAAATGTCCAGAAACAGCTTCCCAGCCTAATTTTAGTTATAAATGAAGAAATCATTTCATACACGTATGGACACACGCATATTCACATCATGATACATGGGTGATCGACAACCGATCAGCAGAAAGCAACGACTAGCTAGAACAAGATGACAAATCAAGAAAAATAACCTTGTGAGGTTGCCTGCGATGAATCATCAGACTTCCATAGACAATTGCAAGCAACACATAGTTTAGAGCAGACTGCGAAGTCGGCACACTGATTCCTGATGCTCGCAAGCACAGAAGAACGGCGGTGAGAATCAGAAAGAGAGTGAAGGCAGCAGAACAATAATTTCCAACTCGGTAGAGATGATGAACTAAAACATCCCGACAATATGTACACCCATGTCCATTTAATCATTAACATACCAAGCCAATACAAACATTATTGCAATTATAAATTATCCATTGATGAATGAATTGGACATATTGGATTACTTTCGGAAGGGGACGTGAACTTCCAACCTTTCGGAAGGGGACGTGTGAACTTCCAACCTCTCTGTTCCCCATTCTCAATACCATCACTCTCGTCTCTTACCTTCCAATGTTCCGAACTGTTGGGAATAACGGATTCCCGAAAACCTCTCTCTCTCTCTCTCTGTTCCCCATTCTCATGGCTGCATCCAATACCATCACTCTCGTCTCTTACCTTCCAATGTTCCAAACTGTTGGGAATAACGGATTCCCGAAAACCGAATTCGACATTAAATCGAACCCCTAAATCAATGCGGAAGACGAAACCCGGGAATAACGGATTCCCGAAAACCTCTCTCTCTCTCTCTCTCTGTTCCCCATTCTCATGGCTGCATCCAATACCATCACTCTCGTCTCTTACCTTCCAATGTTCCGAACTGTTGGGAATAACGGATTCCCGAAAACCGAATTCGACATTAAATCGAACCCCTAAATTAATGTGGAAGGCGAAACCCGGGAATAACACGTATCACTGATCGTAAAGCACACCACGGATTCGAGCGTACCTTGTTAGCCACAGATTAAACACCAATGCCGAAGACCGAGGAAGAAATTTCGATCCGATGATGCCGGTTGCCTTGAAGGGAAGACGGGGCACCTTAAGCGTTTTCCTTTTCTTTTTCTTGGAGGGAGAGAGGGAGAGGAACGTACGTACGTTCGATTTCCCAAGAGGTGTCTTCTCTCTCTCTCTCCTCCCTTTTATACCTTCCCCCATCCATGGGCCCTATTCCCGTGGGCCGGGCCTTTTTGGGCCCAACTTGAGCGGATGGGCCTTAAGCCCATCTCATAAATCCATCATCTCCCACTCGCACATGGTGGTCCAAAACCAACATAGGTGGACAGGCCCTACTCAGCCCCATCAGAGAATAATCCATCATAGACTCTCACTTAACATGGTGGGCCGAACAGAATCCTCTTTTCCTCTCTTCAACATTCATACCGGTGAATAATCCGTGCGACCAGCATACTTTGAGAGCTCATTGCCATACATCTGTTAGGAATATATAGCAGCTTATAATGGGCATCACATCCTAAGTAGATTTAGTATGCAGTACCCTAGATCGATCGATCACATTTATATCTCTCTTGATTTCTTTTAAACAATGATATATTTATTGTATTCACAATTATGATTATCACAAAGACAGTCATAATTGGTTAACCGGTAAATACAAAACTACAATGTAATTCTCCAAAATCGATCTTTCTCTTTCCTTCAAACTCTCAATTTCAGTTCAGCTTACTTTTCTAGAAATGTCTCATTAGATCGAATCACTCATGACCATTGGCAACATCCTAAGATAGCAAACACTAAATAGAAATCTTGAGAATAAGTAAGAGTCATGAGGGGACTAAGAAATTGAGGAACTATCTTCCTCAAGAGTCTCACAAGACATAAAAGTTGAGATCAAACTTTTACCACTCTTATTGGTCGTTTCATGCATACGTAGTATGAAATACGTATTACTGTATTAACTCCTTTCCCATGGAGCGTATGTCTACACCTTCAATACCGTACAGATGATAGTTCAGACATACCCAACGTCTAACTTGAGTTCACGTATCTACTCATTCACAAAATTCATCAGAACTCACATCTGGCATCATAGACAGATAAAGTAAAATATGTTGGTTATTTTACTTTCGGACATAGTAAGTATTATGTCCTCATCTTAACACTCAGTTAAGGCGACATACGTATTTTAAGCTTGAGCTCTCGATTATCACCTAAATAATAAGCTTAAAAACAGTCTCGTCTCTATTTATCACACAGTAAATAGAGGCGATTATTCGTGTGAGTGGGCTAATCTTATATCTGTCAGACATACTTCTCAACTTAAAGCAATGCACTAAGCATTAAGATGCATAAAGATCATACAAAGATTCATAGGCATTAATGATGAAAACACAAATTCATCAAATGTGAACACTTAGGGAAAATACAATATTCAGTACATCAGTCTCTACGCAATTCTAGAGATTTCATATGGCCACAAAACACATCTCTAGGTATTAGCTTTTTCATAGGATCTGCTACCATTCTATGCGTAGTATGTATTCTAAGTTCACATCTTTTCGTGCAACCATATCCTTGACAAGATTATACTTGGTATCTATATGTTTAGTCTTGCCATGATATTTTGGATCTTTGGTATACGCTTTTGCTGCTTGGCTATCACAGTTAACCAACAATTAATCTGCAGCACTTCCAATAACACTTAAATGATCCAAAAAATTTCTTAAGCCAAACATTTTCTTATACTGCTGCTGATAATGCCACGAACTCAACTTACATCGTGGACAAGGCTATACACTTTTGTTTCTTACTGCTCCAACATATGGTGCCATTATTCGGTAAGAAAACAAATCCAGAGATAAATTTTCTTTCATATAAATCTCCTCCCCAATCAGTATTAGAATAGCCTTTGAGTTGCAGATCCTTTCCTTAATAACTCAACGTATAATCAGCAGTCCCCTTTAGATACCTTAGTATTCTCTTAACGGCTTTCCATTGTGCTAGACCTGGATTGGATTGGTATCTACTCACCATTCCAACTGCAAAACATGTGCCAGGTCTTGTACACATCATAGCGTACATCAAGCTCCCAACAGCACTAGCATAAGGAACATGTTTCATTTGTTCATTCTCTTGTGGAGTCCTTGGACACAGTCTATGGCTCAATCATTCACCTTTTGTAATAGGAGTGTCTATAGGTTTATAATCTTGAAATCTTAATTCCAAGAATATATGCAACATCACCCATGTCTTTCATCTCAAAGTTGGAAGACGACCAACTCTTGATATTATTAACAAACTCCATATTACTTCCGGCAATTAGTATATCATTAACATATAATGATATGATCACAAATTGATCATTGGATCTTTTGATATATGCACAATGATCCTCATCTATCATTGTAAAATCATATGCCATTATGGCATTATGAAAACATCTTTTGATATATGCACAATGATTCTCATCTATCATTGTAAAATCATATGCCATTATGGCATTATGAAAACACATATACCATTTTCTTGACGACTGCTTAAGGCCATATATCGACCCCCAAAGTCGACATACCTTTCTTTCTTGGCCTTTCACTATGAAACCAGCATGTTGTTCCATATATGTTCCTTCCTCTAATTCTCCATTGAGGAAAGCAGTCTTTACATCCATTTGATGTAACTCAAGATCCATACTAGCTACTATTGCCAGAATAATGTGAATTGAGGTAAATCCTACTATAGGAGAAAATGTTTCTTCATAATCAATTTCTTCTTGTTGATTATACACATTCGCCACAAGGCGAGCCTTATGCCTTTCTATCGAGTCATCAGACTTTCGCTTTATTTTGAGAACCCACTTGTTCCCAATAGCCCTGCGTCCTTTTGGAAGATCAACCAGTTCTCAGATTTGGTTTGACTTCATTGACTCTATTTCCTCTTTCATTGCATGAATCCATTTTTTCTTATTAGGGCAATTCAGAGCCTCATTAATATTTCTTGGCTCATCTTCATCTTGTGGATCAACCATAAAAGTTTCCCTTTTAATGTCAAAATATCGACCGGGAATACTTTGGCGACTTGTTCACCGTATGGGAGATTGTACACTTAGCACATCATTCCCCATCATGCTCCCACTTGGATTAGGTAATGATGATGTCATCACATCAGGTGGTTGCAATTGAGAATGAGTTGAATTCAATTCATCACATCTCATATTACTCCCATTTGGATGAACTCCACTAACATCATTATCTTGATCCAAGGTTTCAAATAGGAAGTAATCTTCCCATATTTCGCCATTCTTAGAAAATTCATCCACTAAGAATGTGACATCCCGTGATTCAAATTCAGTTATACTCCCACTATCCTGCTCACCTATGAACACATACCCTTTTAAGTGTTCGGAGTATCTCATTAAAATACTATTCTTTTCTTTGAAACCCAATTTCCCAAACTTGTGAGAGGATTTATGAGTATAGGCAGTACAACCCCATGGCTTAAGTAAACTTAAGTCCAGTTTTCTACTTGTCCATAACTCATATGGAGTGGAAATAACTGATTTGGAAGGCACTCGGTTAAGTATATAGGCAACAGTTAACAACGAATCACTCAAAAAAGTAATAGGTAAGTTAGCGTGCGCCATCATGGACCTAACCATTTTCAGTAGGGTTCTGTTTTTTCTCTCCGCAACACCATTTTGTCGAGGAGTATATGGAATAGACAACTGTCTTTCTATTCATTTTTCATCACATAATTTTCTGAACTCATCAGATAAATTTTCTCGACCTCGATTGAATCTCAATACTTTTATTTTCTTGTCTAATTGATTTTCTACCAAGTTCATAAACCTTTTGAAACAACTTATTGCTTCAGATTTATGAGAAATCAAATAGACATATCAGAATCGAGTATAATCATCTATAAAAAGTGATGAAATAAACAGCCCCTTGCCTTTCTCCCACATTCATTGAACCACAAACATCAGAATGGATTAAATGCAGAGGAAATTCAGCTCTTTTACCTTTTCCAAATGGTTTCCTTGTCGTTTTCCCTAATATGCAATGCTCATATCTGGGCAAATCGACTATTTCAATGTTACCCAACAAAGCCCTCTTTGGCTAGTCTATTCATATGTTGTTGGCCCATATGACCAAGTCTAGCATGCCACCATATTCACATCATTATTATATAAGGTAGAAGACGTGGAACAAGGGAATAACATATTGACATCATCACAGTCAACATTTAGTACAATAAAACAATTCAGTAAGTGACCATAACCATAGTAGTTTGTATCCAAATACAAATCTACACATTTATTATGGAAGTTCAATTAAAACCAAGTTTAACCAACACAACACCAAAACAGACACAAAATTTCGACAAATCTCCAGAGCATTTAGAACATCAAGGTGCGTCCACCATGCATGTTCAATTGGCAGGTGCCAATCTCTTCAGCTCCGGAGTTATTTCCCACATAGATCCACTTAGTTCTAGTTGGTATCGTCGGAATTCCACAAAGGATTCTCTATCCTTCGCTACATGGTCTGTCACTCCTGAATCTACATTCCACAAAGGATTGGATTCAGCTAATAATGCAGAACTTGACACATAAGCAAAGTTCTCAAATGTACAAGATGTGTATACCTTCTTTGACTCACGACAGTTGCGAATATATTGATCTTTCTTGTCATAATTGTAACACTTCACCCTTGACATTTTCTTCACTTGAGGACGTTTTCCTCTCTTGTGTTGGTTAACTCTTGATTTCTTGCAACAAAAACTTGATCCTTTGCATTCCCACGTATTGAACGAATCAATACGTTTGCGCTTAGAGCTCAAAGCCCTTTATGAGCTAGAACCAGCATTGCAAATATCTATTTTCGGCTCACATGCCGTCAAGCGGTCCTTTACCAGCTCAAGGTGGCGCACAGCATTCTCAAGATCTTCCATAACATGGTGAAGAGCTTCTAGTGCTTCTTGCTTTTTCAGCACATATTGAATCTTCATATTCAATATTTCACAATTGTTGCCGTTTATATCAGCAATTACATTCTTAGTTGCTGAACCATCGTTCGAACACATCGACATACATGCACGAATAATTAATGCCTATCATTTATGCATCCCTATTTGCATAGACCCATTATATTAATGAACAATTTCAAGTAAGGCTTCAGAATCAAAATGTCACTATGTTTCCAATCATTCTCCAAAAATCCGAACTCAAAATTATTATTAATATAATTGTCTTATGCAAATAAATTCTATGAAGTTACAAAAACTTCTATTACTACCCACAACTAATTACCCACAGCAACCAGCAATAACATAAAACAAATAAAATCTTAACATCCAATAAAATAACAATGCTTTCACATGATACAACTAACATATCGGTTGCTACATCAATAACAATTAGGTAGTAAACATTACATAATTAATCAAAGAAATAAATAGGAAATGTCCCTTCTAATCTATCAGTCAAAACATCTGAGAAAACTGAAGGCACATTTGCCAACCATGGAAAAACTTTTGAAGAGTATTCATGTTGCCACCAAGGCGCATTTACTCTACGTTATGTGGCGCTCAATCTAAGGGTTGAAGTTTTGGCCAACTCAATCCTATAGTGCTATCTTACAAAAGCTTCCACCAGCCTCCTATAACCTGGGACTACGTTGACCTCCCATAGCCGATCCAACACTGCTTGCCATTCAGGTAGAAGAGTGTTTATCAAAGCTGACACCTTCTCAAAATCTGGCATAAGATAATCATTCCAGATGATTTCCTGTATCATCTGATTGACCCTAACCACATATGATACTAAATCACCATCATGCCACCGATAATTAGCTAATTCTGACATCAGCCTTTTAAGTCTTGCATTACCCTCGTCCGTTCTCAGGATTACAGGTATCCTCGCATAACGCATCATAGTTCCTGCAACAAATGCAGAACTAAAAATGGATCACTTATAATCCATAATAAATATAAGGGAAAATACGTAATTTTCCAAAATTCATGCAACAAATATAGAATTAAATATGGATTACTTATAACCCATATAGGCATGAGTGAAAAAGAAACAAATTCATTTTTTTTTGGGTCAACGGTCAACGGTCGGTCAACGGTCAACAGTCAAAGGGCGCGCGGGTCGGTGGACCGGTCGGACCGGTCGGGCCGGTCGGGCCGGTCGGGCCGGTCGGACCGCTCGAGCGGACCGACTGCACGTGCCTCGCGCGTGCGGGGGATGACGTCACACAGACGTCATCCGGCACGTGCCGGGCGCGTGCTTGCGTCCGCGAGTCGGGTCGGGTCGCCGGTCGGGTCGGGTTGCCGACAGGTGACCGCCCGACGAAACGTCGTCGGCGATGACGTCATCCGAGCGGTTACCAACCGTTGGATGACGTCACGATGACGTCATCGAGTGACGTTAGCACGCATCGGTCCACGGACCGGCGCGTGCCGTTTCGCCGATCGCCGGCGCGCACATGGCGGTTTGTCACCGGCGTGTGTAGCGCACGCGCTGGCCATAGCCAGCGCTTTTGGCACGTCATGCCCACGCGCAGCGGCTTCTGGCCGCGCGTGTGGGCGCGTGCGGCATCGTACGGCGGCGTGTGACCAGTCGTCGGACTCGTCTCGACGTCGCCTTTCTCCCAATGTGTTCATAAAGCGATTTCGACTTACGAAAACTCAGAAAAATGGCCGAACAACGCTCGGGTGTCGGGATTTCTCGCCCCAATCCGTACGGCCGAAATTTTTTCACAAAACATCATTCAAAAAACATCAAATTGATCGAGAAATTGTGAACTAGGGCTCTGATACCAATGTTGGGAATAACGGATCCCCGAAAATCGGATTCGACACTAAATCGAACCCCTAAATCAATGCGGAAGACGAAGCCTGGGAATAACACGTATCACCGATCGTAAAGCACACCACGGATTCGAGCGTACCTTGTTAGCCACAGATTAAACAGCAATGCCGAAGACCGTGGAAGAAATTCTGATCCGATGATGCCAGTTTGCCTTGAAGGGAAGACGGGGCGCCTTAAGCGTTTTCCTTTTCTTTTTCTTGGAGGGAGAGAGGGAGAGGAATGTACGTACGTTCTGATTTCTCAAGAGGTGTCTTCTCTCTCTCTCTCCTCCCTTTTATACCTTCCCCATCCACGGGCCCTATTCCCGTGGGCCGGGCCTTTTTGGGCCCAACTTGAGCGGATGGGCCTTAAGCCCATCTCATAAATCCATCACGAACTGCTATCATCTAGGGGCGTATAATGACTTCTCCTTCTATGGCTTATCGAATTTGATGGAACGATGCAATCCGTTAACGAAACAATTACCATAGGATAGACCTAGTCATTGGATGGGCTTAACATGGGCTAAGGGGTGACATGGATCAACTTTGTCCAGGCCTACCCAGGTCTAGGGTTTGTGAGACCCTTTTTGGAGCTAGGCCCGGCCAATCATATGGGCTAAAATTCTCTCAACGTGATTTGGAACACATTGTTTATCCATGAAATGACGAGGATTGTTGAGATGGGGAAAAAGAGTAACGGTCTTGGGTTACCGAGCAAAGTCGAGTTGTCGATTGGGTAAATAGAGACTAGAGAGGCATGAAATGGCGAGGAGTGTTGATCATGACTAGGATAGAAGCCATAGCTTCAACAGCTCGGAACGGTGGAGGAAGGCCCAGCTCGGCCAGGCTCACCCAAACGGGCCTATTTCTGCAGCCAAGCCCACGAATTTGGTGGGCGGGCCCATTAGCAGCTAGGCCCTTGACGAGGTCTACTTGGTGGAGAAGGAGAGACATAAAACCAGCGTTCCAAGTCCCGAATCAATCCATACTCCAAAGCATGAAATTTTGGTAATTCCAGGCCCAAAACTCATATAATGTATACAATCCCAATCCAAATCATGTGGCTGGATATGCAACTAAATGCAACCACACAAAATTGGGCTAGACCAACTAATGTCCAAACGGTCCAGGCCCGACAAGACATATCGCACCCCAACTTCCGGCCCAAAGCATCTCCTTCCTGGCTTTGCTTTCCTTCTGGTTTTTCTGCACACCTTCATTCTCTCTCTCTCTCTCTCTCTCTCTGTTTCTCTCTCGTCGCCACAATGAGGAGGTGCGCGGCTCTGCTCCGGCGATCGTGGACCTCGAGCGGCCGCACGGGAGCCGGCGGCCTCCCTCGACGGCCCCAGTTCCCCTTCCCTCTCCCGGGTCATGCCGACCCCGCATGCAGAGCCGTCGCTCCCAAGGCCGCCGCCGCCGCCGCCTTCGCCGCGCTCTCTCTTCCCCGGACCTTCTCCTCCGCTTCGTCTCCTTCGCCGGGTGCGCTTTCTCTCTCTCCTCCGCCCCGATTCATCAATACCCGCTTCGCTGGATTCCCGTCTTTTCCCTCGTTTTTTGATTGCTTCCTCGGTCTGCTTGTCGACGTGTGTCCCATTCTAGCATCGGCTATGCCCCGTTCGCGTGTCGGTACCGTTTGAAGAAATAACGCGACTTGCGAATTGAAAGATTGCATTTTAATTGCGAGTCGCCCAGTTGGAATTCAGATCGTTTCCTGCTTTCCACAAACCAAGCTTCCTATCCACTACACAACGGGCATTTGACTAACTGTGGACTCTTGTCTATATTTCTCCCAATTTGGGGGAAGGGGGTTATGAAATGAGGAAGGGTGTGATAGTTGGAATTGGATTCAATGCGCAAAATTCATGGTCCCCAGTTATGGACAGGGTTGCTCATGCTTTCTTGAAAGGCTGATAATTTGTGGCATTTCTGTTGGTTGCTTACTTTCCCTATTTAAGAATGTAAAAGTTAATGGTCGTATAGTGGATAGTTCCTGCCTCTTGGATGAATTGTGTATTCCGAATGGCTTAAATTTGATAAATTCATTCAGGCCAATCTTGCAATCTCAGGTTCCTCAAAGATGCACCTTATCAAGTCAGAAGAGCAGTTTGATGGCGTACTTGCCAAGATCCGAGGTTTGTTCTTCTTCTGCTGTCGACTCCTTATTGCTCTATGGCTATTGGACATGTGTGACACGGAAGAGATGGGATCGCAATGCTTACCACTTCGACGGCCCCCAAAATATGAAATCAACTTATGCTTTTGTCTGATTGATTTTGATAGATGAGTCTTCCCCAGCAATTTTGTACTTCACTGCGGCATGGTGTGGTCCTTGTAAGTAATCTCAACCATCTAGGCATTTGTCAATGTCCTCCTGGCACTTCTTCCTCTTGGTTATCCTTACTTGAATGGAAAAGGTTATTTTAGCCTTCACATTAATCTGTGTCTTGCAGGCAGACTCATATCCCCTGCCATTGAAGCATTGAATGAGAAGTACCCTCACGTGACTACGTATAAAATTGACATTGATCAGGTAATATCTTTTGCTTCTTCTCAGGTTTCCCCATAGTCCCTCTAGACCATTTCATTAATCTTAGTGGAAGTTTTCCATGGTGATGCTCATGGCTGTCTCTTCTATGATGGGAATGCTTTCTACTCTTGGAAGCTAAAATTGTTGTTTTGTCTGCAGGAGGGCATTCAAGACAAATTGATGGAGCTGAGGATAGACTCTGTGGTAAGCCAATGTTTATGCATGTTATGGAATGCTATTTTCAAGCAATGCATACGGGATGTTTAATTTCACTAACAAAGATGATCTGAAGATTGCTTTTCTAATTGATGCTGCAAATGGAGGAATGCTCTCAAAACTCAAGCTCTTCTTGGGAAGAAATTTGTGTCTTGATGCCTCCCTCTTATCTACGGAAGAAAATTCTTGATTGTGATCTAAAATGTCTTGCAAACTGATGGTGTTTCCTTCTGATAGATATCTTGGCACAGAGATAACAGTCTTTTCTGTTATCAATCTGCTACCAAAACACCAAATCTTTTGCTCCAGTATGATTTCATGAGCCCACAGCAGTTGTTGCTTCATTCTATATTGTCCACATCTAGTGCTTTTCAAGTGCACAGCATTTGAACACACTTATCTGACCCAATTGACCTTTTATAATTTCTTGAAATGGATCTTTACTGGAGCAATATGGAGTTGGTCATTCTTTCCTTAGCCATTAGGAAAATATGTTTTAGTTATTTCTTTAATTGGAGCTATTACAGCTTCACTACAGCTGCCATCTTTTGAGTTTTTCATTTCATTTCATTTCATTTTATTTTTTTGGTGCTGGGGGTAAGAAATGGGGCTTGGTACAAAATCCTTGGTATGGAAAAAACAGACATGAGCAGTGTTCCTGGAAGTGCATGACACCCTGAAGTTGTACAAAAAAACCCAAAGGGAATTGAAGACTGAGTTTAATCAACTGGAGTCGATCAGGAAATGTTCAGGTTTAGTCTAGTTCAGGTGGCCTTTTTTTTTTTTTTTGTTCTTGCTATAGGTTTGGTTTATGTCATAAGAAGCAGAAATAGTCGGACTTGGAGTTGAACTGAATTGTTGCTGCAGTTCTCAGTGGTACGTAGATTCTTCAACTTTGTTTCAACTCTGTGATGTGTTGTCTTTGGGCTGATGTGGTGCAGTTAGGGTCACAAAAAAAAGTCAGTTTGGGTTTGCACAGAAATTGATCCAGCCTCATTGACACCCATTAAATGAAGTGAGATGTGCTATGAGCATGCCATGATGAAAAAGATGGAGTCATCTTCATCGTTTTCTGACATTTTATGTCCTAAACTATGCATTCCTTGAGAATATTAGCAAGAACCGTGTGGGAGTTAATTTTCTGTCTTTGGCTTCATTAAACTCTCATCTGCATGGTACCTTTTTGTATGAGAAACTGATTTTGTATTTTGCTGCAGCCAAGACTTCATTTCTTCAGCAAGGGGCAAAAGGTAGATGAAATCGTGGGGGCAGACATTGAAAGCTTGAAGCATACAATGGATAGGCTATATAAGTGATTCTCTTATGGCCTCTTGTGCCATACGGATTTGTTTGTGCATATGAGCTGATATAACTGCTCCTACCTATTGAGCCTTAGTGGCTGCCGCCCCTGCATAGGAGGGCATCGCCTTGTGCAGAGTTTGTCAGGTGATGGCCATATATTTCTGTCTTTGATGCTCCCGAGACTTTTTGGACTTCTTGTTGTCATGTTTTCTGTTGGTCAGGGGTACCTAGTGTGATATAACACATGTTTTCTCATTGAAAGCCTCCGATCAAACATTTGGAACTATCTCTTGTTGCCTCTTGCATGCATAACTAGTGATAACTTTGTCTCATCTAACCATCATATTAGAGACGCCTCATATATGGACATGGAAATGCTAGTTTGTAGGGTTCCATAGTACGGATTGGACCCTAACCAAAACTTGTTGGTTTGGAATAGTTTTTACCCGTATCGAAACCACACTAATCTTGCATGTTCCGTGTGGACGATTCAGGCCTCATTGCATTTACTGGACTTTGAGAGAGTGCCGCGGCCTAATGTCATCTCTTGTGCTATTCTCGATTTTGCCCAGGCTTCTTTAGATCAAAAGTTGGACTCCAAATGACGGGGCTTGTAAGTCCTTGGATTTCCTTTGTCCTCTTTGAAAAGTATGGTAATCCCAACTTAGGGTGCAAATTGATATAAGACGGAGATTACATCGAAATACGCTTAGCAGGAGATCCTATGCAACAATTATCTATGGTCATGTAACTCTTGGTTCTGGAAAAATTATCTAGAAAGTTTTAAACCTATTATATTTTTGCTAATTTAGCCTGAAACTTTAAATTTTGTCAATTGAGTCATAAACCATTATGAACAGGAATAAAAACAATGGTTATTTTGTCATTATCTAAATTGAAAATGCACTAAAATTCGGCTCCTTTCCGATTAGTTATGGTTTCAGTTCGGTTTTAACATCCCTATTTGTGTATACCTCTCCGTCTCCCCGAACATCAGAGCAGCCACCAACGATTGACTGTCACCGTTGCCGTTGTTTTTGGCTGACACAGTGTTGTCTGCCAGTGCTGGGGGAGGACGTTGATGGTTGCGAAGAAGAGAGAGAAGCACTCATGGCTTCTTGCATTAGGAGTTGGAAGGCGTAGTTGATGTCAAATTTTAGGTTCTGGGACACGATGAGCTCCCGACGTTGCTTGGCAATAACGCCTTTGAGTCCGTCGACTTCCATTTGTTGAGTCGGCCAAAACTTTCCTTAGTTTTCTTGCAGGGTAGACTGGGGGGAAGTGAATCACTGGGATTCGCTCCAGTGGCCACCTTTCCAACATGGAAAGGGGAGGTGAGGAGTTCAAATTCCCATCTTCTCAGAGGGGATGGGGTGGGGACGCATAAGTTTCAAGAGTGAGTTTCGACTCTCACGCCCTGCAAGAGGTAGGGCAAAAGTCTGAGAGTGAGTGTAGAGTAAGACTGACAAAAAAAAAAAAAAGACTGGGGGAAAGTGAGGAGTAGTAGTAGCAAGAGAGCTGCCCTGGCCTAGGGCAAGCCCAACCATTGCTGGGCCTCACTTGGGCTAGGGCGAGCGTTGGTGACGGTTCCCCTAGCTAGATTTGGCGAGGCCAATCCTTGCCCATGCAAGGGCGGCCTTACTGGCGTCACCTTTCTTTGAGCTTTGGCCTTTCTTCATTTCTTCAGGCAAAGCCCGGCAATTCCAGACTGCTTTTGCAATTCACCGTGTGATTCTTTTGGGTAGTTGTCGAATCTTGTGTTGAGCACGCGCGCGACCACCTTCGAATTCATGGTAATGACAATACCTGGGACATGGATGTGACTGGCTGGGGATGGAGATTTTTTTGAGTAGGCGAGTCTACCCGGCATTAAGGTCGTTGAACTCATTCACCCAACGAGACGTACGATAACCATTGCAAAATACGGCCTTGGCAAAAAGGTTTGTCTAAAAAATGAGAGAAATACATGGAAGATCAGAGATGAAGAGATGGTGGACAACAAAACTACGAGGAAGAAGAACCAAGAAGTTCGAAGCTTATAGAACAATGAGAACTCCATGGACCCCACAGATGATTTTTTTAAGAATAAGACAGAAAGATTCACATCGGGAAGGCAAAGTTAAGTGGGGTAGCTGCAAATTGGAATGCAAGATCTCTTACTTAAAGACAACCCTAAAGGATAAATATTCTGCAATTCATCTATCGAAAAGTATGAGAAACATAAGCCTGAAGAAGCATCCTCAATGAATTCTTGATTACGAGTCAGGTGATGGGTCTTGTTTGCTGTGTTTAACCCACAAACATGCCTGTGACGAGATGGAAGAGTCTTTTCTTTTTTGCCAAAAGTAGGAGTTAAGGTGTTGAATTGAAGTTCAATCACGTCCCTAAAGACCCAAGGAAAATGAGACATTAAGAGGTTGCAAGGAAGTTTCCTAAGTCACTTCAAAGTTGGCGAGACACATTTTGTGTTGGCTTTTCAATTGACGGGGTCTTAGTGACAATCTCCTCCAAATGTTCCTATTGTGATCAGAGCTTACAGCGCCAATTTACTGAGAAGTTACTCAAGCAAATCTCAGACACCATTAATTCGCATATTTCTAAGCCTTGTTTTCGGGTCAACGATGAAACAGATCCTGGGCATTGTTAAATGTTCAACAGGTGAAAGGAAATCTTTTACTTTCCTCTCGACGTCTGTGTTTGCAAGCACTTTCATTTTCAATGACTGATCACAAATCTAATCAATGAACTTTGTAATTCTTGTTTGAATAATATGAAATTGATTGCTGAATTTAAGCATATGGGGTTGTTAGTGTTCATGGTAGGTGCCTGAAGAAGTATAATAAAAATATGCAAGAATTTAAGGAAGAAGAGCCTTTGAAGCATGAATATAAAAAGAAATCGGGATAGGAATAGTAGGAGCGTTAAAATTTTTATACGCCGCTCAGTTGAGTATCAAAACTTTTTTTTTTTTTTTTTTTTTTTTTTTTTTTTGGCTTACTTGAGTGCAATATAGGAGTAAAATCGATAACTTGAGTGCCAATTCCGGTAAATCATTTTACGTAGAATTTTTATTATTATTGTTGTTGTTGTTGAAAGAAATAATAATAAAATTCAAATTCAAAATAAAAATACATATAATTGTCCACATCAGTGTTGGTGAAGCCATGTCAGATGACCGTCATCTATGTTGGATTTTTTGGTGAGGCAAATCAGAATTGACACTTAAGTGATTGATTTTTCAAATTTATGGCACTAGAGTGAGCGAAAAAAAAATTGGCATTTAAATGAGCGCCGTATGAAATTTTTGGCACTCTTACTATTTTTATCTCTAGAAGCAAAAGTGTGACATATAATTTCACATGCTTTGATAATAATGTTTAGGATTAATTTCTATAATCAGATCGCCAAAAGTCAGAGGTGTTATGGTTAAGTTGATAGATTTTGACGTGTACATTAGTAGTGTAGGACGATGATACTTAACTTGCCGCCATATTATTTATAGAATAGAGCCAATATGTTCAATTCATATTTTATGGTATTCATGATTCAAATTTGATTGAATTGGGATTTTCCTAATTTTCCTTATCTTTCATTTGTGATTTTAGTGAACTTAAAATTTTTTTCACACTCACCAATGTAGATTTTAATATCAAGCATAGATAAATTGCTTCAATAATTTTTTATAAATCAATACAAGTCATAGGATTAATCAGGATAATAAACAATGTTGGATTAATACTACGCGAGTCGCATGGGCCACATTTGTCGCATGGCTGAACGGATGGCATGGGCCAGGTCCATACAGAGGACGCTGCTATTCTGTAGGTGCATGCACAAGTACAAAAGTTGGATATAAGCTCTCAGCAAGTTGGGTATGCAAAATTTGTGGTTGACTTTGATCTGCCGATGCCATTCAGCCTTGGGGATATGAACAGGTCATTTCTCGTTCCTAATTCAAAATCTAGCCACAACAAAGTGCCAACTTTGGGATACACTTTTGCAATATCATAATCCCACAAAAATACAAAAGAATTAGATAAACAGCCATGGAACTAACAAATTCAAAAGGCACAAACCCCTCTCACTAAAAAGACATTGGAGGATCTATGCGAGTGAGTGAGAGAGAGAGAGAGAGCCCTGGTACCAAGCCTCGTAAGCTAATGTCTAACTAGAAAGCTCATAAATTCGTTCTATCTACTGTACAACAGAACAAGGCGGGGCTTGGTTAAAAGGCATCACGGCATTGGGTAACCTGCAAAGATTATGAATTAGGCAACAGAGCGAATGATCCCAATTCTAAAACAAGAAGAAATGCAGGCAGACAAGCATGCATCACATGCATTTTGACTGACATAAGTAGAGAAGTCAACTCAAAAACTGCAAAACCAAAAATTAACACTTTGTTCAACAACAAATTCATTGCTCCTAGTCATTGCACAAGAGCCCAACAAGGTGGTTAACTATTATTGAGAAAAGTTCTATAAATAAGCGGTCAAAGATATTCCAAGAATGTTCAGAGACCCATTAATGAGGAAATGGCAACGGGAGTAAAGGTGTCTTCAAACATATCCTTTTGATAAATATCATCAGTTTGCATCCTAATTAACACTTATACATCACACATCAAAGAAATAAAGGAAACAAAATTCAAAAAGTAACCACCTTATACGATGACAAGCACTCAGTTAAAATAGTTTAGAAAAGAATTTAAGGAGTAAAGAATAGAACTTACTGAGGATCAACATGCAGTTTCTTGTTAGCCTTTTTCTTGTTCTTGTATAGCTTTTTACCAGAACTCGTAGCGGGGATGGGCTGCTGTTCTGTACTCGAAGGAACAAAGGAGATCAACGGATTACCCACTGCAGAGGTTGCTACAGCCACTGCTCTTGGTATTTGGAACTGTTGGGAATAACGGATCCCCGAAAACCGGATTCGACACTAAATCGAACCCCTAAATCAATGCGGAAGACGAAGCCCGGGAAAACACGCATCACCGATCGTAAAGCACACCACGGATTCGAGCGTACCTTGTTAGCCACAGATTAAACACCAACGCTGAAGAAGAGGAAGAAATTCTGGCCCCGATGATGTCAATTCGCCTTGAAAGGGAAACGGCGTCGCCTTGAGCGTTTGGGAGAAAAAGAGAGCGTTTTTTTTTTCTGGGAGAGAGGGAGAGGAAAGTACGTACGTTCTAATTTCCAAGAGGTGTCTTCTCTCTCTCTCTCTCTCCTCCCTTTTATACCTTTCCCTTCCACGGGCCCTATTCCCGTGGGCCGGGCCCTTTTGGGCCCAGATTGAGCGGATGGGCCTTAAGCCCATCTTATAAATCCATCATCTCCCACTCGCACATGGTGGTCCAAAACCAACATGGGTGGACAGGCCCTACTCAGTCCCATCAGAGAAAAATCCAGCATAGACTCTAACTTAACATGGTGGGCCGAACATAATCCTCTTTTCCTCTCTTCAACATTCATACCGGTGAATAATCCGTGCGACCAGCATACTTTGAGAGCTCGTTACTATACATCTGTTAGGAATATATAGCAGCTCATAATGGGCATCACACTCCGAGTAGATTTAGTATGCAGTACCCTAGATCGATCAATCACATTTATATCTCTCTTGATCTCTTTTAAATAATGATATATATATATATATATATATATATATATATTGTATTCACAATTATGATTATCACAAAGACAGTCATAATTGGTTAACCGGTGAATACAAAACTACAATGTGATTCTCCAAAAACGATCTTCCTCTTTCCTTCAAACTCTCAATTTCAGTCCAGCTTGCTTTTCTAGAAATGCCCCATTAGATCGAATCAAACTCATGACCATTGGCAACATCCTAAGATAGCAAACACTAAATAGAAATCATGAGAATAAGTAAGAGTCATGAGGGGACTAAGAAATTGAGGAACTCTCATCCTCAAGAGTCTCACACGACATAAAAAGTTGAGATCAAACTTTTGCCACTCTTATTGGTCGTCTTATGCATACATAGTATGAAATACGTATCACGGTATTAACTCCTTTCCCATGGAGCGTATGTCTACACTTTTCAATACTGTACAAATGATAGTTCAGACATACCCAATGTCTAACTTGAGTTCACGTATCTACTCATTCACAAAATTCATCAAAAACTCACATCTGGCATCTTAGACAGATAAAGTAAAATGTGTGGGGTATTTTACTTTCGGACATCACAAGTATTATGTCCTCATCTTAACACTCGATTAAGGCGACATACGTGTTTTAAGCTTGAGCTCTCGATTATCACCTAGATAATAAGCTTTAAAAACAGTCTCATCTCTATTTATCACACAAGAAACGAGAGGTGATTACCCGTGTGAGTGGGCTAATCTTATATCTGTCCGACATACTTCTCAACTTAAAGTAATGCACTAAGCATTAAGATGCATAAGGATTAAACAAAGATTCATAGGCATTAATGATGAAAACACAAATTCATCAAATTGTGAACATTTAAGGAAATTACAATATTTAGTACATCAGCCTCTACGCAATCCTAGATATTTCATATGGCCACAAAACACATCTCTAGGTATTGGCTTTGTCATAGGATCTGCTACCATTCCATGCGTAGTATGTACTCTAAGTTCACATCTTTTCGTGCAACCATATCCTTGACAAGATTATACTTGGTATCTATATGTTCGGTCTTGCCATGATATTTTGGATCTTTGGTATACGCTTTTTGCTGCTTGGCTACCACAGTTAACCAACAATAAATCTGCAGCACTTCTAATAACACCTAAATGTTCCAAAAATCTCTTAAGCCAAACACTCTCTTACACTGTCTGCGATAATGCCACGAACTCAACTTACATCGTGGACAAGGCTATACACTTTTGTTTCTTCTTTTGCTCCAACATATGGTGCCATTATTCGGTAAGAAAACAAACCCAGAGATAGATTTTCTTTCATCTAAATCTCCTCCCCAATCAGTATCACAATAGCCTTTGAGTTGCAGATCCTTTCCTTAATAACTCGACGTATAATCAGCAGTCCCCTTTAGATACCTCAGTATTCTCTTAACGGCTTTCCAATGTGTTTGACCTGGATTGGATTGGTATCTGCTCACCATTCCGACTGCAAAGCATATGTCGGGTGTTGTACACATCATAGCATGCATCAAGCTCCCAACAGCACTAGCGTAAAGAACATGTTTCATTTGTTCCTTCTCTTGTGGAGTCCTTGGACACAGTTTATGGCTCAATCCTTCACCTTTTGCAATAGGAGTGTCTATGGGTTTACAATCACATATCCTTCAACTCAAAGTTGGAAAACAACCATCTCTTGACAAGATTAACCAACTCCATATTGCTTCCGGCAATTAGTATATCATCAACATATAATGATATGATCACAAATTGATCATTGGATCTATTGGTATATACACAATGATCCTCGTCAATCATTGTAAAATCATATGCCACTATGGCATTATGAAAATGCATATACCTTTGTCTCGACGACTGCTTAAGACTATATATCGACCCACAAAGTCGACATACATTTTCTTTTTGGCCTTTCACTATGAAACCAGCAGGTAGTTCCATATATGTTCATTCCTCTAATTCTCCATTGAGGAAAGCAATCTTTACATCCATTTGATGTAACTCAAGATCCATACTAGTCACTATTGCCAGAATAATGCGAATCAAGGTAAATCTCACTACAGGAGAAAACGCATTTTCATAATCAATTTCTTCCTGTTGATTATACCCCTTCGCCACAAGGCGAGCCTTATGCTTTTCTATTGAGCCATCAGCCTTTCGCTTTATTTAGAGAACCTACTTGTTCCTATAACTCTGCGTCCTTTTGGAAGATCAACCAGTTCCCAAACTTGGTTTGATTTCATTGACTCAATTTCCTCTTTGATCGCATGAATCCATTTTTCCTTATTAGGGCAGTTCAGAGCCTCATTAATATTTCTTGGCTCATCCTCATCTTGTGGAGCAACCATAAAAGTTTCCCTTTCAATGTCAAAACATCGACGGAGAATACTTTGGCGACTTGTTCACCGTATGGGAGATTGTACACTTAACACATCATTCCCCATCATGCTCCCACTTGGATTAGGTAATGATGATGTCGTCACATCATGTGGTTGCAATTGAGAATGAGTTGAATTCAATTTATTACATCTCATATTACTCCCACTTGGATGAACTTCACTAATATAATTATCTTGATCCAAGGTCTCAAATAGGGAGTAATTTTCCCTTATTTCGCCCCTCTTAGGAAATTCATCCACTAAGGATGTGACATCCCGTGATTCAAATTCAGTTATACTCCCACTTTCCTGCTCACCTTTGAACACATACCTTTTTGAGTGTTCGCAGTATCTCATGAAAATACTCTTATTTTCTTTGGGACCCAATTTCCCAAAACTTGTGAGATGACTCATGAGCATAGGCAGCACAACCCCATGACTTAAGAAAACTTAAGTCCGGTGTTCTAACTGTCCATAACTCATATGAAGTGGAAATAACCGATTTGGAAGCCACCCGGTTAAGTATATAGGCAGCAGTTAACAACACATCACTCCAAAAAGTGATGGGTAAGTTAGCATGCGCCATCATGGACCTAACCATTCCAGTAGGGTTCTGTTTCTTCTCTCCGCAACACCATTTTGTTGAGGAGTATATGGAATAGACAACTATCTTTCTATTCCTTTTTCATCACATAATTTTCTGAACTTATCAGATAAATATTCTTAACCTCGATCGGATCTAAATACCTTTATTTTCCTGTCTAATTGATTTTCTACCAGGTTCATAAACCTTCTAAAACAACTTATGCTTCAGATTTATGAGAAATCAAATAGACATATCCGAATCAAGTAGAATCATCTATAAAAAGTGATGAAATAAACAGCCCATTGCCTTCCTCTCACATTTATTGAACCACAGACGTCTAAATTGATTAAATGCAGGGGAAATTAAGCTCTTTTACCTTTTCCAAATGGTTTCCTTGTCATTTTCCCTACTAGGCAATGCTCACATATGGACAAATCAACTTTTTCAATATTGCCCAACAAGCCCTTTTTGGCTAGTCTTTTCATATGTTGTTGGCCCATATGACCAAGTCTAGCATGCCATCATATTCACATCATTATCATATAAGATAAAAGACGTGAAACAAGGGGATAACATATTGACATCATCATAGTCAACATTTAGTACAATAAAACCATCTAGAAAGTGACCACAACCATAGTAGTTTGTATCTAAACACAAATCTACACATTTATTATGGAAGTTCATACCAAAACCAAGCTTAACCAACACTAAGACAGACACTTAAAATTTCGACGAATCTCTAGAGCATATAGAACATCAAGGTGCGTCAACCATTCATGTTCTATTGGTCGGTGCCAATTTCTTTACTTCAGCTCCAGAGCTGTTTCCAATATAGATCCACTTAGTTCCAATTGGTATCGTCGGAAATCCACGAAGGATCCTATATCCTTTGCTACATGGTCTGTCGCTCATGAATCTACATTCCACAAAGGATTGGATTTTTGTGGAATGTAGATTCAGCCTATAATGCAGAACTTGACACATAAGCAAAGTTCTCAAATGTACAAGAGGTGTATAACTTCTTTGGCTCACGACAGTCACGAGCATAGTGACCTCTCTTGTCACAATTGTAACATCACACCATTGACATTTTCTTCACTTGAGGACGCTTTCCTCTCTCTTGTTGGTTAATTCTTGATTTCTTACAATAAGGACTTGATCCTTTGCATTCCCACATATTGAACGAATCAATATGCTTGCGCTTAGAGCACAAAGCCCTTTCTGAGCTAGAACCAGCATAGCAAATGTCTATTTTCGGCTCAAAATACCGTTAGGCGGTCCTCTACTAGCTCAAGGTGGTGCACGACACCCTCAATATCTTCCATAATGTGGTCAAGAGCTTCTAATGCTTCTTGCTTTTCCAGCACATATTGAATCTTCATATTCAATATTTCACAATTATTGCCGTTCATATCAGCAATTACATTCTTAGTTCTTTGAACCATCGTTCGAACACATCGACATACATGCACGAATAATTAATGCCTATCATTTATGCATCCCTATTTGCATAGACCCATCATATTAATAAATAATTTCAAGTAAGGCTTTAGAATCAAAAGGTCACTATGTTTCCAATCATCCTCCAAAATCCTAACTTAAAATTATCATTAATATAATTGTCTTATGCAAAATCAATTCTATGAAGTTACAAAAACTTATATTACTACTCACAACTAATTACCCACAGCAACCAGCAATAACAGAAAGCAACAGATAATTGACATACAATTAAAAAGCAATAATGCTTTCAATTAACACAATTAGGTAGTAATCATTACATCATTAATCATAGAAATAAATAGGGAATGTCCCTTCTAATCTATCAGTCAAAATATCTGAGAAATTTGAAGGCACATTTGCCAACCATGGAAAATTTTTTGGAGAGCTTTCATGTCGCCTCCAAGGCGCATTCACTCGGCGCCATGTGGCGCTCAATCTAAGGGTTGAAGTTTTGGCCAACTCAATCCTATAGTGCTCTCTTACAAAAGCTTCCACCAGCCTCCTATAACCAGGGACAACGTTGACCTCCCATAGCAGATCCAACACTGCTTGCCATTCAGGTGGAAGAGTATTCATCAAAGCCGGCACATTCTCAAAATCCGGCATAAGATAACCATTCCAGATGATTTCCTATATCATCTGATTGACATTTACCACATGTGATACTAAATCACCATCATGCCACTGATAATTAGCTAATTATGACATCAGCCTTATAAATCTTGCATTTCTCTCGTCCGTTCTCGGGATTGCAGGTATCCTTGCATAACGCATCATAATTTCTTGCAACAAATGCAGAATTAAAAATGGATCACTTATAATCCATAATTAATATAAGAGAAAATACATAATTTTCCAAAATTCATGCAACAAATGCAGAATTAAAAATGGATTACTTATAACCCATATAGGCATGACTGAAAAAGAAAACAAATTTTTTTTTTTTTTTTTTTTCGGGTCAACGGTAAAAGTCAACGGTCAACGGGTCACCGGTCGGTCAACGGGCGCGCGGGCCGGGCCGGTCGGACGAACCGATCGCACGTGCCGCGCGCGTGCGTTGGCTGACGTCACGCAGACGTCATCCGCACGTGCGCGGCACGCGCCATGCTGATCGGGTCGGGTCGGTCGCCGTCGGGTCGGGTCGCCAGCGGGTCAGGGTCGCCGGCCGGTGACCGGCCGGCCAACCGTCGTCGCCGCCGACGACGTCATCCCCGACGGTTATCGACCGCAGACGTCGCACGCGTCGGTCCGCGGACCGGCGCGTGCCGGTTCGCCGGCCGCCGGCGCACACGTGCCGGTTCGCCGGCCGCCGGCGCACACGTGCCGATTCGCCACCGGCGCGTGGGCGCACGCGCCGGGCGGGCGAAGCCAGCGCTTCCAGCGCGTCGCGCCCACGCACTGCCGCCTTCCGGCCGCGTGTGGGCGCGTGCGGAGGCTCCCGGCGGCGGTCGACACGTCGCCGGACTCGTCTCGACGTCGCGCTTTTCCCAGTGCCTTCAGAATTTTATTTCGGCTTACGAAAACTCAGAAAAAAAGGCCGAAAAGCGCTCGGATGTCGGGATTTTCGCCCGGTTCCGTACGGCCGAAGGGATTTCGCGAAAAATCAATCAAAAACATCGAATTGATCGGGAAAAACGTGAAACAGGGCTCGATACCAATGTTGGGAATAACGGATCCCGAAAACCGGATTCGACACTAAATCGAACCCCTAAATCAATGCGGAAGACGAAGCCCGGGAAAACACGCATCACCGATCGTAAAGCACACCATGGATTCGAGCGTACCTTGTTAGCCACAGATTAAACACCAACGCTGAAGAAAAGGAAGAAATTCTAGCCCTGATGATGTCAATTCGCCTTGAAAGGGAAACGGCGTCGCCTTGAGCGTTTGTGAGAAAAAGAGAGCGTTTTTTTTTTTTTTCTGGGAGAGAGGGAGAGGAACGTACGTACGTTCTAATTTCCAAGAGGTGTCTTCTCTCTCTCTCTCCTCCCTTTTATACCTTTCCCTTCCACGGGCCCTATTCCCGTGGGCCGGGCCCTTTTGGGCCCAGATTGAGCGGATGGGCCTTAAGCCCATCTTATAAATCCATCAGGAACAAATGATGCGGTGTGGGTACCCTTTGAACATGCCTAAAAAATAGTTGAACCAAGAATATAATTAGCCGACCAAGAAGCTAAACCTTCTCTATGCTAGATATTTGAGATTTCATAATTGCCTCCCACATTCGCTCCAACAGGACATGAATACTTAGTCTCACGATATGCATCATAAAGTTTACAATTAGACTTAATCGTCTTCAAAAGAACTATTTTTCACTTGCTATCATATGCATTACATCCTTTATTAGTTGAATGGATTGTTACGTGCATATTCAAAAATAAAGTATAAAAAATGGGATACATATAGGAGTTGAATGGCAACACAGGTTACCAATTGTTCAGCCTCCTCTTTGCTTTTACGAATATCGCCGGTGTTGGACACACTATTGAATACCAAAGAAGATACAAAAACTGAAACTGCCCCTTGTGGCTGAATGGTGCTGTAATTTGGCATTTCCAAGTTCATCTTGGCTGCAAATAGACTTGCAAAAAATTGCATCATGTGCAGTAATGAAATAACTAGTGAATTAGTTAAAAAAAAACAAAAGGATGAATTAAGAATCAATATATAGCATCGAGAGTGTGAAGCAACATCTTGTTTCCTATTTACTATTGATTGAAACAAAATGTAAAATATTAAAGATTACTCCCTAGTGTCTTATTATCTAAGTTAGAGGTAAGAGCAGTTGGAGTGTCAAAAAAATTTTATGGCACTCACTTTGAGTGTCAATTTTTTTTTTTTCAAGTGTCATATATGAGTAAACTCAATCACTTGAGTGCCAATTCCGGTAAATTATCCTATGCGGATTTTTCAAGACAATAAATAATGTTGTATTAATACCACATGAGTCACACGGATGCCGCATGGTTGCCACACGTGCCAAGTCTATATGGAGGATGCTGTTATTTGGTAGGTGCATGCACAAGTAGAAAAGTCTCATCTCTTTGTCTTAGTTGTTACTTTCCTTTCTAAAATGATTAGGGTTAATTTAGAATAATAAACCTTTCGAGGACACTTTCCCGATCAAGTGATTGAGGAAGGTTACTTGCAGTGGAGAACTCGGAATTCACAAGTGATTGCGGAATTCGAAGAGAAGGGAGATGTCCTTTTTTGAACCCTGCTTTTGAAGGATTTATCTTATCAACATTTTGCAATAGCAATCTAGTAGATGTATAAGTCTATGTACCGTGATCTCCACAGCCGCAGTCTAGGATTGGCTGCTGATATGTTTGTATTTTGTATACAGGCATATTTTTGGCAAGTTTCACAACCCCCTCCTCCCCCTTGCGGGCGGAAAAAAAAAAAAAAGACAAAAGAAAAAGCCTATGTTAAATGAGGAAGTTCCTAGGATTCTCATTCACTTTTGTTCAATTTGAGAAAAACCTTCTTCTTACTTGTTCAATGTTTGCCAGAATTGTTTATTCATGTGCTGCTCTAGCTAGAGTTTTTTCTAATGTAATATTCACATGGGTAGATTCTGATTTTATTTAGTAATAGGCTGATTTATTGCAATGCATTTATGCGGTCTTCTTTATACTAGATCAGATTAATGGCCAAGTTCATCCGAGATCCTTGAAGTTTAAGGAGAACATCCATGGAAAACCCAAGTATGTCCATACTTACGATGGCTGGAGATTTTGACCTCTATTTCAGTAATTTGTTTAATGTTTATACCTTGTGGTAGTTGGAGCGGGACAATGATCAATGCCAGTGTGCATCATAGCTCCAATTTAATATGTCATACCCTTCTTCTCTGTTGATTTACTGGTTTGTACTCCTGTATACTCGCAAAGTATACAAAGTAATTATTTCTTCATGCGCCGACTTAATTGTCTTTGATAGTCCACTAATGATACTGATTCCCTTTAGTTTGCTCTCCTTATTTGTAGATAGGTGTTGATCTTGAAAAGAAGCAAAGGAAATTGAAGAATAATATCTTAGCCTTTGCTAGGAGACACTTCACTCTACATGTAGCGCAAATTTTGAGTTCAATTTCGGATCCCGGAGCTCAGCATCAGCATTTTGTAAATTGTTGACTCTCAAGGTGCACGGATTGTCTCTATTATTTGGAGATCTTACTGTTCTTATGATATTTTGGAATGATCACCCGCTTTGGTTTTTCTCTTTTTATCACCTTCAATAATAGTTTTGTGCCATGTGGCCTTTCAAACAGAGAAAATAGTTGTATCCATGATGCATTTTCTCTTTCTTCTGTCCTGAAGGCGATGAGCAATTTTCTGCGCCATGTATTATCGAATTTGGATGGAAAATTAGTGATTGCTGGATGGGCAATTTTTTGTGAACGTATAAGATGTTTCTTGTTAATCTGATGTATGGTGCGGAATTTTGGAGAAACTGCATGAAAATGGCTGCGAATGTGTGTTTCAAAAGAGGGGGCAAAAAAATGGAATCATTGCAAGTTCTGCCGATCAGATCATCTTGCTGCTGAAGACATAAGCAAAATGCATTTATGAAGGAACATTAGTTTCACAAGGCATAAGTAGCCTTTTCTCTGTACTCTTCCATATATATGAAGTCCTGCTTCTGGAGCCTTATGTGAAGGCGCTGGGAAGAGGCTTGTCTGCACTACCCTTTTAAAAAATTTGCCATATGATTCAGGAAAGCTGAGAAGAAGGCTCGTCCTTCTGGTGAATCACATAATGAGGTAAGAACATAGCCGTTTATCAGACCTGCAACCTGCTTCGGCTTTCTCCTTTATGCTTCGCTTACAAATCTTAGCAAGCAATGATTTGTGCCTGGCCAAATCTAAAGGTTCTGCAGCCAGCCCAGATCTGGAATCCTTCTCTTCATTTTCTTACAGTATAGCCTGCTGAAATTGCCTGTTCTCCTCATGTTCATCCCGAGTCCTAAAATTTAGGTCTGGATTATGGCAAATGCAATTGCAATATAGCAAATATTTTGATGGGCTTGTCATGCACTACATCTCATGCCTTGAGACACATCTTCTATTTGTTCGATTGCAATTAGAATCTTCTAATTTACTCGAAAGGGTGTACTATAACATGAAACTGTTGGAACATATATATGTTCCTCCTTCTTTACTTGAACGGGGTAGGCTCTCTCAACAAGATATGATGCAGTAGAATACTAGCAGTTGATATTTTATCCTTCTATGCTTGCATGTCTGAGAGAGCCTCCATTTATTGCCTTTTTAAAATCTTAGATACCCAACCCATGCGTAGCAATGTGCGTCCCCTAAACCCTTATAAATTTCAAAGGCTGATAATGTTGATGGTTCATGCTATTCTTTTTGTTGGAGTAAGTGGAGCTGAAACATGTACGATTATTGGGGCACTCTTTTCTTGGTAAGAGCTCATCATTTTGAGTTTTAAGACAATTCGTGGAAAGACTGGCTAACGAAATGGATCCTGTTATATTGTAAAAATCAATTTGCCATTGGCTCTGTTTTGATATTTGTGTAGAAGTAATGTTCGTTTAGTCTGTTTTAGCAGACGATTCTGTGTGATGAAGTCGAAATGAACTGCTGCTAAAGCTATGTTGATGAGCATTAAAATGCATGTAGATTTACTTTGCCGAGTCTTTTGTATCTCTACCCGATTCAATATTGTTCCTCATCTAATGGAAGGTTTCACGTTTAGTTTAAGCGACGCTTCTTTCACGTGACTTGAAATTTAAGAAATCTTTTGTTATTTTACTGATTTTATTACGCTATAAGACAATTTCTTTTCTGGCTAGCTTAAGGGTTACAGAAGGGGGACTTTTATCCTTGAATATCTTGACGTCAGAACAAGCAATTTTCAAGACCAGAGAGACATCAAAGATATTCCTGCGCAAGAAACAGGCTAAGCATGTCAAGGACTGAGTTGAGTGGCACCCCCGTCTGGCCTTTAGGGCCTCCTTGATGCGCAATAGTATCTGACGTTCCATAATTGTCATGATTATACGGAGCTTGGTTTTATAGTCACGGAAGAATGTCACAAATTATACACCAAACGATGCCATATAAATCAGCTATGAAGAGCACTGTAATAGGGACAATTGAAAGTGTCAGATGAACCAAGCATCAAGCCTCCTCAAGCATGGAACCACACTCTGATGCCAAAGCTGTACGGCCCCTAAGTACCAAATCAAAAGCTGATTAGCCCAATGCTGGCTTCATATGCACGGTCCCTCATGGCAAGTATGGTGCTCTGCAACTCGTCCGCCAAGGGAGAAAACAAATGATGTAATACCCAGACAAAAGGATGTGACTAATTTCAACACAAGGAAACACACAAAACCTGAAGCTGACTTTACTTTGAGAGAGGCAATGCAAAGCTCGTTAGTGGCAGAAAATAAACCGTTGGAAGCTGCTTCCATGCAGCTTTGTGCAAGCTTCCATTCTTGTTTGATACCTGAGCAAGAAAGACGGAAAACATCATCCTTCACAATGCAATTATAGTTCAAAATGCAGGGCATTTACAGAAAAGTGACAGTCATTTAAATGTGAAAATATGGTAAGTGACATCCAATCTTGTCAAGTCGCTTAAGTTTGCTTGTTGCCATGCTCTGCAATCATTGCTTGTTGTCAATGGATGTTCTCCTCTTGGGACCAAGAACATGCCATCTCTCGACGCTTTCAATTCCAGTATAGACATGCAAATTTTGATTATTTCCAATGCTCTCTCCCTTGCATCCCACCAGAATTGCCTTCTCCTACTTAAATGCTCATGGAACTCGAAGGAATTCTTGAAATTTTCCTGGAACTATTTCCAGCAAGACCAGACGAAGTTCTTTTAACAGCTTGCTTGCCCTCGATTGGCCAAGCTATTCTGGATGCAGCAGATTGCTTTACTTCCGCACTTTTTGCCTGTTGAGATTTAGAATAATTTGTTGCAGGTTGTCACCACCGAATAGCAATTTATGCAATGGGATCCGCCTATTGTGTTGGGGTGTCGATAAAACATCATGCATCCAGTCCATCTGAATAATCTCTAAGCACTCCTTTACATTCTCCTTGAGTTCATGTGCCTGAGTTTTCATTAGGGATGCTGCTGACCTTGCAGCAACGAGCAGTTTCTTCAAGCATAAGCTGGAAAATTTTAATGGCCTCAAAGTCTTTGTGCAACTGCTCAAAGACTAATTCTTTCCTTGAACCATTCAATTGCTTTGAATGGTCATTCTTTTTCTCTAACTATGCCATAAATATAGGCAGCATACGATCTTTCAGGTAATGACCAATATGTTTCTCGAGATGGAGCACAAGCCTTTTCCTCACAGCACTGACAAGCTGGTCAAAACTATGCATACATCATGAAATGAATCGAGAACACATATTTTCCAAAAAAACAGAAGGCATTTTTCTTCTAATAACCACCAAACTTCAGACCTTCTTGCCCAGAACTTGTACAATCTGCTAGGAGCCATGATGCCTGCATGCAAAGCAGAAGCACAAACTGAAGACAGAAGTTTGTCCAGTGATTCTAATTCAATGGAAGGGATTGACTAATGTGGACAAGAGTGCTTTGCCTCTTAAAGCATGCCAGTCTATTTACTCTTCAGTATTCATTAAAGACTGAAAATGATGTTGGCACGAACTCAAGACACTTTCAACATCCGTTTCTCTCTTAATGAGAGAAGAAGTACGTTTGTTCCTCTGGTTCCAAGATTGGTGGAGTTGGTCAAGTTGTGCCCTTCAAGATTTTCCGGAGATGATAATTCTTCAGCCTCTTCCCGGGAGAGATGATCCCTACACTCAAGAGATGCTTCTTCAACAGTCAACTGCCACTCAGTGATGATGGCTACCTTAAAAAGTCATTCCATTCGAGTTCAATGATAGTTCCCCGCTCCATTTCAACTTCCAATAGCTGCTTGAGTGCAGTGTCAATAGTGCCACGAACTTTTCAGACCGATCCAAGTAAATCTGCCAACTCTGAATTGAATGTTCCTGATCACATTGGCTAAAATGACGTCAGACAATTGATCAACCAAGCTCTTAGAGGAAACAACATCACTTTTGAAAATGGATGCCAGTTTTCTTCAGAAATCTTCAGAAAAAAGTTCCCGACTTTCCATTATCGTGTCACTGCAAGGAACATCCCAGTCAGCAAATTGCCATATATCATTCACAAATTCACCAACGATCAAGCATTTCTCTACTAGCTCTTCAAGTTCACCAAACAAAGATGAGGAATCATCCAAGATCTATTGCCATTCCCTTTCCCATTGACATCAGCCATGTCAAGAATCCTCTTTTTCACATCATTATAAATAGATACAACAGTTAAGTTTTACAGAAAAAAGGCCTACTCTTTTTTCCGTGTTAATTGACAATGATGTCTCGCCTTGTTTGTGTCTTCATATTTAGATTGACCAGGATAAACCAGTGATTTTAAATCATCTTTCTTTTCTGTAATGAAAGATTGCATATCTTTCATGAAACTAGAGAGAAGACGGTCCCTAGCTTTAGATTCAGCCTCAGAGCCAACGCAGTTCACTAGCTCAGCACACTCATCTTCAACTTTCCCTATCTCAGAGGCATGATTACCGACTTTTAGACACAGGTCATCATGAGCATGTTTGAACGAATCATGAGAATCACTTAACAGCTTAGATATCAATTAAGCTGCCTGACTTTGGGCATTGGAAATGATATCGGATGTAAGAACACCTAAACATAACTGCAAAATTTGAGCCAAGTTATGCAGCATGCTGGCCATGAGGTAATTTAGAGGAAAAATTCTCTGCAACGAGAGTAATCTTGAATTGCAGTGAGAGATGATGACACACCATGACCAAATCAGCTACGAGCTTAGAGAGTTCCCTATCCAAAACAGTGCATTGCACTTACGTCAGGTCTGGAAAAACAGTAAGTGGAACCTCAGCCACCAGGACTGCTGATGAAAGGGACAAAGCTTCTCCCAGAATACTTAGATTACTCCAGGCACTTATTTCTGGTATGAGATGGCCCTGAAGAGCATCAATGATCCTTCCATGTTGCTCAATCCAGTTGGTTGCTCCTTGAGCTTTTTCAAAAGTCACGAGCCTGAATTTCAAAAGAAGCACGTACTTTTTCCTTACTACAAGTTGCTTCAGCAATGATTGATACCATGTAGAATAAGGTCAGACAGCTCTTGATCAGCTCGACAGAATAAAGCGAAACTGAGTTCATATTTGTTGAGCACATAAGAAAAGATCTGGTACATAATTAACGAGCTCATAGTGGTGCAATAAATTGTTTACAGATAATATTGATAACCAGTGATTGCTAACTGCCCATAATACTATGAGGAGCACCACGCATTGCGGTGCACATGGTGGGAACACCACTCAATTCGGTCATGCCACCTGAAAGATAGATTCAGTAATGACACTAAGAAAATAATGACTCATGAAGTAGTAAATAAGTAGCAGTCTAGCAGTAAAATTATTTTATCTAATATTAAAAGAGGAATTACAAAGGTGGGTAGAAATGTCACAATAAGTCTCAGTCATTTAATTTTTGTTATAACGATAAACAATTTCTTATCAATACTAGAACATGAATGACACTCTTTAATCCGTTTAAGACTAGACACGTTGCTAATAGTAGTCTTCATAAATATTTTCATCATAACATATCCAAATTAAACAAAACTAACAGTTATAGTTTATTGTGTGTTGATTTTTGTTCTTATAATGTACTTCAGATTTCTTCTACAAATTTACCATACATCTCTCGGGCATAACACTCTTTTTGGAAGATATATTGAAGCAATCTAACATACAATCTAACGTACTTTCAGAATCAAGTGCATCAAGCAAGTGATAAGTACCTGCAGGGGAACATGAATTTCTCGCACTCAAGATGTGAATAAGCTTAAGCTCAAAGTCAACTCCATGCCTTTCTCTCTTCACTTCCAATTGCTGCATCATCGTGAAAGTCTCCTCTAGTCCATTCTACAAGTGGATCCCAGACAAAATCCTCCAGTAGCATCAGGATTATGTCTTTATTTTTCTTGACGGAACCAAGAACTGCTTCACAACTCGCTTTAAAAGTCCCTTCTGCTCCAGTCTACCCTAAAGCTGCTTCAAACATCTGTGTTAGTCGGAAAGGAGCAATTTCCAGGATCTTAAGTCTAAGCCCTTTATCAAAGCATATATTGTAATCAATATGAAGTATATATCCACTATGGAAATTCACCAGAATATTATCTAGATGTCTATCTCTGAGGCGTAGAATGTGGCCGACCATGCTCCTGGCTGCAACACTTCCAGAGTACGCAAGAGGGGAGGATATGCAGCATCGCTGAAGTTACAACTTCAAATTAAATAACAATAATACTTTCAAGTAATATTGAGAAATGTCGGTGTCTGCAACTACACTATTAGCATCGTCAGAAGATCACTTCCAACTATAGGATACACACTTTATCCCTGAGAGCAAAATACTACCAGCAAATAGAATCACATGATTTCAATTTTTAATTGAATGCCCTGTATCCTTCACTAGCACACCACAGCTCCTGATACAAAAGTTGCCGAGGCACTTCTTGCATAAGATCCATAAGAACTTCATGCTTGACATCATGAGGCCAATCTTTTCGAGATATTACTCTCCGTATGTTTTTTTTTCTTTATTTTTAGTGTTGGTATGATCTTACCGTAAAACATATCACTTGGACGTGAAATAGGTGGAGGAATTGTCTTGTGTTTCCGGTGCCAGTGGATGGCAGTACAGTTGTTTGATCTCGGGCTTGCCAACACTGTACACACTTTTCACATTGTCAACCCACTAGATAAGACTGGCCCGACCACTGATTGGACTCACTGAATAATGGCTAATACCAACCAAATGACAACGAGTTGTACGAGATGAATGTAATAAGCTATCAATAGCATGCAAAAGCTGCATTATTCTGGCAGCATGGCGTAAATTTTCACTTCCTTTCAACGGATAAGGGTAGTTTTGACTATCTGAACCAATGATGTTGATCTTTTAAAGGTTCGGTCTTCGTTGATATTATGGTTACTTGTTCGGAAAGGAGGGAATAGTGAGGCCTCCGTCTGCTTGAGATAGCGCAACCAGTGTCTCATGAACAGGCATAGGAACGTCAAATGATGATAAGAGAGCAAGTTGTGGAGCTAATTCTCCCAAGGAAACTGAAGACTTCCTCTGACAAGATGTTAAAGATGCAGAAATGCTATCAGATTGCTGCCGCATATCTGCAAGTGAAGCAGCAGATTTTGGAGGATTCTCAAACGTCAAATATTGCACTTTTCTGCTGTGGAAGCATCTTGTTAAGTGGACGCTTATTTGCCCAAGAAGATTTGCTTCAACCCAGAAGCAGTGGACTGCAGGATGGTAGAAAAACAAAAAAGCGGGGCTAGCAGTCTTCGAAGAATCAAAGAATCACCTCGTTAGTGCTGCCCTACACTGTGAAAGAGAGCAAAGGGGAAGATGAGAAGGAACTGTAGTGGGATAGGGTGAAGGTGAGAAGAGAGGGAGAGAAAAGGATGGTGCGCATAGAGGAGATTGGGATTAGGGTTTCAATTCAACCCTTGCTTCGATAATATGTCATATA
Source organism: Eucalyptus cladocalyx (assembly GCA_017140615.1). NCBI lineage: Eukaryota > Viridiplantae > Streptophyta > Magnoliopsida > Myrtales > Myrtaceae > Eucalyptus > Eucalyptus cladocalyx. The sequence continues at coordinate 571,017 of CM029519.1, forward strand.
AGTCTAATCCAAAAACTTAAACTAATAGGTAAAGAGATATAGTATGAATGTAAAGAGCATTTATGACTTGTTGTCAAATGATATATGATAATATTTCGATACCCCTCTCACATATAAGATGGGTTATGGGTGACACGTGAAATTTTAACTATGCACATTTGCGACACTGACTTTAATATCATGTTAAGTGATGAAAAACTAAACTGAATGTTTAGTTGGATCGATGTGACCCCAAATTATCTTTTTATAATAAAGCCAAAAGGCTAGAATTACAATATCATCCTTATTACAGCCACACATAAAATAGTAAGAAATAGACAAATATGCCCCTATTGGTCAAATGCTCTCAACGGAAAGGTTAAAGATAATTGAACTCAAGTAGTTACACGCGATTAATAAAAAGAGTCCAATTCTTGCAAACCTCAAGACTAGAAACAGAGAACATATGCACTCACGACGAGGCATAATTAAAGTAAATAGTACTTGCGAATTATTTCCGATCCTTTGTTCCTAGGAAGATGCGGACGCCTCTCCCTGTGGCATCGATTCGTTTTAGAACTCGGACGTGCATTCCCCACACGACCACGGGGAGAAACAGTGCAGCGGTCAGCAAGGAGCCGTAAAATCCCTCAAGCATTCGCTTTGCGACCTCGTCGGAATTCGGGAATTCGATCAGATGGGAAATGAAGTAGGCAAGGCCGAGAATGGACATGGATAAGTACACCATGAAAGTCTTGGGAAATTCAGCAATAGCGATGGCCCAGATTGTGCCAATGGAGAAGAAAAAAGCCGTGCCGTTGAAGACCGTGAACACGTACAGGCTCGTGCCGTTCAGGATCATGTTCCCGGCTGTATGTGGTTTTTCCATGGCAGTGCTGTTGGAATCGGTGGCAACGACAGTCGAATTGGTGGAATCCTGCCAGTATCCTCCTGGAGGACTGAGAGCGGCTTGGTAAGTGGCGGTCGCGATTAAGGTAGACACTAAGAGGATTATGTCGCGAGCGGATTCATCTTGGACACCGAAAAAGTACGCGCACTTCTCGCCGGCAGTTAGACCGTTGCTAAAAAACTCCGATAGAGAGAGGGTAGGAGTGAAAGGTCTTGCGAAACATCCTCGACGACGTAACCTCTTCGCAACATTAGGATCGTAAGGAGAATTCGCTTCGAAGATTTCCAAAGCCGTCATATTGTCGAAGTTCCTCGCATTTACATTTGCATGCCCAATTAACAGCCTGATGATCTGGAATAAATGCAAAGGGAACAATATGAAATATGGCTTGTTGAATTTGTATTATATAAAGATGGATCAATACGGTTTAAATGGCTGAATTTGGGACCCACCTAAATCTGACTAGACCCACATGTTCGACAGGTTTATTCTTGGATTAGATTATCTCGAATTCAAGGATAGAACAATAAAAGCACGAGCAATCATGAAATTTATGAAATATACCTCGAGCTGATTTTTAGAAGCAGCAATATGTAAGACGTTGTTACCATCTTCGTCTTTCCAATTCAATATCTTTGTTAGACGATGTCGCCTAAGCCATCCAAACAAAACCTTGAATGCTTTGGGGTTGCAGTTTTGGACGGCAATGTGAACCGCGGTCTCGCAACGGCTGGTCAAGTCTTCGATGGATGATCCGCAAGCAGATAAGAACTCGGCCAAGAGCTCCATCTCACTATCTCCTTCTTCGCTGGCAACATAATGCAAAGGGGTGTATCCTTCTCGTCCTCGGACTCGGATCAACTTGGGATCAAGGGTCATCAATGCCCTCGCGGTGCGATAATGCTTGCATTTCAAAGCCAAGTGCATGGGACTGTAACCATCTGGATTGAGCCTCCAAGCGAACCACGGCTTCAAGATGGCCATCTCCATGGCCACATGGGTTTTCCCCTCGGCCGCGGCGAAGTGTAGCGGGGTGTCCGGGAAGGGTTCCTTAGATAGGCGATCTAAGAGTTTTCGCTCCACCGCAATTAATCTATGTAGCTCAGCAACATCATCATTTTCTATTGCTAGTTGAAGCCGAGGGTCCATTATTTGAGCAGGGAAGTGTAGGATCTGAGGGGCTTTGCTCTTTGATTGATCACAATAGCTTCGCAGTCGACTGACATTTTAACTAGGGGAATGTATGCGTTGGGCAAGCGGAAGCTGATTCTGACATTCGTGGACCGTTCGAGCTTCACTTTCCTCATTCTATTCTGGAACTGAGCTTTGAACTTTTCTTTTTGTTGGGTGGGGTTGCTTTTTCCGGCACGTCTCAACCGCTAAAAGAAATGGCGTACAGAAGAAGGCGTTTCCTATATATATAGTGTGCTTGAGTCTGTGAATGTAAGTTTTGACATACATACAAATCAAAATGGAAATAAAAAGGAGAAAAAGAGATGCCTGCAACAACAAAAAGCTGGGAATAGAGAATCGTATTTATCTAGACTTGCATGACAGCGCTAAAGATATATTTTTTTAATAGAATTGGGTGGTCGTGTTTTCATCTAAATTACCACGCATCTGCTAATGACACGAGAATTTGCATTATGGTAGATTCGCGAACAACTCCTTGAATGCCAATGAATAAGTTCAATACAAGGAAACTTAGGAGATGATTAGTGATGTTGAATTAAACCGAAAAATACAACAATAGGCGAAATCTGTTTTCACCAATGTGCTCATGACAATGAACTATGGAAAATATCATTTTAACGTGCCCATTTCCTCATTTAGAATAAGATAATTAATGCTTGTGTGAGAAAGGAGAAAAGAATTAGCACAAAGAAAGGGGGAAAGTAAGAGTTATCCTGTATATCAGGGAACTAGTAGCTGCGATGATATTTAACTTAGTATACTTTTCGAAAAAACTTTCTGATAATTGTCTACTTCTAAATACGTTGAGTATTTTTTGTTCGGACGCCTCCCAAATAAACCAAACATATCAGAATTTGTGAAATGCATTGAATGAACGATCTCTTACGTACTTGTTTGCGACAACAGCGGTATCACTCACCCTCGAAGCTCGAAACTAAGATCGAGAAAGGGAAGTCAGCCTTGATGAAACACAGTCGATTTAGGACTGAAAGTACCAAAGAAAGAGTGACTTTCTTGCCCCCCAAATTTCTCAGGAAAAGTAGGGTCGTGGATCATGAGTTAGACGAATCCATCAGTTGTTTAGCCAAAAGGAGAAAGGAACCAATGGATTCCTCGGATAATAGCTGTGAGTTGCTAACCTAGGGGAGGGAGGGAATAAATGGAAAGGAAGCTCGTGGAACGCACGGCGAATCGACTAAGAATGGAATCTTGGGAAGACTAATTTTGAGAGGTGGAGCATCGGAAAAGTGAAAGCAAAAGGGGAAAGAAAAAAAAAAAGGAAGATAAAAATGAGAGTAGAGAGGGAGATTCAGAAAAAAAGAATGCATGAGTGCTCAACGAAATGCGATTTAAATCCTCAGGAAATGCAATGAACCATATTTCTATGTGTGGACGGGAATGTAATGAATGCAGAATTATCTAAATTACCTATTTTCAGCCGAAGATCAAGCTCCGCCGCGATCAAGGAACTAGAAACTCGAAGTAATTTTCTTTAGAAATGCATGTTTGACTTGCTGGCGAATTCAGGTGTCAATTTCAATAGCAAGATATCATGCGTTAGTGTTTTCGAGCTATGACTCAGTGCCTTTTGTTTTCACCATGTCAATTTCCGAAACTGAGTTCGGAAAGAAGCTATTTGAAGTCCCGACTTCAAGCTAGATTAAAGGTCTTTAGGGATAAAGAAATTAAAAGATGAGTCCATCACATGCAACTGATAAAAAGAGTCTATTTCTTGTGAACCTCAAGACCAGAAACACGGATTGCTTGCACACTTGACGAGATTTTAAGGTAAATAATACTTGCAAACTTTTTCCGATCCTTCCGTCGCAGGAAATTATCGGCGGGTCTCCTTGTGGCATCGATTTGGCTAAAAACTCGGACATGTTTCCCCCACGTGCAAAGGGAGATGCAACGCGGCCGTAAACAAGTTCAACCGAAATGCCATTACGAGGAATTCTACTAACTTAGTGAAGGTTTCCAGGATTCCGTTTGCAAGTGATTCAAAGTAGGCAAGGGCGAGAATGGCTATATGGAATTGGTCGGGTCCTCCACGTATACTCACGGCGGAGCGAGAGCAGCTTGGTAAGCGAGAGCCACAATTGAGATAGACAGTAGAAGGACTATGTTGCGAAGGGAATCATCTTGGATGCCGAAACAACGTGCGTACTTCTCAACCACGGTTAGTTCCATACTAAAGAACTGTGATAGAGATAGGGCAGGAGTAAAACGTCTTTCTCAACGTGCGTAACGTGTTTGCTACATCTTGATTGCCACTAGGATTCGCTTGGGAGACTTCTAGAGCTGTCTTATCCTGGAAGTTGTTCCTATCTATATTTGTTTAACCAATCAACAGCTTAATGATCTGGAGGAAATGTAAATGGCACAAAATGAAGAATGTTTACCTTCAATTTGAATCACTTTGTCGCAAGCATTACTATAGCGCACAAAGTGAGCTCATGCTATATAAGTCCGAATGATGTTAGTGATGCAATGACCAATGTACAAAGGGAAAAAAATTACTAAACCTTATTTATTAGATTCAATCATTTTAATTAGTGTAAGGAAGTCCTAAGTCTTCTAACAAGAAAATGCAATTTAGTCCTTCCACTCGAAATTATATATGCGATAGCTAGTAGTTGCTTATGTGAGTTTTAACATAGGTGAATTCATGGAAATTGTGACTTGAATGACCGTGATTTTACATAAAAGTTTTGGAGTTTAAGTCACACCTGCCGAAAGATTTAGGATTAATTTACACATATGATTTTCTTTCTTTTTTTTCCTATGAAGCTAATAGGATTAGTTACGACCATATTAAGTTTTGAAGTCGGTCTATAATTTTTCTAGAGAAAGCACGTCATAGAGGAAAAAACATCGATTGATTTATCATTTTGGAAAGTGTTTTTGGAATATGTATTGACCTGTGTATATTGGTGCAAATGAAACTGCAAAACAATTAAATTGCTTTAAGATGATGCCGTGTTGTGCAATAATAAAAAAAACTGAAATTAACATTTAAAATAGAATGCTTTATATAACATACAACATCCATGTCAAAAAAAAAAAAAATTCATGAATGGCCTTATCCTTGATTTGATTGTTACTAAGAGTGTAAGTACTTAAAATCTTCAAATCAAGAGTGCATAAGACCGCCTGTTTGAAGTTATCCGTGCATCGACAACATACACTCTAATATTTCTTTAAAATATTGTTGGTCTATCAATCTTGCCAGAAAAAAAGAAAGAAATATATGGGATCAAAGAAAAAATTTTGAAAAATTATTTTGTGACAATTATTGATGGTTTTTAATTTAGGAGAATGGACGAAGGCTAAGTGGAAGGCCGAACCACCATATATTTTCTTACAATATCTTCAATCTTTTCAACTCTTCTATTATGTTTGAAAGGCCATCTACATCTGCATAACTATTTTCCTTCTGCAAAAGCTCATCCGCTAGATATTTACAAAATAGTTCCAATTTTCTTAAAACAACCGATTTACCTCCCTCTTGGTCGTTTTATTAGCCTTATCCCACTTCGGACGTTCATGTTTTCAAGTTGCGCCTGATGCTTTTCGTTTCCACAGCATCATTTTATGAAATTAAATTAGGAAAAATGCTATTCGATGTCCTAACTTCAAGGAAGATTTAAGGTCTTTAAGGATTAAGGAATTTATAGATGAGTTCATTACATGTTACTCATAAAAAGAGTCTATTTCTTGCAAACCTTAAGATTAGAAGCATGGTTCATGTGTGTTAAGTATAGAGGAATAAAGATGCTCAATGCAGAAAGGAACAAAGATGCTCAATGCAGAAACAAAAACAGAAGGATTCGGCAATACAGCAAAGCAAAAACAGAGGACTCGGATCACCAGCAAATGACTTGGATTGCTAAGTCATAAAGTCAAATCAGTGGCAAAGATCTTATAAAGAAGACCAGCCTGGATTGACAATCAATGAATGAAGATGCTCAAAGAATCAATGACTCGGATCGCCAAAGTCTTAAGCATAGTCAACTAGGCTTTTCTGTTAAAGTAGTTATATTCAGTTTTCCTTTGTAACCAAGTTCTGTTATATTTCTTGATATAAATACTCTGCTTTGCCTAACATAAAAAAAAGGTAATGCAAATAGATAGAAGTAAGATACAGAGAGAGAGCAAGAGTTGAGAGATCAAGATATCAAGATCATCAACGAATGCTGAAGAGGTTTTCAATACTAAGAGAAGAGAGCTCCAGAGAATGAAGAACAGCTCAAGTCCGTAATGCTGAAGCAAGTTAAGTACAATTGATCTTAGAAGATAGAACAAAGAAAGTGTATTCATATTCTGTCTTTCAATTGTACTAAGATACAATGATATGATCACTATTCTGAAATACAAATCATCTTCAGAGTTGATCACTTGATCTTGTTTGAAGTTCTTCATCTTTCTCATGGTATCAGAGCTGTAGGTTGTTTGTGTAATAGCTTAGTTTGATCTGAAAGCTTACAGCAATGGCAATAAGAACACCAAAATATCCTTTTCCAATTCACGTAAACATCTCAAATTTTGTTACAATCAAGCTCGCCGAAGGTAATTTTTTGTTGTGGCAAGCTCAAATTCAAAGGTTTCTGAAGAGTCAAGACCTCTTCGGTTTTGTGAATGGTGATGTTGTTGCTCCTTCACGAATGTTGCAAAGTGATGATGAAGGATGTGACTCAGAACTTGTTAATCCCGATTATGTTGATTGGACAAGAACAGATCAATTGATATCATCATGGATTAATGGGGCCGTTACAGAGAATATTCTGAGTCTAATCATTGGTTTAGAAACATCCTTTGAGGTTTGGCAGTCTCTTCTAAAACGATTTACACAAAAATCAATAGCAAAGGAGTTCGAGCTTAGAGGAAAACTACAGTCATGCCAGAAACTTGATCAAAACCTCTCTACTTATCTCGAGAATACAAAACTATATGTGACCAGTTGAATGCTATTGGTAAACCAAGTAGATGAAATAACCAAGATCTTTGGTATACTGGAAGGATTAGGTCCAGAATATGAGAATCTTCGAACCACCATGTATTGTTTGAAGCCTCAACCTGACTATGATGAAGTTATAGCTCAACTGGAGAGATTTGAATCCAGAATGAAGACCTATTCCAGAAGCCAGTTTAATCCTAGTCTGGTCTATCTCGGCCAAAGGAAGACTCAAATCTATCCTAAAGAAAGTACTGATGAAGAATATCTTTCACAACCTACTGGTTTTCTAGCTCAGAGAGGAGGTTATAGGGGTGGCCGTAGTTTTGGTCGAGGCGAACCGCTAATAATAGAGGACGAGCATTTGGTTATACTTTGAAAGAAATCAGAATTATAGAGAAGATGCAGCATCTCAAAGGCCAGGAGATCAATATCTAAGACAAAAGAATGCCTTTCCTACAAAGACACGGGGATTTCGACCTTATGCCACACAATCTCAAAGGTATCAAAACAACAAATCTTATCCTCCTCTATTAAACTCAAGAAAAAGTTTGCAGGATGAGAAAGACACAGAGGTTACTAGACTAGAATGTCAAATATGTAAGCGACACGGGCATGATGCTCTCCGCCGTTGGTACCGGTTTGACAATTCCTATCAAGTAGAAGAGATTCCAGCAGCTCCGACAAAGAATTCATATCGAAGATCCAAAAGGAAGTGAATGGTATCCTGACACAGGAGCCACTGCTCATATCAGTACGAATTCTGGTATTCTTCATACTTCTTCTAAATATCAAGGTCTCGATACAATAATGGTTGGGAATGGATCTTGTTTACCTGTTACACACATTGGTAACACTTACCTAAAAACAGAAGTAAATACATTACCACTTAATGATGTTCTTATAGTACCAGAAATAAAGAAGAATCTTCTTTCTGTGTCCAAGCTTACTGATGATTATCCTTGCACATTTATCTTTGATAAACTTGGTGTTTATGTAAAGGACAACAATACCAAGGCAACAACTCAGCTCGGAAGGAAGACTAAGGGCCTTTATCAAGTCAATACACGGACTGCAGCAGCCTTTTTCACTCAAAGACAGAGAAAAGTCAATGCAGAAGTATGGCACCAAAGATTGGCTCATGCCAATACTCAAATAGTGGATTATCTACATCATCAGAAACTGATTCATGTTACTTCAGTTCCTTCAAAAATTTGCAGCAGTTGTCAAATAGCGAAAAGTACAGCTCTATCATTTCCTTTGTCAAACTCTATATCAACCTCATCATTAGAAAAGATCCACTGTGACATTTGGGGACCATCACCAGTAGACTCATTTCAAAAGTTTAGATACTATGTGATTTTTGTTGACAATTTCTCACGATACAGTTGGTTATATCCAATGAAGTTGAAATCTGAGTTCTTTGATATCTTTATTCGATTCCAGACATTAGTCGAAAGACAATACAGTCACAAGATCAAAGTCTTCCAAAGTGATGGAGGGGGAGAGTTTGTAAGTAGAAGGTTTCAAGATCATCTGCAAAGCTGTGGAATAAAACAACAGCTATCTTGTCCTCACACTCCTGAACAGAATGGAGTTTCTGAAAGAAAACATAGACATCGTCGAATTGGGATTGGCTATGTTATATCATTCCAAGATCCCACTGAAGTTTTGGGTAGATGCTTTTGTTACGGCAAACTACATTATAAACAGACTTCCAACACCAAAGCTAAAAATGGATACACCATATAGAAAGATTCATAATACTCAGCCACAATATGATCATTTAAGGGTATTTGGCTGTGCATGTTATCCGTGCTTAAGATCATATTCAAGACACAAGTTCGATCCTAGATCACTCACTTGTATTTTTCTCGGATATAGTGATGTGCATAAAGGCTATAGATGTCTTGTACCTACTGATAATCGTATATATATCAGTAGAAATGTTACCTTCGATGAAGCACTATTTCCTTTCACAAAGACTGTGATCAATGAATATGGTCAATATACTCCTTTGTATAGACAATGGATTGAAGGAGTCCAATTACTCGAATCTTCAAACTCTGACACTACAAACCAAAGTGTTTCCCATCAGTCAGCAGGAAGAAGTCAATCTCATCCTACGATGGATAGTTATGAAAGAGAGGAGACACATCAACAGACTTCATCAGCATCAATGCAGTTCCAAGATCCTCCTCTATCATCAAGGCAAAATGATGCTATCACAGAAACTCAATCTGGTCGAGTTCTTCATCTTTCTCAAGTACTCGCCTATCAATAATAGCTCACGAACAACATACTCTTGATCTATCTTCTTCTCGAGAAATGTTAGTAGTCATCCTATGCGGAGCACCCGACTCAAATCAGGTATTATCAAGCCAAATCCAAAATATGCTTGCTTGGTGAGTATCATGTTCCTATGGAACCAAGATCCATTAAGTCTCGCATTAGCCGATAAAGGATGGTACAATGCTATGCAAGAAGAGATGAATGCTCTCTATAATAATCATACTTGGACATTAGTTCCAAGAACAGACCAGATGAATGTTGTAGGCTATAAGTGGGTCTTTAAGACCAAACTCACACCAGATGGTAGTCTAGAAAGACTCAAGGCTCGTCTGGTAGCCAAAGGATTCCATCAGGAAGCAGGACTGGATTTTACTGAAACATTCAGTCCAGTTGTAAAACATGCTACAATTCACATAGTACTCTCTATAGCTCTCACAAGACAATGGACAATACACCAACTTGATGTGAAGAATGCATTCCTTCATGGAGATTTAAATGAAACTGTTCACATGGAACAACCACTTGGCTTCATTGATTCTCAAAAATCAAGCCATGTCTGTCTTCTTCACAAGTCATTATACGGTCTTCGACAAGCACCAAGAGCCTGGTTTGACAAATTCAGCAACTTTCTTCTTGAAATTGGCTTTGTCTGTAGTACAGCTGACCCATCTCTGTTTGTGCTTCATACTAAATCAGATACAGTATTATTACTTCTTTATGTTGATGATATCATTCTAACGGGAAGCTCTCCTCAATTCTTAACTGCATTAATCCAGAATCTTAGTCTTCACTTCCAAATGAAAGATCTCGGCTATATTCATTACTTCTTAGGCATTGAAGTGAAACATACTCTACAGACTTTGTTCTTATGTCAAACAAAATATGCAGTCGACCTACTCAGACGGGCACATATGATAGATTGCAAACCAATTTCCACACCTTTGCCACTACGGCCAATTGCTATGACAAATGCTGAAGTTCCTCTGCTGGATCCTATTGAATACATAAGCTTGGTAGGTGGTCTTCAATACCTAACTATCACTCGACCAGATTTAGCATTTGCAACAAATCTCCTCTGTCAGAAGATGCAACATCCCACAATGGCCGACTTTCATCAATTAAAACGAGTGTTACGATATGTCAAAGGAACTGTTCATCTTGGTTATTATCTTCACTCCAACAGTTTAACAAATCTCTATGGTTTTTCAGATGCTGATTGGGCAGGTTGTCCTACTACTCGATGATCTACTACAGGATTCTGCACTTTCTTAGGCTCGAACTTGATTTCCTGGTCAGCCAAGAAACAAACTACTGTTTCAAAGTCCTCTACAGAAGCTGAATACCGAGCTTTAGCATCTACAACAGCTGAATTAACTTGGATTGGTTTTGTTCTACATGACATTGGAATTCCTCTCACCAAAGCTACATCATTATTCTGTGATAATAAATCAGCTATTTCCCTCACAGCCAATCCTGTATTACATGCACGAACAAAGCATATAGAAGTTGACTTCCATTTTGTTCGAGAAAAAGTATCATCTGGTTCCATTTCTATCCAACATGTTCCCAGTCATCTTCAAATAGCTGACATATTCACTAAATCCATTTCTCACTCAGCTCATCTGTCTCTTCGCACCAAATTAGGAATGGGAGTCATTCCCCTTCCCAATTTGCGGGGGGATGTTAAGTATAGAGGAATAAAGATGCTCAATGCAGAAACAAAAACAGAAGGATTCGGTGATACAGCAAAGCAAAAACAGAGGACTCGGATCACCAGCAAATGACTTGGATCGCTAAGTCATAAAGTCAAATCAGTGGCAAAGATCTTATAAAGAAGACCAGCTTGGATCGACGATCAATGAACGAAGATGCTCAAAGAATCAATGACTCGGATCGCCAAAGTCTTAAGCATAGTCAACTAGGCTTTTCTATTAAAGTAGTTATATTCAGTTTTCCTTTGTAACCAAGTTCTGTTATATTTCTTGATATAAATACTCTGCTTTGCCTAACATAAAAAAAAAAGGTAATGCAAATAGATAGAAGTAAGATACAGAGAGAGAGCAAGAGTTGAGAGATCAAGATATCAAGATCATCGACGAATGCTGAAGAGGTTTTCAATACTAAGAGAAGAGAGCTCCAGAGAATGAAGAACAGCTCAAGTCCGTAATGCTGAAGCAAGTTAAGTACAATTGATCTTAGAAGATAGAACAAAGAAAGTGTATTCATATTCTGTCTTTCAATTGTACTAAGATACAATGATATGATCACTATTCTGAAATACAAATCATCTTCAAAGTTGATCACTTGATCTTGTTTGAAGTTCTTCATCTTTCTCATGTGCACTCATGACAGGAATAGATAAGAGCGAACAAATACTTGCAGATTTTCTGAAACTACCATTGCAGGAAGTGTCCGACAGGTCTCCTCATGTTATCGATTCTATTCAGAACTCGAAAGTGCTTGAACCATATGAGAAGGGGGAGAAATAACGCGAGGTACAATGATTCTATACAGTGTATTGTATTTACGTTACGTTGTGAAAATTCATACGGTTCCAGGACTCCGGTTTGAAGGGCATTAAAGGAGGCAGCGGCGAGAATGACTAAAGTCCAGGATATCATCCTCGCATTGGGCACTAGTGTCATAGCGGTGGCCCAGATTATGCCGATGGAGGCGCAAAAAGCGATGGTGTTGGAGGTCTCGAAATTATACAGCCGCCGGCCGTTTAGGATCAGGTTTCCGGCTTGATGCGGTTTTTGGCAGTAATGACAGTGGAATTGGCCAGGGAATTTGAAATGGAATCCTGCTAGTATCCTCTTGGAGGAGTGAGAGTGGATTGATAAGTTATTTTGGGTCAAGGATCGACCTTTGCCATGATCAGGGAACTTGAACCCGAAAATGATTTTCTTGATAAATGCATGTTTGACTTGCCGGCGATGTTCAAGTGTCAACAGCAGAATGTCGCGCTCAGAATGTCGTGCTCTTACTGATACGTCATCGGCATTACTATGATTATGATGGTTGTCAGAGGATGTGGGCGTCCGTTGTAACGGTGGAACAATCATTTATTTCAACAATCAGAGTGTTATTTTAATATTTCCCATGAATGCACCAAGCATATGAGAATAGACTCCCGTTTCATACGCTATCACATGCTTCATAGCATCGTTCATCTCTTCTCAATCTCATTGATTGACCAGACTGTTAATATTTTCATAAATGCACATACACTCGGGCATTTGCAAGATCTCCAGTTAACTTCTTCTGCTGACGTTATCGCTCCTACTACTTATTAGGCCTTAAAGGCTGCCGACCCTGCATCAGAGGGCATCCCCTTGTGTAGAATTTGCTAAACGATGAAACCATATATACCTACTCTTTTGCGTTGGTCGTAAGACCCTTTGGACTTCTTGTTGTCACGTCTTTCGTCGTTAAGGATTGCCAAGGGTGATATAACACATGTTTTCTCGATCGAAAGCCTCCAATTAAACATGGGCAACTCTCTCTAGGCTGCATCTCTGCATGCATAACCAGCGGTACATTCTGCCTCACCTGACCATCATGCTAATCTATGGATGTGGAAATGCTAGTTTGCAAGTTCCGTTGCATTACAGGACTTCAGGAGATTGCCCCAACTTAATGTCATCTCTTGTGCTATTGTCGATTGGGCCAGTGTTTCTTGGGTATAAAATTGGATTTCAAATAATCTGACAGCGCTTTGTGAGTCTTTGGATTTCCTTTTCTTTCTGAGAAGCATACTAATCTCCATCTTAGGGTGCAAATTGATATAAAATGGAGATTACATTGAAGTATGCTAAATGAGGAAATGCGACCATGTTATATGGTCGTGTAGATCTTGGGTTCCTGCAGTCATGACGCTTCGACCTATTCTCTGGAGAGACTGAGGGGTTGATACTTGATATCAAGTTGTGCTCTTCATCTATTGATCTTTTTGGACGAGGTATCATCCATTTAGAGATTAATAAGACATTTTTTTTTTCAGGAGAGATTAATAAGACTTCGGGCCCAGCAGATCCTCGGTATCAAAAAAAAAAAAAAAAAAAAAAAAAAAAAGAGACTTAGGGCCCGCCTATTTGATTAAAAACTAATTTTGGCAAATTATTTCTATTTTTGCCAACATTTTGATGACCAAAAACTAATAGATGACAACCGCCTGTGGTGGCCTAGCTGGATAAAAGCCCCTATGACATCTACCTAGGATGGAGGGGGTTCAAATCCCGCAAGACGCACGGAATCTTAAGCGCGACGTCGGGGTGGTGGGTCCTCCACTAGCGTCGCTCCAGGGTTTACCCGCCGGCTACCAGCTGTACGGGATTTCCTGGGTATCAAAAAAAAAAAAAAAAGATGGACGGAAAATGTAAGAATTATGGGGCATGGGAATTACATGGCTCAACCACAAAGCTATATTATTTACCTTTCTCGTCTTTCGTTATTTCTGATGAAATTGTCGCATTCATCAGCGTTGGCGTTTTTGCGAAATTGATGGATTGCTGTCGAGTACTGATTGTAACATTCAATTAGTGAAATTCACTCAATTAGTTCGAACATATCAAGAATTAATTGCTTATATTAAACATAAGGAAAGGTAAAAAGGATCGCTCTAATTTTAGTTTTCATCTAAAAAGGGTGATAGACAATGGAACAGATTAAGGAATTAAAAGATGAGTCCATTACATGCATCTACTAAAAAGAGTCTAGTTTTTGCAAGCCTAAGACTAGAAATATAGGATATATGCACTCAATAGTACTTGCAAATTATTTTTATTCCTCAAATCCTAAGAAGTCGCCGACGCATCTTCTTGTGGGATCGATTCGGCTTAGAACTTGGATGTGCCTTGCATAAGTCTTGCGACCACAGTGGATCTCTGGAATTCGATTGTAAGGCAAATAAGGAAGGCAAGGCTGAGATCATAAAGAGAATTGAACCTGGACAGTGTCAGGCGCTAATGGCATAAAGCGCTGACCCAGATTGTGCCGATTGTGGCCGAAAATGTAAGCCGCAATAAATGGTGTCCCAAGATCTCTATAACTATAATATATAACATAGTAATGGATAAAAAGAGAGATTTGCACACTTGATTTGGAATCTATCATTTTTGATGCAGAATAATGACAATCCAAAGTTCAAGTGTTTCTCTTCTATTGTCTTTTGTATTATTAGCTCAATGAGACTGCCTGTCACGATTAGCACTCCGTAACCATTCTTTATGTGAGTTTATTTGTGCATCACAATTAGATGAAAATTTGAACACTATTTATAAAGTTTTCAGCCACAGACTCTCTCATCACAGGTCAGCCTCCACTTAGCCCACACAAACTAGTCTCATATTAAATTAATTAAGAATCTTTATATGTCATCTTATTAGACTAATCTTGTAAACCGGTAAATTATAATTTTAATCAATGTACCCAAATCAGAAAAAATGCCTACGTTCAGCCAAAAAACCATGCCGTCGAGGATCCAGATATAAGCTATATACTACGTCATTGTCCTCGACATGGTTTTCCCTGCCTCCATCACCACAATCAGGGTCACTGCTATGATACTGGCGCCCGACTCGTTCATAATTCAATTTTCTATATGCATTTTCAGCCTTGCCTTCCGTACTTGCCTTATAATCGAATTCCTAATATCCACTGAGGTCGTACGACCTATCCTAGCGGGATTCTATGGCTCCTTGTTGTGCGCCGTGTAGTTGCTCCCCTTCCATGCGAGGGTAAAGCACATCCAAGTAATGGAGCTTAGCGATATCTTCATTTGCTACTGCTGGTTGAAACCAATAGTCCTAGCCTTTATTTCTTCTTTTTTGGCCGGACCCTTGTCCATTGTTTGACCAGGGAAAAGTAGGAGCACGTGGCAAAACCTTGAGGAAGGGTGTCCATCAATAGGAGATTGTCACTGTATTTTCACTGTAAACCCCGACAGATCAAAATCTGCATTGATAAATGGGTTCCAAAAGCTTTATTTCCGTACGATTTAATATTTTGGAGATCCCGATACTCTGAAAGTCAGCTGAAATCAGAAAACGAAGATTTGATAGAGAAAATTCCTTTTTGTTTCATTAAAAATTCTCTTTCGGTATTTTCACTGTAAACCCTGGCAGATCAAAGGTTTAGAACTTGCATATGCCTTACCCACAAAATAGATTGTCAACGGTTCGGTTCGATTCGGGTTTTCAAGAAATCCAAACCAATCCAAACCGAACTGATAGAGAGAGTAGCTGAACCGAATTGCAAACTGAATACAAACCAAACCGAAAATCCAGTTCTGTTTGGTTTTCATTTTCTTGCCTTGCTTACTGAAACCGAATTGAGTAAGGGATGAGAAAGAAAAGAGAATTTAAGTTGGGCATTTAACTTTTGTTGAGAATTTTAGTCCGGCTCATAACCAAATCAAACCAGAAAAAAGAACAATCATTTTGCCATTATCCGAACCGAAAACTGAATTGAACTGAAAATGTACAAAATTACAATTTGGTTCGCTTCTAACATCCCTAACCAATGGGGGTAATACCACATGGTTCCACAAGTCCATTAGAAATCCCACTCCGAGACGTTCTATGGACTCAGTAGGCTTCGGGAATTTGATTTGAAGGGTAATCAATGTAGTAGGCAACGATGAGAATAAATACAGACAAGTAGACGATACGAGCGTCGGGCAATAACATAACAACAGTGGCTTAGATTGGGGCCGATGGAGGCGAAGAAAGCCACCATGTTGAAGACCGTGTAATTTATAACTGCCCACTGTTCAGGATCGGGTCTCCAGCTTAATGTGGTTTTTCTATAGCAGTGTTGCTGGAATTGGCCGTAACGACGGTGGAATTTGCCGGGGGTTTGGAAGAAGAATCCTACTAATATTGTCTCGAAGGAGTGATAATGGCTTGGCAAGTGGTAGTCGCAATTAAGATAGACAGTAGGACTAGCTCGCAAACGTATTCATCGCAGATGACGGAAAAAACTTGCGTATTTCTCAAAGACAGTTCCATCCTGAAAAATTGTGATAGAGAGAGGGTTGGAGCACAATGTCTTGTTTGACATCATTTACACCTCTACACAACATCTCGATTGCCATTAGGAAAGATTTCTATATAATATCTTGATCATCTTAGGATTCACTTAGAAGATTTTCAGAGCCGTCTTATCTTGGAAGTTCATTGCATTTATATTCATATGGCCGATAGCTTGATAATATAGAGAAATGTAGGGGGCACAAAATGAAGTACGATACTTTCAATTTGAATCACCGCTTTGCCATGAGCATTACTATTGTACACAAAGTGAGCTCCTAACATAGTGATTATTTCATGATCGTATTGGATTGTCCTTGTTAGCTTCCATTTCACTAGCTTCTATCTCGTACAATATGTTTGGATGGACTGAATTCAAAAGAAGTAAAGAGATTTTGCTAATTAATAGAAAATGTAAAAGAATAGAAAAGAATGAATTAAGGTATTAGGTGGGAGACATTACGATGAAAAGAGTTGGAAGGAAATTATTCATCCAGTATAGAGAGATTTAGAGCTCACTAAAAAAGGAGTTTTGTAGGGGTTTGAAGGGGAACAATTTTAATCATATCTTTTCTCTCCATTAAATAAACTGTAAACAAGATGATCTCCGTATCGCTCCTTCGTTTTCCTTCCCTTTCCTCTATATCCTCCAACCAAAACAATGGTAGACCAAATAAAATTAACTCAAGTTCAGAGCATCGCAAGCTTAAGATAGTTTTCCCACCAGCAGTTTTGGAAATGGAACTGTGAGCTTGTTTTGATAAAAACCTAAGAATAAGCGCTAGCGCTGATAATTTAAGAGTTGAATACAGAATGAAACTGTTCAGTAATTTAAAAAAAAAATACTATATTTACGTTTCAACAATATAATTTGGAAGATTGTAATTACTACTCATTACACTGATTACTAGATTAAGTGAACTTAGACTAGATTTAGTCTTTTAAATCAAATGCTAATTGGGTTATCAAAAATGTTTAATTTTATCTAGTGCTAAAATTTTCATTTCCAGCACTTAACTGGATTTTCAAACAGCCCCATATGTATATATTAAATTAATCGAGAACAATTAAAACTATCTTACTATGAGTATTTGACTTTTTTTTATTTTATAAGCAGTACTTTTTACCTGATTTTTACATATAAGGTCTATTAATACTGTAGAGAAATAAAATGATTAGAGCAATCACTGAGGAAACAAACGAAGAAAAAAGAATGGATGAACCAGTAAAACTGTATTAGGATAGAGCCCGCATTGGAAATTTGTCAAAAAAGAGAATTGGAAGTAGCAGATTGGGAGGGAGAGAGCAATATTCATCCCTCCTAGTTCCTTTACTTCTCTCCACGAAATGAAACCAAATCCGGTGGTACCATTCAAATCTCCCCGCTCTGAATGTTTCTAAAACCATGTATATTCAACCCATTATCATAACTTTTCTTGCTTTGCATTTTGTGGGTGAATGCGTCCGGCATTTGTATTTGCCAGCTGCAACTCAGTGCTTTTCATCTTTACTGAGTCAATTATGAAGTCGAATTGGGAGAAAAGCTATTCGAAGTCCCGACTTCAAGCAAGAATAAAAGGTACATAGGAATTAAGAAATTAATAGAGGAGTCCATTACAAGCGACTGAAAAGAGAGAGAGAGCCTATTTCTTGCAAATCTCAAGACTAGAAACATAGATTATCTGCATACACGAAAAGTATAGCCGAAGTAAATAATACCAGCGGGATTATTTTCGACCCTACATTCCTAGGATGTTGCCTGGGTGCCTCCTTGTGGCATCGATTCGGTTTACAACTCCAAGATAAATTATCTTCACGTAGAAGGGGAGACACAACACGGCGAACATCAGAAAACAATAAAATAGCATCATCAAATCTCTTCCAGCCTTCTGGGATTCCGGGAATTCGGCTTCGAAGGTCACAAGGAAGGCCAAGCCGAAGAAGGATACAGAGAAGTAAACCATGAGAGTGTCGGGCAACAGTGTGCTAGCGGTGGCCCAGATTGTGCAGACGGAGGCCCAAAAAACCGTGCCGTTGAGGATCGTGAATAGATATAGCATCCGACCGTTCATGGTCATGTTTCCGACGTGATGGGGTTTACCAGTCGAATTGCTGCTGGTATTGGCGGTAACGACAGTGGAATTGGCCGGGGGATCTGTAGAGTTATCCTGCCAGTATCCTCCTGGAGGAGTGAGCGCGGCTTGGTAACTAGCAGTCGCAACTAACGTAGATATTATAAGAATTATGTTGCGAGCGGATTCATTTCGGATGCCCAAAAACATTTTGCATTTCTCATAAACAGTTAGTCGCGTGCTAAAAAACTGTGATAGAGAGAGGTGGGGAGTTGCACATCTTGCTCCACGTTCCAGACGGCGTAACCTCTTTGTAAGATCTTGATCGCCACCTTGATCTTGGAAGATTTCCAGAGCCGTCTGATTCTGGAAGTTCTTTGCATTCACATTCGTATACCCAATCAACAACTTGAAGATCTGGAAGAAATGCAAAGGAAACAAAAAGAAGTACGTATTCCTTCAATTTTGTGCACAAAGTGAGCTCATGCTCTATAAGTTCAAATAGTGCTAGTGACGCAACAACAGATGGAAAAAAAAAAACCTTATTTATCGAATGCCATCATTTCAACCAATGTGATGGGGAGGTCCTTAACCATTTCAAAAGTTTGCGTTGATCCTTTCACCCAAATTTATTTATGTGATAGCAAGGTATTGCCCATGAGTTTTAACATAGGCAAATTCACAAAATATTGATCACCTGAATGAGTATGATTTTTCGTAAAAGTTTACGATATAATTATGTCAACTAAAATTTAGGATTCAATAACATTTTATATATGAGTTTTTTTTTTTTTTTTTTGGCTTTGAAGAGAGTACTGCCTTATTTTATGCGTAAGATTCAATTGATCAAGAAGTAATTTTTCCGTCCACAGAGTGATTAATTTATGTTTGTGTTGGATATGTTTCGATGGACTGATTTCAAGGTATGTTTGGATGGACTGATTTCAAAAGAAGGAAAGAGATTTTCCTAATCAATAAGGAAAAACAAAAGAATAGCATCAAATGAATTGAGTTATTGCAGTGATAGATAAGAGAGATTATGATGGAAGTAGTTGGAAGGAAATTATTCATCCAAAACCATCCAACCCGGAGAGAATTAGAGCTTTAGAGCTCATTAAAACTATGTTTTCTCGGGGTTTCAAGGGGACAATTTTAATCATACTTTTTCTCTCTATTAAATAATCTGCAAACAAAAGATCCCCATATCACCCCTTTGTTTTCCTTCCTTTTTCGCTCTATGCTCCAACCACAATATTGTTGGGTAAGTTGGAATATGTTGGATTGTGGTTCATACTCCCCATTGACAGGATAGCACTAGTGTCCAAGGGGCCGCCCAATAGGGTTTGTATGGTGCAATGCCCCCTCAACGTCAAAGGGTTTTTGTAGTTTGAGTCTATATTTTATTAATAGTTTGGATTTGAGCTCATGGATAATTATTTGATATATATATCAAAGCAGTGCAAAGTGGTAATATAATGGAATTCTCAGTTGAACGTAATCCTAATTTAAGGGTGGAGTAGGACAAAATTTTACGTTTCAAATTCTTTTGATCGTTTTTACTCTTTTTTCTTTTTTATTGTGCAACGAATCCTAACAAAATGAACTCAAATTAGAAGCATCACGAGCTTAAGATAGTTTGGATGATAAATTGCCGCTCTCTTTTTTTCATGTCGCCTATTCATTTATTAGATTCTCTGCCATCTCTGCCATATGTACTTTGACTCAACCGAACCAAAAATAAATTGCTTTGACTTGGCTTCCTCTTCTCCTGATATTTTCCCTATAAAACCTGTTGATTGTGTTGGGCTGGATTGTGTATAGATTGCCAAAATAGTTTTATATAAAATGTGTCCATTTGGGTTAAGTTGGTTAATTTAGGTTTGAACAACCCCAACCCAACCCATCCCATACCAAAAAAATAATAAATAATAAATAATAAATAATAAAATAAATCCCTTACCAAAAAAAAAAACAACCCAAACCCAATATGATCCACCTATTTGACAAGTCTATCTCCTAATAAAATTATGTTGAATTCAATAATCGAACAATAAAAGCACAAGCACAAACCCTTACAAAAAAAAAAAACAATCAAAACACAAACAATCAAAAAATCAATCAATTAAACCACCATGAATGAATTATACCTCGAGCTGTTCTTCGGACGCAGCAATATGTAAGACAGTGTCACCATTTTGGTCTTTCCATTGCAAGATATCTGTTCGATAGACTCGCTTAAGCCATCCAAATAAAACCGTGAATGCTTGAAGGTTATGGTTCTTGACGGCAACATGAACTGCAGTCTCGCATCGACTTGTCAAGTCGTTGATAGATGAGTTGCAAGCAACTAGGAATTCAGCCAATAGCTCCAGCTCCATGTCTCCTTCTTTCCCAGCCACATAATGCAAAGGGGTGATCCCATATCGTCCTCGGACTCGAATCAATTTGGGGTTGAGGGTCAACAGTGCCCTCACGGTTTTATAGTGCTCATGTTGTAGAGCCAAGTGCACGGGGCTATAACCTTCTGGATTCAGCTTCCGAGCAAATGACGGCTTCAAGATGGCGATTTCCATGGCCACTTGGGTTTTTCCAGCCACTGCAGCAACGTGGAGAGGAGTATTAGGGAAAGGGTCTTTACAAGCATAGTCTAAGAGTTTTGGCTCCTCCACAATGAATCTATGGAGCTCATCAACATCATCGTGTTCTATTGCTTGTTGAAGCCGGGGGTCCATTGTTTTGACAAGGGAAATGAAGGAGAAGAGGGGCTTTGCTCGTTGTTGGTCAATGGAAGCAAAAACGAGCACTGAATTTGCAAAATCATAAATAGTGCCCCAGTCAACCAAAGATTAATTAGGCAAGTCTTTGTTTATGATTTATCCCGTAGGAACAACTCAATCGATTGGGGGGTCTCTCTCCGTCAGAGAACTTACATCCGAAGCTTCGCAATGCGTCGGCCAAGTCATGAAGATAATTTAAATTAATGGAAGAAATGCAATCAATCCTATGCCAATAATTTAAGTTCTGAAAATATATTTTATATTTAGATTCCATTTATTTCGCGAAGAATAAATAATTTTAAAAATATTTTCTTCAAAATGATTGTTTATATTACTTGAAATAAATAGTTAACAAAAAAATATTATCATTACCGATAACAATTTATATCAAAATATTTTCATAGATAAATAATTTTTTTTTGTTTATTTATCTTGATAAGTTATACAAATAATCATTTTTTAAGAAAAATATTTTTCAAATCATTGATTTTCTGTAAAAAAACGGAGTCTTAAAGTTGTTGGGTGTCGTTTCTTCTTAATTACATGAAAATGGAAGGAGTAACAGTTGAGGCTTGCTTGAATCACAACTACACCCGCCTTGGCACTTAATGATGGGAACTACTTAAACCGTGCCTGAATTCAACTGACAGCAAACTCGGCCTCTATTTAGAGTTTTTTTTTTTTTTTGGTAGTTTTTTGTTTTTTTACCAAAAAAAAAAAAAAAAAAATTGTGTCTTCATGTGTCCAAAACAAAATCTTAAGTCCTCAATTGGTCAACTGTCCCAATTTTAAGTCT
This sequence comes from Eucalyptus cladocalyx, assembly GCA_017140615.1. Taxonomy (NCBI): domain Eukaryota; kingdom Viridiplantae; phylum Streptophyta; class Magnoliopsida; order Myrtales; family Myrtaceae; genus Eucalyptus; species Eucalyptus cladocalyx. The sequence goes on from CM029519.1 coordinate 593,022, forward strand.
TGTTTCCACACATATCCCAATTACCGTCTAGAAGTGGAAATCAATGTCCACAAAATGGTTTTTCAGTTGGTTGGTGGGTTCTTCATCACTCATTTCTCTTTAATGTAATTGGCAATTGTGTTTTTCATAATGATAAATCAGACGGCTGCTGTAATAGGTAACTTGCTTTTAATTCAAAGTTTCAGTAATACTCTCGTGAATTATAAGTAAATATTGCGAGCACATCAAAATTCATTTACTTATTAGAAAGTGGAACTCCCAATGACTTGTCATACAGCATTTAAAATTGTTAATTATTATGTCTTATGTGTTGCTTTTTTTTTTCTATTTGCTTAGCCAATAATTTTTCAAGAGAAAGGAGAAAACATTTTATCAGATTAGAAAGTATTTTTGGAACATGTATTGACCCATGTATATCGGTGCAACCGAAACTGCAAAACATTTTAATTGCTTTATGATGATGGCGTGTTGTGCAAAAAAAAAAAAACTTAATTTAACATTTAAAATAAAATACTTATAGCATGCACCACAAGTGTAGAAAGAAATTCTCATGAACAGCCTTTTCTATCTTTGATTTGATTGTTAGTGAGAGTTTAAGCAGTTAAAACCTTTAAATCAAGGGAGCATAACATTTTCGGTACATCAACAAAGTATACTCTAGTTTTCTGTTAAAATATTGTCGGATCCGTCAATGGACGGCAGACGATAGAACCTTGTACAGTGGTTTCACCGGAAAAGATAATTTCCATACCTTATATTGTTTATCTGGTTTCGAAAATCAAGACTTCTTTAAGGTTCCATTAAAGATCCGTATATCGTTGCTCCATCAACTTAAGATTTGTCATAATTTATATTCTTAAGTTGCTGGACATATGCTATAATCACTCTAGTAATATATGTAGGTGATTGTCACGAAGACCGCATCAATCAAGAAAATATTAGTAGGTGCTATTTTTTAAGAAGTTTTCTTTCCTTGTTTTATTCTTAAGTAAACGCGAAAATATGCTTGGAACAAAACGCGTCTTTAAACACTAAAGAAAACACATGATAGTCGCGTCGAAGTTTCTTGGTAATGATATGAGACAAGGCGAAAGTGAAATTGAATATATAGGACGTGACAGAAAACATTGGTAATGTTGACTTGAAGAGAAAAGGACATACGTTAATGAAATCATCAGTTGATTTTTTCTTCTTCCTTTTCTTTTATAAATTGTTTCCTGGTTTGTCTGCAATTGGAGCAGCCCTACGCCATCAAACCTTTGGGACCAGATATTCCTGAACCAAAGACCCCAGTCCAGAAATTACAAGGGCCCCTCAAAGCGAGTTTATCTCGTAAGTGCTAGTACAAGTTCTCTGAATTCAAAGACCCAACCTAGCTTACACGACATACAAATTGATCAGTAACCATTTCTGAAACTCCTATGAGACTAAAAATATATCGAATCTTACCATCAATCCATGGCTTAATTTTTGGGTCAAAATGACTAATTAAACTCTATACATCGGTGGATCATTTGTTGGATCAAGTTGAAGATTTGTTGAGCATCCCCATACAGTTTTGATGGCATTGCATAGTTGAGCATTTCCTAACATTTGACTACATACCATCGAAGAATTTAGTCGCACGCTTGAACGATTGGCCCCAAAAGTCAGGATTTGTATAATTTGTTTATATCCATCCCAGTTGAAACCACACGTAAAAATGATGTTGCCATAAATTAACAAGGTAATTTTCCATTTATTCATTAGAAGAGGTGTATCTTTGGAAGTCAGAATTGATTTTCCTTGATATCTAACATGAGGCATGAAAGGATCTTTGAAGAACCATAGGATGCCGTGAAAATCATTATTAAAGAAGAATTTGACAAAGTATTCCATTTTTACATAGAAAATATATTTGCTAAAAAGACTGCAGAAGATGTTGACCGTAAATGAGAAGTTGGATTATGAAGAAAAATAAAGATGGATTCATATTCACATAAATGAGAATTATATATTCCTCGGCTATAAAATAGAGGAATATTGTTTCAGATATCTAGATGGATAATAATGCATAAGGATTTATACTATTCATAAATACGTATGTTGATCCATGTCAATTACCTTCTCTTCCCCCTACTTTCCAAAAAAAGAAAAAATGGAGCCGGACAAAATTGATGAGAGCGTCCATGGCCTCAAGCTCCCATGGCCACAATCTTGAGCTCCAGAAACCACAGTTGGTGCAAGCTCAAAGGTGGAGCGATTACGGTGGGCGAAGCTCAAAGCTTGAGCGTCCATGGTCACGAGGCGAGGTGATTGCAAGCTTAGAACTCGGGCTCAAGCGACCATGCCGGTTGCGATCCTAGAGGTCGACTGGTGGCTGATCTGGATCCGCAAACTCACTACCCCTGTGGTTGGGCAACACCTTGAGCAAATTGATTGTGTTCTTTGGAGGGTTTGCCATTGGAAAGAGAAAGGAGGAGAGAGACAGAGAAATAGAGCGGAATTACTGAAATTACTTGTACAATATGAGGGGGATCGGCTTGATCGACAAAAAAAGAAGAGCCAAATTCTTCGCAAGTCAATCTTTTAAGTAGGATTACCTTATATTCTTCGTGTATTTCTTTTGCTTTTTCGAGTTGCAAGAAGAAGTCTATTCCCGAGATTGCGTATTGAGCCAAAAGAAAATCGAATACTGCTTCCATGAAAAGGAAAAGACTTCAATAAGGAACACACATCCAAAATTGAAGAAGCATATTTTCACATACAACAAGAAATTTACATTGGTGTCTAGAAGAATAGAAAAGCAAAAAATGCAAATTGGAGAGAAAGCAAAGAACAGTCAATGAAGAATGCGGTTTCTATCAAATTAATTTAATCAACCTTTCTATCGAGGGAAACTGAATATTCATCAATGATGTATCAATATTTTCTCATGTTGAGACATGACATTGTTTCCTCTAGCACCAAAGCGAAAACTCACAAAAAATGGAAAAAAAAAAAAAATCCACGTAAGAGAGAGACAACTGGACCTTTATTCGATATCAAACAGCAAATCAAAACTCTCATCCAACTTTCACCTTTTGTGGTACTTATTATTATTTTTTTATGAGAAACTGATTTCATGCCATGCTACAGTGGAGACTTCATTTTCTTCAGGATTTTCTAAAAAAATCTTAAATTTATTGTATATCGATTAATTTAATTTAAATTTTTGTATATGACCAATTTAATCATAAACATTTTGATAAGTTGTCAATGTAATCATTCCGACCAAAATTGGTTAGAAATCATTGATGTTGACGTCAATTGTCCAATATGGTATGGTTGGCATCGACTAGAATCAAAATTGGCCAAATTGACAAATCTTCAAAATGTTTTGGACTAAATTAACTAATTTAAAAAGTTTAAAAATAAATTAACTGTTGTACAATATAGACTTAAAACTTTTTAGATAATTATCTCTCTTTTCTCGAAAAAGGGGTAAGTAGGTGGATAAAATTGTGTGAGCTGATATTGAACACTTGAAGCATACAATGGATTAGTTATCCAAGCAATTCTCTTATGGCCTCTTGATAGGATTCATGCACAATAAAAAAAAAAAAAATTAGAGAATAAAAGTGAGAAAAAAAATTGAGAGATAAGATTTTTGTCCTAGTTCACCCTTAAATTAGGGTTACGTATAATTAGCATCTCACACATCTTTGTTACATCACTCAATTATAAGAAAAATGGATTATATATTTACCAGTGGCTATTTATGGGCCCAAATCCAAACCACTAATTAAATATGGACTCAAATTATAAGAGCTTTGATGGAGAATATGAATCTCGTCTCAACACTCTTGTGCTAGATCGCTCCTGCTCCTATTCAATATTAATAAAATGAATTATTGTCTTACTGCCAGCCCAGCATCGGAGGGCATCACATTGTGTGTACATTTTGTTGGGCGATGGCCATATATTTCTCTGTTATGTTGGTCTTGAGACTTTTTCGGAATTCTTTTTGTCGTGTTCTGCGTTGATTACGATTACCTAGGCTACGCATGATAAAATTTTTGTTTCTTGATTTCTCTATTTCTCTGTTTCCCGGAACAGGTTTGGAACAGAAATCCGTGAAATCCGTTCGGTAATGCAATTTGATTTCTCTATTTGAAACAGATTTCTATTCCAGAAATTGATTTAGAGGAGAAATCAGAAGCTAGAAATTGTAGCTTCTCTGTTTTTGAAATAGAAACAGAAATTATTTCCTTTTCTCCATCCTTCAGAAATAGAATTTTTGTTCTCAAATTGGAAAAAGAGGTTATCATACCACATTCTTTGGGAAAATTACCAAAAAAGTCATAAATCTATTGCAATTGTGTCAATTCAGTCCTAAACTTTTTTTTTTTGGCCAATTTAGTCATAAACCTTTTGTTTTTGTTCCAGTTCAGTCCATCCGGCCATACATAGTCGGAAAAATCTGATGTGGCATTCTAGTCAGCACCGGTCGGCGTTGCCGATGCTGACATGGCACCGGAGAGCAAAACGTCGTCGTTTTGCTTTAAAAAAAAAAAAAAAGCCAAAGGGAAAAGGCATAAGAGAAAAGGGTGTGAAAAGAAAACGGCGTGGGGTTGGCTGGGTTCTTTCCCAAAATCAAGCAAGGAACCCTAAATTGAGAGGGTCTTCCCTTGATTCATGGTGCCTGACATTGATTCTTGTTGGATGCCTCCGTTCAACACCTCCGTCGAAACCTTTTGGCCTCCGTTGCCCAACGCCTCTGCTCGACGCCTTCGTCCAACCCCTCCAGCCAACGCTCGCCTAACGCCTCTGTTCGAAGCCTCCATCCAATCCTTCTGGCTGACGCTCGCTTGACGTCTCCATCCGATGAGTGCGTCAGCCCGACGACTCCGTCCGACGCTCGACTCACCCAACATCTTCGTACGATGCTCGCTCGACGCCTACATTCGACACTTGCTTAGATTCGCCTGCTTGCTTGACGCTCACTGAACGCCTTGATTGTCTTTTTGAAATTGCGGTGCTTTATATTTATGTTGTCTTGATTTCACTTTAATTTTATTTTAAATTTCGTTGACATGGGTTTGTCACAGTAATGGGTTTGTGGTTGTTGAACTGGATGGCTGGGCAAATTGCTAACATGAGTTTGTGGATGGTCTCGCATAGAATGTCTCTATCTCGCCTAGAATTTTTGGTATTGTTGCTGCTTTTGGCTCATTTGGGAAAAATATATTGCTTTGAGTTGCTGCTTTTGGCTCATTTGGGAAGAATATATTACTTTTGAGTTGCTGCCTTTGGTTCAGATTGACAAAGTTTGTTAGGTATATAGAGTTCCTAATATACTTCTTGTTCAGATTTTCCAAAGCTCGTTTGGATCACCTAAATCTCATTGCAATTGCAGCAATTTTGGCCTGCCTATGTTATGGATTTTATATTATACTTGGAGGGATTTTGTATATATCATCCATGAGCACAGATGTCATATGATCTCATCATGTTTTGAATTCAATCTACATTAGCTCCCTCCAGTCCCATATGTCATATGATCTGATCATGTTTTGAATTCCCGATATTGATGTAGTCATTCTTATAAGAAGATTGAGAGCACAATTATTCTTCTATTGTTGGTATCTGACTATGCTTTTTGTTGTGCTGATCATGTCCATGTCCACGCTGATTGATGTTTGCAGTTGGTTGGCCGGCTCGACAACATTGATGTCTCATCAGCCGGTGCCAAGTTGGCATTCAAGTCCAATGAAGAAAAAGAACTTCAAGTAAGGTCCATCCCACTAGACGAAGTGATACTAGAGTCAAAACCGGTTCTTCTCGTCAAAATAGATGTTCAAGGCTAGGAGCATCATGTTCAGAAGGGGGCCGTGAAGTTGCCGTCAAGAGAGGTAGGCAAGGCACTGTATTTGATTTATGAGGAGGATGAACGGTTGTTGCAGGCAAGTAACAGTGGTTCTAAAGAGATTCGAGAATTTCGTCACTCTGTTGGATATCGTCATTGCACCCAGCATGGTACAGACACAAACTGCACCAAGAACAGCTGATAGTGGATTAATTTACCTTAGCCTTATTGATGTAAGATCACCGAGTCAAGCATGAAAAGGGACAATTCTTTAGCAGACTCCTTTGTGAGAGTTTTGCCTATCCTTAGACAGAACTTCCACTCAGTTCTAGATGGAGAATTAGATTTGGAATTGTAATGAGACACACTGTCCATTGAAGGAGCCAGTTATTGAGCAAGTGAGGAAGCACAGATACATTATGGTTTTCTCTTGGAGTATAGTTAGGGTTGTATCTATTGCCATTAGATCTACCACACCCAATTTGTTATTATGTTTATTTATTGCAATTCATGCTTTGTATTTGTAGCAAATGACTTTGTGATTTGCGAGTGAATGTAAAATAAGTTCTTGACCAGAGCTTACAGAGGCATATTCAATACATTTTCACTTGTAGTCTTGTTTTTCCTGTTCTTTTTTTTTTTCTTTAAAGCTTTCGAAAATAAATTCGTATGTGTTCCTATACTCAAAATTATTCCATCAACCTTTGTACGCACCTAATTTAAAACCACATTGTTTTATTGGGAAAATAAAATTTGGCATCCAAACCCGACACCTCTTTTTTTTTTTTAATTTTTTACTCAATAACTCTTTTTGAAATAAACTTGGCAAACTTTTTTTTTTCTTTAAAGCTTTCGGAAATAAATTCGTATGTGCTCCCGTACTCAAAATTATACCATCAAACTTTGCACGTACCTAGTTTAAAACCTCATTATCTTATTGAGAAAATAAATTTTTGCGTCAAAACCCGACACCTCATTTTTATTTATTTATTGCCCAACAACCCTTTTTGAAATAAACTTGGCCAATTTTTTTTTCTTTAAAGCTTTCGGAAATAAATTCGTACGTGCTCCCGTACTCAAAATTATTTCATCAAACTTTCCACGCACCTAGTTTAAAATCTCATTGTCTTATTGGGAAAATAAAATTTGGCATCCAAACCCGACACCTCTTTTTTTTTTTTTTTGCCCAACAACCCTTTTTGAAATAAACTTGGCCAACTTTTTTTTTTCTTTAAAGCTTTCGGAAATAAATTTGTACGTGCTCCCGTATTCAAAATTATTCAATCAAACTTTGCATGCACCTAGTTTAAAACCTCATTGTCTTATTGGGAAAATAAAATTTGGTATGCAAACCCGACACCTCATTTTATTTTTTTTTTTTGCCCAACAACCCTTTTTGAAATAAACTTGGCCAACTTTTTTTTTTCTTTAGAACTTTCGGAAATAAATTCATACGTGCTCCCGTACTCAAAATTATTTCATCAAACTTTGCACGCACCTAGTTTAAAACCTCATTATCTTATTGAGAAGATAAATTTTTGCGTCAAAACCCGACACCTCATTTTTTTTTAATTTCTTGCCCAACAACCCTCTTTGAAATAAACTTGGCCAACTTTTTTTTTCTTTAAAGCTTTCGGAAATAAATTCGTATGTGCTCCCGTACTCAAAATTATTCCATCAAACTTGGCACACACCTAGTTTAAAACCTCATTCTTTTATTGGGAAAATAAATTTTAGCATCCAAACTCGACACCTCATTTTTTTTTTAATTTCTTGCCCAACAACCCTTTTTGAAATAAACTTGGCTAACTTTTTTTTTCTTCAAAGCTTTCGGAAATAAATTCGTAAGTGCTCCCGTACTCAAAATTATTTTATCAAACTTGGCACACACCTAGTTTAAAACCTCATTCTTTTATTGGGAAAATAAAATTTGGCATCCAAACCCGACACCTCATTTTTTTAAAATTTCTTGCCCAATAATCTTTTTTGAAATAAACTTGGCCAACTTTTTTTTTTCTTTAAAGCTTTCGGAAATAAATTCGTATGTACTCCCTTACTCAAAATTATTCCATCAAACTTTGCATGCACCTAGTTTAAAATCTCATTGTTTTATTGGGAAAATAAAATTTGTCATCCAAACCCGACACCTCATTTTTTTTTTTATTTCTTGCCCAACAACGCTTATTGAAATAAACTTGGCCAACTTTTTTTTTATTTAAAGCTTTCGGAAATAAATTCATACGTGCTCCCATACTCAAAATTATTTCATCAAACTTTGCACGCAGTTAGTTTAAAACCTCATTGTCTTATTAGGAAAATAAAATTTGACATTTAAACCCGACACCTCTTCTTTTTTTTCTAGCCCAACAACCCTTTTTGAAATAAACTTGGCCATCTTTTTTTTTTTGGGTTAATACCCTAAAAAACCCCAAACTGGTACACCTGTGACAAATTTACCCCAAACTATTTTTTTGACCACCAAAAACCCCAAACTGGTACATATGTGACAGATCTATCCTCCGTTAGCTTCCGTTTGATTTTTCCGTTAATTTTGCTGACGTGGTTGCTGACGTGGCAAACCATGTGGAAATTCATAAATTTAATACCGTTAAAAACCCCAAACTTGTATATTTATGATAAATTTACCCCAAACTGGTATATTTATGACAAATTTATCCCAAACTGGTATATTTATAACAAATTTACCCCAAGCTGATATATTTACAACAAATTTACTCTAATTAATTTTTTTGATCATAAAAAACCTAAATTGGTACACGTGCGGCACATTTACCATCTTTCAATTTTCCCAAATTTGATTGAGTTGTGATGTCCAATAAATTTTATTTTCCAGATTACTCTAACGGTTCCTCCATATCATTAATACTTAATTTTTTTTCGTTTTCTTGGAATCATTATTAGAAAATATTCAAAGACTACCAAATGTGCACTTCATTCTTGTGCCGAGAGGATGCCCATTAACTAAAAGATGGACAGATCGCTCGCGCACATATACAAAAGAAGTGCACATATTGTGATTGCTTCACTCGTTTTTGGTTTGTGACAAACTTGGCTTTATGTTTCTATGTCTCCGCCCCACATGGTTTACTACTTATCCGCAATCTGTTTGTATGCTTACATATCACTTTTACTTTGCTGGTCCTTATTAGCGTTACGTAATCTTTTCTACCTTGAATTGTAAGTGTCAAAATTTTAACATGGAACTTGCATGTGAATGGTATGAGTGACTCGTACATCACATGCTCGTTGAAATGTCGGAACCAAAATCACTTATGTTTGTTGCTAATTTCAGGTGTGCTTTGAGTGTGATTCTTTTGTATATGTGCGCAAGCAATCTGTCCATCTTTTAGTTAATGGGCATCTTCCGGCACAAGAATGAAGTGCACATTTGGTAGCCTTTGAATAGTTTTCTAATAATGATTCCAATAAAAAAAATCAAGTATTAATGATATGAAGGCAATGTTAGAGTAATCTGGAAAATAAAATTGATTGGACATCACAACTCAGTCAAATTTGGGAAAATTGAAAGATGATAAATGTGCCGCACGTGTACCAATTTAGGTTTTTTATGATCAAAAAAATTAATTTAGAGTAAGTTTGTCATAAATATATCAGCTTGGGGTAAATTTGTCATAAATATACCAGTTTGGGGTAAATTTGTCATAAATATACTAGTTTGGGGTTTTTAACGGTATTAAACTTATGAATTTCCACATGGTTTGCCACGTCAGCAACCACGTCAGCAAAATTAACGGAAAAATCAAACGGAAGCTAACGGAGGGTAGATCTGTCACATATGTACCAGTTTAGGGTTTTTGGTGGTAAAAAAAATAGTTTGGGGTAAATTTGTCGCAGTGTCTTAGGTTTGGGGTTTTTAAGGTATTAACCCTTTTTTTTTTTTTTTAAATCTTTCGGAAATAAATTCGTATGTGCTCCCGTACTCAAAATTATTCCATCAAACTTTGCACGCACTTAGTTTAAAACCTTATTGTCTTATTAGGAAAATAGAATTTGGCATTTAAACCCGACACCTCATTTTTTTTTTTTTTATTTCTAGCCCAACAATCATTTTTGAAATAAACTTGGCCAACTTTTGTTTTCTTTAAAGTTTTTGGAAATAAATTCGTACGTTCTTCCGTATTCAAAATTATTCCATCAAACTTTGCATGCACCTAGTTTAAAATCTCATTGTTTTATTGGGAAAATAAAATTTGGCATCCAAACCCAACACCTCATTTTTTTTTTTTTTTTTTTTTGCCCAACAACGCTTTTTGAAATAAACTTGGCCAACTTTTTTTTTATTTTATTTAAAGCTTTCGGAAATAAATTCATACGTGCTCCCGTACTCAAAATTATTTCATCAAACTTTGCACGCACTTAGTTTAAAACATCATTGTCTTATTAGGAAAATAAAATTTGACATTTAAATCCGACACCTCATTTTTTTTATTTCTAGCCCAACAAGCCTTTTTGAAATAAACTTGGCCATCTTTTTTTTTTTTTTAAATCTTTCGGAAATAAATTCGTATGTGCTCTCGTACTCAAAATTATTCCATCAAACTTTGCACGCACCTAATTTAAAACCGCATTGTTTTATTAAGTAAATAAAATTTGGCATCCAAACCCGATACTTCATTTTTTTTTTCTATTTCTTGTCCAACAACCATTTTTAAAATAAACTTGGCCAACTGTTTTTTTTTTCTTTAAAACTTTCGGAAATAAATTTGTATGTGCTCAGCTACAAGTTTTTTGTTTTCTCGGGAGAATGATTTCGTTTTTTCTTTTAAATTGAAATGGACTTTTATGTGGGGCGCTCACAATTGCACCACATCCTGGAAAAGTACTCATCCATTAAGTATAAAAGAGCAAATGATAGCATGCACAATCTCATTACTTCACGAACAAACAGTAGCTATACGTTATTCAAGTAAAAAATAGATGAATAAACCCATTTTACTATAATAAGATGGTTCAAAAGCAAATCATCTCACTAATCCCAACCGTTATACAAATGGTCATATAAGACAAATAAAAAAGATACATCCACAACCCTAGTTAATTGATGCCATCATCAATGAAAAGAACAAATTGATCAGAACCACTTCACTGAACCCATTATCACAAAATATATTCCCAAATGTTGTCACTTTTGTCTCTTCGAATAACTTCTAACGCTTGTGCTCTTGACATTAGTAGGAGGATCCATACTAGTAGAGCCACCAACACTGCCACTTGCATTTTTATTTGTACGTCTCTGAACCTACAAAGAATATATTCTTTTAAAGTATTATTGACAAAACAAACATGACATAATAGAAATGGAAGTACTAACCGGATTTTTTTGTCTTGAAAATTGTGTTTGGGAAGATGTAGACCTAATCTTTTTAGTTGGACAAGTTGAACTATTGTGTCCCGTCTTCAAGCAAGTTCGACATGTCATCTTCATTCCTATCCTCGACATCCTAGTTCCACTTGCCACCTCACCTTCTTCTCTTGATCTTTTCTGTTTACGTCTACCGCGCTTCACCCGAGATGGAAGTGGTTCAGGTGACTCCCTATGAGTCTTTTTCCAAAATCTCTCTCCTCGAATTGGCATCATCGTGTTTTCATACGAAGCTAAGAACTTGTCCTTCTTATAACATTCATCAATATAATTATATGCATCCTCTTGCCTATGATTTATAGCAGAAATTGCATGAGGACAAGGGATGCCAGTAAGTTGCCATTTTCTACAAGAGCAATCTCTCCTAAATACATTCACTACATATTTGTCACCCTTATCCATTACCTCATATCCAGCATCACCATTCCATATCACTTGACAGTATGTTGCACCAATTCTATTTTCTTCTAGTTTTTTTACGATTCTTGGACCACAATTTCTTTTCCACTTAGCACATGCATCCCTCTGTCTATGCATCCCTCTGTCTATGCATCCTTGTCATTATCATTATCCGCATTTCCTCCAACATACTATATATGGACTTACACCTAGCATGTATAATTTTTCCATTGAATGCTTCGCATAAGTTATTGTCAACAATGTCACATTTCACATCAGTATGAAAGAAAGCCTTACACCAGTGTTTTGGCTCTGTTTGCACCAAATCATGATATGCACAAGGACTAATTTTCTTCAATGCCTGAGAGTGTTCATCATACTCCGTCCTAGTATTGCTCTTAGCACACTGCCAAAATAATCTTTGCATTTGTATTCCATTATGTTTCTTGCCCCAATTAGCATAGATGTGTCTAGCACACATCCTATGCTCAGCTGCAGGCAATAAATCAGCCACAGCTCCTATAAGGCCCTGCAAAAAATGATTGCAATGTAAAACGTATCTTATAAATGTGGCTATTTAAGAAGTATAACAAATAAAATTAATTAAAGAACTCACCTTTTGTTTGTCGCTAATTATGACCCAACCTCGTCCATATGTGTCAAAAATATTAAGATCATACATCAAATTTCTTAAGAACCACGTCCAAGTGTCGCTACTCTCAACTTTGACAACCGCCCAAGCAATTGGGAACATTTGAACATTTGCATCCCTTCCAATAGCACATAAGATCTGACCTTGACAAATTCCTTTCAAGAAACAACCATCTAACCCCACAACTTCCCTACATCCACTAAGGAACCCTTTCTTACAAGCAGCAAAGCAAATATACATTCTTTCAAACAATGCCTTGGAGTGCATATCTGGCTTTTCAACCTTCAATGTAATAGTACTCCCAGGATTTTTCTCCCTAAGCTCCTTTGCATAATCCCACAGTTTTGCATATTCTTTCTTGTAGTTTCCCATCAACACTTTATAAGCAAACAACTTAGCCTTCGTACATTGAGTTATGCTTACATCTAAACCCAACTGTTCCTTGATTAATTCCTTGAAAGCAATACTTTTAATAGTTGGCATTGCTTTTATTGTAGGAAGATAATGATTTGCCAACCAAGAACTTGTCACCCTCCTATTTTTGAAGCAAATGCTACAAGTATGCTCTGAATGTAAGGTCTTGACATGAAATGATCCAGAACGAGCATCAATAGAGCCAGAAATCTTCCAAGGACAACTCTCATTAACACATTTTGCTCTAACAAACTTCTTATCATTCTTTGTAAATTTTATCTCTCTACGTTCAGTCACTGAGTACTTTTTCAAAGCATCTTTGAATTGGCTACTACTATCAAATGTCATAGCCACAGTAAACACAGGCACAGCACAATTAGGATTATATCTTGGAAACCTACTTCTCTTTCTAGTAAAATCATCTTCTCCCTCTACATCAGACCCCAAACTGTCATAGGCATCTGTATCATAATACTCCGTCTCGTAACCGGTTTTAGCATCAACTCCACTATTCACATCTAATGGTTGAGATGATACTAATACTGTGGATGGTTCCCCTATAATCAGATCCTTTGTAACCGTCCCACGAAACTCAATTATATTCTGCCTTGCTTCTAGAAGCTCTTCATTATCAATATCATCATCATCAGTCCAAAATCTTACATCGCCAAGAAAACTTGTCTCATCATCATTGTCGTCATCTTGAATATCCCCCTCTATGTCAATAAAATTACCTTCATCAACTAAGTCATTAGGATCTAAGTCATCCTCGTGCTCAATAATTGTCTCATTTGCTAAACCAATATCATTGCGAGCACCCACACTAATCCCTTAACCAACACTCTCACTTGGGCAAGCATCCTCACCCTCACCACCCCCGTGACCAAAACCCTCACTTGTACTAACACTCTCACCCTCACCCTCACCCACACCCACACCCACACCAACCCCTTGACCATCACCCTCAATTGCCTCATCGATTGTAAAATTTTCTCCATATATCTCAATTAACTCACGATGCAAATAACTGAAAAGTAAATCAATGACATTGCTCTCATTCCATATATATCTCAACCCATCTTCTAGAGACTTTCCAGGAAACTTAAAATAAAGTTTTTCAAATTTACAATTTACCCCATTCTCAATATCTCTAATGAAGCTTTCATAGCTCCTTGAACCGATATCAATTTTTACCAAATCAATCTTACCCCCAACATATTCAAGCATTGGGCGACGGTAAAAATTTCCACCATGGAAAAGGCAAGCCCATGCCGACTTGTCGCTCATCTCAACCCTATACAAAATAGGGCAATATATGTTGTAAGAAGCCACATAATGGAGATTTTAACATGAATGGCCAAAAGTGCTAAATAAATATAAAGAGTTTGACTTGAGCATAGGTGCGAAATCCTTCCCGTCTCATAATTACAAGTGAAATTTCTCTCTAATTTACAGGAATTAACTAGTTCAATTAATATCTAGTACCTATGCTACGAGAATTCAAGGTGAATAGTGGCATAAAATTAGTTTGCTTTCAAGTTAGATATTTGGTTTGTATAGCTACTTGAAGCCGATGCCAAAAATCTTAGGGCTGATAAAAGAAAATTTTCTCCCATAGTAGACGTGATCTTGTTTTTTTGCAACTAATGAAGGAGAAAAAAGACCATGATGCTAGGTTCTTTGTATATAGATATAGCAGGTCAATGTATTACAAGCAGCATGGCTCACAAGGCTTTAATTTTAGAATGTTACTTCATATTATCTCAATTCTTTCCTATCAGCACTTCCATGGATATCGTCTTTTGGCTTTTCAGGATTTTTGACAATAGTTTCATTGTTTAGGTGGATGAAGAGTGTACTTCTATGCTTAAACTTTGAAGTTAATTTGCCCAGAATCACTGATCTACTTTCAGTTTAAAACCAAACGGTTGGTTTGTTCAACGCATGCGAAGAAATAAGATAATTTGGGAACACGACAAAGACAATCATAGAGAAAAAATAATTTGGGAACACGACAAAGACAAACATGGAGACAAAACATAGTTTAGGACCACGACAATATACATTTTGACAGATTTTGATTGACTTCACGACCACCCACCACGTAGCTCACCACTTGCCGACAACACAATCAAATTGGGACCACCTCACTTGCTTGTGTTTGCTGTGGATGAACGAATTGGGTCAAGTTGTGGGCGAATTGAGTCTTTGGGTCTTCGGGTCTCTTGTCTTCTCAATTGTAGCAACGAACAAATTGGGTCAAGTTGTGGCCGAATCAGGTCTTTGGGTCTTCAGGTCTTCTCGATTCGGGCAAGAAGCGACGAACAATGGCATTGGCCAAAAAGGGGCTTGATTCACGAAGGATATTGAGGAAATCGCAATATGAGATCAAATCAACTCAAAATCTACAAGAATTTCGGAGGAGATCTCACTAGGGTTTTTTAGATGATTTTGGAAAGAAGCAAGGAGCAGCCGCACGACTTTTCTCTTCTGCCTTTTCTCTTTGGCTTTTATTTTTTTTAAAAGCAAAACGACGACGTTTTGCTCTTCGGTGCCATGTTAGCGTCGGCAACGCCGACCGGCGCTGACTAGAATGCCACATCAGATTTTTCCGACTATGCATGGCCGGATGGACTGAACTGGAACAAAAACAAAAGGTTTAGGACTAAATTGGCCAAAAAAAAAAGTTTAGGACTGAATTGGCACAATTGCAATAGGTTTAGGACTTTTTTGGTAATTTTCCCCACCTTCTTTTGATGTTGTCCCACAAGTGATTCTTATGGATTATAAGCATAAACGTTACTTTAAGATAAAATTCTCATATATTACTTTACACCATCAATTTTATTTTGTTGATAATCTTGTATAATACTAATCCTTGATAAAATGACAAGGCTGTATAAGCGCTAGTGATGGCACCCACATTCATGCTTCTGTACCTGTGTCGAATCAAATCCCATTTAGAGGTAGGAAATGCACGACCACTTAGAATGTGATGTGCGTTTGTTCATTTGATATAAAATTTACTTTTGTATATGCTGGTTGGGAAGGCTCTGCCAACAATTGTCGAGTGCTTGTAGCAACACTGGAGACTTCTCACTTGAAATTTCCTCGGCCGCCACTAGGTATTTGTTTATCCTTTAAGGAGTAATTTCTTTATGATCATATTTATAGTTACAAATTATGACCATTATATGAATACATTGTTGTAGGCAAATACTATGTCATGGATTATGGTTATGCAGCAACTCCAAGATTTTTAACTCCTTTTAGAGGTGACTGGTATTATTTAAATGAGTATAGGGGTAGAGCGAGACGACCAACAATTGCAAGAGAATTGTTCAACTATAGGCATTTTTCTTTAAGGAATGTCATTGAAAGATCATTTGGGGCATTGAAGAATTACTTTTTCATTTTGAGACACATGCCCTCATTTGCAATTCGAAAGCAATCACATATCATAATTGCATGTTGTGTCATCCATAATTACATTCGTGATCAAGACAAGATGGATAAAATTTTTTCCATATATAGAGATCCGATGTACTTGGCTAAATTTACGCAGGATGAGCTTGCAAACGTTCATTTGACCAAGGAGGGAAACCAAATAAATACGCTTAGGAAAACCATTGCCAATAAAATGGTAAGGGATAATAATATGCCGGAAATTCCATGAAATTGTATTTTCAAATTTTGTAATGTATTAGTATTATTTCGATTATTATTTTGTATTTGAGGATTTCTTATATTGTAATCTATCCAATTTTTATTCCTAGAAATATAAATTTTATTCTGTTATCAAACGGATTTCTGTTCCAGATATAAAAATTTTGAGTTGTTATCAAACGGATTTATTTGCTCAAAAACTTGTCTGGGGAATAGAAATTGAGAAATCAATTTCTGGCCAGAAATCAATTTCTATTTCAGAAATTTTATCATGCGCAGCCCTAGTGTGATATAACACATGTTTATTGTTGAAAGACTCCGATTAAACATTGGGGACTATTTCTTGGCTTCCTCTTACACGCATAACTAGCGAGACCTTTGCCTCCGCAGACCGTCATAATAGAGACGCCTCACATGTGGATGTGGAAATGCTAGTTTGTAGGGTATTCATAGTTCAGACTTGGACCCAAACCCAACTTTATTAGTTTAGAATAGTCCCATCTCATATCCAAACCACATTTCTCTTGCATGCTCCGTGCGTATGGTTCAGTTCTCATTGAGAAGTATAATATCAATCTTAGGGTGCAAATGGAGATTACTTTGAAGTACGCTAGATGTGGGACCATATGCGACTATGTTATATGAACATGTAAACTCTTGCTTATTGCGGTCAGACACTTCCACCTATTCTTTGTCAAGGCCTTTGAAAACAAAGAGACTGGGGCTGAAACTTGATATCATGTTTTGCTCTTTTTCTGTGGATCTCTCTGGATGAGAGATTATACATTTAGAGATTTATAAGACTTAGGGTCTGTTTGTACGATGAACAATCATTTTCGAGAAAATATTTTCAGATTTGCCGATGTTTGATGACCAAAAACTTATTGGGGGGGCAAGATTGTAGAAATTGCGGGGATATGGGGATGGCATCGCTCAACCACAAAGTTCTGTTATCCACTTTTGTGAAATTGGATGGACTCCGGCCTAAATGAAATTTTACTTTGGTGTCCTGAATGTAACATTCAATTAGCGAAATTTACTCACATAGTTCGAACACATCACAGGAATGCACTTAACCGGTTATATTAAATAGGAGGAAAGGTTCGATTAAGATTTGTTTCTCCAGTGTACGTACTATCATTCTAAATGTAGTTTATATCTACAAAGGGTTGAAGATAATTGAACAGATTTTAAGGAACTAAAAGATGAATCCGTTACATGCAACTAATGAAAAGAGTCTAGTCGTTGCAAAATTGAAGACGAGAAACGCATATCATATGCAGTCGCGACAAGAATAGTTAAAGTGAATAATTCGTTTGATCCTTAGATCCTATGAAGTTGCCGACTCTTCTCCTTGGCATCGATTCAGTTTAGAGCTTGGGTGTGATTTACCCACACACGCATGGAAGAGGAGCAACAACAAGGTGCGCAGCCAGAGCCAGGAGCCGTAAAATAACGCTGTGGCAAGTCCTTCGACCTCAATGGATATCAGAATTCGACTAAAAGGCAAGTAAGGTAGGCAATGCTGAGAATGCATAGAGGGAGGCTGCAAAAACCACGCTATTGAGGACCATGAAGAAATGTTGCTTCGAGCTGATGAGACTGAGATCAGTCTGGTAAGAGGCAGTCACAATTAAGGTAGACAATCAAAGATTATGTCGAGAGCATGTTCATCTTTGATGCTAAAAAAAAACATGAGTGCTTCATCGCTTAAGCCATCTAAACAAAACCTTGAATGGTTTGAGTGTGTGGTCCGATATCCTGCTATCATTATTTGGTTTTAGGATGTATTTAATTGAAGGCAGTTGCATGCTTTTTTTCTTCTTTTTTCTTTTTTTTTTATACTGAGAATTCAATTTAGCTCACCTTACGATAATACAACACCGACTATACCTCAAGAAAGACTAGTCCAACAACCCACCCATGCATGGCTGTGTTGGTTGAGGCCTGGCCTCCTGACCGCCAAGTCAGGGATTCGAATCCCAAAGTCCGCCACAACGCATGACTAGGTAGTTGCATGCTTAATTTTAAGAAAGGTACAAAAAATTGGGATTTACATTTAGCTGTAAACTGCATGATTAGGGCTAGTTCAATCCATGTTTAATCACAGCCCATCACAATGGAACGTAGCGTGATGATCACTTTATATTATTTCAAGGGAGCGTGCTTCATTTAATGTAAAGACTAACCATTCTTGAACAGAAGAATGGATAGATAACCGCATTATACAGACGCAAATCCCATTGCATTATATACAAAACTGGTGGATCCGTATCCACCTAGCTCAAGCGAGCAACAGAAATTGCACCTTGTTGTTACGTCTAGATAGACAAAAAAAAAAGGACAATAATACTCGATGTGAGGGCTGTCAGTACCATGATATGGCCGTGGGATTATGTTTGTAATAAATTATAATGCAACGGAGCAAGGGCAGTACTTGGAGGAGCTTATTATATATGGGGTAATAGTACTAAGCTGGGAGGGAATGAATTTACTCAGGAGGAGGGGATTTCTGGAAAAGAGGAGCCCTACTAGGAGCTCCTTCGGTTAGAGACAGAATACTCCCAGGGATGACTATTCCTCTTGTATTTCTGTTCGACCATTGCCGTCGTCGTCTGATGAACATCACGCGAAACTCCTGCTGTTATATGTATTGCTCATGGCCGCACTGCGAGTGTAGGATGTTGAGTTATGATCTAGGTGTGACTTGGCCATGATCGATCTACACTTTTGATGTACTTTTTATTCCTAAATTCTCAAAGTTTTGCGCGTTTGTGAAATCTGCCCCATTAAAACTGTATAGGATGCTCGATGGATCTTCACCTCAATCAACAAATGATCCATATATACATAGCTTTTAAACAGTCATTTTGATCTAAAAAATTAAACTGTAATTAAATGCGTGATTCTATATATTCGAATCTTGTAATAGCTTCAAAAATGTTCATCGCTTGATTGTATGTATGTCATTTACTTAGCTTACTTCAATGAAGTCGAAGAACAAGTACGAGGCACTTACAAAGAGTTCAAAAATGTCTTCAAACGCATCAGATTAAGACCCTTTGCAGTTACCTTAGTTAATTAGTCAAAGCAAGACCATATACGGATAGAGTTAAAGGACATGCTGAGGTCAGTTCACAGATGCGTGGGGTAATGAAGAGAAGAAACAAGCTGACCAAAGGACTCTTTCAAATGACAGGGCGTATGACTTGAGTTGGTCTACACTCTCACCAGAAACTTATAATATAGGTCAGTGGAAATGTACAGGGCCGACGAAAGTCGAGAGGAAGAAGAGCAGAAGAACCTTGCATTGGAGAGAGCGGAAGTGGGAGGGTTCTCGAAGGGTCCTGTCACAGTCGAAACAAATGCTCCAATGGCCCTTGTAGTATCTAGGATGGGGGTCTTTGGGTCTAGCAATATTGTTTTCTCACCGGAAGAAGTACACTTCAAGTACTAAAATTTGGCACAAAGAGATACTTAAATGTCAAAAATTAAGAAAGTGACATTTAAGTACCACATGTTTTGAAAAGTGAGGGCACTTAAGTGTCATATTCGACGAATTCCGCCAGAAATCCTACATGATAATTTTTTATTATTTTTCTCACCTACGTGACTTGCCAAAGAGCTAACTTAGTAAAGAAATGCAAAAATGACGTCATTTTGACACTGATTTGAATTTTAATATAAAAATTAATTAAATTATAAAAAAAATTAATTAAATTATGAAAAAAATTAATTAAAAATTAAATAGATAAATAAATTTGAAAAATAGGAAAAATAGAGGGAGAGAGGAAGAAGGCGACTAAGGGCTGAGCCCTCACCACCACCGCCTCCTTGCCGTCGCCAGGAAGGGTGATCGGGTCCAGGGTGGATAGGGTATAGACCTGAACCATGTACTCAACCCTATTATAACCAATTCCCCTTTTTTGGACTCTATACCCGACTTTATTTGTATTGGACCATATGCCTAACCTATCATATTTTTCCAATCTGGTTTCAAGGTCAACTCTGTTTTCACTAAAACCTATTTTGCAATCTCCAAATATCATATATGACTTCAAATTTTATATTAATACGCGAGAAAATAATGTAATCATCTTAATTTGTATTGAAACATTAAACACTTGTAATAAATAAATACATGAACTTTTTGACTAAATGAAAAATTAAGGATCCACATGGCTAATTATAATAAATAAAATCATAATGCAAAGAATTAACAACAAACATGGGTCTAATATTAATTTCTTATTCCCACAACTACTGCATGAAGCTACTCATTTATACAATCATAACTCCTCCTACAAAAAGAAATTAGGCGAGCCAATCCATGTGATACACAAGAATTTGGCGACGACAAACGTCGTCCGTCCATTAGACAGTGCGAGAGGGAGCCAATGAGGGAGGGAAGCAAGTGAGGAAGAGGAATGACAAAAAAGGAGTGTCGTGCGTGTTTGAGAGAGTCGAGAAAAAACGTCGTGTGATTGTGGAAGTAAGAATAGAAATCGGGAGGAAAAATAAAAAAGGTTTTGGACTTCTGCTTACAAAACCGGTCTGGGAACCAGTTTCTAGGTGGATAATCACTTGGAACCTGTTCCCAGACCGGTTTAAACCAGTTTCAAATTTTGGAAACCGATTCCTAGACTGGTTTCAATGGGAACCGGTTCCTGACCCTAGTTTCTAGGTAGGTCGGTTTGAGAACTGGGTATACTCGATTCGATTGTACACCTCTACCAGCAAAGGTAGGTGGAGGGTCGACTGGGGTCGTTGGCCCCTAGTTAGGGCCTAGTGACAGTGGCGTGGGTTGCGGCCCTCCACAGATCCGGTGAGGGTCGACAGCCCTTGCCCGGCCAAGCCAAGGGCCTCTGCTCGCTGTGGGCAAGTCCTCGCCACTAGTTGGCTGAGGTTGCCGACCCTTGGCCAAGACCCTGTGACTTCGGCCGACCCTCCCCCCACCATCATCGACCCTTCCCAGCAACGGCAAAGAGGCAGCGGCGGCGATGGCTCAATCCTCAGCCGCTTTCTTCCTCCCCCTCTCTCTCTCTCTCTCTTTTTAATTTTTTAAATAAATTTAGTTTTAAATTAAATTAAATTAATTTTTATATAAATTATTTACCACGCGAAAGTACAAAAAGACGTTATTTTGCATTTATCATGTCAGAAAATCATCATGTCAATATTTTGATCGGATTATCTCGTTTTTGACACTTAAGTGATCTATCTTATTCCGATTTTGATACTTAAATATCACTTTCTTAATTTTTTATACTTAAATATCTCTCTATATCAAATTTTAATACTTCGTATATCCAGCACTCCTTTTCCACCGTTGGAGGTTCAGGGCTGCTTCAATTGCAGACAAACCAGAAAAAAGCAGATGCAGGATTTGGGAAAACGAAAAGGAGGAGATATCAGCGTCAAATGACTTCATTGGCGTATGTCCTTTTCACGGTCATCCATAAAAATGTCCTCGTCACCATTTTTCCGAAGTTACCTGAATAAAAGATTAGTCAATGAGCTTTCCGAGATCGTCCGGTCGAACCACATCATGGTACACATGTCTTTTCACCTGTCACATGACCACCGACCCTCAACCTTGATTGGCTCAACTCCCGTAGTAACATGACTTGGGCTCAATGGCTAGTCATGCAAAGAGATCTCCACGACAATAGCTAACCAGACAGCAATGTACATGGACTGATGTGCAATCCACAGTGGTTAGAAAGGTCGTCCGTCACAAGTCTGCAGAAAAAGTTGTCTCTTTACAATTAATCACTGCACAATTTGATGGAAAGTTTTCCGGTTTTGCAGGCTCGAGCAGCAGGAGGTAAGAAAAGAGACAAATGTTACAGATATTTGGACTATTTCTCAGAAAAATTTATGATATTTTTCTTGATTTTTTATATTTAGTGAGGTTTTCCATGTCTTCTTCTAATTGTGTATTTAGTTGATTGATACGTTTCTAAATAGTCATATAATAAAACGTATAAATAGACTTATTGACTCTTTATCAGAATATATCAGAATGTACGGAAGCTTCGCATTTATCCTTGGCATTATATCTCTCAAAACCAGCATTCCTAGGAAGCCGAGTAGTACATGAGTTAATGATATATTAATGAACCCCTTGTGTTTTCTTTCTATTGCTGTAGAAGTATTGAACCCTCATGTAATTAATTAATGAGAACAAATTTTTAACAGATAAATGAAGAGAGATGAATTTGGAATTTGAGTATATAAGTTGGGGGAAATCAAATGCGCGGTCATGAGTTGCTTTTTTTAGCAACAGCTCACGGGGAGCTTCTTCTTAACATCCTGGACGTTGAAATCTCTTCGCAACATCTTTGATCACCACTAAAATTTACTTGAAGATTTCCAGAGTTGTATCATCTTGAAAGCCCATTTACATACATGTAGCCAATCAACAGCTTAATGATCTAAAAGAAATGCAATGACAACAAAATGAGGTATGAATTACAAAAATTGCATTACATGAAAATAGATCAATATAGATTAATGAGTGTATTTGAGTCGAACTCAGTCTTTGTCTATTTTGTTGAGATATGGTTTACACTCCTCATTAACAAGATGACACAATGATCGGGGGTCTGAGGGATGCCTTAACAGGGGTTGTAGAGGGTAGCGCCCCGCAATGCCAAAGGACTTTCTAGTTCAAGCTTATATTTTATTGATAATTTAGATTTGAACTCATAAATGTCTATTATGTATATATATTCTTTTTTCTCTGGTAAATTGAGGAATGTAACGGAAATGTGCGATATGCTTATTATAGTGGAATCCTCAACTAGATGTAACTTTAAGTTAAAGTAAATTAAGATAAAATCTTGCGTCTCAAATTCTTTTTCCCACTTTCACCTCTCTCTCTCTCTCTCTCTCTCTCTCTCTCTCTTTTGGTGATTGTGCGGCGAATCCTAACATATTCCTATATTAGATTATGTCCAATTCAAGGATTGAGTGATTAAAGAACAAACAACCATGAAATCGATGAAATATACATAGACTGCTTTTTCATATGCAACAATATATCAACATTGATACCATCTTGGTTTTTTCAGACTAGAATTTTTATGAAATGAATTTGCTTAAACCGTCCAAACAAAATCTTGAATGTTTTGAGGTTGTGGTTCCTAATAGCATGTGGTTCCACTTGTGTCGGCTTGTCAAATCTTCCATGGGCCATCTGCAAGTGGATAGGTTTTCGGCCAAGATCTCCAGCTCATGTTCTCTTTCTTTACTTCTTGTAACTTCCCACTTATATCCACTTCCATATGTAACCACTCATTTTCTCCTACTTTTACAATAAATGGAACAAAAAGCAAAATCCCACTAATGTCGTGCGTAGAGCGTGCATTGAACGTGCATAGAATATTAACATCGCTCTCTTATTACTTTTTACGAATATAATTGAATAGATAGCTATATTTGTTCAATTACAAATAAAACCTATGTTAAGTTGCAAACTTCAAATTAAAATAAGCATAATTATAATTAAGAACATGCATTGTCAAGTATTAAAAGACAAGTAGCTGATGATGTACATCGACATATGTCTATGCACACTCATTTACAAAGACAAGTGGGATAAATTCCACAAATTACTCCTTAAGGTTAACGTAGTTGGTTGGGTTATTGGAGCATTGTAACTCAAAAACTAAAGGTCACTCATTTGAATCTTACGATGCTTTGTACAAATTGCTTTGGGTCAAGGCATTTGTGCAATATCGGTCAAAGATATTTAATTTTAATCGATTCATGATATTTGTAGAATGTTTGATGAATATTTAGATAGTTGGTATTCATACTCGTACATTTAGATTATGGAATAGAAACATGATAATTGAATCCTAACATGTTATATTCATGAAAAGTCTCTACATTAAATAAGTAATTTATAATCAATTACCTACCCTAAATCTACTAATGCTTTGATGAAATTCTAATCGAGTAGGGTAGTCTTGAAGTGAGAGTTAGGGGCACGTGGTATTTCCGGAAAGACCAAATATACCCTCCTGATGCATGACGTGGAGGAGAATGTACGTCCAGCCTGCAACTTCTCGTGCATTATTGCAGCTATGCAAAAGAATAATAATAGAATACAAGAAGAAGTGTTGGGAATCTGACAGCACCATGTGCTGCCGTCTGACTCTTCCAATGGATCGTATGGTCCTTATCACAAGGCGGGAAGGGCAACACCCAGCTCGCCAAGTGGCACCACGGGAGGTAACTGTGGAACCTGCATCAAGCTCATCTGCCACCCCATATTCATCCACAGCAGAGAGAAAATTGTGGGATGAGGATCCACTTATTTGAGCACCGTTAGAACCGTGGCCTTCTTATTTTTCCTCTTGTCGGAACTCTGATTGAGTTTCATCTTTGTTTTTTTAATTTATCGCAAGCACCATTCACAACGCAAACATTGATCTGCGCCTCGGATATTTGGCCAGACATAGATGGCGTAGGAGAAATTATTGAGTGAGTCTTGACTGGAGATTTATGCAGCGATGAATTTGTTGACATGCATTTCAAACGTGCATGAAATTAAAAAAAGGAAGACGATGGATACAATGACCGCGTTATACATATGCGAATTCCATGACATCGGATACAAAATTGGTGGGTCTGCATCCACCTGAGCTATGGCGAGCAACGGAAATTGCACCTTGTTGTTACATATAGATAGACAAAAAAAGGAGAATAATACTCGCCACGAGTGCTGTCCGTACCATGATTTGGTCGTGGGATTATGAAGGCAGTAACTTATAATGGAACGTGGTGGGGAAGTACTTGGACGACTATATTATATGTGGGGTAATTAGTACTAAGCTGGAAGTGAACAAATTGACTCAGGACGGGGGCATTTCTAGGAAAGAGGAGCCCTATGAGGAGCTCCTTTTCTCCTGTTGCTCAAAGACAAAACAATCCCAGAGATGAGTTTATTACCACTTCTTTTGTTTTTCGTTTTTACCGTTGTCGTTGTTCTCGTCGTTGTCATTTGATGGGCATCATGTGACGCTCCTTCTGTATTGCACTTGGCTTCACTACTTGTGCATGACGTTGAGTTATGGTCCTTGTACTGATAATCAAGATGATGCATTAAGTGGTGATCTTCGTTCAGGAGCGATGAACTTGGCGTGGCTTGGCCATGATCGATCAACACCTCGGATGAGCTATCCATTCTTAAATCCTCAAAGTTCTGAGTGACTGTAAAATCCGCCCCATCAAAACTGTAGAGGATGCTAGACAGATCTACGCCTTGATCCAACAGATGATCCACCTATAGAGAGAGTTTAATCAGTCGTTTTGACCTAAAAGACTAAGTTATTAATTGAATGTATGATTCGATATATTCAGATCCCGTAGCAGCTTCAAACATGGCCGTCAGTCAGTTTTTATGTGTGTCTACCTAGTCACTTCTATGAACTCGAAGAACATGCACTAGCACTTATAGAGTCTCAAAATGTCTCCAGCACGCGAGGTGAAGATCCTTCGCGGTTATCTTAGTTACTTAGTCAAAATAAATGTTACATGGATATAGTTAAAAGACATGCTGAATTCAGTTCACAGATGCGTGGGGTAATGAAGAGAAGAAAGAAGCTGAGAAGGACTCTTTGAAATGACTAGGCATAGGACTCCGGTAGGGTCCACACTCTTACCAGAAACTTGCAATGTAGATCAGTAGAATGAACATGGCCAATGAAAGTCGAAGGAAGAGAGTAAAAGAACCTTGCATTGAAGAGAGCAGAAGTGGAAAGGTTCTTGAAGGGTCCTGTCACAGTGGAAGCAAATATTCGAAGGGCCCTTGTAGTTCCTTGACTGGGGTCTTTGGTTCAGAAATATCACTTTCCCACCGTTGATGGTGTAGGGCTGTTCCAATTGCAGACAAACCAGGAAACACTTTATAAAAATCGAAAACTGAAAAAAGAAGAAATCATTATCTAATGATCTCATCAATGCATGTCCTTTTCTCTTCACGGCCATCCATTCCAAGGGTTTCGTCGTGTCCTGTAAATTCGATTTTTGGAAGTCAAAGTTTAGTGTTACCTGAATATGGGAACAGTCAATGAGCTTTTCTAGATCGTCCAGTCGAACCACATCATGGTACACATATCTTCTCACCTGTCACATGACCACCAACGCAGATCTTGACTGGCTCAATTCCCATGTTTACATGACTTGGGTTCAATTAAACACGACTACTAAGGCTATTCATGGAAAGAGATCTCGAAGACAGTCATTTGATTGTTTAATTGCTTCATCAGGAGATCTTTCGAGGAGGTTAGGAGCAAAGAAAATTATAAAATGATAACATGGTATCTTTGTCATCAACCAGACAATAGTATGTATAAAACTGTGGTGCTAATGAGGTTGTAACATCATAGGTATGCAGAAAAAAATTGTCTCTTCATAGTAAATCGCTGTAGGATTTGATGGTAAGTTTTCTGGTTTTCCAGGCTCGAACGAGAGGTGGACAAAGACAGGCAACCAACCTTCCAAGGGAGCCAGTAGGAGATGAATTCATGATATGTTAGTAGACCCTTTGTGCTAAATTCTAATAATTAATGAGAACAAATTCTTTGAGAAATAAAATGAAGAGAGATGAATATGGAATTTGGGTATAAAAGTTGTGGCAAATTATATGGGAGGTCAAACTTCGAGTTTCTTCTGAAAGCAACAGCTCAGGGGGAGCCTTTGCAGGGAAAAAAGAGAGTAGAAGATGCGTCTTCCATAAATGGTAAGAAAACCTACGCAGAAGAGGGTGAAGCCAAATGGACCTATGGTCGTTTTGTGCGACTTAACTGGTTCAAGAGGTCAAATTTGAGTTTTGACCAACGATTCACGGAAATTGGTCTTGGAAGCAAGTTTAGAATGATCAAGTATGAAGGACTGATTAGCTCTAGCTATAGTAGATAGAGAAAGTAAAAGGAGTTTGCTATAATGAACAAGTAACATCAGTATTAAGTGCGAAAGTAGAGAATGAATATGAGAAGATGCATGGCATGGTAAGGATGTGTGTGTGTGTGTGGGTGTGTGTGTGTGGGTAAGAGAGAGAGAGAGAGAGAGAGAGAGAGAGAGGAACCTGAAGGAGAGGGTGAGAAGGGTGGGAGGGGAGGCAGTGAGTGCAGAGGCTGAAGCAGCAGAGCAAGCAGAAGACATTCTTCTCACTCTTCCTCCTATCCTGGTGCACCGCACAGCTCCCAAAGAACCTCTCTCCCATCAGCCCCTCCAGCCACCCCGGCCTCTCCATCACTCCACAACCACCTCCTCTTCCACGTTCCTCAATTTCGATGATCCAGATTGGCAGCGAGGACGGCGAAGACGGCGAAGATTCCCAACACTTCCACAGACACAGAGAGATTGATTTTGGTGTGCAGTAGTTTGACTATGTACATGTGTTTTTATGGCGGGAAGAGAGCCCAAGCCCACCTCCCTCATGTCTACTTCTTTGTTTCACCAACATATGACTCATCCACGTCATTCGGGTAAATTATTCTTTGGCGACTAGAAACCAAGCATACAATTTCCTTAGACATGAGTGCAAGAAGGCATCTCAATCCTTCACGTCTCATAATTTGGTGTTCTAGATTACCACGAGCACACGGTTGTGTAAACGATCGATCTATTTTCATAGCACTTTTTTTCTCATCAATTCTAATTATTTATCATGAAATACGTAATTGTCTCAACGGACTAAGCAATACATGAGTAGAAACCTAGAGTGGCCTCTCATAATATGTAAATCGCTTACATATTATTGGGTGGCGAATCAAACTTTTATCCCGCGTTTAGTCCATAGTTGACAAATGAATTTGTTTGTTAACTGCTAAGTCAATCTTACTATATTCTATGTTTATAGTTTGCTGTTTATTACGTGAAAAACAAGGTTCTTTTTTTAAAAAAAATTTGGAGAAGTAACCTAACTTTTACCGCTCCCCAAATAGAGAACATGGGATAGCGACTCCCCCTAAAGGTAATTTATAGCTCTTAAGCACTTTCAAGGACATCACGAATTTATTTCTGATGTGATTTGGCAGCTCAGCTCACAAAAAGATATTTGAATCTTGATGACGAGACTAATGAGGCCATCACAAGGATGTCGGCGATAAGA
Organism: Eucalyptus cladocalyx; assembly: GCA_017140615.1. Classification (NCBI taxonomy): domain Eukaryota; kingdom Viridiplantae; phylum Streptophyta; class Magnoliopsida; order Myrtales; family Myrtaceae; genus Eucalyptus; species Eucalyptus cladocalyx. The sequence goes on from CM029519.1 coordinate 621,511, forward strand.
TTGATCAAACATCAGCGAATGACAACGAGGGAGAGACCAGCAATTCATGAGATAACTGCTCTAAGGAACAATTGAAGTAGATATGAGATTACGACAGACAAAGGATGATAATGTTTCTGTTGAAGATGAATCATTGTGGCTACTCTCGAGAATAAAGTTCGATGGACGAAAAACAAAGACCAACGACAAGTGGTGATGGTCTGAGTTTTAGAGTAGAAACAATGATGCCAAAGCATGGTTCCTTTTTTTTTTCTTGATAGCGAGAAGAAAAATAAAATTAGGGTTTTAACTTAGATCTCTTTCTTAGTGACTGATATTATATAAATTTTTGTGGGACTAGTAATTTGGACTCATAAGTGAAGGTATAGCTTAATAGTTAAATATTTTATTGGTGAAAACCTAAGTTCTCATTCAACTTGAGTTGAGGACACATACAATCGTGTCATCCACACCAAACGCCTCGAATTCTGAGAACCTGTAAGCTGTAACATGCCTGAAATGTCCTGTTCTTCTGAACTTTCTCTAGGATTCTCCCCAGGTTCTCTTTTCCATTTGTTTTCTAGTCAGGATTTGTATCCATACTTAATTCCTCGAATTCCTAGAAGAGGTGTTGGATGACTCAAACCACCAGACTCTAGCATTTCTTTGTCCATTGCTCTTGAGAAGCGTGCTTTGTTTTTATTCATTCTCAAAGCAATTTGCTGGTGGCTTTTTATCCTAGTGTTTCCCAAGGATGATCAAAGTGTTTTATGATGAGATTCGCTATTCCGGTTCTTCATAATATAAGGAAATACTACAAGAAAAACTGGAGTAATTCTGAAAAGCTTTTGGTCACAGGAAGTGTAAAAAGCCAGTAATTGCAATCGACTTCCATGATCCTTCCTTCTATAAGGACAAATATTATAAGGTAAAATTGTGCCAAATATCGATCCGCAAAAGGGGTTCAAGGGGTAGTAATCGTTAAATGTTCCTCTGGGATTTAAGTATGCGATGACCATAAAATGAAATTGTGCGTGACTTGTGAACGTCAGAATCTCTCTCACTCATAAATCTCATTGTCTAAAGGGCACGCCCTAGACAAGCAAAGAGGGCAGCACTAACGACTGACTTCAGCCACCTGAAATTTGCTTTCTCACTAATGGTTGATTGTAATTTCATTTACATAGTTGCTCCCGGCAACACCTTCAAAGAAAAGCACTATAACCTAAATGAATTAACATATACAATCATGGAAGATTGCCCCAGGCTTACTACACTCCCCTTGTTAAGCAAGTATTAACAAGCAGCTCATGATTGGTCCTGCACAAGAAGTGTCATATTACAGCAAGCAACCTCATCACCTTTAAAAAAAAAAAAAAATTACGCAATGACTTGATTTACATACCTCACAAACCATCTTGAGCATCAAAACAACCAGGAAGAGTTTGTGACGTGAAACAAAGATGGCCCTGAAAGCATAACATGAGCATGGTTAGCCAACCACAGACATAACTGAGATCCACCAATTGGTATCTAAAAGAATTACTACTTTCCATTGATTGAAGTAGTGCAATTGATAAACAGAATGGACAGAAACAACAGTGCTTTTTCCACTAAAACTGAAATTCTCACCGACAGAACATCCTAAGAATAAGCAGTCGCTAAGCATGAAATAAGACAACTAGGCTCGACTACTCGCTTGACCAAAGCACACGAAAGTCAAGTGAGTAAGGTTGAAAACACCATCATCTAAACAATGCTCCATACCAGTCGTTCCATGGTATGTTCATCGTTGTGGTAATTGATGAGACTGATGACTACCGCTTTTAACTGTCCCTGCAAACAAAATAAGAAATAAAACACTATAAATTGTAAGTAGATTCAATATACTAAACAAAAGGATAACAACTGAGATGTGATATACCATTCCCTGCCCAACATGCTAAGGACCAAAATAGCCATCAAGAGCTGGAGCTCTTGAATCTAGTGTTTCCTATAAAGATAGAAGTCAACACCCAAACTGCGAAAACAGCGAAGATTCCCACGAAATGAGTTGTACTAGGTCGGACCATCCCATCACATCATTATTGTTGCTATTCAGTTACTCCATATGATGCCTCGCATGGTTTCCTGAGCATCATAGCATTCAAGTGCTGGTGCTTCTAAACTTGATGATCCCTAAAAAGAGCACAAAACACATGCTGTCACGCCTCACGTATATCACTGACCAAACAAAAAATATAGTTAGCTATGCCAAATCTAACTATTTGATGCCAGCTATTATTTGTCCCAGTAGCAAAAAACTCTGTTTGTCTTTGCTCCTAGAAGTTACATGATTAGGCCCTTTGAGAAGCATTTTTCCCTTAAAGGTTTTAACAAACAAAGAAAAGTTACATCAAAGAACGTTACAGCCATGCAATTATCAAACCTCTCCCTCTTTTGATGAGCTATTCTTCTTATCTCTCTTGGATGTTCTGTTGCCTTTGTTCACATCTTCAAGGTCCTGAAGACCAAGACGGGGAGAATTGGAATCCATTGACTGGGTTGAATTATATATGCTCTCACATTTCCTTAAAGCTTCTTCAAGTGCAGCAGATGCAATAGCATAACTCTCTTGAGATAAAGATCCTTCATCACCTAAATAATATGCCTGTCGGCACAAATCATTGTAGCGGTCAATCCTGGACAGAATAATAGATGAGCTCTGTCTCGACAACGCTATACTCTTTGCATCCTTTGTCCACCGTCGCAGTATATATTGGGATGGGATATTATGCGCACCAGATATCTGCAGAACAATCATCGCGTGTCTACAAAGAAAACCGTTCAATTCAAATGAGCGGCACGAGCAAGAAATGTCCAATGTTCTTTCACTTCGACCCACAATAAGATCTCGGTTCTCCTCGAAATCTTGAACCTTGAAGCTTTGGATGTCTCCATCTTCACTTTCTTTCCTGGGGTGACAAGCAACAACTCCTAAGACCTCAACCTGAAACTTTTTGAATACTGCATGTGTATATGTAGCTGCCATTTGCTTCCCAAAAGGTGACGGGGACTTCAATCCAGGCTGCTTATGCCAAGATTCGAAGTCTGCTTTTGCTTCCTCTTCATACTTCTCTTGTAAAATAGTTTTGTATTGCTCCAAGAACTCTTTGAACGTAGTTTTCCGTTGCACGTGCTTGTCAAGGAAAGAAATTGTACTGTCTGACCGTTGCACTGTAGACATTCCTGCCAAAAAGATGCCTTTCATGTATGTTGGGGCCCACCGATGACGATCTTCATATGCCGAACGGAACCATGAATTATCTCCTAGATTGAATATATCAACTATTTTTCTCCATCTCTTCTCAAACTGTTCAGCTGTACATGACTCGGAGATGCATTTGTGGAATTTCTTCGTGAAATTGCCATCTTGCTTAATCGTGTAACTGACCTTCTCTGGGACCTTACTTAAAATCTGCCATAAACAGAAACAATGTTGAGATTCTGGTAAGACCTCAGCAATAGCTTCTTTCAGGGCTTCCTCTTGGTCAGTGAGTATGACTTGTGGAGCATGTCCACCCATTGCTCTACGCCAGGCCCGCATCAGCCAAACATACGTTGATTTGGTCTCATCTGCCAGAAATGCACACCCAAGCAAGAAGGACTGACAGTGATGGTTTACACCAATAAAAGGAGCAAATGGTAACCTGTATTCATTTCTTATGTATGTAGTGTCAAAGAAGACCACATCGCCAAAATTTCCATAGTCAATCCTGCCTTTGGCATTGACCCAGAAAACATTCCTCAGACACTGTTCCGGACTCAAGTCTATGGCATAAAAGAAGTTTGGATTCTGGTCTTGCATTAACATAAAATGATCGAGCATAAGCTGAATATCTCCTTCATCTAAGCGCAAATGCTGATCATTCTTTGGTTGACTCCTAAGGCCACCTTTCTGGCTTTGACTTTTCTTACACCCACTGGACTGTCTAGTCATTGAATCATACATCTTCTTAGTTCTTGCACGGATAGCATGCAGAGTATCCCCATGGCTATCACCTTGATCTGAGTCTCTATGACGCCTGAAATAATATGCTTCATTGGGAAATATTTCATGATTATGCTCCTTTATTAAACTATGAATCACCCATCTTCCATCTTTCCTCCGTTTCACATGCATGCCAGCCTTACAATCTGTCTTTGACCCAAATCGATTAGTCCTACCTCTCTTTTTCTTGACAGGAATTGCCATGATGTCTGTAGTTGAAATTGGTTCTGCCACTGCATCCACTGCAAGCTCCCGCTTGTTACCATACCTAGTACATGCAAATTTTGCATCAATAAATTTGCCAGATATTCTTGAGCGTCGGCTGGCCTTTATTATGGCGGCAAAGCCCACTGACTTTGCATACTCTCTATAGAAGGAGAAAGCCTCCTCCTTGGATTCGAACTCCATGCCGTCATGGGGCTCTGTATTTTTTAAAGAATTTCCACTGACACCCTCTGTGGCATAATTTTTTTCCCTATTGTCTGATGACCTCCTGCCCAAATTTGGGCCATCTTTCTCCCTCTCGAATTCAGAGACCATTGGAGGATCTATTACATGGCCATCTCCAACATGCCCTTCATCACCGCAGTGAATGGTATCTCCATTTGCATTTAGCAAAGTAGCTTCCTTATGGCGTCCTCCTAAAGGCTGTCCCAGATCTATCCTCATGGAGAAGCTATTTTTTTCTTGAATAACTCTTTTCGATAACACAACTGAAACTGTTAAAGGAAGAAGGAACTATGAACTTTTGACGTAAAGACTACTATGAAACTACCAAATTGTCCAGAGACCATCAATTAGAATTCGCATCAGTTTTTGACCATAGTAATCCTAATTGATTCATCCAGAAGAGTAGCTACATATTGGAAAAAGGATGAGTAAATATCACTACGTCAGATTCACAAACAAAAGTGAATAACTCTTATATATCAAACTATGGCAGATGGACAATTGACGATTTAGGGGAAGTATCTAATTAGATTAAAAATTTCATAAAAGTTACAAAAGGTTATTTTTTTCATAAAGTTGCACCAATATTGAGCGACGGCCCCCTCTTCCCACCCAGTCCACCAATATCATGTCACAAGTTTTTTTCTTGACATCAATGAGTGTTCGGGACTCTTTGAGCACCCGACTACTCTGCAGAGCGTGTGTCTGTCACCTGTTCAACACACGCCAGGTGATAACTGGAAGCACATGGGTCTGTGCACCTAGGAGTAGCCCCAAGAAAATGCTCAACCATAGTAAATCAAACTGAAGCCTTGAGTGAGGAGGACGAACACACTTACTACTCGAAGGTCGTGTCATGTCATAAGTTGAAAAGCTTATACAGATTAGAAACTGACCCGACACACTGTGATTCCAAACCCCACCCGCATGACTTTTTCATCACGCTTAGAGCAGGTCCAACTTATTTCATTTTTGGGTAACTCTCTACTTACGATGCACAAAAAGTGCTGTAATGAGCTGTTTATATGGACGAAACATATCGAAACAAACATTTTTCAATCTACTTGAAATTCAACAAAGCCAATCAGGCGCATATCAACATGGCATTAGAGCAATCTTCCGAAAATGCAAGGAATGTCCCCAATTCAGCAAAAACTCAACTCTGCAAAGCATTGGCTGCAAAAGCATTCGCGAGTGGTAGAGGCTAAAAGAACTGAACTTTCGACACAGCAGACTCAACAACACTGATCGTACTTCCAACGCAATCAACACTTCGTTCCACCCTCTCGTCTTCCTAACCTTCGCCAAATTATAGACTACAACGCACGCTCCTCAGGCTTTGGGATTCATAACGAGGAGACCCAGGAGGACCAAAGCAACGAACACGCAGCGGCGTTCGGCAAATTCGACTACCGAAGAGCAATTAGCTCTCTCTCTCTCTCTCTCTCTCTCTAGACTACTTCACATCATCAGTTCCGCAGATCAAACACGACACGCAGCAAAGAAACGGAGAAAGCGAAGACCATGGAAAGAGACGTACAAGTTCGAGAATTGAGCTGCTGCTGCTGCTGCTCGGGGAGGGAATCGAACGCCCGCCGGAGCTTCTCCAACCGGGCGAGAATTGCTGAGATTGCGATGTTCAACGTCGGAAAAAACGAACTTCGGTCAAGACAAAAGCAGCAGAACAGAGAGAGAGAGAAAAAAGAGTTGCAGTAAATAGTGATGTCGCCATTTGGGCCTCGCTGGGCTCTGGAGGCCCATCGAGAATGCAGTCGGCCCATTTTCCCAAAAAAATGGAGTTGTTCAGGCCCAGATTATGGTGGATTCTTAGGGCCGTTTGATTCAACTCTGGGGAAATGCGACTTTGAATGAATAGGCATTTTGTGAATGCAAGTATGTTTGGAAATTCATTTTTGTGTATATTTTGCAAAGCAACTTTAAGGTGAAAAACCACTACTTGCGGTGGCCCAGTTGGATAAAGGCTCCCATGATCCTTTGCGAAGAGGAGAGGAGTTCGAATCCCGCTGACCGCACGGAATCTTAAGTGCGATGTCAGGGTGGTGGGTCCTCCGCTATGTTGCCTTAAGGTTTGCCCGCCGGCTGTCGGCTTACGGGGTTCCCTGGGTCATCAAAAAAAAAAAAACTTTAAGGTGAAATGAAAAAAAAAAAAAAAAAAAAGGGAGGAGGAGATGCAGCTACTCGGAAGTGGTGTTGGTGGTGGTGGGAGGCGGTTGGTGGTGATGGGGAGGCGGCTAGTGGCAATGTCGGTGCCGGTGGGGGGAGGCGGCTGGCCTGAGGTCAGCGACCTCAGGTGATGCCTGGGTCGCACAACCCAGCTGCCTGGGTTGCGCGGCCTTAAGCGGTGTCGCTCGACCTCAAGCGACCGCACTTGGGTCGCGCGACCTTAGGCAAGGCTTCCCGGTGGCCAGATCTAGCTGTCCGCGGCTGAGCGCCGCCCACCAACTGAGCTTCACGAGGAAGAAGGAAGAAGACGATGAACAATATTTTTCGAGGGTAAAAGAGGAAAACATGATTATCATTAAGGGCAATATTAGAAAGAAAAAAATTCATTAAATCTTAGACTAGCATTCCAAATGCTGGCATTTGGCAAATGTAGACTCAAAAGTATGAACCAAACGCAAAATGTTTTTCCAGTCCAAAGCCCATTGGGAAAACCGAACCAAATGGGACATTACCTGAGAATAAGTCCCTTCTTGCATGTACTCCCTTTTTTGTTTTCTCTCCAATCCATGATTAGTACAGTAAGTATTGGGTACACCGTCAGTGCGGGGGGAAAAAAAATACACGCGGGTTATTTTAATTCGCTATTAGATTGGCGAGAGCGATAATTACAACTCTCGGATTAAGGATAGGTAATAAGACCACCTATGGTAAAGTGCTCTTTGCGTCGACGTTGTGTGTCGGTTTTTTCCTTGATAATAATGAGAAAATTTGTCGGCACGTAGCTTTCGAGCGACTAAGTTGGGTCATTTTTGTCTGGTGGTGATGATGGTGCGAGTGCGACCTAGCTAAAGGTAGAACCTGCCTTGGTAGTGAAATGAGGGGGGGTTTTGTGCGTGCCATCGTGCGCTTTTTGTCCTTTTAGGTTGGTAAAAGGGGTTCTCTTTTTCTCGAGCTTTCTGCGGGCATTTCCTGCGTCTTGCTCATCAGCCGTACGCCTCCCCACTTAATAATAATAATATTAATGCTTAAGCAGTGCTGACTCGTTTTAGCCAACAGTTTTATGTTCCGTGTAATGCAACACGGCGCCAACGGCCAGCATCGACCGTGAGAAAAAGAAAATTTCCACGGACTTAGTAAAACTCGATTAACGAAACGCGTGGAATTGCGTAAGATACAAAATTATCTACGACCGAACATCGCTCGCTCCCGATGGTGGATGTAAGACGCCACCAGCAGTGCGTTCGGTGACTACAGTGTAATTAGAACATGATCATCATTTTGGTGAATTGAATGGCATTTTCACTAATTATTATCGACGCCGCTAAAATGACCCTGATGAATTTATAAGTGTTCAAACAAAAGTGGATAGTTTGATGAAAGTAATAAATGGTAAGTTTGGTTAAGCTTTGCAAATAAGTTTTAGGGAAATGCAAATGCCTTTGACCTAAAGCTCATTGGAGAAATGTAAATTGCATTTAATAAAAAAATTCCTTACAAAGCTACTTTATCCTAAGTAGTATTTGACAAATATTTTTTTTTGCAAAGAGCTTTTTGGTCTATTATTATTATTATTATTATTATTATTTTAAATCAAAACCCTTTGCCTAAGGGTAAGGCTATCGCCAGAGCCAAATCTAGTGTCAATGACAATCACCCAAGGACATGTGACCCCCTAGCAATGGTCGTGCAACCTTAGGCCTCATTGCTTGGGTTGTGATACCTGAGGTTGTGCGACCTAGGTGGTCATCTCACTACTTCATTCCCCTCTCACCAACCCTTCGCTAGTCCGATCTAGCCTCGCCAGTCGTCCTTTCTAAAAAATGATGAACAATAACAAGGGACAAAATTGAAAATTTGAATAATTGATGAAAGTAGTTTTGGAAGAATATAATTTGTTTCGATGGTTAGTCAAAAGCTGAAAGCTTAATCTTAGCCTAATAGCATTGGGCTTTCAGCTTTCTTTAAGGTTTCTTGAAGAAATTTACTAAATAGCCTAGCATTTCTTTAATGGGCTTTCGGCTTTGGGAAAGCTGAACCGAACCGAACGCGTCCAAGTAGTGTCAGATTTTGTAAGCCCAATCCATATCGGCCCATGCCCATGTCCGTGTCCGGGCCCGGCCCGGCCCGTACCGACCCGCGAAGCGGAAGACCGCCCCTATGTACACGCCGTGACGCGAGCGTCCAGCCCCGGTCAACTCCCCTCTTCGACACGCGCGGGCTCAGCGCGTCCTCTTCACGACCCTTTGCTTAAACCCAGGTAGTACGCCGACTTCTTACGGTGAAAAGAGAAATATCCCAAATCCCAAAAATCAAAATCCCGATTTCAGCGCCCCCCCGAAAAAGCAAATTTTAATCACACGCAAAAACACCCCATAAAAAGCCATTTAGATCTACTCAAAACTTGAATGAATGAATAATAAATAGATAGATAATAAGGAAAATAAAGAGAGGGGGGAAAAATACAGTAAGCGCACTACTGTATTTTTGAACAGTGGGAGATCAATTAGAAAGTGCATCCCAAAAAAAAAAATGAAAAAAATAAAAAATAAAAAAATAATTAAGAAAAAGTGGGGGAGGGGAGAGAAATTCCGGAAGAGAAAGACTTGCGAGGGAGAGAGAGCTGTTTCCATTGCCAGTCTCTTCTCTCTCTCTAACACTGAAAAACCAAGAAGAAGCCAAGCCCCTTTTCTTGAATTGGAAGCTGGGGGACGATGGGATCCATCCGCGGCACGGCCGAGCCCCTCTCAGGTACAATCTTGATCCTCCGATTCGCCCTCCCGTTGACCAAGTTTGAATCTTTCCACCTTCTTTGAGCTCGATCCGTGTGGTCCTCTGATGGGTCTTGACCGCCTGGGGCTGCGGAATTCTCGGGGTCGTCGTGGAGTGGGTGGGGAATTGCTGATTGGGTGTGTTGGATTCGATGCTCTAGAGCTCCGCTTAGGGTAGCTGTGTGCTCGATCGTTCGGTTTCTCGATGTCTGAGTGAGCTCCGATGATGGGCGATGTCGAGTCGAATCCGTTCTTGATTTGGAGGGGATCGCGTCGCCGGGGGGTCGAGTTTTCGCTTCGCTGCTCTTTCGTTTAGTGGCGATCGGCATCGGATGTTGAACTGTTGGGCTTTTGGTGGGATCAGTCAGTGAAGTTATCCCCTTTTTTATTCGACCCGTGCTATATAATTCAGGGATCCGTGATCTTTGGCTTGATGTTATGGTTCTTCTTTGAAACTGGGTGTGTTTCTGTTTTGGGTTGGATCCGACCATTCATGATCCTGTGCCTTGGAAAATGATAATTGGAATCCGAGGCTCACTGGAATGAAATGCCAGTTTGAGGTGGTTCTTTCCCGAATCGATTGTAGGAGGTTTACACTACGAAGGATGAGTTTATGATTTTCGATTAAATATTTCGACGTGAGCCCCTTCTTATCTTTTTTTTTTTTTGCACCATCATTTTAAGATTCGATAAACCATTCGAGGAGCTCTCTGTCTTTACTGTATTAGCGAACACTTTGCTTTCTCGGGTTGATTTTCTTTTTCTTCTTTTTTTGAGCTAAAAAAAACTAAAACGGCTCTTCTCCGTTATCGATCTCAAGATTTAGTGCAAGTTTCAGTACCTTGTTAATTCCATTAATCCTTGGCATGAGAAGTAGGCTGTATAAAGTATGCATTGCAGTTAGCTGGATCTGAAATTCTTCTTTGTATGTGCTAATAGAGATGAAGGTCAGGAGTATGGCTTTGGATGCTCCCCTGGTAAAATTGAGTTGAATGGAGAGAAATTTCGAAAGAGGGCCAATGAACCAGCAGAAGGGCCACGAACAGTTTCGATATGCAAATATAGATCCTCGAAATCCGGGGCTCGGCTCTACTAATCAGAGTTTCTTCCATGATCCAACGAGTACTATCAACACCAATATGCGACCTCCAGATTACAACATGTCTGCTGGAGCCAGACCAGTTCTGAACTATTCAATTCAGACTGGTGAGGAGTTTGCGCTTGAATTTATGCTCAACCCCAGGCAACAGCTCATTCCACCAGCTCAAAGGGATCCTAGTAGCACATCGGGCTATATGGATCTAAAGGGCATCCTTGGTATATCTCATACGGGTTCAGAAAGTGGGTCAGACATTTCTATGATCAATTCAGTAGAAAAAAGCTTTGTACCGGAATTTGAAAGAAAGAGCTCCTTGGCTAATGAAGAGAGAAATTACCACGAGTCCTTGCGGTCTGTACCAAGATCCACCTCGCGAGGTAGTAGTAGTAGACTCATTGATAGTTCCCTTTCGGGATCTGGCGATTGTACATCTGCGCGAGTGAAGTTCCTCTGCAGCTTTGGTGGTACGATTTTGCCCCGCCCAAGCGATGGAAAGCTTAGGTATGTTGGCGGCGAGACTCGAATTATTCGGATAAACAAGGATATTTCTTGGCAGGAACTTACGCAGAAAACTTTGGCAATTTGTAACCAACCTCACACTATAAAGTATCAACTTCCGGGTGAGGAACTTGATGCACTGGTTTCTGTATCTTGCGATGAGGATCTTCAGAACATGATGGAGGAATGTAATGTGTTAGAGGATAGAGGGACTCAGAAACCTAGGATGTTCCTTTTCTCCGATAATGATCTAGAGGATGCTCAGTTTGGCATCAGAAGCATTGATCGGGATGCCGAGGTCCAATATGTGGTTGCGGTGAATGGCATGGATTCAGGTTCTAGAAGGAATTCAATTGCTCTAGCAAGTGCCTCTGGCAATAACTTGGATGAATTAGTAAATCTAAATCTTGAAAGAGAAGCCGGTAGATTAGCTGGGGCTACGACTGATCCTTTCAGAGTAGATGCACCTACGTCCAGTGTTCAGTCTTCTCAAGCGGTGCCGACAAACTCAGCTAGCAATTATGAGTCTAATTCACACTCTTACCAGCGGCAGAGAGTTAATCATGGAGAAGCTAGCCAACATGCTTTATCTGCTCCTCAACATGCTGAGAGTTTCTCGGATTTGGAAGGAAAGGGAACTATTTCCTCATCTGTCCAGTTCTTACCTGGCCAAGGATCTACTTCTTCTAATTTCGTGCCACATGTGGATAATGTAAATGCAATTCCTCCCACTGTAAATCCAGTAGCAACGGGAGGTTTGAATGAAGAGCATTTAGTCAGTGGCCAGCGCGCACAGGATATAGAAGCGCCTGCGAGGGACACCAAACTGAAAAGAGACAGCTCAGGGAAGAAAACAAATGGACCAGATAAAGTTCAGCCCCTAGAGAAGGAAACTAAATTTGAGGAATTGAAAATGAAGAGAGAGGGCTCTATGCAGAAGATAGACGAGACTCAGATTGAGAACACTGTTTCCTCTAAACCCAGTGAGGGCCCTGTCACAGGATACACCCACCGGGAAGACGCGTCTGGTGCTAAACTGGCCCCTGAGCTAAAGAGTCCCTTGCCCAAGGCAGTAATTAAGAGGCCTCAGGAAACTGTACAGAGCTCAATTGACCCTGAAGATGCAAGGGAAGGGAAGAAGAATCATGAGGATGACCCCTTCTATGCATCGGGTGGAGCATTCATGGGTAATGGGGGATCTGAGGCAGATCCAACTGAGCTGGGCTACATAGAGCCACCTTCGATGCCCCAGCGAGTATTTCATTCTGAACGAATCCCAAGGGAGCAGGCAGAGTTGAGCCGTTTGTCAAAATCTGATGATTCTTTTGGATCTCAGTTTCTGATTACTCAAGCGCGGTCTGATTACTCACAGTCAACCGCAGAGGCAATTGAGAAGCTGCATGATGCAGACATGGCTTCTCAGGCTGAGCACTTTAAGCAACTTCCAAGGCATGTAGAATCTGCTTCTTCAGACAATTTCAATATGGACAGGCATATGGCTGAAGAGGTGCTTGAACCAATGCCGCAGAAAACTGAATCAAGACCTCTAAATTCTGCAGATGACCACAGAATGACCCAGGACAAAGAGATGTACAAGGAAATGATTGTCGGGGCTAAAGACGCAGCTGGTCCTCAACATCAAACATCAGGTCGAGTAATTCCTGGTTTGCACGCTGACAATTCATCCTTGAGGCCATCTGAATATCTCTGGGATGAAGTAACACCAAACAAGACCAGTGGAAAAACAACAAAGGCTCATGCACAGCCTTTGACACAGACTGTCGAGCCTTCAGTTAGCGTTAGCAACCCAGAGCATGGTGATATATTAATTGATATTAATGACCGTTTTCCTCGAGATTTCCTGTCTGATTTATTCTCAGTGGCAAGGCGTTCTGAGAATCTCTCTGATGTTAATCCTCTGCATAGTGATGGAGCAGGGTTGAGTTTGAACATGCAAAATCATGAGCCGAAGCATTGGTCTTACTTTCGAAACTTGGCTCAAGACGAGTTCGTTAGGAAGGATGTTTCTCTTATGGACCAGGATCACATTGGCTTCTCAGCTCCACTTGGAGAAAGCGAAGATAGAGCTCCCATTGACTACAGCTATCCGCCTGTAAAAGCTGATGGAGTCCATGTGGGTGGTATGGAACCCAGGCTTAACTTTGAGGAGGATATTACCCAAGTGTCATCTGGTGTCATTGGTACAAATGTGAGTAATGTCCATCCAGACTATGGCACTTCCCAGCCCAAGGGAACTGAAAGTATGTTGGATGTAATTCATCCTACTATACCGGAAATGGAATATGAGGTATACACAATTTAAGATCCATGAAAGCCACCAACTGGCAGCTTGTGAATGTCATACCTTTAAATGTATGATACTTTTTGTGAATTTTCAGGATGAAAAGTCAGAAGCTCCTAATATTGGTCAATCCATTGCCGATCTTTCTTTGGGTGACGTGGATATCAGTAGCCTGCAGGTATGATGCTTTTCTTTAGTTCTTCGATGAGATGCACTACAGAAAATATCTCATTTCTCCACTTGTGGTTTAATAGTAATGTCTATCTTAAAACATATCTTAGGGAATTTTTCTCAGGTCAGACTTGCTGGTTCCACCTGTTGCACTGAGAATTAGCTCCAGTCTTGTTGTTTCATTGTTAAACAACCTTTGCAGATCCATAACTAGATTTCATCACGTTTTGATCCAGTCAATCTGGTCAGTTCCTCATAGCTAATCATAAATAATTGACTAGATGATTGATAGAAGCAATATCCAAATTCCAAATCTGCCCCCTGTAGAATCTTCATGAAGTAGAATAAGTTCTTGGGAAGATCAGAGAAGAACAACTTCTTCCTCCGTAGGGATTGGGCATTAGTGGACATTTTTCATTCTTCACTTGGTCCTTATTAGTGTTTCCAAAGTCAACACCTCACCAGTTACCTTTGGAGTCGCACTCACATGGGCCTATAAGTTCACTTTCTTATATAAGATGAGTCTGTCAATAGTTTGATAGAAGTATATATAATTAAGCCAGTTCAATCGGATCACAGCTCGAAATGTTGAGGTAGAGAAAGCACCGATTTATTGGAAAAGACAAAGGAAAGGGGAAAGAATGGCACATGAGATGGAGCAGGGATTGAACCCCTGCCATATTGGGAAGTTGAGGGGATCTTTACCACTTGGACATAGCACTTCCTCATTTAACAAGCGCAAGTTATTTTGTTTTGGAGAAACAACTGACCTCACTAACTGATTTGTCAAAAGAGGGAGCTTAATGTGCTTGCCTCACACAACGTGCTTTACTCAACTTTTGTTTCAGCTGCCTGCTATTCTAAGTATAGATATGTGAGTATCTTATGACGTTATCAAAAGCTGAACCCACAGTTCAAATGAATTTTCTTCGGTTGCACTGATTGGATAAACCACAAAAACCTCCTCAGTTTTTCTTCTGGTCTTGTTTCAAAGCATTGAGATATTTTTCTTTATAGTATTGGCTGCTGAGGGACATCTTTATAGTTCAGATCATTATTATGGTTTTTTTTTTTTTTTTTTTTTTTTTGGGACAGAAGATAGGAAACTATGGCTGCTTTTGTAATTGAAGGGAAAACAGAGATTGCTTTTTCGGAAAATTTATTTCAGTCTGAAGTATTATGAATGTTCAGTTCCAACAGTTGTATTTATTCTAATTCAGGCAAATCTGTTACTTGTTATGTTGTTTGCTAATCCTGCTATGATAACGTGATAGAATCCAATTCTGCCAGAATACTGTAGACGGAAATTGAATATTTTACATGCAAGCCACACTAACCTTTTCTTGTTATTGTGAACATTCATATGTTGAAGGATCAGTTTTTGCTTATCTTCTCCATGCAAGTGGAATCTTTGTGAATATTGTCTTCAATTTGTTCCAGAAGGTGTGAAAGTTGAATGCTGGTGGGGAATTATTTAGGTGCTGAAATAGAGTATCCATATATCTTGAAGTTCAATGAGATGACTATAAATTGAGTGGACGTTAATTTCAGTTCTGTTGCTAATGTCATCTCTCAAAACTCAGTCTACTAGTATGGACGTTAATTTCAGTTCTGTTGCCAATGTCATCTCTCAAAACTCAGTCTACTAGTTTATCACCATTAGCAACACTATGATATAATTTGTTACATTAACATAATGGCATATCATTATTGTTAAGCAAATTACTAGCTGGCAGTTTAGACATCTATAATGCTTATTCCTGTGTGAGCATCACTAATATAATGATCAGAGTGTCAAAATTCTCCGTATAATCTACAGTTTTTGTTGTCGGAGAACATACTCTTTCTTCGAACAGAAAGAAAACCCTGGCGTTTGTCAATGTTTATTGATACTTTTATTTGGCACTGTATCAGATTATAAAGAACGAAGATCTGGAAGAACTGAAAGAATTGGGTTCTGGCACATTTGGGACTGTTTACCATGGGAAATGGCGTGGAACGGATGTTGCAATAAAGCGCATTAAAAAAAGCTGTTTCACTGGTCGTTCATCAGAGCAGGAGAGATTGGTGAGCATTCTCTTGCTTACTAGTCTGTTCTTAGTAGCTACACTTTCTCGTCTGTGATTTTTATGCCCTTAACAAGGGAGAACAGGGAGAACAGGACATCTTGTCTTTTTATTTCTACATTCAAAATAATTATGTCTTATTATTCTTTTAGACAGTGGAGTTCTGGAGGGAAGCTGATATTCTCTCAAAGCTTCATCATCCCAATGTGGTGGCATTTTACGGGGTTGTTCAGGATGGCCCAGGAGGAACACTGGCTACAGTGACTGAATACATGGTTAATGGTTCTCTAAGACATGTTTTGCTTTGTAAGGACAGGTAATCCAAATAAACATTTGTAAGGTTTTCTACACTGTTGCACTGGTCAGAGGGAGATATAATTTTTTACCATTCTTCTCAATGTTTTGTGAACACAGGCTGCTTGATCGTCGTAAGAGGATTATCATTGCTATGGATGCAGCATTCGGAATGGAATATTTGCACTCAAAGAACATTGTACATTTTGATCTGAAATGTGATAACCTGCTCGTCAACCTGAAAGATCCAGCACGTCCCATTTGCAAGGTGATTTAATAAGTTCAGCTCAATATTCATGAGGTTCATTTAGTTTGATGAAAGAGGTTTATATCAGTTGGTTGGCTTAACTTGTGCAGGTTGGTGATTTTGGCTTGTCAAAAATCAAAAGGAATACTTTGGTTACTGGTGGCGTCCGGGGAACCCTTCCATGGATGGCACCTGAGTTGTTAAACGGTAGCAGCAACAAGGTCTCTGAGAAGGTATGGGTGCAATTTTTCCGCTGTTCATCAATCGGACTTTGTCCAGCAAATTGTCTACTTTACCTCCCAAAGAGGATATCTGGGCTACACTTACTGTGCTTTTATATCCTAGTTGATTACTTTACTCATTAAACTTTAAGAAGAACCTTGGTCCAGTAAGGACTCTTATTCAAGTTGTAAAGTCCATCTTCACCAAAACTTGTTAGAAACGTCAATGTTTCGACAAATATGAGCTTGCATGATTTTGTTGGGTGCTTTAGACCTTCTGTACCGAATAAGTTTCCTACTGTCTGTTTGCTTTCGAAGTCTCACAGCAGGGACTTGTCTCTCTTGTTCGTGATGTCTTTCTTTCTTGTTTTCAATCATGGACAGGTTGATGTCTTCTCCTTTGGCATTGTCCTTTGGGAGATTCTCACCGGCGAGGAGCCTTATGCCAACATGCATTATGGAGCCATTATAGGTGTGTGGAAGTGGAATATGTATATCTTGCATATGACTTTCTATAGAATGTTTACTGGCTTAGCTCTGAATATCACTTCTAAGTTGATTTGGGAGCGCCTTGCATGGGTTGAGAGTGGTGGTCCTCTGTGTAGCTCTGTGTTGGTATAGGAGACTCCCATCATATATAAATTTCACTTTCTGTAGACCTTTGTCGCGGAGAATGTTTAATTCTTCGAGACGAGACACTGAGAAACCAATATGACATCATATTTTGTAGTTTGATGGGCTCTGTGGTATTTGCAGGTGGAATTGTAAATAACACGCTGAGGCCCCCAGTGCCAAACTATTGTGATCCTGAATGGAGATTGCTAATGGAGCAGTGTTGGGCCCCGGATCCTGTGGCCCGTCCATCCTTCACAGAGATCGCTCGACGCCTGCGTGCTATGTCCACATCCCAAGCCAAACCACCTACAAACCAAGTCTCCAGGTGATGGATATCGAAGATTGAAAACTCGGCCTCTTTTTCTTTTTGGTTGTTACCATTATTAATCACCATTTGTAATGCCACGAGGTGTTTATAGTGGGGACTCTACAGAAAAGTGTGTATTGTACGGGAAGCAGAGATGGCCTTTGTTCAAAATGCCGGACTGTTGGGTATTAAAGGTGTGTGCATGGCTTGAATGTGTAATTAGACCTTTGGAGAAACCATTCTCTGTACAACTATTATTTTTGTTTATAGTAAGTACAGTTGTGAAATAAAATTATACCCATTTTGCCTTTTACCCTCTCGTTCAAGGTCCATGTTACTACAGCCGTGACGCATCACTTCCATTGCAAGTTATTGACAGGCAGTGGTATTGCAATTCTAAGACAGAAAAAACAGTCACCATCTCAATCAACATGGATGAGTTTCTGTTTTGCACCTGACCCACCTAACTCAATAAAGTCGTTCGAGACACAGTGATGGCTGTAATCTTCAGTTGCAACTTGCAACAGACAAATTGGTTTGAGTTTTATAATACAGTGAAGCAGAACTTGTGATCTGTGTGACCTGACTCAGGATGGCAAATTATAATGTCCGGTGAGCCCTGACTGCGAAAAATCTTTTTACAGTTGAGCATATCTAATGAAACTACGGGTAATTGGTCCAAACGACAACATGGATTTTTCTGTATTAGTGCTTTAGGATTTTTGAAAAGCCTATGTTCGAAATGCTCATCACTTGAAAGGTTAGCGCTGAGAATGTTATTTACCCATCACATTGCAAAAGAATTATCATACATAAAATATCTGGCCAACATTCAAGAGACTCTCATGAGGAACATTAAAAATCGCACTATTTTCCCTGCAGATCTTCCTGAGGAATGCATATACATAATCAACAGTAATCTTCTTGTAGAATCTGGATTCCCTGCTCGCCCTCACAACCGTATTACCCAATATGTGCACCACCCCTGCATCTCTACAACTAGTTAAAAACTCTAATTCATCTGTTTCAGTACGGTTGCCCACCTGTCCAGACGACATCGTCATACTATTCGGCCGTGACGGTGGAGATCTTTCTGGCATGATGGAGTCCATTGATGAAATCGTGAGGTCCACATCGGAAATAGTAGTTTTGGCGTTCTTAGACAGAAAGGCATCTCTCGATTTCTCAGTTTGCTGACCATATATGCTATAATCATCTGAGTCCGAACACCCTTCCATCATGGACTCAAGCCGAACGAAGAGAAAAAGACTATCAAAGAGCTTCCTTTCAAAATCATCATCTTTCTTACGAAGGTCTTTGTATCCATACCTTGCAACGCAGCGGAACATGTGAAAATTCTTGGGTCCAATCCGCTTCACGAGGAACCTCTCTTCTTCAGGAACCATGTACACCGGAAGATCTTTAATACAGACAAAAACTACAACAGAATGCATGGCTGGAAGGTTAGTGATGAAGTGGGAAAAGATGCGAGGCACCCCACTTGCAAGTTCTGTGTATACAAGCCCAATGCCGGGGACTCGGACCAGTCCTAAGCTGGGGCCCAGCCCAAGAATCCAGGCCATCGAAACCCGACTATGCATCTCAAACTCATATCGCTTGACCGTGCCGTAGTGCCAAACATACATGATCAGAAGAAATGCTGCAGCAATAACTAGTGGAACCCACCCGCCCTGATTTATTTTGAAGAGCACGGCAGAGAAGTAAGTACACTCCACTATTAGTGACAGGCCAGTGAAAAGTAGGACGAGAAGCCAATGGCAGTGCCACACTAAAATCATAATCAGAACCATGAGGGCCGTGGTTGCCAGCATAACTATTACAACAGCTGTCCCTGTCATAGAATGTGAAATAGAAATTAGGAGATATGAGGTTGATGCAGGTAATCGATGTCTATAACATTAAATTCAAAGGGAGTCATAGAGTTCCTCCCACGGAAATTGCCACACTAGGATCACTTGACCATCTCTACTACCATTCACCCAAGCAAGGTCAGCAAATAATAAAGATGGGACAGAAGGGCTATGACACCAGGCTCCAGATATCGTTTTTCAGTAGCTTGCCAGCTCAATTTATAGCTTTAGCATGCTAAGGAACACTTAAAAGGGTGACCAGTCTACTCTTCCAGGTACATGATTGACTCTACTATCTTATACCCAGGACTATGCTCCTATCTCTTTCTGGTTTACTTCTGGGGCAGCATTATTAAATTCTACAAGACAAAACACCTAAATAAGAGAAAATTGAGGTTTTGTTATTCAGATCATTAACACATCTGGGTATTTTACAAAAGAAACTATCTGGTTGAGGGTAAGGCTTACCATATGCATTTCCAATTTGACTTTTGTTTTCAAAGCCAGCAGTGACGGCAATGCAGAGGATCATCAAAATCCAGTTTATATCAGGAATGTATATCTGTCCAAGAAAATTCTTTGATGTATGTATGACTCTGACCCTAGGAAAGCAGCCTAGTGCGAGTGCCTGCTTGATTATTGAAAACGTAGCAGAAATCGTGGCCTGGCTGGCAATTATAGCAGCTAAAGTTGCGATAACGAATACTGGCCAGTATATGCTATCTGCAAAATAAGAAGTAATCAACCTACATAGGGATGGCTTTGCTTCCCAAGAATATATTATAAATAAAAATATTTGCAAGTGCAATGTCTTCGCACAAATAAAATAAACCATTTGTGAAGGAAAAGAAATTTTGAAAAATCTTGAAATGCATAAAAGAGATTTGTTGACCGATAAGCTTCCACTAGAACATGATTTAAACAATGATATTAAGAAGTAATCAACCTACAAGGGAATGGTTTTGCGAATATATTATAAATAAGAATATTTGCAAGTGCAACATATTTGCACAAATGAAATATACTATT
This sequence comes from Eucalyptus cladocalyx, assembly GCA_017140615.1. Classification (NCBI taxonomy): domain Eukaryota; kingdom Viridiplantae; phylum Streptophyta; class Magnoliopsida; order Myrtales; family Myrtaceae; genus Eucalyptus; species Eucalyptus cladocalyx. Next base: position 641,642 of record CM029519.1, read on the forward strand.
TGCCAAGGAAAAGAAATTCTGAAAATCCTGAGATGCGTAAAAGACGAGTGCAGTATCGTTGACCAATAAGCTTCCGCTAGAACATAATTTACACAATACACAAACAAAAAGGACCTTAGCCATTACAGCTGCCACGTGATCCAAACGATACATAAACTCTCTAGATGCATAAAAGAGGAGAGCACTTTTGTAGACCAATAAGCTTCCACTAGAATATGATTTAAACAATACACAAACAAAAAGAACCTTAGGCATTACAGCTGCAACGTGATCCAAACATTACAGAAATTCTCTTCGATTTGGCCATAAATGAGTAGAAAAATGAATTCTGCGGATATGCACATTTCCATGCCTCGTGTCTCATTTCTATGCTTGGGGGATTTTAATTAACTGTTTTTGTATCATAACCTTCAGAAAATGCCTCCACTGATCATACAATTGTCACCACTTCCTTGTTATATCAAAATAAGTCCACTTGAAAAAATAACAATTGAAAGAAAGCTATCAGTTCAGTTCAGTTCAGAAACTGAATGAAGTGGAAGACACACTTACCAATTCCTATGTGGTGATTAAGGTCATTTACAATTAACTTTACCTCCGCAGCCAGTGGTTCAAACAATAGTCAAAAAGTGACACCTTAGTAAGTACACACATTTGAGAGGAAGGGAATAAAATCAAAGAACTATGTGCATCTTTTTGTTTAATCTTTATTTTTCCCCCTCATGAAGTGGTGTCAGATGCATAACCTCCAATGTAGTAAGACCATCTCTATTGCTAATACAAAATACACTACCGATACTGATGGAACCAGCATTATCCTTGTTCAGAGGTATCATTTCTCAATTGCTGAAAAATCAACAGAGATTACACATAAGTAGCTTGGTAGCAAGATAATGCAACTAAATCATGTTTTACCCGCTATCAAATTAAGCTTTAGTTGACATGGAACAGAGGCACCCAAAAGGAGGACTCTCTTAGTGACAGTCCTCTTTTGCTTGAAATTCTTAAGCCATAAAAAACTTTGATAAGATAAACATGTTAAATCAGCAAATAGATCAACTGGTTTCAGCTCTTTCATGTCATAACACATGCGAACATTGTGATGAGCCATCTCCGGCCAAAACTGAACAAGTACCTGGGATAGATTTATAAAATGCATCAATCACGTGGTCCTCGTGCTTCATTAGATAGGCCGCTTGCCCAGAATAGGCTAAAAGAAGGGAAGGAAAGACAACAACTGTAAAAGCAATCTGTATGGCCAAAACTGGAAAATGGCCAAGATCAGCATAAAGAGCCTCAGTCCCTGCAACAATAATCACAAAAAAGATAAGCACGACTCCACTAAAAGCTTTTCATTGAGAAAGAGGTGAATCCAACCTGTGATACAAAGCATGACGCCTCCGAGTGAGGTCCAACGATCTTTTCCTCCACGTTTGAGGTATCGATATATGTAAGCAGGAGAAAAAGCCCGAAGAACACCCGCATCATATTTCCAAATATTATAGATACCAATTCCTCCAATTAAGAGGAACCAAAGAAGCACAATGGGTGCAAAGAGCCAACTAACTTTGTCCGTTCCATAGTGTTGCATGCTGAACAGAACTACTAATACTACCACAGCAACAACCACGACTACTTCTGCACCAGAGGAAAAGAACTAAGTGAGTACATAGAAATAATCAAAGGTTCTTATCTGCCAAAAAGTTTAGATTCTTGGGGATATACTCACTGCTGCTAACATCGGGATGGTTTACCTTGATTCCTCCAGCTGCAGAAAGAACTATTCCATACTGTATTGTTAGAATTATCTTAAGCAAATACAATCAGATAAAGAGAAAACAAATAATGCCAAAAGACATCACTGCTTACCAAAAACAAGTTGTTCACAGAAAAACAAAACCATCTATGACACATCTCGGGCAGGGAAAAAAGAAATTAAGGATGGAAGATGCAAGTGATAATTGTCCTATCTGTTCATCCCTTAGCAAGCAATTTGCAGTTTTCTCCATTTGAAGGTCATCTCATCAAAAGTATGACAATTTAACCATGCAGGCTTATTTCATTTTTTGCCTGAAAGAGCACATGGGATTTCCGTCACTCACATGGACCATCACAACTCAAATCTCCACCAAAGATTTGAGAATACCAACAACAGTTACGTGATTGACAATATCGATGGACTGAGCATGAACAGTGCATCATCAAGAAAGATTTACATTGGTATTCCACAGATTCTAAGTATTTTAAAGATCTCTTAGATTAATTAACTCCATTTGAAATGTTCTTGAAAAATAAAACGTGCAAAGCTACAACCTAAAAGACTTCATACAAGAATCTAGTTGAGGCACTGACTCTTCAGGTCACAACTTCTTGTTACACCTAAAAACCAAACAACACACACATCAGTTTCTCGTCCACCGGTCGCATATTATCGTTGCTATTGACTAAACAAACATAATATGCTACTCCTAATGTTTCGGTTGATAACCAATATTAATCAGAAGAGAAATTTATTAAGTAGGGAAATTAAATGCACCATGTATAGCTGACATCTATATAAAGATATGAATAACTGGTACCTGATATAGCTGGAGTAAGAATTCCATCCCCAATCACCATGCATGTGCCAACAAGGACGAGAATAAGTAATGCATTCTTCCTCGAAGGACGTCTTTCCAACCAATTCTTGGTCTTAGCCGCAAACGACTGTTCATGGAATGCGGAACGACTGTAAGTCGTCAGCTCCTCATCAGTTCGATGTTGGTTGGGAATAGTTTTTATTTTCGCATGTCGACAAAGCAAGGAGTAAAGAGCAAATGTTCCACCTATGCCATTAGGACAAAAGTTACGCCTTGACAAATCCTATGAGTAAAACCTACATCACAAGCACAGGCATTTACAGTTTTGGTTGGTGAAGCTCAATATGAAAATTTTGGGTGAGACTCTCCATGTTGCTAGAAGAATTTGATTATGCAAAAGAAACAAAAGCTACTGATTTATGGACTGTGACGCTTTCATCAACATAAGGTGTAGATTAACATTTTATGCATCTGAGAGATTCCAAAAAGATACATAAGAAGAAAAATTGAAGGGGTAAGTACAGAAGGGACATGAGTTTACCTTGACCATTGTCATTAGCTCTACAGACAATAAATACATATTTGATAAGTGGGATAAGCGTCAGAGAGTATATAATTAGAGAAAGAGCTCCCATAACATCCTCCGGATCCTTAACTCCCTGCGGGAATGTATTATAGAAGACATACAAAGGAGACGTGCCCAAGTCTCCATAAACAACCCCAAGACTCTGGAATGAAAGCCGAAGAAGCAACAGAGCAGAAAATTTCTGAAAAAATGGAGGAAGTATTGAGCACACAATTAGATTCGAATGATTGTTAGCCCCTAACCTGACAGGTCACCAAATATACCAGATCATTATTAGTACCTGCCGAATGTAACGTAAAAGCACAATTACGAAGTACCACAGCCATAACACGTTGCAAATATTGACATAGAGCCATAACATATTGTACAGGGGACACAAAGTCATGATCTGAAAATTTACATCAAATGAATTTGCAGTAACTTAAGCTTTACCAGAAGGAAATCACTGCCTCATAAAGAAGTATTGAATGCTCAAACTTGGCCTATGCAAGAAGAGAGAGAGAGAGAGAGAGAAACAATACCTTCTCTCTGTACATGTTTCTCAGCCTACCAGCCTCCTCATCCATGGGCTGATCAAGCTTCTGATCCAAAACCCACATACTTCCCCTGTTATCACTCTCTTCATCAATTTCAGTTCCCGAATTCATGTCTGAAACCGATTTCATACAATCAAGTTCGCCCCTTTCCACTCCAATCGCTTCTTCAAATACACGGACAATCGATGGCAGCCGCCCAAATCCAAGTATCTAAAAACTAACAACCAGGCCAACTGGAACTCTAGAAGCGCTGACCTTTCACTCGAGTTTAACGCTAGAATTGAATCAGCAAATGCATGCAAATACACCCAGAAAAGTCGACCCACAAATCAAGAGGCCGAATCACCACACGCAATGCAGTAATCTTGGCTGGAACTGAGCACCTGCTCTACATCTAATTTGGAAAACAGCAGGAACACCGCGCATGAACAATCGGAGAGCTAACAAAAGCAGAAGATTCAAAGTCATAACGAAGACCCACCAAGGGAATCAACACAGGAGCGACATCAAAAGGGCCAAACGGACCAATCAAGAACAGACGAAGGAAGCAGGCATGCAAAACCTCAATCCCCGAAACAATAAACCAGAAGAAGGCAAGAAAAGGAGGGGAGAGAAAAGATTGCTCTTTTGCATCAAACTGAACTACCAAGCAGTCGGCTTGACCGTGCCTACACCTCGGTAGCTGAATCAAACCATAAAAAAGAAAGAAAAGGAACCAAGTTCACAACATTTCAAGCATGCCCAAAGACACAGTCAGCTTTCAAGAAAAGAAAAAAGAAGAGGAATCAAGAAAAGAACAGATGGGCAGTGAAAGTAAGCTCGGGCGCCCCACTTGCGAAAAAACCCGTGAAAGAAATTCCACCAGAAAGAGTTTGCCAGAACTTGGCAGACAAAGACTGAATTAGGTAGACGAAGAACCTGAGAGAGAAAGAGAGAGAGAGAAATTTCTTTATCATTTCTTCCAGACCGGCATCGTAGGATTGGTGATACAGTGTTGGATCTACGTGCACCCATAATTATAATATTGAAAGACATCTTTTTTGTCTTAAATTAATGTTGTATGGAAGTATAAGGATGTGAACACCTTTTGTTGCTATTAGCATCGGGGGATTCACTGGGCTGCTATCATCTGGGGAAGGTGATGTGCCATTTCTTTGCTTTTTCTGTGTAATGGGTCAATTCACGATGGAAACACATCTTCTTAATTTCGAATTTTCCTCGATTATCTCATCAAGATGCATGTATAAGCCCTATTAGAAAGTTCTATATCAATATTCAAATTGATTTATAACTTATTAACTTAAATTTTTGAGTGACTGCATATCTAGTTGAATAAATTGATTAGGTCAGGCTTTGGCTCTCTCTTTGACAATCTTCTCTAGACTTCTACCGCTCGCTCCCAACAATTGATGTCTACCCTCATAATTCGATCCGAAGGGATGAAGATGATTTAAATTGAGATAAATTAATGTAGAACGATACTTGAATTAAATGAGAGAAAAACCAACACTTACTCACAATTGAGGGTGCAATTGTTGAGATGAACATTTAATTTCCGTTAGGAAGTCCCACATTGAAGAATTTGTGTGGTGTGGAGCCGTTAGTGTATTGAGGTTGATTTATAACTATAACTCGGTAATTTAAACTTTTAAGAGATGTGAATTTAACTAAATAAGTTAATAGGTTTGGATTTGAACTCTTTCTTGAGAATTTTTCTAATGAAAGGTTTTGTACTTTTATCATACTCGTCCAACATTTCTCACCCTAGAAAATCAGAATCGGTCAATTTTCTTGCAAGCCACACAAGGAAACAAAGAAAAACCTGAAAAAAAAAAACAAAAGAAGGCCAAACATTTCCAAGGGTAACAAAGACAATTTGAAACTTACCTAATTATGCAAAAGTGACATATTTTCACAGATAACACGTTTTCACCGATAAAAATGTGGGACATTTCCTTTCTCTATCAAATACATAGAAAAGAAATCCATCTATATATCTCAATCGCTGAGTCATATCGTGAGCGTAATCTATAGAAAAAGGAGTATTGAATATGTATTAGGTCAATATTTCGAGATGTGTGCATATTTATATAATAATTGCTTAGCAATCACCCAATGATGAAACCTTATACTAAAAAATAAAAAAAATCCTTATTTTATTGCACACGTGATCCGCTGCTCCTGAACGTTTTTAATGTCCTGCCCTTCCAATTAAAAACTTCATCACGTCCCTCGCTGGGGATTATCTTCCCCAATAATTTATTATAGGAACTTAGAAAACATTCAAGCTGAGATTTTAAAATGCAGAAAGAATACAAACTTTTTTACAACGTTTGCCCGCAAATTTCGCTTGATTGTGATATTAAATTCTTTAAGAATTAGTCAGAGTCAAAAGGAGGCTTGGCTTGATAATAGGGTTTTGTCAAATAAGTTCCTTGAGGGCCTTAGATTAATTCCAGCGTTAGGAGATTGAGAAGAACACGCTTCCGCTTCAGATAGCAATGGATACCATTTTAAAATAAGTTTTTACAACTAACAACAAGTACCGCCCAAACTCACTTTTCAGTAAAGAGCACCCCAGGAGAGCACTTATGCAATAAATGAAGAAGGGACATTACAAATGTCATTATAACGACTTCTTTTTATGATATGCACATAATTGAAGGCGATAAGGAGATAACCGCTTAGCAAATATATTGATTGCGAACATGACTTCAACTATATATTAGACCTATTAATTGTGAATATTGCTTCTTTTTCTCGATTATGCATTCCAAATTATTCATCCAACTTAGCGAATTTCACCGAATGGGAAGCTTTTTATATAATAAAAAGCAGGCAATAGGTTTACAAATATTCCGAGGAGCAAGTACAGGAGCAAGTACAGGCTGTTCAGCGGAACTCGCTTAATCTTAGACCAAAGATTAGATGCGCAGTGCTCGAAATTTCCATCCGAAAGTCAACCACAAGTGAAATAGTTGACCGGGCTTGTGTTGCACGTGCTTATCATTTGATTACTAGGGTTTGCATGTTGGTGGAATGGATGAACTTTTTCAGCTTTAGGACTTCGTTACATCCCAATCGCGACGGACGTGGGCCGTTCATGAGACGTTAAGTCCTCATCCTACGTGCGGTGCAGCTGCGCCTCTTCTCTGGTTCCCCACTTTTCAGCAACCTTTTTGGGTGACACGAAGGGTCGCCATCGGATCGAGCGATGGCTGTCGTTGGTTGCCGATGAAGACAAGCCGGGCCTCTCGAGATGGCAGGGCCGAGTCTTGATTGGCGCCAATCGAGATCCGACGGGTGTTCAGCAGAGAAGTGAGTCAATCACGGACAAGTTGCATTATCTATCCACTTTTACTCGATTTATGGATGAAGTAGATGGTTGACGTGAGGGGTGTGATGTGCAGGCTATTCCCCAAAACAACGTTACTATACATATCAATAACTGTATCGATCTTGTGCGATAGACATTCTACATTGCAGAGCTACTTCTGATTGAAGGGAAACCATTTCAACAGCAAAATAACTTCTTCTTCTTCTTCTTTTTGGAAGTTTGAGATGTCCATGCTTTCCATTAATGCACGACATATGCTGCCCACCGACTTTTTTTTCTTTGGAAAAGTCATAATTGTTTCCTATAGTTTTCCAAAAGGAACATGTGCTACATTAATAATGTGTCGCTGAAGTCCAATCACTGAATCTACAGAAGCACAATTCTCCCTAATATTATGGAGATGGCGTGTTGCTAAAGTTCAATCGATGAAATTCTATTTATTAGGATATACATGTAAATTGAGTTAGAGAAGTTTCATATCTATTTCCACTACTTAAAAGTCCAGGCTTTGCCTTGAATCATCATAAACCTGAAATCTTTCACGTATAAGATATCTAAAGATTAAACTATAGCATTATTACCAAAATTATCTAAAGCCATGGTGGTCAAATGTATGTATTTGTCAGATTAATCAGCTTTTTTTTTTTCTAAAAGCACATGTCAAAATGGAAGCTCAAGGAGAAGAACGACTAGTGACATGGGGAAATAGCCTCTTCTTTAAGCTATTCTAATTAAAGTCAACTTTTTCCTGCTTAGTCAATGTTGTGGCTCACAAATGTTAGTTGGATGGCATCCCACTCATCGCCAGATGTGTAATTTTAAAATCCACGCTGGCGGCTGGCTGGTGCTGTAGCACTGCAATGATGTTCTCAGCGCCGTGATTTCTGCAGAAAATGAAAGGCCCTTCCCCATCTTGTTGGAAGAAATCATGCTTTCAGAAGCTCAGATCAATTCGGAATCGATGCTGGCATGTCGACACTTAACTATTCTTGGTCAAAAAAGCTGCTTGGATAAAATTTACGTGAGTATTTACATGACCGCGATCCTTTTTAAAAAGGGGTAAGCAAAAAAAAAAAAAAATCGAATTCAAAATCGGCTCGCTCTCAGAAGTTTTAGATTTCAAGTGTGAACCCGCTCACCTAAATTGGACCGCACCGATAATTCATTTTAATTCTTATCATTGCAATATGGTAATTGTCCACAAAAAGGTTTTTATACCTTGTTCTCTTGTTCGTCCCAATTTTGCCCTAATTGCATAATTGCCCATCTCTCCGCTCACGCCTGGTCGCTCAAAAATTATCCATCTCGCTTCTCATGCTCAGTCACTCAATACCTCTCGTGGCTTGCTCTAGGCACTAGCAGCCTTAGTCGTTGCTCACAACATGAATTGCCCTTCTCGTAGCCTTGCTTGTTCACAAGTCACGACGCTTGTCGCTCCTCTTGCAACCTCGCTTGTCATTTCTTTCTCTAGTGAATTCGAAATCCTAATTGCCATGTGCCTCTTTTCTAGTTTCTTCACTCAAGTCTCACGTCTCTCTCATGCAACCCTGTCCGCCGCTTATGATGCTAGTTGCTACCTCTTTTATTTCGCTGTTTTTGCTTTGTAAGTACTGTGGTGCTTATCAATGATGGTTGTCGATGAGAAAATACGAACTAACGTGCTGTAATGCAAAAGCAAGAATACTCATGGTTGGTTCCTGAACTCACTCGGGAGCCGGTGGATTGATTCCCAAATAGGTCCAGGAACTGGTGGGCAATTCCTGGTTCCTAGTTTGTTGTAACGGCTTTTCATGGCTAGTTTTCGATTTCAAGGTTACCCCAAAATTGATCACTCCTACTTTCAATCCTTTAAGAAAACTGACTCAAAAAATTGCTCTTTCCAGGATGGAAATTGGTTCCGAAACTGAATCGAGTCACTTGAAAACCGATCCAAGGACCGAGTCGTCGAGCAAGACAATCTTGACGGATCTTCGCACGTTTCCGAATTGACTGGAACCGCGTACACCATAGATTTTGGAGCCAAACAAGTGGGAGCGACGTAGTCAGCAGACGGGAGGGCCGACGTCTACCCTGCAGACCTACTTCTGGTTGAAGGGAAACCATTTCAACAGCAAAGATTTCAGACGTCCATCCTTTCCATTAATGCACAAGATATGCTGCCCAACGACCTTTTTTTTTCCTGTTCAAAAGTCATAATTAGTACCTATATTTTCCAAAAGGAACATGTGCTGCATTAATAATGTGCATCGCTGAAATTCAATCACTGAATTTGCTGAAGAACAATTCTACCTATCACTATGGCCTTTTGCTAAAGTTCAGTCGATGAAGTTCTATTTGTTAGAATATACGTGTGAGTTATGTTAGAGAAGTCTCACATCAGAGATCAATGTGGTGTTGAGCAACTAACATATCCTAATTGGTAGGGGTTAACATAGTTTCAAGGTAGAACCCGTAACTTGAAAAATGGACTAGTAGAACCTGTTGGTTCTAGGTTCCAAAAATTGGAGAACCTGTTTTAATGGATAGGTTCTAGGTTTTAGATTGATGGAATTTGTAACTTATAATCTAGAACAAGTTTTTTTATTTTTTTTATCTATATTTTTGCGCAATCTTACATTATTCCATGACATTCGATCATGAGTGTAAAATTTAAAACAACTTTTTGTATTCTTTTATCAATATCTCCGTGTGATCTTGTATCATTCCATGGCATTCAATCATGAGTGTGAAATCTAGAACAACTGGTTTGACCTTTCATTTTATGACTGAAAGTTTTACTTCACTAAAGTTTTTTTTTTTTTTTATGTCTAAATATAAGTTATGGTCATTGAATTGTAGCGGTAAATAATAGTCATCATATTACAATTGTTCAATTAATAATACATGTGGAACTTCGATAGACCTTGAAACTTATGATAGAGTAGTAACTAAGTTTCAAGATATATAAAATAGGTTCCAGATTCCAAAAAGGAACCCGTTTTAATGGGTAGGTTTCAGGTTCTAATGGAACCTGTACGGAATCTAGAATTGCTCACCCTTGCTAATTAATTTATAATTCATTAATTTAAGCTTTTGAGTGAAGATTGATCTAATTAGATATATTGATGATCTCGTATTTAGGCTTCCTCTTGCTGATTTTTCCAAAAAAAAAATCGAACTTTTGTTGCATGCTCTCAGCAAATGATATCATCCCAATGCGTGTTTATATGGCAGACTTCTGCCATACATATTCCCAACACTATTTCCACTAGTGAAGAGCTCGGGCTTTGCCTTTGGTCATCATAAAACTGAAATTTTTCTCGCATAATATATCTAAAGATTAAACTATAGTTTTCTTACCAAAATTACCAAAGCCGTAGTGATCAAATGTATGTATTACTTAGATTAATCAGCTTTTTTTCTAAAAGCACATGCCAAAATGGAATTTCAAGGAGAAGAACGACTAGTGACATGGGGAAATAGCCTTTTCTTTAAGCTATTATTATTAAAGTAAACTTTTTCCTGCTTAGTCAATCTGATTCGTTTCTTGCAAAGACTAGATTAGGCTGACCATGTTAGTTGGATGGCATCCCGCTCATTGCCAGATGTATAACTTAAAGACCACGTTGGCGGCTGGTGCTGTTGCACCAGTCTATCGCAGAAGAATTCAGCAACCTTGATTTCTGCACTAAATGAAAGGCCCTTCCACATCTCTGTTGGAAGAGATCATGGTTTCAGACGTTCGGATCAATTTGGAATCGATTCTGGCATGTCGACACTTACCTATTCTTGGTTATAAAAGGTGTTTCGGAAAATTACGCAGGAGTATTGATGCGAGAACGACCCCTTTTAACCAGGGGCAAGCAAATAAAAAATCGTCCGAATTGAGAACTAGTCCGTTTTGGGAGGTTTCAAGTTCCAGATGTGGACTCACCAAAGCTGGACCATTCTGGGAGGTTTCAAGATCTGGGTGTGGACCCACTCACTTGAACCAGCCCGCACCGATCGTTCTTTTTAATTCTTATTATCACAAAATGGTAATTGCCCATGATCGGGTTTTTTTGCCTTGTTCTCTTAATTCCATGTATCGGTCGATTCAGCCCAATTCCTCTCGATCTTGCCCTAATTGCGAAATTGCCCATATTTGGGCTCACACCCGGTTGCTTAGAAATTGCCCATCTTGCCCCTCATGCTCAATCACTCAGTACCTCTTTGCAACTTGCTCTGGCCACTCGTAGCCTTGTGTCACGGTCCGTGAATCCTCCCGTACTCGTGACACTTGTGAGTAGCGCTTGGGGTTATCTGGTGAAGAGTGTGAGGCAGAAGGGGTAGAACACAACCTGGTCCGTGGGAGTGGCGTCGGGACGGTTGGTCTTTAGGAGTTCTAGGATAGAAGGATTACATCACTTAGGAGCTACGAAGACGGGGTAGGCCTCCCGTGCACAAATTGGTCGGGAGGCGATGCCGCTCTCTCGACAAGGCCATGGCGAGGCCGAAACCGGTTGTCGTCCCTAAAGAGAAGCGGCCGCCTCATTCGATGGATTTGGATGCCCGAGCGAAGGCGGGCGTGGTAGGATCTCGCACGAAGAATCATTCACCGTATCGTTCGTGGAACAGCTAAAGAAAGGGCTAGCTGGCGAATTCCGCTCGCTAGGCGCCGCGGGTCGTTCCGAGGCCGGGAAAACTCTCGGCCCGTGACAAGTGGTATCGAGCGGGAATCCCTCCGAAGCGAGTGAGCAAGTCGGAGAATCGGACTCCTCGCTCAAGTGCGGGTCAAGTAGACAAGTCCTGGTGGATGGGTGCTAGGACGAGTCGACTTCTCGTCGAGCGGAATGCGAAGTTAGAGAAGAACCGAACCCTTGCTGAATGGGGATAACGTTCCTAGATCGATCGGTGAATTCGAAGAAGAGGTCTACCATCACGTTTTCAACAAGAAAAGAACCTCCATTGGTTTGGGGTCAAGATGCGATTAGGCTGGAATGGTGCTGCCAAAAGATGCGGTTGGCGAAAAATGCCACACTTGCCAAAAAGCACGGGTGACTAAAGGGCCGAACGGCTGAGATCAAAAGAGGCCACCAATGGAGCAAAACCTGTTTTGTTGGGCGAGCGTGACCGTTCGATGTGAATTCTCAAAAGTGGCACATCAATGGTTAATTTACGCAAGGAAGCGACAGAGCAGAGATCGCAACGAGGGCGTTGCGAAATGAGTGGGGGAGAATGTCACGGTCCGTGAATCCTCCCGTACTCGTGACACTTGTGAGTAGCGCTTGGGGTTATCTGGTGAAGAGTGTGAGGCAGAAGGGGTAGAACACAACTGGTCCGTGGGAGTGGCATCATGACGGTTGGTGCTAGGAGTTCTAGGATAGAAGGATTACATCACTTAGGAGCTCTGAAGACGGGGTAGGCCTCCCATGCACAAACTAGTCGGGAGCTGATGCCGCTCTCCTGACGAGGCCATGGCAGGCCGAAACCAGTTGTCGTCCCTAAAGAGAACTGCTGCCTCATTCGATGGACTGGATGCCCGAGCGAAGCTGGGCGTGGTAGGATCTCGCACGAAGAATCATTCACCGTATCGTTCGTGGAACAGCTAAAGAAAGGGCTAGCCTGGCGAATTCCGCTCGCTAGGCGCCCGCGGGTCGTTTCCGAGGCCAGGAAAACTCTCGGCCCGTGACACTTGCTTGTCGCTCACAACATGAATTGCTCTTCTCGTAGCCTCACTCGATTGCTATTGCGAAAAATGAGCCATTGAATAATAAAATAGATATAATAAGAAAATAAATCGGACACAAGATTTACGTGATACGGTCATAGTAATCTATGTCCATGGGAGAGTAGTGACAAATTCCACTATAAATCAAACGATACAATAGAAATTACATGCTCGAGTTACTTAAACACTCTCAATGTTTTCCAAGCCCCAATTACATCAAATAATGCATATAGTCCTCACGAAAGAATTATACACAAATTCTTACTATAAGAATTTAATTGGCTTCTACACATTTAATCAATTCCTCGGACAAAAATCCTTCGAGAAAGAACTCCAATTGGATGTAAAGCAAATTCACGAACGCCCTTTGAACACACATCAACCAACGGCCCCAGAAAGCTCCTTAATCTAAATATAGCCATGTAAAACCTGCAGAAGCCGGCTGTAACATGGAATAGGAAATATGATACTTTCGGTCTCCATTTCCAAGTTTCCTTTTTTTTTTTTAAATTTATTCTCTTTTTTTCTTGGCCGACTTGAATTACTTTGCGAATAAGTTCCATAGATTCCGAAACAAGAATTTATCCAATATAAAGTCCAAGCTAATATTACTTTCCATTCTTGATCCCATCTTCAACATGGAAATAGTAATCATAATTTTTAAGATGCCATTGACCTTTATTTGCAACTCAATTTGGATCAAGTTAGTTTTTTTTTTTTTTTTTGGTCGAAAGATAAGCATATATTACTGATTAAGGGGGAGTCTTACATAACACTGGTAGAGAAAGATCTGCACATAAAATATTCCATAGAGGAAACAGGGTGAAGTCAACCAATTACGAGGGAGATTTTGTAGCCGATGATTTCGTGCAAGCCAATCTGCTGCGGCATTTGCTTCGCGTGGGCAGTGAATGACCGTAATGTTGTGGCTTTGACTTAGCGCTCTCCTACAACGCTGCACAGTTACTTGTAAATTTCATGAAGGTTCGGCCCGGCCCATTACCATATCTACCACCGCTGAACAGTCGCTTTCAATTGACCACTTCACAGTTCAACTTTCGAAGTCTCTCACTTGTGGCAACTGGAGTTCCTAGGTATATGAGATCCCGTGTAAAATCGCCTCGGCTTCCGCTTCATTCGATGAAGAAACCCTAGCCGTGGATGCGAAGCCTTCGAGAACTCTTCCAGATGAATCGCGTACGACTCTAGCCACCGAACTCAGAAATTCGCCTAAACGCCATGCCGCATCAACGTTTAGCTTCAGATCTTTCCCTTCTGGAGGTCGCAACTGATTAGGTTGGTCTCGTTTGAGTGGTCGTGCTTTTTGTTTCGATTTGCCTCGACTGAACGAGATCTGTTGTTCTTGTGCCGAATTTAGTAGATCTGTTGGGCTGGGAGCTTTTGCTTGAAAAATCCAGTTATTTCGCGCCTTCCAGATGTTCCACAGAAGCATACCTGTGAGTTCTCGAGCAGGTAAGAACTAATCGCTTCTAAAAGCGTTGAATATCCACTGATCTATTCGTTTAATACTGCTGTTTGGTCTGATCTCTACAAACCTCGGGTCATCCCATATTTTCTTTGTCCATTTACATAAGAAGAAGAGGTGCTCTGTAGTTTCGATGCTAGAGTGGCAGAACGGGCATAATGGGTCTTGAATAATTTTCCTTTTGTACAGGTTCTCCCTCGTTGGAAGAGCGTTTTGACAGAGACTCCAGAGGAAGGAGCGTACCTTCGGTGGCGCGTCAAGACTCCAGATTTGATTCCATAAGGTACGTGGTGGTTGAAATGAACAGGAGGGTCGGTTCTGATCTGCTCTGCTTGTTGTTTCAATGGCTCTGTTGTATCCACTCTTGATAGAGTATTGCCCTGTTCTGTTGCCTGTCCATATGAGCGAATCTGGCTTGGCTTGTTGGCTTAGGGGAATTGCTAATATCTCATTAGCTATAATGTCTTCGTAGAGTTGATAAATTGTCTGTTGTTTCCATTCTCTAGATTCTGCATTTATCAATTCCGACACTAAAATAGGCTCTGTTTCGTTTGCTTGACCGCCAATAATTCCTTGTGAAAGCCATCTGTCTTCTCGAATACGAATGGAATTTCCGTCCCCTACTGACCATTTTATGTTATTCTTTATTGTGTCTCTACCAAGCATTAAACTTTGCCAACCCCAAGATGACCGGTGGCCCTTAGCAGCTGTCCAGACATCACCATTGGGAAAGTAGATCCCTTTCAGCACTCTGCTCCATAGGGCTAAAGGCGAATTTGCTAATATCCAGGTTTGCTTGCCTAGCATGGCTCTATTAAAGGTAAGCAGATCTTTAAAACCAAGTCCACCTATATATTTTCGAGTTTTCAAGACTTCCCAGCTTTTCCAGTGCATCCCTCTTTTAGCATCACCTTTCTGCCACCAAAATGATGTGATTCATTTTTCTATGGATCTGCAGATTGACACTGGCAGCTTGAAGATGGACATTGCATAGGTAGGTAGGGATTGCACTACGCTTTTAATTAATACTTCCTTTCTTGCCTTTGTGAGTAATTTTTCTTTCCATCCTTCTAACTTTGAGTTTACTTTGGCCAGGATCCATGCGAACAACTCTTTCTTGGATTGACCCCACTCAGTAGGTATGCCCAAATATTTTCCTGTTTTCTGTAGAACAGGGACTCTCAATTCTGTGGCCAAGTTTCGTTTTAGTAATTATGGGCAGTTACCACTAAAGTAAACCCCCGATTTGTTTAAATTAATTGCTTGACCCATAGCATAGCAATATTGGTTTAGTATTTGTGCTAGATTCTGGCATTCTGTAAGATTTCCATCCAGAAAAAATATTACATCATCGGCAAACATCAAATGTGACAACTTAGGACAAAATCTATTTATCTGTATGCCTTTAATTCTACCATCTGCCAAGGCTTTTTTCATCATCAAGGTCAGCACATTGGACATCAAAATAAAGATATAGGGTGAGAGGGGATCACCTTGTCTGAGTCCTCGCGATGGATGAAAGAAGGAGGTAGGTTCTCCATTAAACTTCACGCTGAAGGTAACTGTTGATACACATTGCATAATTAAGGAAACCCATTTAGCACTAAAACCCATGTGTAGCATACTATCCCTCATGAAATCCCATTCAATCCTGTCATACGCTTTCTGCATATCAAGCTTCAAGATAACCTGATGTTTTTTCTTCTTTTTTGTTATATGCAGTTGGTGCAGAACTTCCTGTACTATGAAGATATTGTCCTGAATTTGCCTCCCCTGAACAAAAGCACTCTACTCTAGTTCAATGATAAGTGGCAGCCACTTCTTTAACCTGTTTGCTAGTATTTTTTAGATGACTTTATAATTGAAGTTGCACAGACTAATTGGTCTGTATTGACTGATTTGTTCAAGGCATTTAACTTTGGGGATCAAAGCAATGTGGGTCTAGTTGAGTCGGGGATCAAGGATACTCTTTTGAAAGAAATCCTGGACGAGCTGCATCAGGTCAGTTTTTATAGTTTCCCATGATTGTTGGTAGAAAATACCATTGAAACCGTCAGGGCCAAGGGATTTAAAAGCTCCCAATTGAAAAACAGCTGCTTGAATTTCCTTTAATAAAGATACTGCCACCAATTCTTCATTAATAGGCTCTGTTATTGGGGATGGGCATTGGTTTAGAACAGGTTGATAATTTCTTGGACCCTCAGTCCTATATAAATTCTCATAAAAAGACTGGATGTGTTTCTGTAGCATCGTTGGATCTCTACACCAGCTGTTATCTTCTAATTGCATCATAGTAATACGGTTTTGCTGTCTCCTTTTGATAGTTGTGGCATGGAAAAATATGGTGTTTTTGTCTCCCCAATGTAACCATTTGATGCGTGATCTCATTCCCCAGAACTGTTCTTCCTATCTTCTCAATGTTTCTATTTGACTGATGATGTTCTGCACTTGCTGCTTACTCGACTGCTAAGTTGTTTGATTCGTAATTTCTGTTAAGACTTGATTAAGCGCTTTGATCTGTGTAGAAGCATTAGCAAACTTCTCTTTGCTCCACTTAGATAATACTTGTGATGTCTTCCTTAATTTCTCTAAAAAATGAGATATTTGACATGGTTTTTCGGCCCATACTTGATGGATACCTCCTGATATTCTGCATGGTCTGTCCAGAAAGCTTCCAATTTGAACTATTTCTTCCTCTTCTTTACTCTAGGGTACAGTCTAAGGACTAGAGGGCTGTGGTCTGAACCAATGGCTGGAAGAGCTTGAACTTCTGCTTCATGAAAGGTAACTCGCCACTCTAAAGTACAGAGCACTCAATCGAGTCGCTTTTTGACCAAATCTGCCCCTCCCTATTATTTGCCCATGTATATGCACATCCATGACTATCTACATCCACTAGGGATAGATCATTAAGCATGTTTCTGAATGCTGCGATTCTTCTGTTGTCTGCTTCTTTTTTCCCCACTTTCTCCCATACATACAGTATCTCATTAAAGTCCACCATGCAGATCCATGGAATAGAAGTAGGAGGTTTAAGAGTTCCCAACAGTTGCCATAAGTTCATACGCTCCCCAAAATCAGTAGAGGCATGGATTAAAGTTATCTGCATAAGTTGTCTACTTTCAGGGTTAGTACACTTCACATCTATGAACTGTTTTGAACTAGCTTTCACCTTTAAAGCAATTCCCTCTTGCCACATAATAGCCAGTCCCCCCGCTATTCCTGTTGGATTAACTAAGTAGAGATTCTGGAATTGCAGCTTTTGCAGACATTTTCCACGATAGTTGCTTTATTTTTGGTCTCCATAAGAAAGAGTAAGCTGGGCCTCTCGAGAGCTATTAGAGCTCTTAGTTCCTGAATTGTCAGGGGGTTGCCCAGCCCCTGATAATTCCAACTGACGATTTTCATGGCTTCAGTGGTGGCTTATTAGGGCTAGCCACCAAAGCCCACTCGTGTCAGTCTTGGATCAACTTCACCGGGGTCTCCAGAAGGTCTGCGTCATCTGTGAGGAGAGGAGATGTTTCTGGTATGCATTTATGTTTTTTTGCCTTTTGTACTTTCATATTCTTTTTGCTGCTTTTCCCAACTTTTGATAACAGTGGTTTTGGGGATTCATGGCATATTACCTGTTTTCCTCAATCTCGGTCTTCTACTACAGTAGGTATATTTACTGGGCCTATTTCCTGTTCTGGACTGCTTTCTGATCGTTTTTTGCTGCAGGCTACAATCTGCATATCGGATGCTACCTCTCGAGCAATGACGTCCATTCCACTAGGTTGGGTAGATGGTACATGTACTGTCTCCTCCTCCTTTTTCCCATAGAAAGCATCCCAGTAAGGACTGTGATCACTAGTCTCTACCTTCAGCCAGGGTCCATATAACCCTTTTTTGTTCATTGCCTAAGGTGATGTTGCATATGGAACTTCGAGACAATCAGTAGCGTAGTGCCCAATTCTGCCAAAAGAGAAGCAGTAATGCGGGAGACGCTCGTACTTGAATTCCACCCAGAGCCAATTGTTGCCGACATCCAGAATAGCCCCCGATTTCAAAGGTAAAGTCAAATCGATTTCAACTCTTACTCTACCACCTCTATTCTGAACATTATTTAATGAGTCGAGTTGAACTTCTATAACATTTCTCATCCTTTTACCCAACTCATTTAACACTTTGTCTACTCTCCAACCGGGGGGAACTCCTCCAATGCGCACCCAGAAAGCTGCCTTAGTGAATTCATAGCAATGCTCAGGAACTTCAGGTAGACACTGTTTCAGAACAAGTAAATTGGTAGAATATGACCAAGGTGAGTTCCTCATTACTCGTTGTTTGTCTTCCTCCAATTGAAAAACAAATGTGAAATGCCCTAGTTCCTTCTGAGAGCATGTAACCCCTTCTGTTTTCCATGCTTTCTTCATTGTAGTGATGAAGGCTGGAAAGTTCACATTTGGTCTAGAGTACAGTTTACCGTAGAGAGTTCGTCGACACTCCTCCATTTTCTATGGAGATATTTCAGCAGACACTTCAACTACATCTTCCTCAGACCACAGGTGCCCAAGGCTTTTGCATAATGCGGCCACTCTCATCTCATTTTCTTCTTTGCTTTCCATTTTCACTAACTATCAATCTCTTTTCTAGGGAGGATTAGATCTATACTACCGACTCCCCGAGAAAACCCTACTTCAGCGATTCCCAGATTCTGACCTCTACCACTGCAATCGTATCAGCAAAGCAACAACTCTACTGGAATACAAACGGAAGTTGCGAAGAAATAATGGGTAATCTACTCAGACTCGGAACTCAGAATAGCGATTTACACTCCACCTGTATTATGCTGTCGTGCAAGATCCTCCCAATCGATGAAATCACCCCGAGGGTCGCTGAGGATGATTCCGGTCATATTACTTGGAAGGAGCATTTCTTTTTTTTTTTGTACTTTTAGGAACCTGGGAAGAGAAACTACAGGAGATTTGTGATTGATTACAGAAGAACACCAGTGATTTAGGGTTTAGGGTTTGTAAAGAGGGGGGGTGACGCTACCATGAGGTAGAAAGAAAACTCGCAGCGACGAGAGAGCTTTTCAATTTAATTTGGATCAAGTTAGTTAAATGGCTCAAATTTGAGACATATTATAATATTCACAAGTCACAATTCTTGTCATTTCTGTTCTAGCCTTGCTCGCTCGTGCTACTTATTGTTTCGTCTCCTGTAAGCTCAAAATCCTAATTGCTAAGTGCCCCTTTTCTAATTTCTTCACTCAAGTGGCACGGCCAAGAGGTTTCCTAAGATGAAGGATCGTACCATGACGCGAAGGACCTCCTGCGCTCGATGGGATTCCCAACAAGTCTCCTTTCTGAAGTTTCCAAAGGCGGGCGATATCGTCATTACGTTTGATTCTATAAGACTATTTTTATTTATATTGGTAGACAATAGTTGCCATTCATGTCAGTAGTTGAGGCAATGCGATCTCGTCCGCTAGATAAACTCTAGATTAACGGATATAATTCGAGAGCCTCAAGTATAAAAAAGAGTGTCATTCCCCTTATTTGGATCCATCCAATATTTCATAAGACAAACCTGCTTTAGTTCCTCTCTCTAGAAGCTTTCTCTCTCTACAATTCGAGTGCGCGAGCGATTGGGTGATCCAAAAGTACCCGAGCCGCCCGGTCACAATCCCAAGCCTCACAACTCTCTCACGTAGCCTCGCTCGCTTCTTGCAACGCTTGTTGCTCCCTTTTCTATTTCTCTATTTTTCCATTTTATGTATTGTCATGATGATCGGCGATAGTCGATGATGAGAGAATATGAAGTGGAGTAGTCGTAATACAAAACAAGAGTTCTCATGGGAGGTTTCTAGACTCACTCAGAAATCGTTGGGCCAATTTCCGAATGAGTCCAAGAACTAGTTGGCGATTCTTGATTCCTAGTTTGTGGAATCGGTCCTTCATGGCTAGTTTTCAGTTTCGGGATGAGTTTATTCGGAAGCCAATTATTGCTCCTACTTTCAGCCCTTTTAAGGGAACCTGTTCAAAAATGCTCTTTTCCATACGGAAATCAGTTCCCAACCCGAATCGAGCACATGAAAACCGATCCAAGAACCGCTGGTCGAACAGGACAATCTGGACGGATCCTCGCACGCTTCCGAATTGACCGGAACCACGTACACCATAGATTCTGGTGCCAAACGTGTGGGAGCAACGAAAGTCAGCAGACGGCAGGCAGGGCCGGTCGTCTCTCCAACCCTGTTTTGTCCCGTAGTGCAATGCAGCAGCAACCCAAGAAACAAGAATCGAGCCGGCCACGATTCTTGCCCGATCCGGCAACAGAGAAACACCATCTTCCTTCCTACCGGAATCGTTCTTCATTCTTTTCCCATTCATCGTCTTCGCCGAGCGTGACGGGAGCCAAAGGGTTGTAGTTGTTCGGTATGGAGTCTCCGTTCAAGCCGGACGTGCTGAAGGGCAAAGTGGCGCTGCTGACCGGAGGCGGGTCGGGCATCGGCTTCGAGATATCGCGCCAGCTGGGCCTCCACGGAGCCTCCGTCGCCGTCATGGGCCGCCGCAAGCACGTCCTCGACTCCGCCGTCGCTGCCCTCCACCTCCACGGCATTCCCGTAACTAAAGATCTCCGTCTTTCTTTGTTCAAACGCTTCAAATGCTTCCCTTTCTTTTCCGCTGTTTGATGATTGAGTCTCTGGTGTGGTGTGGTCCCTGTCGCTTCAAGGCAATCGGAGTGGAAGGCGATGTTCGGAAGCGAGACGACGTCGTCAGAGCCCTGGAATCGACCGTCAAGAGCTTCGGGAGGCTCGACATTCTGGTGAATGCTGCCGCCGGCAATTTCCTCGTCCCAGCCGAGGATCTGTCTCCCAATGGGTTTCGTACAGGTCTTGTTCTCTCTCTTGTCCCCAGTTGTTGCCCGTAACATGTGGGGAAAGTGAATCAGATTGAGATTTGGTTAAAGATTCTACTGTTTTCCTTTTTCTTTTTGTGATTATGCTAGTCTATTGCTATGCTTTCAGTGGTTGTGCAGATGAGGATTGAGATTGGTGAGGTGGGAATAATTGAATTAGATTAGATGATCTGTTTTTTTCCTATGATTGGTTTCTGCAGTCATTGACATTGACTCGGTTGGCACTTTCACGGTGTGCCACGAAGCGCTCAAGTATCTCAAGAAAGGCGGTCCCGGAAAGGAGCCCTCTTGCGGGGGCACGATTATAAATATCAGCGCGACCTTGCACTACACGGCGACTTGGTACCAGATCCATGTATCTGCTGCAAAGGTCTGTCTGTGTTCTGTTCAGTATTTTCTTGTTATTCACAAAGTTCTGGCTCAAATTGTATCGGCGTTGCTTACTAATTGAGCTTTTCACAGGCGGCTGTCGATAGCATTACGAGAAGCTTGGCACTGGAATGGGGGACGGATTATGATATAAGAGTCAATGGGATTGCACCCGGACCTATTGGTGACACGGCAGGAGTAAGCAAACTTGCACCCGGCGATGCTCTGAGCAGCAGAGAGCAAATGCCGCTCTTTAAGCTCGGGGAGAAATGGGACATTGCCATGGCTGCTGTCTATCTGGCATGTGATGCAGGTTTGTAATCTTTTCAAACTGCTTGAACATGTCTCAGGTTCACCCTTTTGGCTTGGTTTCCCTTGTTAAATTCACTGCTATAGTGCCTTCTTTCAGCTTTGTTTTGCTGGAACTCTTTGTTTTTCGCGATTGTTAAAATTTCATTCCTGAAAATCTTGTTGCATCTGAAATCTCATTCGAGATCGAGATGCTTACGATGTTCTTATTGGGTTCCTGCTATACCGACATAAATTAAATAGAAGGAACAAATTGATGTCCATGAATATAAACTACAGATCGAACTGCCAAATCAGGAAAGAAAGCTGAATATTAATCTGGGCCTCGGAAAAGAAAATTGGTCTTTGAGCTGCTTCTGTCTGCCATCTGTTTATAAGTGACACATTGGTTGGCATTTCAGTGCTGTGATGGAACTCTGTCAGCCGCTTTCTAAACCATTCTCTCTGTCTTCGTGCTGTTCAGTTCCATCCGAGTGCTTCCGTATTTCTCTGTTGCTACTCCTTGATGCATTCATGAATCTTCATGCTTCCTGAAAATGAGACTTAGGATTGCAAGTACCGACTCCTTGTCTCAAATCGGACTGATTCATAGTCTAATAATTGAACAGCGAAAAAACTCGAGTTGTTTGCTCAAGGGACGATGTATGAATTGAAATTACTGCTTCTATGTAATGAGATGATGAGATATTTCGTGCCAAAGGGCACCAACCCTTGCGTTAGAGAGTGCCGAAAAAGGAACGAGCTGGTGTTGATCATGCATTTTCCGGTAATGACAGGGAAGTTCATCAACGGAACGACAATGGTAGTAGATGGAGGATCATGGCTGAGTGCACCACGCCATCTTCCCAAAGACGAGGTGAGGCGACTTTCCAGAGCGGTGGAGAGGAGGTCCAGAGATGTCGCAGTTCCTAAGAGCAAGCTGTAGATCGCAAACACTTCCTCAGCATGGGGATGCCTCGTTCCTTTGATCTGTTGGCGACTGTAATAGCAGTGGATAACATTACTAGGCAGGACTAATGCCTAGCCTACCGTACTGTCAAAAATTGAATCCTAGCATTCAGGGGAGCAAAACAGAGCTTCCCAATTCCATTTCCTATTCATTAAGTGTATGGGCCTTCACATTGGTCAGGTTCTTGAGGCCAAGGCCCAATAGGGAGAGGCCCAAGTGGCCACTGGGTTCGGCCCATTTCACCAGTGAAATGATAGCATTTCTTTTTGCTGATGGATTGAACTCTTATTTCATCATCCTCAAGATTTAGACATGTATTTTCACTTCGTGATTTGCCATTTCTGATCATGTCACAAACTGAGTGGTTGCAGTTTAGGACGGTATGAATGAGCATAGTTGAGTCGACACGGCTTACTACTCGAGCTCAAGTCAAATCTGCTATTCAAAGGTCGATCCATTCAAAGTGTTTCGCGTGCTTGAGCTGGATCCGTTTCAATTCGATTCAATGGTCATAGCACATATCCAGATCTAAGCTCGAATTAAGCCTGATCCTGAGCTCAAGCTTGACCCTAGAAAGAGCCTCCTCATCGTCATTCGATTCCGTCATTGCTTGTTGGCTAAGTAAGAAGGAGGCACCGGCCATGAGTATTACCTAGGAAATGTTTTGCGATTTTGACCAAACTGTGCAGACTTTTCCATATCAGGTAGAGTTGACATCGATTAGAATATGTGCCTCGTGTTTCGACAGCATACACCAATTTTTGTTTAATATGCATAACTGATATCTTCATGTCCGATTTAATTTAATTTGTACGACGGTGAGTTGACCATATCATTATGAATTCAATGCATTTTCCATATGATCCGACTCCCAGTGAGTTTCGAGACTGGAGCACCCGGGGTCTGTCCTTTGCCCCTTTGAAAAGCTTTCAAAACTTATTTATATTAGCAAAGATAAGATACCTTCTCAGGTATACCAGAAGATAAATTAAGCAAATTTTTCCATAACACGCGGACCACGCAGGGTAGCTTACGTCATCCATCTTTCTGTCATCATTCAACGTTGTTGTTCACCTCGGAAGGAACGTGGAATATGCTTTTTTTTTTTATCGGAGAGCCAACGCCCCAAATCCAAGAGAAACAATCTATACTGGAGAGGTGTCAGATTGGGCATGCTACTTAAGTCATTTTCTCAAAGGACTCTTCACTACAGAGTCCTCTTCACTGCTTGGACACTGATAACTTGCACATAAGTAGTCGGAACCGAGTTCAAGCATTAGAGTCTCAGGTCTTGCTTTGATGGACCTCAACCTGGGCACTAGGAATCAGGGCATGGACACCGGGGTTTGAGCCTGGGCCCAGCCTCGATAGGCCCAAGTGCGAGCATGAAGGTCCTCAATCCGACCTCGATGAATCCAAACACAGCCTTTGTGGACCCTGGCACAACCTTTGTGGACTTGAGGCAGGGTATTGGGAGATCCGAGCTTGGGTACCGGGACTGTTGCATGTCCACTTCATTGATTAGGTTGCACATAATGACCATCAAGGAACCACTTTTGGATACATTAAATCTACAATCCGATCCTCAGTCTCCTAAAAAAATTTGTGGTTAAGGCTTAATTTGGTGAAGATAATCTTGAACCGCAATGCCCCACCGCTTTCAAAACCACTCGAGCAAATGAAATAGATCATCTCACTTCGGGGCTGGTCTCGATTTCTAGTAAAGTGATTGCTTCTTTACCCACTTTTTTGGCTGACGATTTATGACATCACTAATGTCGAAACTCTTTCAATGATGACTGATCTCTACGCACTTGGGGTACGAAGAGCTATGTCCAATGTCCATATTCTTTGTCAAGACAGACAGATCATGTTCTATGAAACTCTCGAATTTAACTCCTATTTCGTGCGTGATCGGACCCATTAAATTTTGTACACGAGACCGAACTCAAATTTAATTTTCGACTGGTTGACTAAAGTTTGAAAATTATACACGTTACTTTACATGACATTACTCATCTTCCCAGAACAAAAACAATCGTATTCTAGTCTATTAAATGTTTCCGACATTGTTGTCATACCCACGTTACTCATTCGTGGATTTTCGGCAAACTTACCTTGTCCACATTTAATTTCATGATTATTTTTTTGCATTCTAGATAGTGAAACGGCTATTTTGATGGGATGTGTCATGTGCACCATCACCAAGGTCCTTGCTTTCTGTGCTTCTTTCTCATTTTATTTTTAAGGAATGAAAGTGATGTCTGTGCACATTCAATGTTGTCATAATAATAATAATAGTAATAATTAATGTCATGATGCACAGGTAATTCATGAGAATATTCAATTACTCTTTTTCGTACGTTCAGATTAAGTTGTATAAACTATTTAGGTTCTAACATTTTCACAAGCCTCTCTTGGAGAGCATTGTCATTGTCTAGATAATCACGATCAATATTTTTGTGGGCAATTACTCTAAAAAAACTCTGAAGATCTTTAGAGATTCATCAGTTCGAGCTTACTAATGATATTTTTAGTCATCGTGTCAGACTCATCATAATAATCTAAAATCGTCACGAGCTGACCTGTGAATTGCGTCTCAACAGATGCTTCATCATGCCTTTTTTTTTTTGGCTATAAAGTAGATGACATTGTGGCCCTTCACTTATATAGCACAACTTTCGATTTTGACTTTGTGCCACCGGATACGAAGTAATACAGTAATTCATATAAACTATTGCATTGGCCACTTTATACGAATTGCAATTCAAGAATATGTAGGAAGCTTCCTTATATGCAGCCATGTTCTCATAAGATGGGTCTTTTGAAGATCGATCAGCATCATTGGAAGCTGTCTTTCACCAAATCAATCCAAATTGCTCCTTAATTCGAGTTATGAAATAAAAACGTACAAGATATCATATGGTATTACCATCTTACGACTGCAGAATATAAAGTGATGCTCATTCTTCAAAAAATGGATTTTTTTTATTATAATTTTTTTGCTTAATGTGGTCATTCATTTTCTAATTCATTTTTGGTAGACTAAGAATAGGAATCGTAACTTATATAATCCACATATTTCCAACAAGTGGCTAGTTTTTGTGAACTATTTTCCTTTTTTCATTTGCTTCGGCCCCTTTGCTTCAGCCAAACTTGCAAATCTGCAGTAAGTATCCCTCGCTTCTATATGAATAAGACCCTCTCACTTGTCGAGTTTTCTCTATCTTTAATGTGTTACCGGCATCTTCACGTTCAACAATCTTTCTTTAAATCCATCGCTTTAAGCTAACTACATTCCTCAAAGCTTTTCCATAGAAAAGAAAATCACTCGTTGCTTTCATTTAATGAAAGCTTTGAGGCTAGGGCTGTGCGTCTGTCCTTTCTGAATATTTTCAAGATTCATTCCGGAAAGGTTTGATTTTCTAGGGTTTGTTTTTCCAAGTATTTATTTATAATATGGTGGACACATGGGTGACGTCGCCTTGCTATCGTCACTCCCGCTGTCGTCATCATTGAGCAGGTTCCAATTACGAGGTGAAGAGTCGCAGTAGATTCGCATGCTTGTGACATTCGAGGTAAATTTTGTATTACCTGGCCAGGTATTCCATAAAAGCAATTGTCTATGATTATAAAAAAAGATATTAAGCGTAATTAATAAGGAAATTCATCATAATACAAATGAAAAAAAAAAAAATCTTGCCAAGAATAGTTGCAACTTCCTTTTTTTTCCCCTTTAAGATTGTTGTAAGAGAATTTACTTCCTTTAACAAAAAGATGGAATTTATTGCATTGTAATGAAGATAAAATCTTCATACCTAAGTTGTAGGAATGATGCAAACCTTGCATATCCTAGACAGGGCTGGATTAGTTATCAAACATGTGAATTATGGAATCAATGCGTTCGATCATATCTCTTGATATATGTCTTAATATTGATTGCGAAAATCACATATTTCATTTAGAAAAGAGAAACATGATAATTTTGCGAAAAAATCTTGAATTACAGTGCCGCTTGAGCAGATAATTAGACCGGATATTTAGCATCTAAGTCTCATTTGATTTTGTCCATGTTAAATTTTGTTTGTCCTAGGAATGTTCAAATAAAGGAATGTCAAAGCAACTCAGGGGAAAGTCTTTACCCATTTTTTCATGCCATTCTTCTTTGTCTACAGGGTAATTAAAGAGAAACGGCATGGGTTTTGGGAATAAATGTGATGACGATGATGATGATGATAATAGAAATGTCAAGATGAAAACGGTCCAAATGATCAAGATCAATACTCATGTGGACAATGACTCTTAAAAAGTGTGATGAGTCGTTCTTTATTGACGGAACTTTTGCATATAAATATGTAAAGATATACTATTGCCATTCTCAATATTACTTTTCGTATCCCACCATTTTGATGTGACCATACAACATGTTATGCGAATGGTCAAACAAAAAAAAATGTAGATCTTTATGTATCTATCTATCGATGCTTATTAATGATATTTCAGTCATTATGTGAGATTTATTATAATAATATAAATTCGTCATGAGTCGATGTGTAAGTCATGCCTCAAAAGAAGCTTAATTAATACTTTTTTTTAATACATATTGGCCCTCCATCTTGTGTAGCACAACTCTAAATTTTTAATTTCTGTCGCAGGACTATGAATTGCGATTTAAGAATTTATGGAAGCTTCCTTATATGTAGTGTAGCCATGTTTTTCTAAGATGGATCTTATGAAGAGAAATCTGTATCATTGGAAGTTGTCCTTCGCCAAATCAATCGACGCTGCTACTGAGTTTAACCCATGACTTTGTTATTTCGGTTTCAAGTTACAAAGAGCTATAGCTACCTTTTCTCTTTTTTTATTTTGCTTTTCAAAATTATATTTCCAAGAACTGGCTACTCTCTTTTTTTCCTTTGCTTTGACCAAACTTGTAAATCCAAATTAAGTGTCCTCTGCCCCTATTAAGATAAGACCATCTTATTCGTCGAGGATTCCCTATTTTTAATAAGATACCAACATTTTAATGTTCAATAAAATTTATATCAATTCATCCCAATAAGTCAGCCATATCCCTTAAAATATTTCACGTTATAAAGAAAGAAAGTTACTCATATCTTTTGTTTAATGAATTTCAAGGTTGAGGTAAAGGGCTGTGCTTGTCTTTTCTGAAAATTTTCAAGATTCATTCCAGCAAGTTTTAATTTTCTAGGGTTTTTTCTTTTTAAGTAATTTATCCATAATATGGTGGACACGGGTAATGTCCACCTTGCTACTGTCACTTTCGCTGTCGTCAATCATTGAGCAATTTTCGTCATAATATGGAGAAGCAATTGCCAATGATTATAAAATGATATTTGAATCGAGTGCATTGAGAAACTTATTAAACGTATTTAATAAGGAAGGATTTCATCATAAGAAAATTGCAACTTCCGTTTCTTTTGATTTCTGAAAAATTAAGGTAAGAGCATTTCTTTTTTGGACAAAAACCTTAGAAAAGGTGGGACTTATTGCATTGTAGTCAATATGAAATCTGCATGCTTAAGCCATAGAAACGATGCAAACCTACCGTACCTCTAGATGAGGCTTGATTAGTTTATTAAATGCGTGAATTATCGAAGTAATATATCTAACCATTTCTCTTGTTATACACCATTCGTTAATATTTGATATTGATTGCCAAACTCACCTATTTAGTAAGAGAAAAAGATATGACTTTTCGAGTACTTCACTCACTTTTTGATTTTTTGCTATTGCTAGAATATGAGGTTAAATTTCAAGATCAATGAGTAGTGGATTAATAAGTAAAACATTGTAGCATACAAATATACACTATTTTTAATACCCGATATCTTGATGTTTGACCCGGTATTTCTTATATCAAGATGATTATGAGTTGGCTATATCATTATTAATTCATTGTATTTTCTATATAATCTGGCTCGTCCACCTATGAGTTTCGAGACTGGAGCAACGGGACCTGTCCTTTGCCCTTTTTCAAAGCTTCCCAAACTCATTTATCTTGGCTAAGATACTTTTCCAGTATACCATAAGATGAATTAAACTATCCTTTCGTCATCATCCAACGATGCTGTTCATCTCGAAAGGAATATGGAATATGCTTTTTTATCGAGCAGCGGAATCCAAGAGAAACAGTCTTTACTGGAGGGGTGTCAGATTGGGCATTTTCTCGAAGGACTTTACTCTACATAGTCCTCTTTCTGGAGGCTTATTATTATTATTATTATTATTATTATTATTATTATTATTATTATTGGAGTAAATTTTCTGCAGATGGAGGGCCGTTACATCTTTAGCAGTATACAATACTCACACTCACACGTCGCTAGTAAAAAATGAAAAAAAAAAAAAAAATTGCATTCCAAATGGAATACACGTACAATCTTGACTTTAAGACTGTGTTTCACAGAAAATCATGAAATCATTTTTCAAAAAGACAATAATTTCTTTTCGTTGCTTAATATGGGAAATCTAATTCGATATTCTTGAATAGAAATACATCATTTTGGTATTGGTAATTTGCATATTGACAAGTATTGGAATAATAGAGTCTCAGGTTCAATCTTGATGGACCCTGATCGTGATAAAGGCACGGGAACCTAGGTCTGGTGCGCAGCCTTGATAGGCTTGAGTGCCAGCCCAAAGATCTTCGGCCGGACCTCAACGGACCGAAGCACGACCTTTGTGGATGTGGGCATGGCCTTTATGGACTGAGCATAGGTGTCAGGGATCCGAGCTCGATTATCGAGATCATCAAATGCTCACTTCGTTGATTAAGTGCACATAACGACCATCATGAGACCACTTTCAGTTCATTATATCTTCAATCTGACCCTTAGTGTCAAAAATTTTTGTGGGAAGATAATCTTGAATTGCAAGTACAAAGGTCTTGGGCTCAACCTCAATGGACCTAAGCTCAGCCATTGTGGAACGCGGCATAGCCTTTGTGGACCAAGGCATAAGCATCAGGGATCCAAGCTTGGTTATCGAGACCATGACATGCTCACTTCGTTGATTAAGTGTCGATAATGGTTGTCAAGGGACCACTTACAAGTTCATTATATCTTCGATCTGGCCCTTAGTCTCCTGAATTTTTTTTGTGGTGAAGATAATCTTGAACTGTAGGCATGAAGGTCTTGGGCCCGACCTCAATGGACTTGAGCATGGCCTTTGTGGACTTAGCCATAGGTTAGGGATCCAAGCTCGGTTATCAAGATCATCACATGCTCACTTCGTCGATTAAGAGCAAATAATGACCATCACGGGACCACTTCCGAGTTCATTATATCTTCAATCTGGCACTCGGTTTCTTTCTCTTTTTTATCTTGTGGTGAAGATAACCTTGAGCTGCATTGCCCCACAGCTCACTTCGCAGCTGATGTCGATTTCTAGCAAAAGGAACCGCTTCTCTACCCACCTTTCTGGTTGACGATTTATGACATCAATAATGTTGAAACTCTTTTAATGTACAATGAGCTATGTCCATGTCCTTTGTCAAGACAGATAAATCTTGTTCTACGAAACTCTCGAATGTAACTCCTCTCTTTCGTGCGTGTCCTGACCCATTAAATTAAACAGAAGACCGAACTCGGATTTAATCTTCACCCGGTTGACTAAAATTTGAAAATTATGCATGCTACTTTATATAATATTACGCGCCTTTCCAGAACGAAAACAATCATATCCTAGTTTATTAAAAGAGTTTCCGACATTGTTGTCATACTCGCGTACATATCTGTGTAACTTAATTTCATGAATAATTTTTTGCATTCTAGATAGTGGCACGACAGTTTTGACGGGACATGTCATATGCACCATCACCAAGGTCATTGCTTTTCGTGCTTCTTTCTTATTTTATTTTTCTCTCTCTACATGGAAATTCAACAAAAACGGCAAGGTTTTTTCGGGGAATGAATGTGATGTCTGTGCACATCATCATCACCATTAATGTCATGATGCAAAGATAGTTAATGAGTATATTTAATTACTCTGTTTCATACTTTCATAGTAAATTGTATCAATTATTTAGGTTATAACATTTCACAAGTCTCTCTCTCTCTAAGTATAGTTGCTGTTTGAGAGATCAAGATTAATATTTACGTGGACAATAAATCTAAAAAAGAGTATATCGAGATGTTGTTCTTGAGATTTCCGTAGACAAATCAACACATTACAAGGATGGTCAGAATAAAAAATGTAGATCTCTAAAAATTCATTAGTTAGTGCTTATTAATGATATTTTAGTTATTATGTCAGACCCATTATAATAATATAGAGTCGTCACGAGCTAACCCGTGAATTGCGCTTCAGAATGCGTTTAATCATACCCATTTTTTAAGTAGATTACATTGTGACCCTCCATCTATATAGCACAACTTTCAATTTCCTTCTTTATGACACCGGATACAAAGAAGTAATATAGTAATGCATATAAACTATTGCATTGGTCACTTTATATGAATTGCATTTCAAGAATATGTGGAAAATCTTCCTTATATGCAGCCATGTTCTCATAAGATGGAAGATGGAAGATCGATCAGCATCATTGGAAGCTGCCTTTCGCCAAATTAATCCAAGTTGCTCCTTAATTGAAGTTATGAAATAAAAACGGACGAGATATCATACGTATTACCATCTTATTGCTGCAGAAGATGAAGTGACGCTCATTCTTCAAAAAAGGGGATTTTTTTTTTTTTTTGCTTAAACTTGTGGTAATTCATTTTTGGCCGACTAAGAATGGAATCATTACATATATATTCCAATCAAGAGAAATAAGGAATAGAACTCATTATATTTCTAACAGGTGGCTATTTTTTGTCAACTATTTTCATTTTCTCCTTTGCTTTGGCCAAACTTGCAAATCTACATTAAGTATCCTCCACTCCTATTAAAAATAAAACCCTTGCATTCGTCAACTTTTCTCTATCTTTAACGTGCTACCAACATTTTCACATTCAACTTCCATTTTTTAAATTCATTGCTTTAAACTAGCTACATCCCCTTCGTCCAAAAAAAAAAAAAAAAGTAGCTACATCCCCTGAATCTTTTTCATAAAAGAGAAAATCACTTGTCGCTTTCATTTAATGAATCTGAAGCTTTGAGGCAAGTGCTGTGCGTCTGTCCTTGAAAGTTGTCAAGACTCATTCCAGCAAGGTTTGATTTTCTAGGGTTTGCTTTTCCAGGTATTCATCCATAAAATGGTGGACACATGGGTGAGGTCACCCCGCTATCGTCACTCCCCCTGTCGTCGCCATTGAGCTGGTTACAATTACAAGGTGAAGATTCGCAGTAGATTCGCATGCTTGTGAGATTCGAGGCAAATTTTGTATCACGTGGCGAGGTATTACACAAAAGCAATTGCCTGTGATTATAAAAAGACATTAAGCAAAATTAAAAAGGAAGCTCATCATAATATAATGATTTTTTTTCCAGAATATTTGCAACTATATATATATATATATATATATATATATCTTTAAGATTGTTGAAAGAGAACTTATTTTCTTTAACAAAAGATGGAATTTATTGCATTGTAATCAAGATAAAATCTTCATACTTAAATAGTATAAACGATGCGAACCTTGCATATCCCTAGGCAAGGCTGGATTAGTTTATCAACCTATGGAATCATTATGTTTGATCGTTTCTCTTGCTATATGCCATTTCTTAATATTGATTGTAAAAATCAAATATTTCATTAAGAAAAGAGAAACATGATGATTTCATGAAGATAATCTTGAATTGTAGTGCCACTTGAGCAGATAATTAGACCGGTTATTTAGCATCTAAGTCTCATCTGATTTTGTCCATGTTAAATTTTGTTTGTCCTGTGAATGTTCAAATAAAGGAATGTCAAAGCAACACAAGGGAAAGTCCTTACCCATTTTTTCATGTTATTCTTCTTTCTCTTGACGGTAATTAAAGAGAAACGGCATGGGTTTTGGGGAATAAATATGATAATGACGATGATGATAATAATAGTAATGTCGAGATGAAAAATGTCCAAATGATCAAGATAAACATTCATGTGGACAATGACTCTGAAAAATTGTGAGGAATAATTGTGAGGAATCGGTTTTTATTGACAGATTTTTTGCATCTAAATATGCAAATATATTATGGCCATTCTCAATATTACTTTTCGCATCTCATCATTTTGATCGGACCAAACTATATGTTGGGAGAATGGTCAAACAAAAAGACGCAAACTTTAAAGTATTTATATGTCAGTGTTTATTAATGATATCTCAGTTGTTATGTGAGATCCATTATAATAATATATATTTGTCAGGAGTCAATGCGTAAGTTGCGCCTTAAAAGAAGCTTAATCAATAATTTTTTAAAGTACATACTGGCCCTTCATCTTGTGTAGCACATCTCTAATTTCTAATTCCTCAATGCAATTCAAGAATTTATTGGAAGTTTCCTTATATGTAGTGTAGCCATGTTCTCCAGAGGATGATCTTATGAAGAAAAAACCGTATCATTGGAAGCTGTCTTTCACCAAATCAATCGACGCTGCTGCTAAATTCAACCCGTGACTTTGTTATTTCGGTTTCAAGTTATAAAGAGCTATAGCTCCCTTTTTCTTTCAAAATTGTATTTCCAAGAAGTGGCAAACGTTCGTGAAGTATTTTCTCTTTATTTTTTTCCCTTCCTTTGACCAAACTTGTAAATCAAAATTGAGTGGCCTCCACTCCTATTAAAATAAGATCCTCTTATTTGTTGAATTTTCTCTATTTTTAATATGATACCGACGTCTTAACGTTCAATAAACTTTATATCAATTTATCCCGTTAAGTTAGCTATGTCCTTTAAAATGTTTTACGTTATAGAGAAAGAAATTCACTCATATCTTTCGTTTAATGAATTTCAAGATTGAGGTTAAGGGCTGTGTTTGTCTTTTTTGAAAATTTTCAAGATTCATTCCAGCTAGTTTTAATTTTCTAGGGTTTTTTCTTTTCAAGCAATTTATCCATAATATGGTGGACACATGGGTGACGTCACCTTGCTACAGTTACTTTCGCTATGTCAGTGATTAGGTAATTGCCAATGATTATAAAATGATATCAGAATCGAGTGCTTCAAGAATACTTATTAAACGTAGTTAGTAAAGGAAGGGTTTCATCATATTATGACAAAGAAGAATCGTGCCTAGAAAATTGCAACTTTCATTTCTTTTGATGTCTTAAAAATTAATGTAAAAGAATTTTTTTTTTGGACAGAAACCTTAGAAAAGGTGGGACTTATTGCATTGTAATTAAGATGAAATCTGCGTAGTTGAGCCATAGAAAGGATGCAAACCTACTGTACCTCTAGACGCTACGAGGCCTGATTAGTTTATTGTGTGAATTGTAAAAAAGTGACAAGTCTAATAATTTCTTTCGTTATATACCATCCGTTAATAATTAATATTAATTGGCGAACTCAACCATTTATAAAGAGAAAAAGGCATGATTACTCGAGTGCTTCATTCACCTTTTGGTTTTTCGCTTCTGCTAGAATATGAGGATAGTGGATTCATAAGTAAATATTGTAGCATCCAAATATACAATATTTATAGGTCTTCACATTTATAATCATCTTTTCTAGCATATAGTTACATCAAATTTCTGAATAGTTCGGTTTTATATTTTAATCGAGACAGCTTTTAATTTGGGGATTCTACATAAAAGTACCAAAACATACATACACTAAAATATTTGCCCGATCCTTCTGCTCTCTATTTATTGTTTTATAACTTATCTGTATTTAAGAAATAAATTTTAATTTTAGCATAACAACATAACTTAAAGATTTTCCATATTAGGTAGTGGACAAAAAGATTTAATTGTTTACATACATGTCAGAGATAGTATAATATTTATATTATATAATATGTTATATTATGGTCGTGTATTTTTATTTCTATTACAAAAAATAAATCGAACGTGTTCATCTGCATTGACACCATCAAATTGAAGCTAAAAAAAATAATCCACCGGCCAAGCATGTTGACTACAAATTAATGATAGCCCATCCCTAGTTCTTTTGTCAATCTCTAGGATCTACCTTTTACAATTGAATTATGTATCTAATTGGTGGCCTCGCTCTGTTAGGGGCATTCATACGGAAGCTAGCTATCTCCTCTTTTGTCCTCTAATTTGGCATAATGCTGGTTAATTATCTATATCCAATCCAACATGGGATGTATTCTCTTTATAGAGAATTAGAATTCCTTGACTGTAGAATATAAAACAAAGTAATGATTCTAATGCCGTGTCAGCAACGGCTAGTTTTCATTGGTACAGGACTACCGTCATGTGACTTTTCATGAACATCTGGAAAAAATTATATTTGGCTCTAGCTCGATATGAAGCTAGAGTTGGTAGCACATGCTTACTTGTATATCGCAGCATCTTCATATGATTCACTTTAAGTTTGTCTGGAATCCTCATCTATAAACGTAGTATTTGTATATGCGCAATTTTGGCTTTATGACGGTCAATTAACATATTATTGGAGAAAAGCCGAGTATCTTTCTATACAATGTTTTTGGGCTAGTTAGGTCCGAAAGGACTATAAAATTTCTGGACATGATACAAAGTAATCACTATTATGGAATGGAAAGGAGAGCAAATTTGTTGGTTAAGTGTTGGAGATATAATTGTAAATTAGGGGTGGAGCCCAAAATCCATATAAATACGGGATATAGCTTAAAAACTTAATAAATTACTTTCGTAAATAGGGATTTAGAGTGACCATGTAATTGTATGAAATTACTACCTTTACCTTATTAAAAGCATATCTCCCACATGCACACACACTCTCTCTCGTACACAATGTAACTCCTATCATTTTTGCGATTTGAGAGGTCAATCTTGAATATGCATAGGTGAAAAAGTTACTTCAGTGTAGCAACTTATGGAATCCTCTTTACTTGTTATAGGTTGACTCGATCTAAGCCACCTTCAGTAGTGGTAGTAGCTTCAAAGGAATTAGTAGTATGTCTTAAATAGAAAAAACATCCTTAAGGAATTAGTAGTATGTCCAAGAGCTTGAGCAATTATGCGAAAGGCTTGACTTTCTGATTCTTATCATATTGATAGAAAGAATGGAATCCTCTAAATTCTATTGTTTATTCATTGGATTCCATATGCCTCGGTTATATTCCGATATTTGGCCTCTGTTTCTACTTTTCATTGAAATAGCCTAAAAATTCAAGAATAGGATCGAACCACTCCTCCTTTTCATTTAATTACCGACTAAACTTACCTTTCAATTCAATTTAAAAGTACGACTTCAACTATAGAACAAATAGAACAATCAATCGAATGACTATAGCCAAGGTAAGGGCTTGTTCATAATCCCCCTTCAAATAGCTTGCTTGACCTATTGAGGTAGCGGTGGTCAACTACTACTAAATACTTAGACCATATTTGAACCAGAAAGACTCTTATTGTATATAATTTTTCGTTTTCCATTTCTCGAGATAACTCGACCACAATACCAAGAAAAAAACATTAAATTCAAGATAAAAATTATATGAGCTGCCCTATCGGGTCCCTAATTCTGTAGAAGCCAAATGCATTCCGTTTTATCATCTTTGCCAACCCCCTTATTAGAGTGAATTATTTGAGTTCGTCCTTCGTTTAACAGGTTCACTATATCCTATTCCTTTCCATGTCATCCTTTGAGAGAGAGAGAGATAGAAAACTTGCTTTTCCCTGAACGGCAGGGTGTTCAGCGTTGGCAAACTATCCGTTTCTCGCTGGAGAAGGTTCAATTTCAGACCATCTATTTAGTCCGGACACAACTGCTGCTAAGTCATGCTCCATTCGTTTTGTGAAAAATGTTGCATTTCTGAAAATATTTTCCAGAAAAATGTAAGGTATCTTCTGGTATTCAGCTGAAACCTAAAAATGAAGCAGCAAATATTTTTTGCAGTTTGGTAAGAAAAATCTTTTCCTTTATGCACTATTTTTCAATAACTTTTTTCTTATTTTATTTTTTTTTAACCAATTTGGTCCCAAGGTAAGGAATAACTAGTTAAACCAAAGGATGTGGTCAATACAGCTAGAACCACACCTGGGCGTTGCTCTCCTATGCGCTATTCATGGCACTATCATAGAAAATACTTCATTTGAAGACGGTGATGGAGAGGTCTTTCTTTCATATCTTTTGAGATCCACCCTACAATATGGAGTCAAAAAGCCAAAATAAATGATTGGGAAGATCAAAGAAAGAACAACTTCTTCCTCCGTAAGGAATTCATCCAAATTGTCGATGGACGCTCCTATTGCAGTTGTAGTCTCTAAAGGATAAGAACCAACTATGTAGCACCTATATCGAGAATTCAAGTATTGTATATGTCATTAGTTCGATCTTCGGTAGGAACCACCCGCAATAATGAACTTGCAAATTGGATGTATTTATCATAAAGAGATTTGTTATTCCTGACCCTGCTTTACCTTAATTGTTATTTTAACAAGTAAAAGTTATGTCTTGCTCCAAGTGGGGGTAGCATTTCTCTTCTACATGTCCATGGAGTTTTGAAAAAAAAAAAAAAAAAAAAATTAAATCTAATTTTAAATTATTTTTATTTTCTTTCTTTTTATCTTCTTCTTCTTCTTTGGTTGGTTGACGACTAGGGTAATGGCTGGTGACTGGCGAAAGGTGAGCTCAAGCTCGTTAACATTGGCGAGTGGTGAGATTAAGGCCTCGGGCTTAGCTAGATTGGCGAATCAGGCGAGCGACGAGATTGCGAGAGGTGGATGAGCTCAAGGCTCGCTTGTTGCTAGTCGCTGGTTGTTGTCGTGGTTGGCAATTGGCCAAGACAGAAGGGTTAAAAAAAAGAGAGAAAAAAGAAAAAAGAAATAAATATTCAATTTCTTTAAATGGAAAAAAGAAGAAAAAAAAGATGGAAATATAAACATAGGTGTGAGATAAGAGAAGTTGAGTAAGGAAAATGTTTTCCTCATCTTGAAAACTGAAAAAAAAATTCTCCTATTTTAGAGAACTTTTTTCTATTAATGGAAAACGTCAGAAAATCTTGAAAACATTTTCCTGAAAGTTATTTTCTGTGAAACGAACGGAGTCTTAGTGAAGTTGCTACTCGTACTATGTCATGGTGCCAATGAGGAACCCCAAGACCAATGCTACACACTTAATCACATGCCTATTCATTGCAAACTAGTCAAAGTTCCACTGAGATCGATCATAAATTGCGGAGTCTGAACTCGTAAGCTTTTCCAATTCATTGCAGACCAGTCTAGATTCCTCGAGATCGATCGTAAATTGCGGAGTCAGAACTCGTAAGCTTTTGACTTGCAAACCAAGCACTGAGCCATTCGGTCAATCGCCATCTTGGTTTCTCACTGAAGAGTTATGCAAAGCTTGCTCAAGAAATAAAGTACACAGATGTACGGATAAACTAGCCTTTGGAGCGAAACGTGTTCCGCATGGCAACTTTAAAGAACTGCAGTCAACTGGGCCAGCAAATGAATCAACCCCCAACTTAACATTATCAATCTTACATAATTAAGATAACTTGTTGCCTTGGGTTTTCAAAAGTCGTCAACTCGACGTACGAAGCCTACATTAACAAATATATAATTAACCAAAAAAATTTGATCTCTCTTATTCAATTCAGTAGGCCATACCTTGAATCATTTACGACAAATTTTAAAGTCTTTTAGGGTCCAATCACCCAAAAACTTTGTATGGAGATATACTTTGGCTCCTATCCATACTGAAGCTACATAACTTGTACTAGACAGTAATTTACCGTCATAAAGTCAAACTAACACAAAAAAAGAAAAAGAAAAAAGAAAAAAAATGTAAATGAGAACTAGAGGCAAGCTTGAAATGAATATATGAAATCGTTATGGTATGAAAGTAGCCATGTGCTACCTACTCTAGCTTCACATCGAGCAAGAACCACGCATATTAATTTTCATGATGGTACGCATGTATCAATGAAAATTAGCCATTGCTATCTCGGTGTGATATTGGTACTTTTT
Organism: Eucalyptus cladocalyx; assembly: GCA_017140615.1. Classification (NCBI taxonomy): domain Eukaryota; kingdom Viridiplantae; phylum Streptophyta; class Magnoliopsida; order Myrtales; family Myrtaceae; genus Eucalyptus; species Eucalyptus cladocalyx. The sequence goes on from CM029519.1 coordinate 680,407, forward strand.
ATTTTTAAATTTTTGGAGGTTGAAAAGATTTGAACTTCGAACTTTTTACTTTGATATATGTGAGATTTAATAAGACTATTATTGACCGTTTTATAAGCATAAACTATCAGACAAATGAATAGTCTAATATTTAAATACTCTATTAAGTTCTAATTTTGGATGCAGAGAATACATCTCATATTAGATTGGATACATATAATTAACAAGTATGTGCTCAATTAGAGGATAAGAGAGTAGATAGCTAGCTCCCGTGTGAATGCTTCAGCAAGCGAGGACACCAATTAAGTATAAATAGGTCAATGGTAAAAGGTAGATCCTAGAGACTAGACAAGAGAACAAGGGATGGGACTCTCGTTAATTAATAGTCAACATGCTTGGCCGCTGGATGTGTTTTAAGTCAATTTAATGGTGTGAAAGGAGATGGAGAGGTTCAATTTATTTTTAGTATAATAATAAGAATTCAAAGACGTAATAAATTATTACACACCATAAAAGCTAACTCCGAAATGGATATAAACAATAGAATTTCTCGTTCATTAACTGATATTGAAAATATTTAAATTATTATTATGCTGATATAAAAAGTATTTCTAAAATATAGATGAGTTACAATTAAATTGTAAAATAATGAAGAGAGAAAAGACCGATTAGGGAAGTAAATTAGGGTCTAAATATTTTGTTGCCTTTCTTAAGAAAGCACCATAAAATTTCTTGCAATGAGAAAAGTCCAATTCTAACAATCTACCATTCTTAATGTGAGATTCAAAGACCACTTAGAGAAGGCTCTGTTATAATTTATTTATATAGATATGTGCAGATTAAAACCTTTCTCGCATAAAATATAAAACCAAACTAATATGAATGTATGATATAAATATATGGCAACAAAAGATGATTATAAATGTGAAGATGTAAAAATAGTAAACGTGGATGCTACAATGTTTAATTATCTATCTACCTTGAATTGATCTTGAAATATAATTTCACATTTTAGCAGAAGGCAAGAACCAAAAAGTCCACGAAGCGCTCGAAAAGTCATGTCCTTTTTTGTCCTTAAATTAAATGGGTGATTACCTTACGCTGCAATGATTTCCACCGTTTCTAAGGCTCTTGTTAAAAACAATATGCTCTTACAACAAATCAAAGTCGCAATTTCGTCGGCAAGATTTCTTTTTTGTGTTACTATGATAAGATCCTCCCTTATTAATTAGGTTTAATAGGTTTTCTCGAAGCACTCGATACTAATGTTCTTTTATAGTCCTTTACCCAAAAAAAAAAAAAATGTTCTTTTATAGTCAGAGGCTAATTGCTTCTCCATAAAGAATGTTGAACCAAGTCACCAGACAACCGTGTTGTTCTCTATTTATTGTTTAATGGGATACAGTTCGAAAGTAGGAATGGCAGGTCTACCTGGCCGCCACTGACCAGTATCATTGAACACAAGAGTCCAAAATTTACCTCGAATCTGACGAAAGATGTGAATCTCCAGCAAGTTTTCACCATTGGATTCTCTCTCGTAACCCGCTCATTGATGACCACAACGAATGTGATGTGACGACAACGGTGGCGTTAACCCTGTCTTGAGCCCATGGTGGCCTGGAAAAAAAACTTTGGGAATTAAAACTCACCGGAACGAGCGTTGAAAAGTTTCTAAAAGGACGAACGTAGCCCTTAAGCTTCGAATTCATTAAATGTAAGAGATGAGTGATTTTTTTTCTTCCTTCCATAAACAGTTTGAGGGATGTAGCTAACTTGACAGAATTGACAAATATATATTTTCTTAAATGTGAAAATGTCCGTAGCATGTTAATGATATAGAAATCTCGATGGAGATAAGGGGGTTATTCTAATGGGATTGGAGGATACTTGGTTTGGATTTACAAGCTTGGCCAAGGCAAAGGAAAATAAAGGAAGATCATTGACAAAGATTAGCTACTTATTGGAAATAAAATGCATCTTGGGTTGAATATTGTGACGGCCCGAGCGGCGGTGCGCGGGGAGGAGGGATGGCGGTGCGTCCGCGCCTCGGTCCCCGGACGTGCGCAAGGAAGGGATCCTCTCCCTCTTGTCCCACATCGCTTAGGGGGGAGTCCTGGGCCTTGTTTATAAGGCTTGGGTCCCTTTAATTGTGTGACGCGTTTTAAAGCTGTGAGGACTTAGTGTCCAAAGCGGATAATATCACACAAGTGGGACCCGGGATGTTACAAATATAGAGATAATGATTCCATTCTTAGTCTGCCCAAAATAAATTAAAACATGAATGACCATAAGTCTAGGGAAGAGATCACAAGAATCCCTTTTTTAAAAGAATGGGCATCACTTTATATTCCGCAGTTGTAAGATGACTTTTTTAACCGTAAAACATAGTTGGGCTTGTAAAACATCTACCTCAAGAATGCATTAAAATGGACTTTATATACAAGTATGATATCTTGTATTTTTTCATACAATGTCATACCATTTTATATCATGAAATCGAAATAACAAAGTCACAGGTTGAGTTCAGGAGCAACTTCGCTTGATTTGGTGAAAGACAGCTTCCAACTTCGCTGGATTTGGTGAAAGACAGCTTCCAATAATGCTGATGGACCTTCAAAAGGCCCACCTTACGATAACGTGGCTGCATATGAGGAAGCTTCCAACATATTCTTGAATTGCGATGCATATAAAGTGACCAAATAGTTTATATATTTATTACTGTACTACTTCATATCCAGCGCCAGAAAGCAGAAATTTAGAATTGTGCTACATAAGGCAGTGTGTAACTTTAAAAGACAAAAGAATGCACGGGTAAGCTTATTTTGATGCCCAACTCATGCATCGGCTCATGACAAATTTATTATTATAATGAGTCCCACATAATGACCGAAATATCCGTAAAAAGTGTTGACTTATGAATATCTTGAAGTTTACATTTTTTTGTTTGTCCATCCTCGTAATGTGTTGTTTGGTCTGAGGAAAATGATGAGATCGATAAGATAAACTTGAAAATGGTAATAATAAATGTTCGCATATCCGTATGCAAAAGTTCCATCAATTAAAAAACATCTTGCCACATTTTTAGGTGTTGTTGTCCACACAGATATTAATCTTGATTTGGACATTGTGCATGAGAGAGACTGTGTGTGAGACATGCTTTTAGATAGAAAGAATCGGTGGGAATGGATCGATTTATTAAAACTTATCGTATGGAAAATTTATGCTAGAGATAGTGTTTGAACGTACGAGAGAGTAATTCAATACATCTAAATGGTCCCTCCAAAGTCATTCTTTCAGAAACATTTATGTTGAAAGAGCAGCTCAAAATCATTAATTAAAATTTTAAGCTATATCCCAAATTTATATTATATTTGTCATCTCTACAATAACGTTGTGAGCTTTAAAGTAAATATTTTGTCGAAAAGAGTGAGAAAGGTAGAAGCGGTGCAAATTGCTTTTTTCCTTTTCTTTATCAGAAAGGAAATAGTACATATTTCTAGGATGGATGCACGATACCAAATCCAGTTCCAGCTGATCAATTATTCTGCAAATACTTTTATGAAGAACGTTATTTTCAGTCATAAATGTGCGTATCTTACGATAAGCAAAAGAGAAAACCCTAGTTTCACTCTTATGACGAAAAGAGAACAAGAAGAAGGAAAATAAAAGGACAAATACCTTCCTTTGCAAAGTAAATGGTTGTCGGTGGCAAGTGAAGTGATGTAAGCGGCCTCAGGTCATCATGGTGTTCATCGGACGATAATGTATGTTCTTCCCACGCGTTTTGTATAGTCAACTTTCTGAGAGGTTCTTGGAAATGAGCGGAAAAGACACATGCAAAATTATCGTACACCGAGTTTGAAATTAAACGAAGTAACTTGTTCTTTACTTTTTGGGTGTGTATCAGTGATTTCTTCCACGTATTGACTGTAATATTTATATATAATAGGAGAGTTTTCTTCCACTCCTTAATGACAGCGAAAGTCAAATAATGAATTGTTATGACCAATTGGTTGTGAAAACATGGCACATAATCAGTAGAAGGGGATTATAAAATGACGGTAAATAGGTGCGGAACCTGATAATTTGAACCTTTAAGTTACTAAGAATTTGCCAAAACATAGTTTCATGAGCTGGCTAGCATTTCTCAACAGATTTCTTCCACTCCTCAATCTGCTATTATGCCCTTCGTCGGCTGCTCTACATTAGGAGAAGTATGTAGGATAATATACAACTCTTGTGAAGTTGACACACCTTAAGGATGCTGGTCTCGATAGACTTGCCTGAAAGGTTCAGCAGTGTCTGTATTTGATCACCAAGTAGGCTTGGCAGGCTTTGTATCAACTGTCGATTACTCGAAATAGGAAGATTCGTCATAAGGGCAAAGATAGTAGCTAATTAAATTGAAGACGGATGTGCTAGGTAAATTGCAGGGCTTTGACATAAATTTTATGGGGATTGGAGATTAGTTTGATTTTGTCTGATGCCTTGATGGACTATGATGTGTAGCTTAGTGCATGAGAAATAAAACTCTTGCTTGCCTATCAAACAAAAGAAAAGAAAATTAAAGGCTTCATTTGATTTGCATAAAATAAATGTTTTGGAAGATATTTTCCTAAAAAATGTTACTTATAATATCATGTGAAATAATTAATCAATGAAAATACTTTTGTTATTGACAGCAGTTTATATCAAAATACTTTTGTGTATGATGGAAATATTATTTTTTCATTAAGTTTTGTAGGTAATATAAATGATCATTTTTAGGAAAATATTTTTTAAATCATTCATTTTCTATGAAACAAACACACAATAAGCACATGCATGGCAATTCTCCTATTCTTTTGTTTTTTTTTGTTCTTTTACTCCTCAGAATAGAAAAAAGAATAGAAATTTGTTTGATAACGTCAATTAATTTTATATTACCCAAAATAGAAAAATGGCCAAGGAATATATTTGGAATAGAAATAAAAAATAGAAAAAAGTAATTATTAGCTCTTAGGAACAATTTCTTAAAACAAGTCATTGTTTTATTTTATTTTTTCTTTTCTTCTTCTTCCTTGCTGCCGTCCATCAGCTGTTGCCACCGCCGACTAGCAGCAAGGAAGAAGAACAAAATGAAAAAAGAAAAAAAATTCTATGTTACAAAAAAATTGTGAACCTTACCAAACAAATTTCTATTCTTTTTCTATTCCGAGAATATAAATTTTGTATAGATACAAAATGCATGCTTTTACTTAGATATTGCTCCAAGGAGTAGAAATAGAAAAATGCTATTTCTAAAACGAAATTGTTCTCCGGAATAGAAATATTACCAAATACACCCTAAATTACTTGACATTATTCCCATATGCTCTAGTCTCTCCAAAATTTTCATTAGTTTTTCCATTTATAATTTATTTGTACACTTATTCAAGTCTTATACCAAATTTAAGCGCATATGAATAGAGAAGTGTTAAAGTAGCATAAGAAAGGTTGAATCGAGAAGTCATTTAAATGTTTAAAAGCTTTTTTTTTTCTAGCAAAAAAAAAAAATTCTAAAAACTTTTTGATTATATTACGGGGCATGATTTGTCACGGTTTCTCTATATTATGACTGCATAATTTCAAGTCTTCATATATAGGGAGTCTCCTAGTCACAAACCCTTTGCCAGAACAGTTTCTCTATGTGGAGAAAGCGTAGACTATTTCACAGTTTCATACGGTCTTCTGTACAATCCTCATATGGAAAAAAATAGGTAATGAAGTCAATTTGAAATTGAATGTTTGATTTTATTGAAAGGAACTAGTACTCTTTATCGTCTTAGTGTTTGAAGAGAATCGAGTTAGTGTCTCACATAAAATAGGAATCCGTGTAAAAAGAAAGGGGCAAAACTTTGTTGATAGCTTCCGCCTCGTGTAGTCGTCGGCCTATTCCAGCACTCCACATGATTTCATCGTTGTGTAGAAGCTTGGTAGCCTTTGTCTTGGAAAGAGTCTAACTCTATAAAATGCTGAGTGTTTACACCAAGAGATTGTGAATCATGTGATTCTCTTAATTTCAACATAAATGCGGAGCTTTTGTGGAATAGACAGGGTGAATCCGATACATGGAAATCAGTCTAAGATTCATACCGCTGAATCAGAGTAGGAAAAACAAGGATCAACCCAAATGTCGGACAAGTAGACATATTGCACATTAAATTAATTGTGTAAGGGATTCACCTTGCTTTCGACCAAAACGGCATCCTTTTGAATGAACTAGAGACGATGGGCTAGCGCGGTGCATCGAAATCAGTTTAAGATACATACGATGGGGTCTTAGCCAAAAGAAAACCCAAAATCTCAAAATCAGACCAAAAGTTCTGCATGGTACTATTTCGCAGTTGCCTCATTTGTGAAAAAAGGGTTTTTTTTTTTTTTTTTTCTTTTTTTGGGTAGCTATCCAACTGAAAAATTCAAAATGGGAATTGACTTAAGAAATTTCTTGCCAAGTCTCCTCGTCGTCCCGGTTCGAGTTTTGGAACATTACGAAGGGGACCATATCCGGTTGGTCCGTCAATTCATCGTGTTTAAGTTAGGAGCGTGAAACACATTTGGAAGATTCCATTAATGCTTCACTTCACACTTCCACGCGTTAAGTCAGCTCTTGACTGGGAGGAGATCAGGTACGCCCACCACGCAAGTTCGTTTGCTAGCACCAGTTTCTACTATTCCAATGTGAAGGGTTGAAATTAAACGATTTTCGACAGATGCGACAGCCTTGCATTTTGCCAAATTTTTTAGTTTGAAAGTTCGGATGCTTAGACATCGGGCGTGATGTTATAGGGGAAGTTTATGTTTGACTTTCTCAAACATTAGCAAGTGGGAAAGAGATCTTCTTCTGGACAAACAAGTGGGAAGAAGCCGATTGAAATAAGGGGTAAATAGACCTTAAGCGAGCTTATTTCTCGTTTGATTAAAATAAAGGGGAAGTAAGATGCAGGATTAGCCACGTCTTCAAGAACCTCGCAGCAAGTTAGCTACATGAAATACATATAGTAAGGTAGGGATTTCTATGTTAGCTTATTTTTAAGAGCTAATAAACAAAATTCATGATATGAAAACAGCACGTGCTTGATAGATGTATGTCCAAAAGTTAAACGCTTGTAATGACTAGATGGGATAGTGAAGAATAGAAGAGGAAAATTACTTAGCGAACAAATCGTTGGATTCTCGTAACTCTGATGGGATGGAGATCATGCTTGATTCCACGGTTATCGCTCTGGTTCCAAAGATCGCCAATGCTTCAAAGATGACGGATTCCAGGCTCATTTCTTGCTGCAACGTGGTCTGTACGTCCACGCCTACGATTCTTGCTAATCCATTGAAAAGACTCTCTTCCCTTTTTTTGTGAGTTTAAGACAATGTGCCTTTATCGAAGGAAGCATCCTTATTTATCTCTATGGGAAAATTATATCTTTTCCCCAGATTTTTTTTCTATCAGATAATTTCTTAAGAAATAAATTAATTATACCGGGTATGGTATTTTATAAGGATGTCCTTGTTTTTGGTGGGTTCCCTAATGTGGATGTTTCCTTAATCAATTTATTAGCAATGTGACAGGTTACATCATTTAAGAGTGACAATAGTCATTTGACACCTCAATTTGTAGTATACACGCTTGGTATACTCATTGTGCCCGAAAAGATGGATCATCTACTTGCATCGAATCATGTCTCGGAGAAAGCATTTATATTTGCAAAGTCCAATTCTTATAATAAAATGGCCCATTAAGTGATGACGTCATTATTTGATGATGATGTCAATTCCTCTAGAGCAATCGGTATACTGGCAGTCCAGAAGACCCCTAAATTTCGAGTGGAAAATTACAGTGACGTGTGTGAACATAGAAAAAGGAGGTCTTGGGGAGAAATTTCTTTTGTCCTCTCTTTGGAGATATGGTTTGCTATGCAACAAAATCCCACTTTTTCACCGTCACGGAACCGGACCTTCTCTTGCTATTATATGCCTTTTGACGGGCTCAAGTAAACCTGGACAGCTTTTACTGAAGAAAGGAAACACGTGCCAGATCTCGGCTCACTATAAATCGGAGTTCTTAGGCTGTTTTTGGATGTGGGTGTAATCAAGCAGTCAGGAAAACTCAGAGAGAGTCATCATGGCCGAGCTTGGGGTTGTGTTGGATGAAAAAAGGAGGTTGAAGAAGGGCGCTTGGAGTGCGGAGGAAGATCAAAAGCTCACTGCTTACATCAAGAGGCATGGCATTTGGAATTGGAGCCGAATGGCTGAACCAGCAGGTAACCCTACTAACGCATGATATACATATGTTTGACCCACCATCTTTGTGTCACTGTGATTTTAATGTCTGTTTTGAGATGGGAATGGTTCCCAGAAGCTGAATCAATCAATTTTTTGGACTAAACTGGTGCATTTGTGATTGATTCAGGACTGAGAAGAAGTGGGAAAAGTTGTCGACTTCGGTGGATGAATTATCTGAGGCCCAACCTTAGACATGGAAATTTCACCAAAGAAGAGGTGGAAACCATCATCAAGCTTCATGAATTTCTGGGAAACAAGTAAGCAGATTCACTATAACAAATGCAGCGGATTAAGTTTATACAGCATCTCGATTTTCGATGGATCCCATCTCTTAACTCGTCTCTTCCGTTACAGATGGTCTGCAATCGCATCAAAACTCGACGGAAGGACGGACAACGAAGTGAAGAATTACTGGAACACACGCTTGAAGAAGCAGTTCAAGGGAAAATCGATGCAGAAGCCTAGAAAATCCGAAGCTGCAAGGGTGTGTAACAGTGTTGACGCCAATCATGAGAGTTCATCTCAAGAGGAAGCGGGAAGCTCAACTCCCACCTCAACTCCAGTGCAATTGTCGAATCTCGGAGATTTTACCGGAAATCAGACATCAAGCCCAGAGAACTTCGGCTCATCGAGCTCTAATCAAGCCATCGGAGTCCTTGGGGACAAGGGAAACTCCTTCGACAACAATCTGTGTTCATCATATGTGGATGATGAAGTCCAAAGCTATTTGTGGGCGCAAAACTTTTCAGTGGAAGATGCACACATGGTACAAGATTTAGGTGCTTTGTTCATGGACTCGACGGCTACTCTATTGTATCCTGGATGGCCTCTGGAGACGGCCTCTTCTGCTTCCTTAGAAGATTTCGCCGTTAATTTGTGGGAAAATTGAAGACCATCCATTCATGCTCACAGGATGCCTAGTATTTATTTGTTGTTATGTTTTGAATACTAGTATTTGTTTGAACGTACAGAATGGTAGTTCACGCCCTAATAAAGTGGAGGAAGTATGATTCTCTACAAGGTTGTAAACTGAGGACTGAAGCTGTCATATTGTATACCAAATGATGGTCTTCTGAGAGTTTCACGCTATTAGATTTTGAAGATTGAGAATGTAAACGTCATTTCCATCATGTAAGATCAGTATGTACGAGAGATTCAAAGGAAAAAGATAGGAAATTATCTCATGTTCATATATCTATTGGCTTAAAGAATTAGAGCCAACTACTTAACAAGGTAAACTCCCAAGATATTGAGTGAGTTAACCAGTTATTGAATTGCACGGTAAAATGTACGTTCATTCGCAACACTTGCTTCCTTAACTTTTACCACAGAGCAAATCCTTGTTATGGCATCTATAAATTATATGCTCTCTGGTTGAATCACAACAGCTTACTTCAAATTTGCCCCTCTCCCCTTTGAGAATGATTTGGAAGATTCAAAACCAAAAATAGCGGTATTTGAATTGTCTTTCATTCTAAGGTATAAACTGTATCCATGCATGTTAGATCCAATATGATAATATGATCAAAGGCAAAACCTTTTCATGATATTATGCATGGATAAGATATATCGTGGCAAAAGCATTTGTCATTCGTTGGTTATTAAAAGCATCACAATCGGATAAACTCACAATCGATGCAGTTGAAACTTCATACGTACATATGACAAATTAAGGCAATCTTTAATACTGAAAAAGACCTTGAAAAAGTTTAGATCCTAAAAATAGACTTGTTGATTTGGATGACATGTACGGCTATCCTCAAGAACAAATCTCACAGCCTGGCCTTGAAACTGTGGCCTATTTAACTCGGATGGGCCAGCCGATTAGTGAACAAAAACAGAACCTAAACCGGAGCGTAATCAAGCAAAATCAAGTTAACTAGATCCTAAACGGGACTTTGGGGGTTTTTGGGGGCGTAGACCAGAAGGACTAAGTCGTCGTCTGGCCGGAGCCAATCCCATATGGACGTAAGAGGGGGCATCAGCAATGATGTTTGCCAGATCCGCCCGTTCGGAGACTTCCCTTTTAGACACCTCGTCAGTTCTTAAGCAAACCGTACCGGGTCCATCATTGATTGATTCCCTAGCTGATTCTGAATTGGTGGGGGGCTGTGGAGTTTAAATTCATAACTGTTTCCATGTCGCCACGTGCTCCAAACTTGCTCTAAGGTTTCACCGTCCAAACTTGCGTTCTGTTCTGTCCACAGATTATTGGTCTTGGAGGGCGTTGATTTGACTCTTCATGTGTATCATGTGTATTGTCCCCGGTCAATGCAGACCCAGATGAACACTCTAGGAATTCTTTTTCTTCTCCAAAACAGAAAATCATTATTTTTGCTTGTCAGGAAATTAAGTGATAAAAAATGACCATCTATTTAAATTATTGATCAGCATAACCCAGCAGCATTATTGTTTCAGTAGGCGACACGAGATCAATTAGTAAATTTTTAATAATGGGAGATGAAATTATGAAATTAGTCCTGTTTATAATGAGTAGACTTGGATCCCTTGTATTTGAACTTATCGAATTAGTTTGGGTTGTCCATCCCACAATTAAAAATTAAACAGAATTCTAAATCCATTTCAAATTTGCTCTCGATAGATGTTAATTTATCTTATGTAATCGTGGCAAATCTTTTTTAGAACCCTAATTATCCAGTTGGCAACTTATGACAACCAAAGTCATGTTTCATTGGTTAGTTTTGCCAAGTTTGCATGAGAGGAGACATTCTCATTTTACATTTAAGCTGTTGTCAATGATGACGATATTTTAGTAGAGCTCCAATAATATACAGAAAAATGAAATTTATAACCACGTAATACACGTAGTTTGTGAAGTCAAAACGATAAAGAGATTATAAGATTAGGGCAATTTCTACTGGTGAATTAATTGAAGAAAAGACCCCCAAAAAAAGACCTCTCCGTACGAAATTCCATCTAGGCGACGAATGCTTAACTAAGACAAAGCTTCATCTTAAAAGTCAAAGTTTCGTGTCACATCAACTCTTTGATTAAAATTCATATAAGGTGGTATATAAGCGGACACGATCTTCCTGAAGTTTAGATGATATGTTTATCTTTAATATAAATATCACTTTGGACGTAAGCGATAGCACCAACAATGACGTGTCAATTGAAAACCCTAGTTTAGCTACCTTTCCAAAAGCCATTTGCTCGGAATGAATTCCTGTGGACTTCGACGTAATTGTAATTAGTCATTAGGAAACTTTATTGCAAGATGGGATCATAAGTAATTGTACTTAAATATTCTTATGAAGTTGCCAGCTAATTCTGAATGCGTGTGTGGTCCGTAGAATCGGTTCCTCGTCTTCTCTGTTGTTATGTGCATGAAATGTCCTTGTTCCTCTAGAAATTTCGCCACAGTCAATGATGGCCTCTTTGGAACATATTATGTTCGGACATTAGTCCGCTTTTATCTTCTTTGTTGTTATTTGCATTAGCTCGTCTTCTTTGTTGTTATTTGCATTAAATGTCCTTGTTCACTAGAAATTTCACCACACTCAACGATGCGAGCTCATACATAACAATCCAAGACCGGTCAATTTGGAAATCATTGAACAAAATTTCGGTGAAATTCATTTTAATCTCATCTCATTATTTAATTCGTGATGAACAGAGAACGTCGAATTTCTGTCGTTGGGACCAGAAAATTTCTCATTTTTCCGGTAAATGAAAATCAATAGTCAAATGGCTTTAAAAGTTGATGTACGGGGTGGGATTGCTTTTTGTTTCCCAATTTCTTTCTTTTGAACAAAGGCAAGGACTTTTTTTTTTTTCCCGAAAATAGGAGTTTATAAAATCCAAGATTGCAAGTCGCTTTTGTTATATGGTCCTACCTACTGATTAGTCAATTTCTGCTGAGCACATGGCTGACGTAGGCAGGGTTCTTGCATTACTTGCCTTTGGACAACGTTATCACTCCAAATTATATGCATGCTTGGACAATTTTGTTTATTAGGTCAAAGTCGCTTTTTTAGGTAGGCACTATTTCCGCCTCCTATATAACTAAATCCATCCAATTTCACCAAAAAAAGAAAATTTGTCCTCAATCATTCAATTGCAATGCAAATTGGTGGTCCCAAATTTAGTTACTATCCTTATTTTTTTAGTTTTTTTCTTTTTATATCTATATAGAATCTACTTACCATGATCAATAAATTCACATGTTTAGTTTTTGTTTATTTTATATTTTTCATGTATATTAAAGGTACTATGTTTATTTTATTTTATTTTATTTTATATTGTTAGATACTACTACCATAAAAATGTTCGTTTTGTTTAAAATACAAATTTTCAAGAAAATCTAGTTCTTTTCTATGTCATTGAGCAAATATATGGATAAACTATTAAGTAGAGTATAACAAAAAATTAAAATAGACAAATTTTTTACACATTGACTTGTTTATAATTTTTCACTTTTGTTATGTATATCACCATTAAACCACTTCTTATTGATTTTCTTTTCCACACAAATACAAACAAGGGGACGATCACATGAAGAAAAAAAAACGTCTTTGAAGATTTTCCATAATAAAATCACATAACATTCTCCAATGTGAAACTTTAGAAGATAAAATTAATTAAATCAAAACATTGCATAGAATAAGATTTTTTTTTTTTTGAAAATGACATTGAAATATCATTATTTATATTGACAAAAATTAATATCATCCATGAACTCTTTATGAAAAAAATATCAAAATGACTTATTGTATATAATGTTGTTAGTTTATTCTTAGATATTCCTCTAATGACATATATGCTCTAGGAGAAAATCACTAAAAAGTCTTAAATCTATTTCACGTTTGTCAATTTAAGTCTAAATCTTTTAATTGTGCCAATTGAGTTTAAACTTTTTTGCATTTTGTCAAATTAGTTCATCCGTCAATTTTGGCTGGATACAGTAAATTCATTAATATAGTAAATAAAGAGACTTGGTGTATGTGTTCATGTATATATTAAATCTTTTTTTTCCAAACCTCCTTTTTTTTTTCCCAACAAGAAGTCACTTGCAAACCTTAATCTATCGAGCCTCCTGAGGCTTAGGGAATGGCCATTCCCACAGATGAACTCTTTCTAAAGATGTGTATAGAAGATGGTTCAGAGCTCAATGCTGGGAGAATTATCAAAAAAGTCATAAATCTATTACAATTATGCCAATTCAGCCTTAATTTTTTTTTTTTTTTGGCTAATTTAGTCCTAAATCTTTTACAATTGCGTTAATTTAGTCCATCCAACCAAAATTGGCTGACTGGTGCTGACATGGACACCGGCCATCCAATAACCGCTAATGTGGCATTTTTATTTTTATTTTTCGAATTTTTAATTTTTTAATTTTTTTTCTCCATCTTCTCCTTCCCTTGGTCGGTCGGAGGTGAGGGCCGGCAAGGCGAGGTCTCACTAGATCTGGCGAGGTCAGTCTCGTTGGCCACTGGCAAGGGCGAGGCCCCACCAAATCAGGCGAGCTCGGCCCTCACCAGATCCGGTAGGGCCTCGCCCAACCAAGGGCGAGGGTCGACCTTGCTAGTGGTCGATGAGGCTCCTTGCCAGATTTGGCGACGGTAGCCTTGCCTAGGGACGGCGAGGCTCGACCTCGCCATGGTTGGGTGAGGCTGAGCCTTGCCAGATGTGGTGACGGCGGCCTCGCCATTGTTGGGCGAGGCTCGCCTTCTCTAGTGGTCGGCGAGGGTGAGCCTTGCTAGTGGCCGGTGAGGCTGACCTCACCGGGCCTCGCTGGCCCTTGCCTCTCGCCGGTGCTCGCCGGTGCTGGTCGACCAGAGGAAGGAGAAGGCGGGGAAAAAAAAGAAAAGAAAAAATAATTCAAAAAATTCAAAAAAGTATTTAAAAATTCGAAAAAAAATCCATGTCAACGTTGGCTGGCTTGGTCGGATGGACTGAATTGGCACAATTATAAAATGTTTAAGACTAAATTGGCCAACAAAAAAGTTTATGACTAAATTGGCACAATTGCAATAAGTTTAGGACTTTTTTTTAGTAATTCTCCCACTGAATGCTCAACGAGATGAAAATTCTAATGAAGGAGAACGAAAGCTTGCCAAGAGTATTGTGGGGGAACATGCTAACTACTTCCTTCAAATCTTTAAGGTCTTCCTCGCAAATCTCCACTCCACCAGACAACAACGCAAAATGAGTCATGCATATTTCCATAAAGTTTCTGTGGTGGATGAATTGAGAATGATATTAGTCCAACTCCACTCATCTACAAGGTGCTCCATAGAAAAGCATTGGCCAGACATTCCAAGTGGAGCTACATTTTCCGCTTCACAGCCTTCACCGACGCGGTAATTGCTTCTGTCCTATTCAATCTCCTGGAGAAGCATCAACTGAAGGAACTCAACATGGAAAGTGCTCATTTCCTTTTTATCTAAAGGATTGCTTTTGATGTGGTAACTCTTTTCATGCTCGTTTTTTTCTAATTGGACTATTGCCAACTAAAACACCAAGTTATTCTTGCAAATGTCAATTAATTAGTTATTCCTCCTATATTTTTGACAAAATAACGAATAATCACATTGTGGGAAATATATTTGAAACGAAATAGCTATTTCTTACAAACCGAAAGTTCAACTTTCATGCAATGACATATATTTTTTGGTGGGGTAATTTCACTCGATTATAAATAGCCTCATCCGACTCTTCCTGATGCGAGCATAAAATATGACTTCGCATATTCTGACAAGCATTATATCAATTATTTTGCAACGGAATCAATTATACAAACGTAGATAGATGGCATCCAAGATTGATACCCAGATGCGACTTGCCTTATTCATAAACGGGACGGCATTAATCTAATCGACAATACACAGAGCCAGATAAATATGAGGATGTGCTAAATTAGGAAGTGTTGGGGTGTTACTAGACCTGTCAAAATGGATTTGTGACCTATTTTTTAATTTTTATTTGATGGATTAAGTTGTTATATGAATTAGTTATATTCAGTAAATGGATTACAAATGATTTTAGCATAATAAAACCTTAAATAATATGAATCTTAAATGAATTTGTAACTTTTTTAAATCCAACTCACCTTTAAAACTTTCTTTCACTTTCTATCTCTCTCACTTGATCTAGTACTCGCTCACTCAATGCACACACTTCAATTTGGATATGAATTTTTCTAGATTGAGTTAAAATATGGAGGAGTTTTTACAAGCACCCGACCATCGTAGATCGCATAAAAATGAGTCAAAAATGAACAAACGCATCATTAAGGCCGGACCATTTTTGAACCCAATCCAACCTGCCCGTTTGATGGGCATAGGCATTTGCCAATGCTCATCAAGCAATTGACAAAACAATTTCACGAGATGCAGGATTATCAGTAAGAATTACAAATCAGCTCCCAAATTCAGAATATGTTCACTTTCCCCAATTCTAGAGCCACAATGAGCCGCAACCAAGAATGCACCCATCAAAAGTTATGACCACATAACTCCATCACGCCACATTAAGTAGCACAATCAATGCTAAACTCCATCTGCCAGAGTCCGCTTGGAAGTGCTGATGTACAGAACTGCAATAAGTCATCCTAATTAGGCATGGTCCAAGTCAGCAAAGTAACGATTTAACAAGCAGAAATTCTGAATTCATCATTACCATTATTTCCTCGAATAAAAGCATCTCCATAATTGTTTTTCAGCTGCCCATTGACGTACTCTTCCGTCTGTTCCATTGCTATGTTCATATATCCATCCAGGCAAGCCAGAATACCTGCACAAAACTCCAACCCATAAGAACATTTGAGAATACCACACAACTTCAGACAACAAAAGATAGTGTTTCTAAACTAATCATCAGCACAGCCTGCATATAGCATGGGGTGAAGAACATGCTTGTCAGGGTATTACCCATAATCCTCCCATTTTCATGAGAAGGCGATTGGGATGGATCAAATGGCTTTCAAGCAACCAAATCTTAATTCCATGTAAGTTTGCTAATTTATCATCAAACACCCTGCTTCTCCCCTTCTCTTTCTCTGCGCTTGTTCTTCTTCCCTCTCTCTCAACAATCAAAAGGAAAACCATGAAGTTTGAAAGCCAGATTTTTTTGTATATTCTCATTGTATCAAAGACAGGTTTCGGGTATCTTGTTATCGAATAGCAGCATGCATGTGCAAGATTCATGTTTTTACGGTTTTCCAAAACAAACATGAATATCATGTGTGGTCACCATTTGATCTGCCATTTATCCATAACAATAGTTGATTTCATGAACAAAACATTTTTCTTATGTTAGCTTTCCCATCAAGTCATTGTTGATAGATGAGAAGATGAGTTGAACATTAGAGCCCCAATTTTACCACTGGTCTCTTTTCAACAGTGAATACCATGAACATTGTTAGAAAAAGAAATGGTTATTATATTAAAAGACTGAATGTAGTTTCCCTCCAGATGACGGAAAAGAAAATGCTTAGTGACTTACATTGAGACCACAATGTACATGGCAAGACCAACTTAACTGCTCATTCCTTGCACCATGATGTGGGGTCGCAAATGCCTTCGACAGTTTATGACAATAGCAATTTTCTTCTTCATTTACTTCTTTTTTTTTTTTTTTTTTGGTCGAACTTCTTCATTTACTTTCAGTTTGACAGGTAAGGTTCATTTGTTTTATAATTCTGCCTGAAGTTTGAGGTGAGCAAGTTGCCACTTCGCTCATACGAGTTGCCGAGAACTCAACCCATAGATCATTCCCGACTAATTAAAGTTTGAGACAAGTAGTTAAAGTTACATAGGATTTAGTACAATCAGTAAATATGAGGACGGAAATAATCTCAAACTCAGCATTATCCAGCTACATCGAGAAAATCTTTGTTGAAGGATTCTCCAAACACACAGAGATCGTGTTGAGAGAAGTACCTCGATAATCGATGCCAGAATTCAATTTGACGACGACCGGTCTCCCGCGGATAGATTTCAGGAAATCCGCGGGGGTTTTCGTGGTGGTCGAGCCTTTCTCTCCTCCTCCGCTCATCCTCCTAATCCTCCACTGGTGCTTCCTCTACCTGAAACAGGAAGATTGACAATGTAACTTAATCAATGGAGAAGAAAAAAAATTGCCCACTAATTTATAGGGGCAAGCAGTTCAGCTTCAGTCCAACTTCCACCTGAAACTTGGAACCTACCCATTGAAACCGGTTCCCAGTTTTTGGACTCAAACCCACAGTAACTGCCCACTTTAGCACCTGGAATCACGTTTGCCTTTTCCTTTTTTGCTTTTATTTACATAAAACTTACCCATCTTTCTCCTTCAAAATAGTTAGGTTCACAAGGACAGAACCTGCTCTGTTAATCCACTATGTTCAAATTAATCTAGGATCAAAGTCTTGACAGCATGCAACTGACATGATAATTTCCACAATTCTCATGTTAAGTGGTATTTTATAATCATGTTCACTCACATTCACAATTGAAATGAAAGGGTAAAACGTCATCTTACTTTTCCTCTTTAGCATATGAGAGTCTGTTTCTCCAGATTTGCTTCACCCTACATCCATTCTTCCAGACAACTACAAGGAAAATCATTTTCTTCACAATTTTCTTTACCTCCCAAAAAATACTTACTAAACATAAGTGTAACAGATTAAAGACTGGCAAATAAATGACCAGCACTGCTAATTGGCATCCATGCCGACCATTGAGGACCGACTAGAGAGAGAGAGAGCGAGAAAATGGAAGGGGGGGGGGGGGGGGTTGACTTTGAGCAACAAGCGACACTGAGAGACCAAATGAGCGGGATTCCGAGACATGAACACTGAAACTGGCATAGACTTGGTTTGCGCATTTCGTCGAACACGTGGTGAGCAGCTTCACAGAGGTGCTCATATAATCAAAGCTAAGCGAGAGATCCTAGATTATCGCCGTACATGAACTGGGCATCGGCGAAATAACATCGAACTCGATCGGATTTTGCCCAAACAAGAAAACGACATCTTCTCAATCGAAGGGGGAAACGGAGACGGATCATTCGGATCTCACCTCAAAGACGTGATTAACAGTTGCCCACCAGCAAATGGGAGGAGCTGAGGCCCTTCCGCTCGCTGGTGATCTTGGCCCGCGAAGAGATCTCGAGCGAAGCCTGAACTACAGAGAAAATGCGAAGAAGAAGAAGAAGAAGAAGAAGCAGAAACAGAAACCCCAAGCTCGAGCTTAAGGCATCATCACCATCGAGCCTCGAATGGCAGTTTTGTAAATTTGCGAACCAAAGAAAATGCATTAAGGTGGTCATCATCAAACTCGCCAATTTCACCAAAAATTGGATGATTTTTAACAGCGCCTTCCTAAAAATTATTCTGTAGAAAATGTTAATATTTGATCAATTTTCCAAAAAAACTTTTTCATTTTCGTTTTATTGATGCCATTAACTTATGTTGGTGACTCAAATGTACTTGTCATTAGAACACCGAGGAGACTGTCTAAGAGTAGACCGGGTATTTTTTACGAGTTCTCTCTAATGAGATTATGCAGTTAGAGAGCAACGGCATAGAAATCCTTGGAATGGGCATTTTTTGACAAGACCTCGATGTGCTCTCATTGGGACTATAATATGCTATTAGGTAAATAAACTCAACTTTTTGTTGGAACAAAAAGAATAATGGTAACTTTTGAAATTTGAAATGAGTTCATAATTGGAGGGAGAAATTGTTCTCAAAATGCTTTATGATGGCTTACCTGTATATGATACTCACCCCCTATCTTTATATAAGGTTTTGTTCATTTAATGGAAATTTTTTTTGAGAAAATGTTTTTGAATTTTCCGGTGCTCATTTAACAGAAAATGATTTATTAAAGAAAAAAATTTTCCGCTAATGAAAAAAATACCTTAAAAGTGGAGAAAATTTTTCCATTTTATTTTTCATAACTTATTCAACCTCTTATTATTTCTTTGAAACATATTTTTATTTTTATGTTTTCACGTGGCAGTGGAGGAAGGAGGAGGAAGGAGGAAGGAAAAGAAAAATAAAAAAAGAATAAAAATTAAAAATTTTTAAAATAAAAATAATTAAAAAATTTTATAAAATATATAAAAATTAAATTAAATTTTTTTGGTCAATCAAAAATATTAAACTTCATTTTTTAATGTAAATTTTCCCAAAAAATCAAATTAGATAATGAATAACGAAAAAATATTTTCCACTCAAATTTTAAATTTGAGCTAAATATTAGAAAATATAGTCATTTAAAAAAAATAATTTTCTAAAAAATATTTTCAAAAAATGTGATATTTTTTGCGAAATGAGTGGACTCTAATAGGAGAACTCCAAACACACGTTAGATGAGCCGCGGAGTCCTCCATCACTCCTTCCAGCAACATCAAATGAAGCAACAAAAAAGTCCACAAAGTTAAAAAAATAACACACAAACAAAGTCAAATGAAAAGACCTACAATAAATAAATGAAGACAAGCGTGTGGAGAACTCTGTAATGGGCTTTTCTAGCCTTCTTTGTCTTCATGCTGCTAAAGGTTTCCTTCGTTAAATGATTGAAGCTTTTTTGTCTTCAGTCTTCTTCAAGTGCCTACCATAAATCATGCTTCATCGATTTGTTTTCATTATTCTTCTGACACCCACCGTAAATCAAGACATTATTTGAAGAATACTAACAGCCAAACCTAAAGCTTAATAGCTAACGCGCTCAAATCTTCGACAAACAACCTCCCTTAAAATTGATTTTTGACTTCAATAACATTGAGCATCATCTTTAATTTTTTGAACAAATCTACTTGTAATGGTTTTGTCAAAATATTTGCAATTTGATCTTTTGATTTGTAGAAATTAAGCTCAATCTCATCATTTTTTTACTTGCTCTGATATAAAATGTTGGAACTTGGGCATCCTCTCCCACCCAATTCTAACAACAACCTTATTATGAGCTATTCTGTCACTTCATTGCGTTCTTCAACCATCACCACCCACTTGCATTGGACTTACACGAATGGCAAACACTTGCCCAATTGAACAAGTTGAGAATCTCCAGTCACTTATGCTTTCCTTGACATGACATTTTGAGCCAAGTACACTCTTTTGGCAGCACTTTGTTTCACCTACTAAGCACTTTGTTTCGCCTGTTCTGTTGCTTTTTCTGGGCATTTTGGATTTGTGATGTTCGAATTTATCGCACTTAAAACACTTGACTTTTGATTTATCACGTGTTTCATATTTTCCAGTAAAAATTAAATTTCTACCTCTACCTTAGCATCCTCCTTAGCCTTGATCACTTTGATAGCCTCCTTGACTCGTGACTCGACTTTGTAATGCTTACTCAGGATTTAAATTAATGGACTTTTGATTCATTCTTTGCTCATGTGAGCTCAATGAACCCATCAATTGCTTCAATGTTAGGGTTGACACATCTTTTCCTTCCTCAATCCCTATGAAGACATAGTCAAATCTTCTAGTCAAAGACGTCAAGAATTTTTCTATGATTCGTACATCTTGGAGTTCTTTACCATTAACCCTCAATTGGTTAACGATGGTTTGCACATGATCAAAATATATTGGGATTGATTTGGCGTCCTTCGTGCATAAAGACTCAAAATCACCTCGGAATGTTTGAAGCTACACTCGTTGGACACGATCATTGCCTTTGTAGGAGTTTTGCAAACTTTTGTGGTTTCTACACTTGATATTTTTTCAAATATCATTTCCTTTACCACTTGAAAGATCGCATACAATGCTTTCTTATCTTTCTTTCGGGACTTTGCCAACAAATCTTTCTCCTCCTTTCTTAAAGCCTTGAATGCTTCCACATCGGCCACTTTGTTGTAGCCGTTTTCAACCAGATTCTACAAATCTTGCAATTTGAAGAGAATTTTCATCTGAATGGACCAATTCTTGAAATTCTTTCCGTTCAACTTTGGAATTGGTTGATGTCATTTCTAGCTTTGATACCAAATGTTGAAACCAAAAAGAATAATGACAACTTTTAAAATTTAGAATGAGTTCACAAGTTGGAGGGAGAAATTGTTCTCAGAATGATTGATGATGACTTATTCGTCTACAATATAGATATAAAGTAAATATCTATAGATATAATTTGCTAAGGTAAATAGACTGGGCTTTGAACAAGCATTGGATGATGTTTCTCCATCTTTAAGTTTCTTTCGGTTTGAATTATGGTTCAATGGTTGAAAACAAGCTTTTTTTTTTTGTCCCTGCCTATTACTTGTACCAACGCAATGCATACATACCACGTCAATGTAAAAACGAAAAGTTGCTAATGGGCTTTTTCTCAAAAGATTGACAGTTAAGGGTGCTTTGAAAGCTGGAATGCTCGAGGACATAGAAATGATGTTATAGAGGGGATCCATATTTGACTTTCCCAGTCATAAATAAGTGGAAGAGAGATCATGTTCTTTTGGATGATGTCGCGACCAAATTTTTTTCGAGGTGTGAACCACCTAGGGTTTGGCTAATGGATTGTTAAGCCTAGATTTAGGGCCCGTTTGGTTCAACTTTGAGGAAATGCAAAGTCATTTCCCCAAGTATCCTTGAGTAAATGGGCATTCTCTGAAAGCAAACGTGTTTGGAAGTGTACATTTTGTAAAGTAATTTTCAGGTGAAAAAAAAGAGGAAAAAATGAAAAGAAAAGAAAATGGAGGAGGAGATGGAGGTGCGTGATCGTGGGGGAGCCGCCGGTGGCGGTGGTGCTGGTGGTGAAGCGGTGGTGGTGGCGATGGCGGGGAGGTAGCTCGCCTGAGGTCGGCGACCTCAAGCGACGCCCTGGGTCGCGCCGCCTGAGGCCGCGCGACCTCGAGCGACGTCGCGCCGGTCGCGTGACCTTAGGCGACGCCGCCCGGGTCGCGTGACCTTAGGCGACGCCGCCGGGTCGCTCGACCTCGCGGCGCGGCGCTTGGGTCGCGCGACCCAGGTGACGCCCGAGGTCGCCGGACCTCAGGCCACCTCGGCTGAGCCCGGCGGCCAGATCTAGCCCTCTGGCGGCCAAGCGTCGCCCACCGCGAAGAGGAAGATGAACGGCGAAGAAGATGGGTGATGAAGACGGCGATGAACAAGTGACTCGGAATGCATCTCTAGAATGGGAATGCTCAAAGCAGCCCCAACCCAAAGACGTGGGCTTTCAGCATTGGGGATGCTGGCATTGGGCAAATGGGCATTCAAAAACACATGCCAAACACCAAAAATTTTCCCCAAGGGGCTTTGGGCTCCCAAAGCCCCTTGGGAATGCCCAACCAAACACCCCCTTAGCTCGGGCTCTCCCAAGCCCATACCAATTCGCGACTTGGGTTCAAGTTCTTAACATGCAATTGATTTTCAATTAAGAGTCACCACAAATCTATTTTTGGTGGGTCGATTAGAAACCCAAATAAAGTAACGAGAGATTTACTTTACTCCTACGAACTAGAGATTTATGAGTTCGGGGACTTGGTTACGCTAGATTTCTCTAACGCCATTTCAGTACTATTTCTTTTATTTTCAAAAATGTTTGTGCATGCAGCTTGAATTGATTTTAAATCTAATTCCATAACATGTGAAGCGATCATACGGGTGCACAAACCACCAATTTAACACCCAAGTAAAGTAATAAATAAATTGCAGGACTTACCTTAAAGTAACGAAAGCATCTGCAATGTTAAATTAAAATCCACATCAACAATCCTGGATATGATTTCCAATTAACACGCAATTTTTCTTTTTTTATTTAATTAATGAGAATCATGCTTTATGCAATGCAATATAATTAAATGACCTAATTCTAATGATAGGCAATTTCTAATTAAATGGACCTAGCAACAATCACTAAATGATATGCATTTCATGAATCTAATTCTATGACATGCAATGTGATTTTTTATTATAAAAAATTTCATAATTAAAAATCTAACTAAAGTGAGATTTTATCTATCTTAAGTTAGGAAATAGACTAATCTGAATCCTATCTTAACTCAGAAATTTATCTTGACATGCAATTTAATTCAAGGATATTATCTAACCTAGATACCATCTAAAACATGCGTTATAATATAAATAGAAAAGAATCTAACTATTCTATCATGTGATTCTATCTAGGAAATTTATTGTAATCTACATGATATGCAAATGCAATCTTTTTTTTTGTATTTTCGGGATAAATAAAGCAATTAAAAGTTAAACACCAAATCATCCAAAATCATCAAAGATATCATACATCGTTCGAATCGGGGAACAATATCCAAATCAGCTTGATTATTTCGCTAATAAAATCGATAAATTGATATTAAGCCTTAAAGATCAAAATATCAATTTTGTTCGAATTGGGGAACAATATCCAAATTAGCTTGATTATTTTGCTAATAAAATCGATAAATTGATCTTAAGCTATCAAAATATCAATTTTATTCTCGCTTGATTAATTATTTCATCTAAAGTCTTATAGATGGAATAAAAAATCATAGTGCGGTTGCGAATTAGGAATAAATCCTAATTGAAAGTTATGTCTATCACTCACGGATATGAAACTAGATATAAATAGACGTATATTAGACAATAAAATATCAAAATATACGAGAGATGTGCATCTTACCTAATTGATGATATTCTTCCCAAATTTAGACCAAGTGCAATCGGACCGAGATTGCGACCAGTTTTTCGATGGCGAACGGGGACGACGGGGACGACGCTTCACGTAAGAGTCATCACGGCAAGGAGTGAGCTCGGTGGGGTTTTAAGGAAACCTGCAAAACAGAAATTTCTTGAGCTGTAGAGAAGGCCGCCTGTGGCGTTTGTCCCAGCGTGGATCGTGCACGATTTTCCGAAGGATTTGTGTTCTTTTCTTTAGCTCTTGTTCTCCACGTTTTGCAATTCTCACTGAGTCTCACCCACTTGACATCAGATTGATGCTGGTGCGTTGTGGGTGATGGTGGGATCTCTCGGTAAAGGATGACCGTGGGCTTACGGCCAATGAACCTGCAAAAATAAGAACTTCGGGATCGACTTGGTTCGGATGCGAATGGGGACGGTGGCTTTAATTTGAACACGGCGGGGGCAGCAAAGGCGACACGCCAAGGATAGTCACGGTCGAGCAAGTTCGCATCCAAGGATAGAGATGCTGACCAGCTATTGCGAAGACTCGGATGAAGAACAGCTGGTGATGAAGAGAGGTGATAGGCGTGTCCTCGATTGGCAGATCTCCAAGAGCCACCTCCCTCTTTGTTGTCTTTTATCCTCTGCAAGATCACGTGATGGGTTTCCTTGACTTGGAATTCTCAACCTTGGTCGACAGTTTTGATAGTAGGGCACAAAATCCACCCCTTGAACTCACGGTCTTCACCTTTTAACTTGGACGAGTCAACTTATCGATGAGCCAGTTGGAGATGCGAGCGATGGAGAGCAGTAGCAAAGACATGTCACGGCTACCGTTGGAGCACAGCGAGACCCGAGGGGACAATGTGAACCCGCGACTGGCTACTCTGTTGTGAAGTTGCTAGAAGTGGTGAGAGGCAATCGCGTCGGAGGTGCGACCACTGGTGTGGTCGCGGAGAGGGCACTGGCGTGGAGAGTTGTCTCCGCTGAAAGCTGGCCGAGATCTCTCTCTCTTACGTGATTTCTTATTTCACGAATTTGTGGCCGTGTATTCTCAATTGTGTGGCCTCCCGAAACCCTATGCGAAAAACCTTTTTATAGGCTGAAGATTAGGGTTTTAATTTCCTTTTCAAATCAACATCCACACGAAGATTTCTTTTTCGCACGCAATATCACCTTTTTGATTTTCCACATCTCCTGATTTTATCATCTAAAGATAAGATTGCAACCCGATTTTCTTAAATTTCAAAAATCCACCCTAATATCATTTCAAATATCAATTTAGGTCATTTTTGTCATTAAAAGAAAATGGGCTTGGGCCAATTTACTTGCTTCGTGGGCTTAGTCCGGCCTGCCAAATTAAAGCTTAGAACCACTAATTCGAATCCATTCACCACTGATCCAATAAAATGCAAAAAATGTAAATTAAAAATAAATGCACCTAAATCTATATGCTATGTAATTAATTATTCTTTTAAGGATAAAATTAACCCATAATTTTTTAATGCAATAAATGACTAATCGAGTCGCCAAAATTTAGGTGTCAACAGACGACAAAGTGGCGAGATGCTAATTGAAATGAGGGGTGATAGACCTTAGGCTACCTTGCTTCGTTTAACTAAAATGAGGAGAATTAAGATGCACGATTAGTCATTTCGAGGACCTCCAGCAAGTTGCCCACATGAAATACATAGGGGAAAAATATTAACACATTCAGGATGAAAGTAGTAGGTGCTCGATAAATGTCTATCAAGATGCATCAATTGTAATAACCAGATGGTAGTGAATTCATCTTTTAAAATCCGTACTAATTTTCCTTTCGAATTGTAGAAAAGAAAATTACTTAACAAACAACCTTTGGATTCTCATGATTCCGATGAGATGAAGATCATGCTTCATCCTCCAGTAACCTTTGGATTCTCATAATTCTAATGGATTCTTGGCACATCATTTGCAGCGATTATGCAAGTGTAGTCCTCTATATTTATTTCAGGATTCTCAACAGTTCAAGCCAGTGAACTCTACTAGAAATACTCTGGTTCCAAGATCATCAATGCTTCAAGGATGATGGATTATAGGCCCATTGCTTGCTGCAATGTGGTGTGCAAGTCTACTATTAAGATTCTCGCTGATCCATTGAATATTGTCTTGTCTTCTCTCGTGAGTTTAACTCAGTCAATGTGACTGACCAAAAATAAAAAAAAGTTAATCAATTTGCCTTCATTAAAGAAAGAAAAATTATTCCCCCGCTCTCTCTCTCATAATGGGAACATTATATCTCTTTCCTAGGTTTTTTATCAGATAATTTCTTCAGAAATAGGTCCATTCATACTGAGCATGACATTTAATAAGCAAGTCCTTGTTTTTCATGGGTCCTCGAATGGGGATACTTAAAAAACTTCCATCAACGGAAGAGCTCATACCATGAAGAGTGACGAGTTGTCATCTGACAACTCAATTCGCTGTACTTATGAAGCACATACGCATGCACGCTTGTTTGATCTCTACTGTATTCATCACGCCATAAAAGATAAACCATAAGATAAATCTTCTGCTGCATTAAATCATACCCCAGAGAAGACATTCATATTTGCGATGTCCAACTCTTATAATAAAATGGCCCAGTATGTGATGACGTCATAATTTAATAATGTCGACACTCAACACCTGTAGATTAATTGGTATATGGGCAGTCCAGAATACTCTTGCATTTCCAATGAGAAATTCCAGCGACGTGTGTGAACATGGAAAAAGAGGTTTTGCGGAGAAATTTCTCTTGTCCTCTTTTTCACCGACACTGAACCGGATCTTCTCTTGGTATTATATGCCTTTTGACTGGTTCAAGTAAACCTGGACAGCTTTTACTGAAGAAAGGAAACACGTGCCAGATCTCGGCTCACTATAAATTGGAGTTCTGAGGGTTCTGTTTTTGGATGTGGGTCTAATTAAGCAGTCACGAGCACTCAGAGAGAATCATCAAATGGCCAAGCTTGGGGTTGTGTTGAATGAAAAAAGGAGTTTGAGGAAGGGTGCTTGGAGTGCAGAGGAAGATGAAAAGCTCACTGCTTATATCAAGAGGCATGGCATTTGGAATTGGAGCCGAATGGCTGAACCAGCAGGTAACTCCACCTAGACATGATATACATATGTATCACTCACCATCTGTGTCTCTGTGATTCTAATTTCTCTTCTGGACTAAACTGGTGTATTTGTGATTGATTCAGGACTGAGGAGAAGCGGGAAAAGTTGCCGACTTCGGTGGATGAACTATCTGAGGCCCAACCTTAGGCATGGAAATTTCACCAAAGAAGAGGTGGAAACCATCATTAAGCTTCATGAAGTTCTGGGAAACAAGTAAGCAGATTCACTATAACAAATGCAGTGGATTAAATTTATACAGCATCTCGATTTTCAATGAATTCCATCTCTTGACAAGTCTCTTCTGTGACAGATGGTCGGCAATCGCATCAAAACTTGTCGGAAGGACAGACAACGAAGTGAAGAATTACTGGCACACACGCTTGAAGAAGCGGTTCAAGGGAAAACCGATGCGAAAGCCTCGAAAATCCGAAGCTGCAAGGGTGCGTAACAGCGTTGACGCCAATCATGAGAGTTCATCTCAAGAGGAAAAGGGTAGGTCAACTCCGACTTCGACTCCAGTACAATTATCGAATCTTGGAGATTTTACTGGAAATCCGACATCAACCCCATATAACTTCTGCGCATCGAGCTCTAATCAAGCCATCGGAGTCCATGGGGACAAGGAAAAGTCCTTTGAGAACAATCTGTGTTCATCATATGTGGATGATAAATTGCAAAGCTATTTGTGGGCACAACACTTTTCTGTGGAAGATGCACACAGGGTACAAGATTTAAATAATTTGTTCATCGACTCAACGACTACTATATTGTATCCTGGGTGGCCATTGGAGACAGCATCTTCTTCTGCTTCCCTAGAAGATTTCACCTTTAATCTGTGGGAAAATTGATGACCATCTATTCATGCTTACAAGATGCTTAGTATTTTTGTCATTATGTTTTTGAATTCTAGTATTTGTCTGAACGTATAGAATGGTAGTTCATGCCCTAATAAAGTGGAGGAATTACGGATCTCTGCAAGATTGTGGAGCTAGCTATGCAAGTTTATGTAATTGAGGATCGAGGCAGTCATTATTGTATAACAAAGGATGGTCTTCTGAGAGCTTCATGATATTAGATTTGGAAGGTTTAGAATGTAGACATTATTTCCACCATATAAAATTAGTAAGAACGAGAGATTCAAAGGAAAATGGAAGGAAACCATCCCATGTTCATATATGTTTATTGGCTTAAAGAATTACAGCCAACTTAAAAGGTAAACTTCCAAAATAGTGGGTGGAAATTTACTCGATACTGATTTTGACAGTGAAATGAACATTTATTCGCAACAATCCTTCCTTTAACTTTTACCACATAGCATGGGATAAACTAACTTTCGACATGTGTAGCCCGCGCAATCAAAACTTCATACATACAGACGACACGTTAGGGCCTTACTGAAAAGGATTTTGAAAAAGTTTGCAACCTACAAATGAATTTGTCAGTTCAGGTCACATGTTGGGCAGTACTCGAGAACAAATGTCGCAACCTGGCCTTGAAACAGTGGCCTATTTAATTCGGATTGGCCAGCCGATTAGTGAACAAAACAGAACCCAAACCGGAGCTTAATTAAGCAAGATCAAGTTAATTAGATCCTAAACGGGACTTTGGGGTTTCGCAGATCTGAACTCAGGCGGGTGTTGACCAGGAGGACTAAGAGAAAGTCCTGTTCAACTTCAACCGATAAATCGCAGAGCAACAAGTCTTCGTCGGGCGGTCGCCATCGCATATAGGACGTAAGAGAGGGCATCAGCGATGGTGAGTATTGGACCCGCCCGGAAACTTGACTGTAGAGCCCGCTTGCCCCTATGCAAACAGTGTCTATGTCGTGATGTGCATGGGACTTTGCTCTCGGGTTTCTCATGTGCATTTTGTCCTCAGATTATTATTGATCTTGCCGGGCGTTGACTCGATTCTCGATATGTATTGTCTCCGGTCGACGCGGAAACGAAATACGCTGGGATTGAAGATTTTTCTCAAAAACAGAAATATAAGTTCAAAAATTTGATGTATTCGAAGATGTATTGAAGAAACAAGGACCATTTATTTAATCTATCATTCAGCATAACCCAGCAACATTATTTTTTTCAGTGAGCAAGAGAAGATCATTAATACGCTGGGAGTTTAACAACTAAGAATTATGTAATTATATCCGAACAAAGATGTATCGATTAGTAAATTTTAGTACTGGGGTACGATCTCTTATTACAAATGAGTCAATGAAATTACTCCGATTTTTTTTTTTTTTAATTATTATCTCAAGAACGGATTCAAGTCTTCAAGAGCCACGATGGCGTGAACCCTGGGCTTGATGATGACTTGAACCCAACACCGTGTCCCGTTTTCCAAAAGACTTTACTCTCCAATATGTTTTTCCACAAGCAATGGAGATCCTAATTATAATGAGTAGACTTGGATCCCTTGTACTTGAACTTATCGAGTTAGTTCGGGCTCTCCATCCACAATTTCAATTTAAATAAATTCCAAATCCGTTTCAAATCTGCTTCTGATAAATGTTAACTTAACTTATGTAATTGTGACTAATCTCGTTTAAAGTCCTAATCAGCCAACTGGCGACTTTTGACAACCTATGTTATGTTGCAGTTCTGCCAAGTTTGCATGACATGAGACATCCTCAATTTGCATTTAAGCTATTGTTAATGATGTCGACATTTTAGTAGCACTCCAGAAATATACAAAAAAAAAAAGTAAATATATTACCATGTGATACACGTAGTTCACGAAGTCAAAACAGGGAAGAGATGATAAGATTAGGGCAATCTCTATCACTAATTTAATTGAAGAAAAGACATCGGAAAAGACCTTTCTGTATAAAACTTCGTCCAGGCTGGCGATGCTTAACTAAGACAAAGCTTCACGGTTTGATGTGAAATTAACTCTTTGATTAAAATTCACATTAGACGGTGTATTACTGGGGACAATCTTTCTTAAGTTTAGATGAAGTGTTTATCTTGATGTTAATATTATGGTCGAATGCGAATTTAGCAAACATGTTTTCAGTTTCTATTCAAGCTAAAAATTCTCACATTTGACGCAAGTGATGGCACCAGCAATGGCGTGTCTAATGCATAATGAAATCCAAGGACTTTTTTGTCTCTTTCGTTCTTTTTTAACTTTTCTGAAATTTGCAGTCTCTTTCATTAGAAACTTCATTACAGATGGGATCATGAGTAATCATACTAAATCATTATTATAATGGTGCCAGCTAATTCTGAATATGTGTGGGGTCTGTATAGTCGATTCCTCGTTTTCTTTGACATCATGTGCATGAAATGTCCTCGTTCCTCTAGAAATTTCATCACACTCGACCATACATGTTCATACATGTCATTCTTTCCGACCAATGCCGGTCAATGCGGACCCATGTGAAGCCTAGGAAGAATTGTCGAACAAAATTTTAGTATTCTTGCCAATAAATTCAGCTAAACTCGTTTTTCAAACCTATCTCATTTTACCAAAAAAATCTTAAACTTATTATAATTGTGTCAATTAAGTCATTCTGCTCAAATTTGGTAGGATGGTGGTGACGTTGATGCCACGACAATATTTTAATATTATTTTATCTTTTTTCGAATTTTTATTAATTTATTATTATTATTTTTCTCTTTTTGTTTTTTTGCTCTCCTCCCTCCTTTCAGCGACCAGCCAGAAAGGAGGGCCGGTCAGGCCCGATTGGGGCGAGCTTGCTCGCTGTTGCCTGGCAAGGGTCGCCCAACCACTAGCAAGGCAAGCCCTTGCCAAATCGGGCAGGGGTGAGCCCCCTTGTCGAATCCACTAATGAGGGATTGGCGAGCTTGCCCTCACCTACAAACCATCCGTGCAGGTTTCTTGATCCGTCATGGCCGCGCTCACCTACGTCTGGATGTTGCTGATCTTGAGTATTCGTCAAGGCCTTCTCTCTCGGCCCTACGTCCATGGCCGCCACTGAGTCGGCGAGCTGGCTCTTCGCGTCCTCCAGCTACCTCGCGCAGTCCCGTGAGTGTCCTTGGAGTGTGCGTCATTCGAGCTCTCGACCAGGTCCCGCACGAACACGGAAGGGCTGGACATCTCGTTGACCAAACCCGCAGGGAGAGCTCGAAGATGGCTTATGGATCGGGCTCGACGGAGCTGTTGAGGGAGAATATGCTCGCTAAGCACGAGTCCTAATGCTGGGTCACGCTGCAGACTGCCTGGATTGACTGGGCCGAGCTGGATTTGAGAGACCGCCCTTCGATTCCACGGTGTGCGATTCTCGGATGAGGGCTTCGACGAGGAGGCCCATGGTCATGGTCAGCAGAACGATCGACGAGACGGTGAAGGCGACAGTCAGAGGTCTCTTGGTGGCTTTGTGGTGCTGCGGGATCGGAGCTTCGGGGCTGTTTAGTTTGCCAGGAGGGCGAGCTTGTCAATCCCTCGCCAATGGATCCGGCGAGGGGGCTCGCTCTCGCCTGGCGACGATGAGGCAAGCTTGCTCTAGTCAGTCCTAGCCAGCCACCTTAGTCCAGCTACTGGCCCTCTCCTCTGGCCGGAAGGAGGAGGGAGGAGAGAAAAAAAAAAAAAAAGAGAGAAAAGATCAAAAATTTAATAAAAATTCGAAAAAATAAAATAATATTGAAATATTATCGTAAAAGCTGGTCAAAACATTAAGCGCAATGATCGGCCAAATTTGGTCAAAATGACTAAATTGACACAATTTTCAAAAGGTTTATGACTTGATTGACTAAAATAATAAGTTTAGGATTGAATTGTCATAATCGTAATAGGTTTAAGATTTTTTTGTTAATTTTTCCATCTTATTATATCATTATGTTCATAGAAATCATTCCATGTCCTTGATATTGATATGGGAAAGGGTATAATTTAGATTTCGTGATGAACGTGGGAAGGTGGAGTTTTCGTCGTTGGGACGTGGAAATTTCCTATCTTTCGATAAAGGGACCCAATAGTCAAAGAGCTTTCAAATTGATGTACGGCGTGGGGTCGCTTTGCTTCCCAATTTCTTCGTCTCTTTCTTTTGAACAAAGGCAACTTTCTTCAGAAAACAGGAGAATATGAAACATGATTGCAAGTTGCTTTTTGTTATACGGTCCTTCCTAGTGATTAATCTATTGCTGCTGAGCACGTGGATGATGTAAGCAGTGTTTTGGATTACTTGCCCGTGGACAACGTCATCTCTCCAAAAACTTTGCACACTTCGACCATTATTATTATTATTTTTTTATCAGGTCAAAGTCGTAATACACGCACGTTTCATTAGGGGTCATTCTAATCGATATCGCTAGGTTTTATCCCAGTATTATATTGATTAGGATTGTGCATGGGCCGGTCTGTGCGAGCTCTTGAACAAATTTTGGCCCGGCCTAAGACATTTTGGATGAAGCTTTAGCCCCGATCATTTACTTTTATACTAATGATCTCTATATCTGTAGCTTTTGAATGATATTGGGTAAATATTTAGAATAAGAATGACGTAATTGCAAATATTAATTTGCAGTCTGTTGCATTACTTAATAAATAGATTATATTTAGTAATCTTAGTGTGCCCTGTAAATATTTTCTTTTTCTTAACCATGGGAAAGGTTCTTCATATACTAGATTGCAATTAATCTCTACTGGGGTAATTGTATCCCGACGCATGCAAATAGGATATAACTATCAAAACGCACATGTTCGTGTCTTGGAAATTATAACTTAATGTGATTCATTACATGATCATACTAAAGCTACTAATAAGACATCTGATTGCATTACTTAATGTAGCATATTAGCAATGGTTGCCATTGCATAGTTCTCATAAACTTCTTTATAACACTTTAGACCTCAAAATAGTTCTTATTTCAATGGTTGGTGGCGTCTCTTGACTTGACCGGGTGAGGGCCGGCGATCGTCGATTGGCCAAGGCTTGACAACCCTGGCAGACTTTACCCCCACCGTCGTCGGTCCTTCCCGCTAATGGTGGCAAGGCAGCGACGAGTGCTTGCACTGACCCTCATCATTACGCCAACTTCCTTTTTATTTTAATAATTAGTTTTAAATTTCATTTTAATTAATATTTATATTTAAATTCAAATTTAAGGTCGACTTAGCTCTCCGACAAGTCTAGGCAAATATATTAATAAAAAATTGTCATCTAAGATTTCCGACCAAGGTCGCCGGAATTTAAGTGTTTATTCACTAGGATCAATTTAAGGCTCCGTTCTTTTCACAAAAAAATGTGGTGTTTCTGGAAAATATTTTTTAGGAAATCATTTTCCAAGAAAATGTAATTATTTCCCGATGTTCGGATGAAATATGAAAATGAAGTGGAAAATATTTTTCGTTGCTTGGGAAAGAAAATCTTTTCCTTCATATACTTTTCTTTAGTTATTTTATGTTTTAAAATGGATTTTTCATATTTTTTAAAAACCGATTTTTAGTTATTTTAATTTTTAAATCTATTATTAATTTTGTTTCTTTTCTTTTTTCTTTTTTTTCCATCTCCTTTTTTCGTGGCCGGTTGCCGATCACGGTGACTGCCCTCGCCCGACCACCGGTGAGCCTCAAGCTTGCGACGAGCACGGCGCTCACCGCTCACCGGATTGGCGAGCACGAGTGTCGAGCTTGAGGCTCACTAGATCAACGAACGCGAGCTTGAGATCGATGAGCTTGAGGTTCGCTTGGCAACGGTGGCGACTAGCCAAGAAAAAAGAAGATGGGAAAAAAATCAAAGAAAAAGAAAAAATAAAAGAAAAAAAAAAGTAAAAGAAAAGAAATAGAAAAGAAAAAGGAAATTCAAATAATAATTCAAATAAAAAAAGAAAATGAGAAGAAGAAAGGGGAGGAGGAAGTGAGGATATGTAGAGGTGTGAGATAAGAGATCAAATGAAGAAAATATTTTACACTTTTTAAAAGTGAAAAATATTTTCCCCTAATTTAGAAGATTTTTTTCTTTTCATGGAAAATGTTTTCCCCAAAGAATTCATTTTCTGTGAAACAAACGCTAGAAAATTCAAAAAACGTTTTCTCAAAAATTATTTTCGGCCGAAACGAACGGAGTCTAAATTTATGTGTCCTCTTCAACTGGATCAAAGCAATGAATCCCCATCAGGATCGCACAACGGACGTAATTGATGGCACCAGCAATGACGTGTCTAATGGAAACCCTAATTTTCCACCTTTCTAAAAGTTCTTTGTTTGGAATAAATTCCCATGACTTTAGCCTCTCTTTCGTTCTTTCTTAATTTGCAGGTCTCTTTCATTTGGAAACTTCATTAGGGATGGGATCATAATTGACCACAGCTATTTTAGCAATTCCATTTATATATAAAAGAAATAAGCTTTCTTAAGTTTAGTTAAATAGATCGGGTATGGGTCGAGTATAGGTTGGGTCGGGTATGGGTCAAAAATTTTGCACTGCAATAAATGGATCATAAACGGGTTAAATGAGTTAATTTGGGTCGGACCATTTATGACCCGACCCAAACTCGACCCAACCCACCCGTTTAACGGGTCTAACCACAAGTCAATCGATTTTTATGATATTTCCAGCTAGTTCTACGTGTTCATCGTTTTCTTTGTCGTTATGTGCATGAAATGTGCTTAGTCCTCTAGAATTTCACATACTAGACGACAGTACCAGTTCCTAGATACTGTAGGGCCCTGGAATTAGTTCTTAATATAATCTCTCCGACCAAAGACCCGTCAATGCGGACCAATGTGAAGCCCGGGAAAAATTGTTGAAGAAAACTTTAGTAGTCTTGCTAATAAATTCAGCTAAATTTGTTTTTCAAACCAAATCTTATGTCTAATTATGTTCATAGAGATTATTCCACATCTTAAGTATTTATATGCAAATGGGACTGTTTGTGGTTCGTGATGAACGTGGGAATGTCAAGTCTTTGCCGTTGGGACACAAGAATTTTCCTTTTCGATTATAAGTAAAATATTAGTCAAATGGATTTCAAACTCGAGGCACGGTGGGGTTGCCTTGTTGCGCAATTTCTTTGTTTTTTTTAACAAAGGCAAGGACTTTCTTCCGCGGATGGAGGTCTGTCAAACCCAAGATTGCTAGTTGCTTTTATTATATGGTCCTAGTGATTAATCTATTGCTGCTGACCTCATGGATGACATAGGCAGCCTTTGGATTACTTGCCTGTGGACAGCACCATCATTTCAGCACTTGGATAATTTTCTTACGAGGTGAAAGCCCTAATATTCGCATGTTTTGTTAGGGATTCTTTTAATGATATCACTAGATTTTATCCTAGTATAATATCTTAGGGCCATGCATGGGCCGGTCTAGGCGAGCTTTTGAATGAAGCTTTAGCCTGGATTATTTACTTTTGTAATAAACATCTTTATCTCAGTAAATGATGCTGGGTGGATCTAGAATAACACCGTGTATTTTCAAATTTTCATTTGCAGCCTACTACATCCTTAGTATGTCGATTTGATTTAGTAATCGTAGCTTACCTAGTATTTCTTTATTATTTCTTAAGCATGCGTAGAGGTTCTTGATATATTAGGCTATAGTTAATCTCTGTCGAAGTGATTGTGTACCCCGATAAATGCAAATTGGATATAACTACCAGAGCACACATATCCATGCTCATGGAATTTATAACTTGATATGATTTATTACAGTCATACTGAAGATGCTAATAAGAGATATGGTTGCATTACTTGATGTAGCCTAGTAGTAAAAGTGGCCGGTGCGTAGTTTTCAAAAACTTATTTACAACACTTTACACCACAATTAGTTCTTAATTGAGTGGTTAGTTGGTTCTCGTTTCAACTATCCTTTTTGGTGTGTTGACACAAAGAATCATTTATTTATTTTTTAGTGGAATATTTAAACCCCGTACCCTTCAAAGGAATAATAGCTCTTGTCGTATCATGGCTTGGATATAAAATGCCCCACTTGATTGAAAATTTGGAGCCTTTCAAGGCATTACTTTTTGTTGCAGAAGTCCAAATACCGATTCTTCTTGCGTATTTATAGGCGGAATACGCACGTTTCTTATATCCACAGTTTTTCAATGATCTCTACAATAATAAGGTTAATGGCAGGACGTTCTTTGTCATGATTGCATCTGAACAAACCGGAAATTTCGTTTTTCTCCGTCACAGCTCCTTCTGATCAGGATAGTCGTAGTCGGGGGGCATGGGACGATTCACTAATTAAACTACAGGTTGGTTCTCTCCATATAGAATATCGATGGAGAACAATAGCGGATAATCATTGATCAGATAGGTGGTTGCACATGGGGTTTCACATATCTTTATATGATCCATATGCCTAAGAAGATGACTAGTCAAATTTTACTGGTCCAATAATGCCTATAGCTGCACGTGTGAGGATGTACTTGTGTTGGATTAAGTGACGTGCATGAAGCGATTGAATTATAACTAAACAAAAGTTTAACCTTTTGAAAGAACGTGGATTTAAGTGAATATGTTAATGAGCTTACTCATGTTGCATCTTGTTGATCTCCTCATCATCTATAAAAATAGATGAAAGGAGGGCGATGTTTCTCCTAACATCAATTCCAACATTGTCGACCAACATGGGTAATGATTTGATTTGTTTTTTCTTTTACCACATTGCGTGATTGCAGATTCATTGGGGGTAATGTGCTCGACATGGTTAGCACTTTTAGTCCTAGCAATAGCATTCAAGTCATCAAAACGTCCAAATGACTCGAGTGAATCGATGAAAAGGACTTTCTGGCACACTTTGGTGGCAGATTAAGATGGCGGTCTCCCATCCTCTAAACCATCCCGAGCCTCAAAGGTTCTTGATCGGTAGAACACCTGATTACTGGAGTCGTTGGTATTCGATCGTGAAGTCCAGACACGCTTCAAGTAATTTGGCAAGACATTCCATTTTCCCACTGTAATTTACGTGGATTTTGGCAAAGTTGTTGTCGTTGGAAATTCAATAATTTTAATTAGTGATTGAAGTTTGATTGAGGATGATAAATACCAATAGAACTGTTAAATATGACTTTACATAAAAATGAATGGATTCTAATAAACCTTGAAGACTCAAGGACTTTGCAAATTTTGAATTACTAAATAATACGGCAACAGTAGATCAGAAATAAGTAAGGAAATTGCATGAAACTTTATAGGATTAAAAAAGAAGAAGAAGAGGTTACATTCTTGGAATATATGCTCGCTCGATAATTGAACTGAACATAAATTGCTTAATGGAGGTGATTGGAGTGCGTAAAGAAGGTAAAAAGCTTGCAGCTTATGGCTAGAAATCTTTTATAAACAAATATGAGTGCTGGATTTAGGGCACCTAATCTTATTCAAAATTCATATACAAACTTAGCTAAAATCTAATAGAAATCGACCGTGAGGTTAATTTTTCCATCTACATATCAATAAAGTCAAAATCTAATTTGCACTTAGTGATTCTTTGTGTCTCAATTGCTCGTCCTTGATTGATGCCCAAATTGACTGTGTATTGAAAATGGATCATTCTAATTTTCGTTTTGATCTTTCTCCGCAAGAATCTCAAATTGTTATGACTTGTGCACTACTTTATGAATGATTTGCAACCCCTCTAAACTCCCAAGCTATGGTTATCGTTCAGTCAATGGATACATCTTGTCTCAATTTTTAACTATTGTGCATGCTTTGAATCAGTTGCTCAATGTTGCGTATCATGGACTTCGCTTAAACTTTGCCTACTAGAAACTCATGATCAATGAGCTCACTAAACATTTTATCAATGGACTTTATGGGTCAACTACATTGTCATTGCCTTCATGTTTGATGAGCTTGTCAAGCTTTTATTCGATTGCCCTTATAAGTTTAGTGCATTATGACTGCCTGATTTTCAGTACAAATTCTTGGCTTGGAGTCAAACATTTATTTACTAATTTTGTGTCACCAATCCTTGTTTGAATTAGCTACTGATATTTATTTGTTTTTTTTTTTTCTAATTATCAACTTCTGTCATCTCTAACAAAAAAATTTCTTTTATTGTTTACGTACTTCTATTTAACTTTCTCACGATAGCTTAGATATAACAATGGTTATATCAAATTATCAACCTCTATAACAAGTTTTCTCGGATTAAATTACCAACTAGTTTTGGGTATCAACTATCATTTGAGGTGGGCAACAACATTTGTTTGTTTCGTCTAAAATTTAGAACTTTCTTGTTAAGTTTCCATTTTTATTTGCCTTGCCAATATACTTTTTAAATTTACCAACTCCTTGTAGAAATTACCAGAGTGATTAATCGCCAGCTTTTCTTCAACTAATTTACTAATAATTTGACATTAGCAACTATTATACCAACATCTATTTTTTTTTTTAATTATTGTCTTCATTTTATCTTTGACAAAAGCAAATCTCTAATCTTTTGCCAACTATAGAATTATCAACATAATTTTTTGTGAGACTTACCAACTTCTCTCTGATTAAATTATTAATGGGTATTGTGTTACAAACTCTCATTTGAGTTATTTATCAATTTTTTCTGATTATGTTTCAAGCAAGTTTTGTTTATAATTCTACATTGGTAGGTACTCAAATGAGAGTTTGCAACCTAAAACTTCTTAGTAATTTAATATTTGACAAAAGTTAGTAATTCATTCTACTCTAGGTTTGTTCTTTCATATAAGAAATAGTAAATTTGAATCATTTGTTAGGTAAATAAAAGAATTTATAAACTATCATAAAAAAGTTAGTAATGTTTCATAAATTGTGGTAAGTTAGCCCCCTTTCAATGCACTCAAATTATACATACAAATTCGATTCTTATCCCTAAATCCATCTAGTGATATTAGAGTCCAAGCATCACTTTATATCATAGACGTCTTTATTTAGTCATAAATTCAATTGTGGCATATGTGGACTCTACCTTTGAGATGGAGTATTCATTGCTTAACTATATGGTTATAAGATTCCTATCTACTGGAATATGTACAAAGACATGGCCCCTACAAATTCAAACTAGAGAACCTATGACCATAGAAAAGACAAGCAGGGACATACATTATGCCGTGGGGCCAGTTCGCACATGACCCCTTGTGATGGTACTCAAGATGCATGAACGGATCCACTTTCCAGGAAGAGTCCATGCCCCTTTCCTCGAAATTATCGGACTTAGAAAATTTCAGGCCAGGACATTGAATATTGTGGTCTCTGCATACACGTGCCAGATATGGAAAAGTCAGAGGAGGACCACCATGTACTTATAAGCACCTCGAAGTGCGAGCTGCATTATTCAGGCCAAGAAGAGACTCTGAAAACAACATTTTTATCAGGTCTCCGAACTGATCAGCATCGATCAACACAATGGCCAGGTATCCGAGGAATGACAAAAGCAGCAATAAGACAGCGGTTAAAAAGGGTGCTTGGAGTGCCGAAGAAGATCAAAAACTAGTGGCTTATATCAGGAGATATGGCATTTGGAATTGGGCTCACATGGCCAAGCCTGCTGGTCTGCGATGCATAAATCATGTTCTCGTTTGCTTCCCTTCATATGTGTCTAGTCTTTCTGATTTTTGTGGGAATATGTTCGACTAACCCTACTCTTGAATCATCATATGCGTCAATTCCCAGGTTTGGCAAGAACTGGCAAAAGTTGTCGTCTCCGTTGGATGAACTATCTGAGGCCCAACATCAAGCATGGAAACATCACCAAAGAAGAGGAGGAGACCATCATTGCGCTGCACCGAGTTCTTGGAAATCGGTAATTAATTACACTTTAATTGAAAGCAAAGTTACGATCTTAATTAAAAGCGCTAGCTTATTAATTGCCTTTTACTGATGAAAATGTCTTATATTTCTTTGTTTCAGTTGGGCCGCGATTGCAGCTAGGCTTCCAGGAAGAACGGACAACGAAATAAAGAACTACTGGAATACTCGTTTGAGGAAACGGGTCTCCGGGAGAAGTTTTGTTTGCAGAACACATACACTGATGTTGATCTCCATACTGATGGAAAGGACATCTCATTCCATCCCTTGAATGATAGTCCGAATGCAACAAACCTTAGACTTGACTATCAAATCCCTTCCACAAATGCAGATAACTCTTGTCCTTCCGTTGGAGTCCATGATGAGAAACCATGGAGCTATGATAGGTGCGCATTACAAGAATATGAAAATGGTGAAAGAGAAAGCTTATGGAAGCAAGTTCTTGCAGTGGAAGATTTTTACATAGAAGAAGATTTCGAGCGTATGTGCGCCAACTCAGGAACTAATACTGCCCCTTCTTACGGTTGCACGCAACCTGAGCCTACATACTTTGCTAGTTGCTATGATGATCTTGTCCTAGATCTGTGGGGGGAATTATGATGATTGTAGTTAAATTAATCTTGATCACGGGGATGGACTGCAAAAGTATGGTTTAATGCAAAGTTTCTGAAGGTGATAAATGTTATGCAGCTATGAAAACCCCAAATCGTGAAATAGCATGTTCATCTG
The DNA here is from genome assembly GCA_017140615.1 of Eucalyptus cladocalyx. Classification (NCBI taxonomy): domain Eukaryota; kingdom Viridiplantae; phylum Streptophyta; class Magnoliopsida; order Myrtales; family Myrtaceae; genus Eucalyptus; species Eucalyptus cladocalyx. Next base: position 720,812 of record CM029519.1, read on the forward strand.
CCATATGAATGTTTTTGGACAAATGACATGATTTAACAAAAGATTTGGTGATGTAATTATGCTCGTAGATCTTCTTCTCTATTACTCATTTTGCTTTGCTGTCCCTTTCCTGTATTGATCTTTATCTTGTGAATTATTTCAATGGTACATTATCTTCAGCATTCTCTCTCTCTCTCTCTCTCTCTAGGCTAGAGTGGCAGAATAAAGTAAAGCCATCGAGTACTCTGAAATAGTCTAACATCACGAGTTTGGGCCACGTTCAAAAGCAGTGCTGTCTTCTCGAAAAGAGAATGATTCTTCACAAACTTGAGAAATTGAGGAAGTTAGTGAAAGGTTTATAAAATAACCTGATGCTATTCCCATAAATGGATCACATCATCACACATTCGAGAAAATCTGGAACAAGTAAACGGGTCTAGTGGGAGTGCCAATGTAACTTCAATAATGAACATAAGGGGCGCCACTGTATTTATGCTAATAAGATTTATTTGCCTAAGTCTTCTTCTCGGAAGAGGCAGAAGGCCCTACTTCCGTGTCCTGCTTCCACCTTTTCCCATCGTCTTATGAAACCCTTGAATGTGTGCCACGTGTTCATTAAACCCTAACCTTATAATCTGTCCTCCTCAATCTGCCTTGCCAAGCCAAGAAAACCGTGTCATGTTTCAAGGACAATACCCCTCTCAAAATGTTTGTATTATTGGGAGGGTGAATTAGAAGTCTGATACCATCTTCCATGCTCAGATCAACTAAAATATATTAATATCTCCGATCTCTTTCTCCAAAATTGAATCGAGGAGGTTCCCAGTTCACCAAACACATCGACTTAAATACCATTTGTTTGGAGCACTCATCAAAAGCCTGATATCATTATCTAGGAAGATCACCAAAAAGGAGCCTAAGCCTAAGCTTGTAAACATATCCAATTAGATTTACTATACTAAAAAATTAGAACCAATGAGTCATGCACCAACTAAGATGTGATAACTACTCCAAATCACATTATTCTCCAACTAAATTTTTTCTTAAACTACTCACATGTGCATTTAAACATGTATCACATTTGATAAATTGGAGGGCATAATTCCATTGCTCCGTGCTGATAGGACACATTTAAACATGTAAAATTAAAAAGGTTTAAGACTAAATTGACAACACAAACTATGGACTCTTCCACACTTTTTAATAGGAGGGCATAATTCCATTGCTCCGTGCTGATAAATTGATTGATGGTTGCAAATAAATTCCTTACATCATAGTAATGGAGTGGATTTTTTGCTGTATTATAAACACATAAAATAATCAAAATACTGAATTCATTATTATTATAATCTTAAAAAGAACTTCGCTATTTTGTGGCTGGAACCTAGTTCGTATAAGAAAACAGCAACATGCTTCAGGTTGTCATTTTATTAGGCAATATCATGTCATATGAGCAAAATAGGAAAAAAGCCCAAAAAGCCCAAAATCTATTGCACTTTTGTCAATTTAGTCTTAAACCTTTTTAATTTTACTAATTAAATCTCAGAGTTTTTCACAATTTACCAATTGAGTCAATGTGGCCAATTTTAGTTCGAAATCGTTGATTTAAACACTAGCTATCGTGATATGACCGACACTAACATGGATAATTTTCAATAATATTTTGATATCTTATTAATTCTTTAATATTTGTCTTTTCTTTTTTTATTTCTTTTTTTGGTTCAAAGGGTTGGCAACTTGGTTGAGGGCCAGCCACCTTTGCAAACCACTAATCGAGGACTGGCAACCCCTGTCGGCCCTTTGGCAAAGGCCACGAAGCCCTTGGCAACTATGAGCTAGGGTCGTGGTCCCCTGTTGAGGCTGGCAAGGGTGATGTCATGGACCTTGTTGTGGCTACTAAGGGCCACCAAAACGCCGTGTCGTGTCCGACACTCCGACACGCGTGTCCGACACGCTCCGACACGCGATAACGAGTGTCGAAAAATCTGACACGTGGTCAACTCTCTCCGACATGCTCCGACACGCGAGTCTAGAATTCCGACACGCGATTCCGACACGCACATGATCAATTTTAAAAATTTCTAATACTTGAGGGGTCAAAATATAAATATACACAAAAGAAGTAATAAAATTGCTATAAATATACACGCACGGGGTCAAATTTTTTTTTTTTTCAGTTTTGTTTTTTTAGAATTTTTTTAAAGTCTTTTACTATGAAAGAAGTAATAAAAAAATGCTATATATAATAAATAAATAAATTTAAAAATATCATTTCAGCATTTTTCTTTAAACAATGTTTTTTCCTCTAAGTTTTGTGTATTATTGTAACAAATTAAAATAATGAATGATATTATTTAATATTTTTAGTGTAAATTAATTCTATGCTATTATTATTATTATTATTATTATTATTATTATTATTATTATTATTATTATTATTATTATTATTATTATTATTATTATTATTATTATTATTATTATTATTATTATTATTATTTATGTATTTATATGTAAAAATATATTTAATATATAACGTGTCGAAATTCTCTATTTTTAAGAAATGACGTGTCGGCGTGTCGTGTCGTGTCAAAGTGTCGCGTGTCGTCCGTGTCGGTCTTTACGTAGGTGGCTACTAAGGGCCACCAAAACTAATGAGGGTGTCAGGAACCCACGTTGTGGTTGGCAGATGTTGCTAGCCCTTAGACAATGACCGACTTGAAATAAAAAAGGAAAAAAATAAAAATAAAAATAAAAAAATTCAAAAAAATATCCATAAATTTCTAAAATTATTTATGTATTTATATGTAAAAATATATTTAATATATAACGTGTCGGAACGTGTTAAATTCTCTATTTTTAAGAAATGACGTGTCGGCGTGTCGTGTCGTGTCGTGTCGCGTGTCACGTGTCCGTGTCAGTGCTACGTAGGTGGCTACTAAGGGCCACCAAAACTAATGAGGGTGTCAGGAACCCACGTTGTGGTTGACAGATGTTGCTAGCCCTTAGACAATGACCGACTTGAAATAAAAAAGGAAAAAAATAAAAATAAAAAGAAAAAAATTCAAAAAAATATCCATAAATTTCTAAAATTATTTATGTTAGCACCAATCATGCCAAGTAAGATGACCAATATTGACTGGACTGCTACATTAGTGATTTTCCGCCAATTTTGGCCAAATGGACTTAATTGGCAAAACTTGAACAAGTTTAGGACTTAATTGGTAAAATTAAAATGTTTAAGAAAAAATTGACAAAAGTGCATTAGATTTAGGATTTTTTGGACAATTTTGTCGAGTGAACAAAATATGAGAAGTCAAAGTTACTATCTAAACTGGTTATTTACACCTGACGGGAGATTAATCGATACAAGAAGTGCTTATCTAAACTGCTTGATTAAAGCCTGTTCATGCAATTCTCGATTTGTTTCTCGTCAAAGTTGATGGGCTAGGAAAGAGATATTACATGCCATCGAGGAAATATACTCGATAAGTCTCGGAAGAGTAAAGAAAATATTCTATCGTCCCTTTCAAGAACAAAATGGACAGCTAAAGTCGACAACGTCCAGTGAATTTTTTGGTAAATATATAAATGTCATTAATCATGAATTTTTAGTAAGGAGTATTTCCCAGCGTTACAAACACAACTAATTATGCGAGAATATGGAAGTAGGAAGCCTCCACATAGATGGCAACACAATAATAGCTTGGGAGATTCTACAATTCTGGAAAAGTGATTCCCTACCCTCCCAATATTACATATTCTCGCCAAAAGAAGATTGATCTCAATCGACTTAATTTGGAGACATCTATAATTGTGTTCCATTCAAACGCAATACATGATTGCAAAGAAGGATATCTCAAGGAGCTGCACTTCCAAATTCTTGCCCTTTATAGCTCTCATCATCCAATGAAGTTCAAAATCCCATCCTCCCGAAGAACGTCAGATACCATTTTGTGTGAGGATACTTTGCCATATATTTCCAGATTTCCAGTCCAGTTATACCTAGAAAATAAGTGAGTTCTGTCTTCTATACTGGACATACATAAGTTACGTTAAATATCAACTGAAGGGTTTCATAGTGATATGGTCACTGCTATCAACAATCTATCTTGAAAAAAAAATTCTAATTGACCTCATCTTCTCCTCATAGAAAAATTTCGCAGATCCATGCCCTTCATTTTTCGCACTCTTCCTTCTTTCCCAGACAAAAGCATTCAAACCAGTGGCAGACGAACAGGCTTTCTTTGTATTCCAATTTGAGCGAGGCTAGTGGTACAAGACAACGCATGTACATATGATTAACATGCGAAAACCTAGGTAGTGATGAAGTTATGCCATATGTGGGGAAGCAAATTTGCCATGCTTCTCAATAAACAAACCGTAATCCCAGACTATCTGCATTTGTCTGATGAGTGAATCAAGTCACATGATTCGCGGAGCACAAACTTGATGCTAGAAACTGGTGGATTTCTCTAGGTAGAAGACCATAGACTTTTCAAAATGTATTCTTTAATATTTATATAAAGACATGTATATCGCAGTTACAAAAGTTTGCTTGATTAGTTGAGGTCTTTTATATACAACCCCAAATTTCCACATGTGCTTTCTATCCATGGACTTTGACCTCTCTTAGGTACTTCCTCTTTCCTGTCTCCTCCCTTCTAAACTCTTGACGGGAATAGTAGTCCGTCAATCACTTTGATTCCCCACTATTTCCCGTTCACCCTCGGCGGGCATGTACTCATCTATGTTCGATTTGGGTGTGGCTGCGTATATACTCATGAATTAGTGGTTCCCCAATACTTATAATCGGACCCATTAAGACATTTGATCATATTATCATAGAAATTTATCTATGAAGTTAAGGTTTTACATAAACTGACAGAAACCTCAAAATTTTCTACGGACTTGTTTTAGGTGGCATCCTGAACTCGAGCAAGGCAATCACTCACGATTCTTTTTCTTCATCTCTTTACCAATGGGCCTAAACCTTTGAACAAATTATCAATATAGTCATTTCGGTTAATTTTAACAAAAAATCATTGATGTAGTGGTCCAGTTAGTGCCACCTATCCTACATGACATGGCTATGTGGAGTGAATGGTGCTGACGTGTACAAATTTTTAACTTTCTTTAAATTTTTCTTATTTTTTCATTTTATTTTTTATTTTATTTTCATTTTTCTTCACATTGCCAACGAAGCTGTTGTCCATGGCTGCGAAGCCTACGAGCGAGGGCTCATGACGCCCTCGCCCACTGCCAGTAGTTGGTCACTAGTGTTCTTGACCAGTGGCTGGTAGCCTCCCTGGCCTTGTGAAGAAAAATGAAAAAAAGAAAAGAAAAAGGATAATAAGAAATAAAAATATTAGAAAATTAACAATTTTCCTTGTCAATGTTAACTGTGCCACATAGAATAATCGATGCTAATAGGACCACAATGTTAGTGATTTTCAATCAAAATTAGTTAGAAGGATTACATTGGTAACTCATTAAAAATGTTTCTAACTAAATTCATAATATATTTACAATGTTTAGACTAAGTCTACGTAATTGAAATGTTTAGAACTAAATTAGCAAATTATCGAAAATTTTATGATTGAATTGGTACAACTAGAAAATTTGGGACCGAATTAAATACCGTACAATAGGTTTGATATTTTTAGATAATTTTTTGGTGCCCTTGGTTATCTTCATTGCATAAAAAAAAAAAAAATTAGACTGATCTTGTACAAAGAAACTTTTCCCTCCTTCAAGAGATCCTAGACATTTGTCCAGTAATATGATGCTTTTGCCAGGACACATTTTAATTTTGTCGCGCACTTTCCAAAGTATGGTAAATAAACAACTTTTGAATCGCTTTCATACTTGCGGTACGCTTCGTTGTCTTTTTCCATGACAGCATGATAAAATCTAGACAGCAAGTGGCCTTATCTTTTATTTCATTTGGTCCTACTGATTGAATTCAATCTCTGCTGAAGACATGGATGACGGGAGCAGATTTGTCTTACCTGCCTACGGGTTGCGTCATCATAAAACAAATCAGCACTCCAAGATTGTATCTTTAAATTATTGAATGAGAGGCCGCAGCCCCATACATTCACGTGTCATAATTGATATTTAGGTCATTAAATAATGAGAAGTCATTCGACTCACTTCATGATGTCATAAGTTAATAATTTATGAAAGCCTGTTTTTGTTGTTTAGGAAATTGCCTCATGTGAACTTTGCCAACAACATTGAATTGCCATCTAAACCTAGTTTCATGATGTTTTTCCATGTAATGCAGTTTCAGTCATGACCGATACATGTATTAATATAGCTTATCTCCTTTTAGAGGGAAAAAAGGTTGTCTTTCTGACCTAATTGGTGGTTTCTGAGCAGCTCAAGATTGAAAAATTAGTGGCAGGTAGAATACTAGCCAGGCACAAGAACTTTGGAAACCAAAAAAATGTAAGTGAATTTGACACAAGCAAACCACAATGATTTATGTGGCTTGGTGATTGACTTATTTATAGGCCAAGTGGTACACAATCGTTATGGTATATTAGAATTAGAGATGGACACAGGCCGTGGATCACATTTATTGTGCTCATGCCATAAGGTGCTGCAATTTCCACTCCCGCCTCGTGCCCAGTGCAAGGCACAGCAGCGGCCCTAGTTTACATTAACTGGACAAAATAAAATTCTCCCTTAAGAACACCTCTATCTGGGGGGAAACTAAAGACAATATCCACGGATTCCTTATGAAGGTATTGTTCCAACATGACCATAGTGAGGAGAAATCAGAAAGAGAGATGCAGATATGTGGTACGATGGCAAGGTCCCACTTCGAAATGAAGATGAAGAGAGAGAGAGAGAGAGAGCGGGGGTAGTGGACGGCGAGATGGCGACAGGCGAAGGCAGAGAATCGTTATGTCAAAGAGATTGGAGGAGGAGGAGGTTAATCATAACGAGAAGAGTGGGAAGAAACTAGACTAAAACTTTTGCCAATTTTTCCTGAACCCCAACTATCATGCTCCACCAGTCGATCTATGGGGCTCAGGAAATCCCTGGTTAGTGTATATGACTGATAAAAAAAATAAAAAATAGGTAGGATAAGGATTCTCGACCTACCCCAATCTTAATATGTTGAATCGGGTTAAATGTTTCATGTCGTACAACCAATGGATTTAGGATTTGGGACTGGCTTGGGTACAAAAGTTTCTTGTCAGACGGATTTGAGACGGGTTCAGCCAGCCAAATCCTATCTCTCTCCACTAAACTCCAAAAATACTAGATTTCCTCACTGATCATAATTTCAAACATGACACATGACAAAAACTCCAACCGTTTCACATTGATTGCGAGGCAGCTGTATAGCACCGTTGTCTTAAGGTTTGCATGGGGCTTTTACATGTGCTGTGACTCTGAAAAAATAGTCTGTTGAATTACGGAAGTCATTGGAAAGTATGAAAGTGGTAAACATGAAAGTCTTGGTCGCGCCTTAGAATAGACGTCTCTCTTCATGTTCTCGATTAATTCCCTTACTGGTCGTACATGAGCTGCCGTCTCATGATTTCTCAATATTTTCAAGAATAGGATGGTCTACTGAACGTTTGATTGGGTTTTGAAATCAAATGCACGTGTTCAAAAATTAGAGAAGAAAGAGAGTAACACAGCAATGTTTTTCCAGCTTTGCCCGTTGACCACATCCATTAGGGGTGTGAGTGTGAATATTATGCACTTGTTTTCTTTCTTTCCGTCCAAGAATAAAAGCGTGTTGAAGGGAATGGTATGGTCAATATTTCAGAATTTGGGACCCTTCATCAGATCGGAAGTTTCCTATGGTATTTGGTGCGTTTTATGACTGGTGAAGAAGATGTATTATTTAACTTCACTGCTGACAAAGGATCAATATATCTTGGTTATAAGACACTCTACAATAATTGCAAATTCTTGTTTTTTTATTTTTTATTTTTACAAGAACAAAATTAACTTTTGCAATTGCATCCTAGGTTTTACTTATACGAGTGAGGTGCTCTCTCTCTCTCTCTCTCTCTCTCTCTCTCTGGCATGTGCAAACACACATAACGAGTAACCGGTCTTCCAGATCTATGAAATTAACAATTAATGCTGCGTTCTGATGTATATCCCAACGTTTAATTATTTGAAGAGTACTTGCTGTTAAAGATTGGGCTGGAACTAAGCATGTCTTGTTAATCAATAGAAGCCACGATTTCAATACGTACGATGTCCTTTAACCCTTCAAGAGAGTCACTCCTTTCACAAATTCCACTAAAACAATAATAAAAAAATAGTTAATACAACACTTAAGTAATCTCAAAGCACATATTGATATACTTTTTATATGCTAACCACATTCCAATCAATGTGCAGACGTGCTTTGTGTAATACTTCACCACAACGCCATAACAATATTTCTTAGAGTCAATCGTATATCAAATGCAAGCACATCATATTATTTTGGGTAGAATACTGATATAAATGAAAGTTTGGTGCATTTGGGGAATGAAATTAAAGGATAATGACAAGAACATAAGTCGTTCCAAACTACGTTGATCAATAACTGACATTAGTTACCTGGATATTTTCTTCCCTGACTCGTTCAACGTTAGAAAAGATAAAGGCGCCCTACAAAGTTGTATAGCACTCTCGAGCAGGTATATTCGCACGATGTGTAATTGACTTCGCAGCTAGCTTTCCATTTAGTTCATTTAATTAATCTATTTTTTTAATCAGTATGGGCCTCCATCACCGGAAAAGTTCTTTTCACCACATAAAGAATGGCAAACTTTCGTCTAATTTCAAACTTGGTGAATTGGTCTGGGTCGTGCTTTCGCACCAATATTTAAGACCATAGATAAATAATGTGTTAGTTTTTAATTGTTTTGTGGAATTTATTGTCAGCAGCCGAATGCGCTGATGGGATAGGCTGGTTTTCATCACTTCCCAAAATCAATATACATCCGTTTCACACCATAGGAGAAAATATTTAAATTTTTATGATATTATAATAGTACCTTTCGTTTTAAATTCTTCAAGGGAGAGTAAATGAAACAGGAAAAAAGGTATGTTCTAATTAATTTCAAGGAAACAAGCCCATTCGTTGCCGGAGAGATAAAAAAATAAAAAAAAAGAATTGGGCAGATGTTCACGCTAAAACTTTTAGAGCAATGAATTGTCCTAGTTAAGTAAAAGGCTTTCCTGTATATAGTTGTAACTAGAGTATATCTCCTAAGGCAAGTGACCTTTTATATTTGATGTCCAATAGTGGGTTCAATCCACACTTTACCATTGATGCTAAACATGCGCGACTTATGGTGCTTCCTGGAAGAGCAACTACCCAATTCCCTCGGAATTAGTTGCTCATTAATTATCCATGAAAAAACAAGTTTTGCAATATCTTATTTTCCTGCTAAATCACTCTTTTAATTAAAAGTATTCTCAATCCCAACTAGCTGATTAGGATGATCCTCTTGTGTTGTTGATCATAAACATGAGACCTTTGATTTAATCATAAGTAAAATTATCGTTTCCCTTTTTTGGGGTCGTCCATAGCAATTATCTAGGGAAAATGAACGCTAAAACGATTCCTATGGCTCATCTTTACTAAAAATAGAGCTGGCATTTGGTGGCCTAAACACGTTGGGAATGGAGAAACTAGACAGAATGAAAAAGCACTATTAGGACTAGTTGAGGATAACTTCTGAATTGTAGTACCATGGTCACCCTTTCGACGGCCTTCAACGGGAACAATATTAGATAAATACAAAAGTCAATTTTTATAGTTAATATGTCTGAAAATTTTATGAAATCATTGAGGTACTTAAAAGTTAATTAGTAGATTATGTTAATTTACGTTGGTAATATAAGTAATTTTTACTCCATTATCAATCCCCTGAGAAACAAGATAAAATAACCATTTGAACATCTCTTATTTATTTATTTTCTAATATAAAATTAGATGTACTTAACCGATTGAATTATATTTTAAAGAATGAAAATTCCCATTGCTTGTGGCAAATTGTTCATCGTGAATTCACACGGTCAAAAGTTAGAGTTCACGCAAGCAAGGATCAGATTGTTAAGACGAGTCGACCTTGGCCAGATTTTCTTTGCTCGGAAAAAGGATTGATCGGAAGACCCCAAGTAGGTTCGAGCTAGCTAAAACATTGAGCAACAAAAACCTTAATAGATAGAGGGTTACCATATAGTTAAAATCCTCCAGTGGGAACAGAGACTATTTATATTTTGGATATCAAATAAGAGCGGGGTCAACATCCACTTTACTATGACGCTAAACATGCACAAAGACATGCTGTTTCCTGGAAGAACAAGTACCCATTTCCCCTTGTAATTTTCTGCTTTTAATTATTCATGAAAAAAGCCTTGCGGGTCAAGCTTTGAAGACACGTGCAAGGTACCGAACGACTATAAATCCAAGTGACCCTCTTTGGAGAGGAATAACTCCATTCAAAGCCGGCGAGGGTTGGAAACTGCGCAATCTCTGGTGCCGATGGCCAGGTATCCCAGGGTTGACAAAATCGGCAGCAGCAAGACAGTGAAAAAGGGTGCTTGGAGTGCTGAGGAAGACCGGAAACTGGTGGCTTATATCATGCGATATGGCATTTGGAACTGGACGCACATGGCCGAACCTGCTGGTGAGTACGTGATATATTGAAACTTTTATTTTCTGGATCCAATTTCTCTTCATCGAACGAGTTCTATGTGGGTTTGGATCTTCCGGATTCAAGAGTATAGCATCCTCAAGAGTCAAGTAACTGAGTGGCGTATATATGGATCCAAACCCCGGAGCAGTGGTGGATCAAGATTTTATAAAAAAATTCATATCATAATCACTAGCCCTAGTTTTGAATTTGTTATTATCATCAGGCTTGGCAAGAACCGGAAAGAGTTGCCGACTTCGGTGGATGAACTATCTGAGGCCCAACATCAAGCATGGCAACATCACCAAAGAAGAGGAAGAAATCATTATCAAATTGCACAAAGTTCTTGGTAATCGGTAGGTTGGTTGGTATTGTACGACATACATGAACTTTGGGCAATTTGTGCTTAAGAATATGTTCTATTCTCATGATTAAATCATTTTCCCCAGTTAACTTGCAATTGACCTATGTTTCTGCTTGGACATGTAAATAACTTCGTATCATCTTTATACCCCAACCCGAGGCAGGAGTGAGGTAATCACTACTGTAAAGTATCTAGAACCGTAAATTAGAATCAAGCATTTCATATGGTGTATATATATATTTCTGATTCTATCAACAAGCAATAACACATTGTCATTGCTATTCATGATGAGCTAGGTTTCTAATTTATAGTTTTTCCCCTTGCAGTTGGGCCATAATCGCAAGTAGGCTTCCAGGAAGGACAGACAATGAGATAAAGAACTACTGGAATACTTGCTTGAAGAAACGCTTCATCCAGGAAAAGTTGGAAATGCCAATTACATGTGATGTAATAGTTAACTTCAATCCAAATAATAACTTAACCCACCAAATTCCATCTATTTCCATTCTTCATCCTACAGAAGCAACAAATCTTGGATCCCCCAGGATATTCCAATACTAGATGCAAGCAGCTTGTGCCCATCTTATGAAGTCCATCATGGTGACAAAACCCAAGTGGATCACTGGCACTCACAGGGCAATATAATTGGAGAAGATGCAAACTTGTGGGAACAATTGATTTCTCTGCAATATTTTAGCACAACAGAAGATTTGGAGTGCATGTGCCAGAACTCTGGAAGTATATCGCCTTCTTCTGAGGGTACCTACTCCAATCGTATGTATTTTGGTGATTCCTATGACGACTTCACCATAGATTTATGGGGAAACCGATGGTAATATGGTTGATAATTGTCACAATCGTGGATCTCCTCAGTAATGTCAGTTTTACTTTGTTTTTCATGAGGCTTGCTTTTTTCCCCTATGTAGTAAACTTTGTTGTGCGTCTATCTAATAAAGTTTCCACAGGGTTGTGTATAGTAGCCTATCCTGTCTATCAGTAAGAGTGGACCAATGAAATAATGTTGTACTATCCAAAATCAATCTATGGTGATAATTTGTCTGGTTTAGAGGTCAACTCTCCTTTACTAATCATATATGATCTTTATTGGGAGCTTCATGCTTTATCAGAACAATGTGAGAATATGTATTCTAAATTTCTTGTTTGTTCTTTAAGTAGTGTTGTCATACTTTTATTCCTTCTGATATAATTTCTTCCAGTATGGTGTTTGAGGTTTTTGCTTCTGTTGTGCATTTGAGCTTTAATAGCACTTGTTCAAAGTAATTTGATTGCATAAGTATGATTGGAACAAATCGAGATGAAGTTAGTTATGCTAAATTATGTTCCTTGCAAGTAAATTACAATCTCTCCCAATTGCTGACAATAATAAATTTGAATGGATATGTGCTTAATAAGATCTTATCTATCTCTCAACCAATTCAATGATGGTATAGCATTGAACTAAAATGTTTTGCGTTGCACACTACTTCTTGATATGCCAGGGCTTTACTTGCTTTTACATTTATACACAGTCAACTCTCCGTATACATTTGTATATACAGGCAAAACTCTTGCGAGGTTGAGCCAAATCGCATGCTCATGTTTCAGTTTTATCCAGTATTTGCTTTCTATGATCACTTTAGCAAGTCTTTAATCACAACAAATCTCTTTGTATATATCTTCTAGAAAACTTGCTTCTATCCTCAACTCTAGTAATTTTTTTCTCCACTAACTAATTTCGGAGCACCCTACTTGCATGAAGAGGCATTATCGTATTGATTGAGTGTTGGTATGCATTTACTTCATTATACCTCATTCCTTAGATAACTTTGGTTCCTTGTGGCAATCGCATGATCCAACGACTAAAATGAATTACTAGAGTATGTATGTTCTGGATTTACGCAATTAAGATTCGTTGCTTAGATATTCGGTTGTTATACTTTTAGCTTAGCTTTTGGAGCTAACTAATTTCAAGAGTAAGTAGCGGGTAAACTTATTCTATTCAATCAAGCTATATGTGTCGCGACCTCTTTTTTTCTCGGCGCCCGCGATCGGGTACGAGCGCCTAAGGAGGCTAATGGCTCGGCTGAAATTATTAAGCCCGGACTCTCCCAAGTCCACCAATTCACGACTTAATGGTTTGAGTTTTTAACCTGTAAATCAATTTTTAAAATGGAGTCGCCACTAATCGATTTGGGGTGGGTTGATTAGAAACCCAAGTGAAGTATCGGGAGAAATACTCACTCCTACGCAACCCGAGAGAAATTAGGATCGGGGACTTGATTACACTAGTTAATCACTAATGCCCTTTCGGTACCTAATCTTGTTTAAACCCCGAGGTTTTTGGATGTTCAAGGGATTTTCCATGCATTTTTGGGAGGAAAAACATTTTTTGAGTCATTTTCTAATTTTTTGGACACAAAAGGGATTTTTGGTATTTTTTTTGGAAAAATGCAAGTCTTTTTGGCTTTTTCTGAATTTTTTTTTGGCTTTTTCATGAATTTTTGGCTTTTTTGGATTTTTGGCATTTTTTGGAAAATATGAAATATTTTTGATTTTTTTATTATTTTTCGATTTTCTGGAAATTAAAACATTTTTTAATATTTTTGGAAAATAAATTATTTTTGATTTTTTTTTAAAATAAAACATTTATTATTTATTTATTTATTTAAAATATTATTTTATATTAAAATAATATAAAACCGACCCGGGTCGGATCCGCGGGTTGGGTCCGACCCGGCCAGCCCGAAAACGCAACGCGGGCCCGACTCGGATTTTTCTTCCCTTTTTTCTTTTTTTAAGTTTAACAGCCCAAACCTGATTTTTGGCCCACTTCACAACAATTTTAGCCTAACACAACCCAGCCCACGTGCATACCCGGCCCAGACGGAACCCTACCCGGAGACAGGGAAACCGGGTCGGACGGACCCGCGAATTGACCCGGTTTCCAGCCTCCTTTCCCTTCCGTTTGTTCGCGGCGCTGGTGAAGAGACCGGGGCGGCAGCTCGCATCGTCGACGATGGCTACGCGGAGGACGGCGGTGGTCGGTCGCGACAGCGACGGTAGCAACGATTGGACTTCGGAGGGGGAGATGGCGACGGCGGCTAGGGTTTCGGCGACGAGCGCCCTCGGATTCTCGGGAGGGAGCAACAACGACGACACGGATGAGCGCGGCCGTTACCTGTTCGTGACGAGGGTACGGCAAGGCAGCTGTGGGGACGACGGCAGCCCTTAGATCTGGACGGCGTCGGGGCGATGTTGCGGCGGGATTCGGCAAAGCAGCGGCGTCGGGGGGACCTCTTCTTTCGCCCCTCTTCGCCGATCCAGAACTTCTTCACCTCCTTCGACCTCGTTTCTCCCTCACCGGTCGATCCGAGCCTCCACCGGCCGGATCGCCTCCACGGACTCGCTCGCGGCGGCCTCCCCCGAAGTCTCTCGGTGGGAGGTCGGCCTAGCTCGCGACCCGATTTCTCTCGCTCGCCTTCCTCTCGCTCGCCCTTCAACCTCCTCCGAAGTCTCTCGGGAGGGAGTTTCCAAGCTCGCGATTTTCCGGCGTGCCCCTTTGACGACGGAAACGGGGGCCTATTTATAGGCGAGGAGGTCCGGTCGATGGAGCTTCGACCGGTGGTCCCCTTCGCGCGCCGAGCGGTTCTCCTCGGCTGAACCGGCGTCCCATCCGAGCTCGTCCCGGCGAAGCGTGCTCGGCATTGATGGCGCTTGAGATCTTATCTTCTCCGGCCGACGTCGGCCTACTCCCCTCGGCCGTAGGCCGTCCTTCGCGCGTCGGCGGTGATGCGCGTGGAATACGAGGCGAAGAAGGAAGTCGCGGGGAAGAAGAAGAAGGAAGAAGAAGGAAGAAGAAGGAAGAGAGGGGCCGGGCCGAAAAAGAAAAAAATGGGCTTGGGCCGGCGAAAAGGAGAAAAAAGGGGGGCTGCCAATTTTTTGCTTTTGCTTTGTTTTGCTTTTTTTTTTTTTTTTAATTTGTTTTGCTTATTATCCGAAAAAGGAAATATAAAAGAAATAAAGAAACTAAAGCCAAATTAATAACCTAATTAAAATTTTAGGTGTCAACAGCTGCCCCTCTTTGAAGGTGAGTTCGCAGAGGTTGCATTCAAAGATAAACCTGATACCTAAAATTTTGTCTATACATATGCAATAGATTATATGATATTTAGGTCCTAGTGTCCTATGCAGAAAATGAGCAATATAACATTGCATATACTAAGACAGATAAGAAGATACCTGTAGTTACTTACCGGGAGTGAGTGAGATAGGGTGTGATCCCCGAGTTTTGGCAAGTATCAAGGCATCATCTTACCTGTTGCATGAGGAGATTGCTTCTCCAGGACCCGAACCATTCTTCGGTTGCCTATTGGAGCAATAAGTGATTTGTCTAGGTCCCGAACCTTTCTTCGGTCGCCTTGACGGGGAATTGCCTTCCCAGGACCCGAACCTTTCTTCGGTCGCCTGTTAGAGCAATAAGTTGGTTTGTCTAGGACCCGAACCTTTCTTCGGTCGCCTTGACGGAGAATTGCTTTTCCAGGACCCGAACCTTTCTTCGGTCGCCTGTTAGAGCAATAAGTTGTTTGTCTAGGACCCGAACCTTTCTTCGGTCGCCTTGACGGGGAATTGCTTTTCCAAGGCCCGAACCTTTCTTCGGTCGCCTGTTAGAGCAATAAGTTGTTTTGTCTAGGACCCGAACCTTTCTTCGGTCGCCTTGACGGGAGATGCACCGACCTTTCTCAGGGCATCTGATTTGTGGGTGCCTGATTTGTATCGAGGACACCAGTTGGTACCCGACCTTTCTCGGGAGATGCACCGACCTTTCTCAGAGCATCTATTTGAGGGGCGTCTGACTTCTGTCGAAGACACCAATTGGAACCCGACTTTTTCGGGAGGATGCACCGACCTTTCTCAGGGCATCGATTTGAGGAGCGTCTGACTTCTGTCGAAGACACCAGTTGGAACCCGACCTTTCTCGGGAGGATGCGCCGACCTTTCTCGGGCATCGATTTGCGGGGTGTCGACACGCCGAAGACACCGGTTGGAACCCGACCTTTCTCGGGAGGATGCACCGACCTTTCTCAGGGCATCGATTTGTTGGGTGTCTGACTTCTGTCAAAGACACTAGTTGGAACCCGACCTTTCTCGGGAGGATGCACCGACCTTTCTCAGGGCATCGATTTGCGGGGTGTCTGACTTCTGTTGAAGACACCAGTTGAAACCCGACCTTTCTCGGGAGGATGCACCAACCTTTCTCAGGGCATCGATTTGTGGGGGTGCCTGGACATTCACAAACATTGAAATAGTACCTGGATATTCACAAGTACTAACCTGGAGGATATTTGGGCCTTTGCAGGCGTCGAAGGGGTACTTGGATGATCGCAAGTATAAACTCTTGGAGGGTGCCTGGATTTTCGCAGACGTTGAAGGAGTGCCTGATTGCTTGCAGGTGTCGAAAGAGTACTTGGATAATTACAAATACAAACTCTTGAAGGATACCTGGCGTTCGCAGGTATCGAAGGAGTACCTGGGATATTCATGAAGGTCCCTCACCTTTTGATAATTGCGAATATCGAGGACGTACCTCGCATATTCGTGAAGATCTCCCACCTCCTGGCGATTGGGGAATATCGAGGGCGTACCTAAGATATTCGTGAAGGTCTCTCACCTCCTGGTAATAAGAATATCGAGGGCGTACCTGAGATATTCGTGAAGGTCTCTCACCTCCTGGTAATTGGGAATATCGAGGACGTGTCCCGAGATATTCGTGAAGGTCTCTCACCTCCTGGTAATTGGGAATATCGAGGACGTGTCCCGAGATATTCGTGAAGGTCTCTCACCTCCTGGTAATTGGGAATATCGAGGGCGTACCTGAGATATTCGTGAAGGTCTCTCACCTCCTGGTGGTTGGGAATATCGAGGACGTACCTGAGATATTCGTGAAGGTTTCTCACCTCCTGGTAGTTGGGAATATCAAGGACGTACCTGGGATATTCATGAAGGTCTCTCACCTTCTGGTAGTGGGAATATCGAGGACGTACCTCGCATATTCGTGAAGGTCTCTCACCTCCTGGTAGTGGGAATATCGAGGGACGTACCTCGCATATTCGTGAAGGTCTCTCACCTCCTGGTAATTGGGAATATCGAGGGCGTACCTGAGATATTCGTGAAGGTCTCTCACCTCCTGGTAGTTGGGAATATCAAGGACGTACCTGGGATATTCATGAAGGTCTCTCACCTCCTGGTAACTAGGAATATCGAGGGCGTACCTGGGATATTCGTGAAGGTCTCTCACCTCCTGGTAATGGGAATATCGAGGGCGTACCTGAGATATTCGTGAAGGTCTCTCACCTCCTGGTAATTGGGAATATCGAGGACGTGCCCCGAATATTCGTGAAGGTCTCTCACCTCCTGGTGGTTGGGAATATCGAGGACGTGCCCCGAGATATTCGTGAAGGTCTCTCACCTCCTGGTAATTGGGAATATCGAGGACGTGCCCAGAATATTCGTGAAGGTCTCTCACCTCCTGGTGGTTGGGAATATCGAGGACGTACCTTGGATATTCATGAAGGTCTCCCACCTTCTAGCAACATAAACTTGAATGTAGCATGAGGCTTACCTGGATGGCCGCAGGCACTTAAAAGGGGTGGAGCACCTGGATAGCCACAGGTGTACAAAGTACTGGAATACTTGGATGAACAAAGTATTTAATGATATGATCTGGGACCACTCAGGCTGGTCCAAGTGGTATAAAACATACCTGGACGGTGGTGCCAAGCAAAGCAATGGAATGCTTGAACAGCTGCTATATTATTTGGGGACAACTCGAGCAGGTTGAGTGTCATGAAAAGGAAGTACCTGGACAACGGTGGGTACTTGACGATATGGGGATACCTAAATAGCAGTAGGTATTCAACAATAAAGGGATACTTGGTCAATTACAAGCATTAATACTCTAAGGACAACTCGAACAGATCAAGTGTCAAGAAAAGGGAGTATCCGAACAGTGGCCGGTACTCAAAGACAAGAGGGACATCTAGACAGCAGCAGGTTTTCAACGATAAACGGATACTTGGTCAGTCACAAGTATCAATACTCTGGGGACAACTCGAACAGGTCGAGTGTCAGGAAAAGGGAGTATCCGAATAGTGGCCGGTACTCAAAGACAAGAGGGATACTTAGACAGCAGCAGGTATTCAACGATAAATGGATACTTGGTGGTCACAAGTATCAATACTCTAGGGACAACTCGAACAGGTCGAGTGTTAAGAAAAGAGTACCTGAACAGTAGTAGGTACTTTAAGACAAATGGGGATTAGGATGTGCTTACCTGGCAATATCTCTGATTTCTGAGAGTATGTCTACTATTTGCACAATATGCACACATGATTGTATATACTGTAAATTCATGAGTTCAAATGAGATTCATGCATGACAATTTTTGTCGGTTTTGCATCATCCGAGTTCCACGGGGAAGATTTTGAAAGACAACCTTTATTTGGAATATAGATGTCTTGAGCATGCCGGATGAGGAACTTTCGTCACGAAAGGACTTTTCACTCACTCTCATGGAGAAGGCTATCCCGACCATTGATGCAGGATTTATAAGGACCACACTTCTCACCTTTGTCATCATGTCAGCAGGGGTCTGAGTATTCTCGCAAACAGTACGATTTTACCAATGTGAGAGGTCTTTGTTGAAATTGTGATGAAGTCTTGGTCAATGGCTCATCAAATGGGACCGTCAAGGTCCAGGCTCATGAACGAAGTGCCGCACGATCATCTCCCAGTTTGCAAGTCAAGAGTCCTGCGAAAAGAGATAGAATAGTCTTGCTCGTACTTCTTCGAGCGATGCTTATAGACATATGAAATCCTACGTTAATTGAAGTGCCCCTAGTCTGAAGAGACTTTTACAATGGGATGCAATGTAGGCTTGATTCATGTGTAAAAGGGTGAGAGCTGGTAATTGCCTTGGCATTCGTCACCAGTCTTTCTTCTCACTGTCAAATGGAGGTTCTTCAGCAACATTTTCTTGGCTGCATTTTTGACTGGAGGGCATTGGCCTTGCTTTTACCAGGCACACTGCTTTTTCATGCCCCTATTTTTTATCCCAACTTTTCATTTATGGGCATTTGACCTTGCTTTTACCAGGTACACTGCTTTTTTATGCCCCTAGTTTTTTTGTTTTGTTGCTTGAGGAACTGATCTAGGCAAGTTCAATCGAAGCACCATTATTTAGACTCTTGAATCTTCTTCTTCAGCCAGCGCTTTAGGCTATGGCAATAACTCCTGCTTTGTCTCAATGTGAGGGTAAAATTACAGACTTGCTTGGGTTGTACAATGGATACGAGTGCGTAAAGAAAGAATTGCTCTTCATGACTCTAGGGCACTTAAATTAACGCGAGTGTTCATATGCAATAAAGACACTCAAAGATTAATGCAAGTGCAAGCAAGAAAATTTCTATCTCTCTTCTCACCTTGTGATGCTGCTTTGCCTCTGATCCGCCCCGGTGTGGGGTGGTTCTTGACGAGGATATGAGAGAAGCTTCACCAGTGTAAGGAGCTCAAAGGGGTGAGCAATGAAATGCCTCTCACTATTTTGGTTATCGTACCATTTGCGAGAGAACTCTTTACCCTGCAGCCATGGAATCTTCTGCACTCATCTCACAAGTGTATAGATAGGGGGGACTGTGTGTAGGATATAGCTTGCCTGTCATCATTCTGACGCGCCTCATCTAGCATGCTCAATCAATTTTGTATTCTTCACTTAGCTGTCTATTCTAATAATCCTCAGTGGAATCAGTGACTTAGACAGACAAAATCATCATGCAAAAATTCATCCGGAAGTGACATGCAACATTTTGAATATGATGGAGTTTGAACTCTTCAAAACAAGTGAATGGTTTTGACTCAAAAAAAAAAGACCCTATTGACAACTTTAGGGGCTAACATAATGGTGTTTCCAAATATGTTAAATTTTGAACATCAAAAGGGTTATTTGCAAATGGGTGTCGATGGTTATCCTTATTGATTAGGGACATGACACATGAATGATCAGTTGGGGTTGGGAATTTGATCGGGCATCTCTGCTTTTGCCCCTGCAGAAGAGAAGATGTACAAGTAGATCAATTAGTCTGGCCAAAATCAAATGTGAGTTGAGGCCTGAAGGATCTCTGTCATTTGCTTTGGCAATTACTCAGGACGCCATTTTGCTTGGTAGAGTTTGTCATGCCTCTCATTGATTTATTATCTTTGTTTTTGACGGTCGGGTAATCCGCAACAAACAAGACATGCTTCTCATTGATTCGTTATCCTTGCTTTTCGTCGGGTGATCCCGCAACAAACAAGAGGGAATGTGTTAGTCATGAACTCTTTTAAGAGTCGAATAATTGGAAGCGATACAACTTTACCCTTCAAGACGATTGGGTGATCCTGAAGTGAGAGGGGGACACGAAGTCCTATGTCCCTTGCTTCGTTAGGTCGATTATTCTCTGAATTGGCTCCTGGATGACGCGTCCTTTTACACGAAGCCAGGTGAATTTGATGCGGGTCATTTCCACGAACCTCACTTGGCCAATATTGACCATCAAGTTTGGTTTTAGATTCCCAATGTTTTCTGTCAATAGGGAAAATACGTCAAAAGCGAGTTCAGAGTGGGAGTAATGGAAACGATACCGAATTACCCTTCACCGGTTTGCAGATGATTGGATGGACTTGAAGGGCAAGTGGGTCACGAAGTCCTATGTCTTTTGCTTCGTTAGGTCACCTCTTCTCTCGTAATTTGCAAGTGCAAGGGAAGCAAAAAAAAATTTTATTATTTTTTTACCAAGCGGCTAAACGCCGCGTCGGGGATTCGAACCCCGACTTCGGACCTTTTGCTTCTTCCCGGATACCACTCGGCTAGAGGCGCCGATGGTGTCCGTAGGGCGCTTCTTTTTTTATTTAACCGAACCGGCTCCCTCGGACGACACGTCCCTTCATACCAAGTTAGGTAAATCGATATGGATCATTTGATTTGCCCAAATTAACCATTGAGCTTGTTTCTTGAATCCTATGCTTCCTGTCAATAGGAGAAAATATGTCAAAAGTGAGTTCAGACACTGGGAGTATTGGAAACGATACCAAATTACTCTTCTCCAAAGTTTGTATTTGCTGACTCCTAGGGATCTCTGTATGTCAATGATGGCCTTTTGTTTTTGACATAGTTCAATGTCTCTTTTGATTGGCCCTCTTCATTTGTGACCATGTATGGATGATTGATGGTCGTTGATTCATCTTTAATGCCTTCCTTCGTGGAATTTCTCTTTTCCTTGGAAGAATATGCGCATTGGAGTGAAGCTTCTAGATTCCAAAGTCATTGTCAAGGGGTGTGGGGCTATAGATCGCCTTGACATGTGTCTAGATTTTCTCCACAATTTGAGATAATCACTAAAAAGGAAGAGGAGGAACTCCTTCCTTATGTTGTAGTTGATACTGTAACATCTAGCTGTTTGGGCGCGTCGTGCGACAAGATAGTCCTTTGGCTTAGGATGGAGCTGGGCAGGAGTGAGGCATGTCATGGATGCTTCGATTTCAACTGTATGCCTGTACCTATTACGTTTCATCTTTTGTATCCTGTAAATAGAAGAGAGGGGACATCATTTTCAAATTATATTTAGAGAATAAGACTTACCTTTTTTGGTGTAGGATGATTCTTTCTATTTGCCCTGTTTTCTTGGGGGGTGTCTTTGAATTTGGTGAGTTTGTCGATGCGTTTGCTTCAAATGCCCCCTGTCACACTAAGTCAAAGGGGATGGGAATGATCTTCTGAGACATGAAGCAAATGAGTCAGAAAGACAAACACGGTTAAATTTATCATCTTGTTTTAACCAAAGCTTTTGGGTGATGAAATATTTTCAAAATACGTCTTTGGGGGAGAAAAAGCATGAGGAAGCCCAGCCCTCAGTATTCTCCTTGGACGATATTTTCTTTTCATGGTTGGATAACATCACTGGGCCGGTTTGGGATACCGCCTCATGCTTTCAAAACAAAATATTAGAACTGTACATTAGATTACTGAAAATGGAAGATACAACAGTAGCACATTAGACAGGATAAGAAACATGAATTTATAAAAACAAGCAACACCCATGAAAACTCCTATGAAAAGGAGCACTTTGATAGTGCTGGTTAAGCGCCTTTGAGTTCCTCGCCTCCAGTAGACTCGAAGTATTCGCATGAGAGGATTACTTCATTGAAGCTACGGAAATGCAACCCATGCAACCAACAGCGATGCTTGCGGGGTAAAGCTCCTATGAACAGCTTTATCATTTCTTCTTCGGTCAGCTGAGGGTAGGTTTGCATCATAAAAGCTTCCCACCTCCTTGCATATGCTCGAAAATCCTCCATTGGTCTTCTTCGAAGTGAACCAAGTTCGACAAGGTACTTCGGTCCCAATCGGCTTTGATGCGAAGCAGGAATGCAGAAGACAGCTCATTCCAATCTCTCATAAGGTAGATATCCTAATGCAGATCCCGTAAGACTCTCTTGGAAGGCCTGAGTTGTGAATGACATTGGGCCATAATACCGACTCATTTCAGCATGGAGGTACTGCAAGTGGGCCACGGGGCAAGTCATGCCGTTATACTTGCGGAGATTAGGTATCCACATCTCTCCAGGGGTCATGATCCTATGAGCGCAAGACGGGCTTGATGTATCTTGGTTAGGCCCATTGGTTTTCCCATTGCATATCTGTTGTAGTGGTGAACTTTTCTATTTCAGGAAAGTTGGATTCTACCGAGATTACCCCATTGCTTTCTTCTTGGTCAAAATTTCCGAATGAGGATGAAGTATTGAAGCTATCCTCATGGTTAGAGGACAAGCTTAGTACTTCGTTAGGATCGTAGCGGATAAAGACGTACGCTTCCTCTTCTGACGGACCTTCATCCCCGGATGAGAGTATGAAACAGTTATACGATGAATCGTCAGTTTCATTGTCAAAATAACGCTGGAAGTCCTTGGGATTGTATTTTAGGGCTGGGAAATCTTCAGGGTTGTACTCTAGAGGATGGTGGCCTTCAAAGCTGTATTCTTGGGAATGCTCGAAGCTTTGGTGCGGTGGCTCGTCGGTAGATGCTGAATCGATCTGCTTAGGCTTTCTTTTCTTGGCTTCTGGTCCAGACCTTTTGAGTAAGGCCCTTCGTTTTGCTAACTTGATTCTGTCAAGGGACGTGAGAGACATTAGAGTGTCACTCTCTGATTCACTTTCCAGGTTGATAGGGGTTGGTATTCTTTGGACCCTAGCTCTTGGAGTAAGCTTGGGGAGTTGTCCAGTCGTGCCCCGCTCTTGAACAGGCTCTGAGTCTATGATCTCGTACAAAGGCTCCTTGCCTTTCCTAGTGGGAAATTTTCCAGTAACAGGATGCTGCTTAGCTGCCCATTTATCATGCAAGGCTTCATTGACATGCTCCTCTCCTATCTTATTGACTAACGACTCCTCGTGCTTTCGCTATCATCGGCTCTTCGTAGGGTAATGTGAGGTCGGGGGTGATGTCAATATTGTATTCTTGGTGAAAAACACGAATTAGTTCCCTCCAGGTTTTAAGGGGACTAATCTTCCGACAATGTACCATCGCAAGGCAGGGCCAGTCAAGTTCGATTGGTACGATTGAATCATTCTTCGGACTAGGTAGGCCTGCAAGTAGGTCTCTGGGCGTGAGGTACCAACATACCTTTCGCATTCAGGTGCTTTGAGCTCTTCAGGGATTTCAATGCCGGCATTATTGGAAAGGTCCATGGGATTTTCGCCATGGTGGTTTAACTTTTTCATGCTCCTTTCAAACTGTCCATGATACCAGCTATTTTCTGGCAAATTTGCGGGCGTCATGACGGTGTTTGAGGCAACTATAAAGTTGGGCTTAGCTTGAGTGGATTTCATTTGTCTCGAGAGTTGTTGAAGGATAATGGACATTGTCCTACGCCGTCTTCAATGTTAATGAGACGATTTTGTACATCATTCCGATCGAGCCCTAGTGCATGAGGCCATTCACGAGCTATTGGTGGCCGGCGATTCATAATTACCTGTTTGTGGAAACAATGAATGAGTATGAAAGTAAACAAAAATTGACCCATGGCAATGGTCTAACCGCTTTTTTATTCATCAAAAAAGGATTTCATAGACCATGAGACTTCGACATCTAGAACTTGAAATTGAAATGACAGAATAAAATACTAGATATTAAACAAAAGTCCCTAAATAATGGGACAAGACTTTCACACTATTAACACTACGGGACACATGATTGCAAATTTATATGCGATGGGGAGTCTTGCGCTTGCGTAGATGCTTGCTTTCTTGGACCGGCTCTGAGGTGTGCATCCAGTCCATTCCCGAATCTCTCTCCATGAGCTCTGCTTGCTCGTGCTGGCTGCTCTCACTGATTGAGTGAGGGACTAATGGCTTCCATCTTGTCGGGATACAATGGTTGTGGATGTAGGACATTGAGGCGTGGTGGGCTTTTCTTCTCCCTCAAGCCCTTCAGGTATCACAATCCTTTTGCGATGGCACTTGTCCCAGGTTTCCTCAGCGGTAGAAATTTCGAATTCATAGTCACGGCTTGTGTTGAAAAGGACTGGAGGGACCATCATCTTGAAAGGCGGTGGGATCTCCTGAAGGGCTCCATATTGTCGTGCTACCCGATACGGGTAGTAGGGAATGGCGCCGGTGAGACCGAGCAATGGAATTGGGCGGGTGCGCATGTAAGCAAAGCGGGCCCTCTTTTCATGGAACCAACCAGCACACCATTGGAATGCCTCAGGAGCCGGGTCTCTTAGGAAGTTTACCCAATTTAAACAGCTTTGATTGGGAATGTACGGTCCTAAAACCATAAATTTTTGCAACGGATTTTCGAAAGCATTCGTTTGACGATCGCATGAAGTCTCGAAATTCGCTTAAGTGAGAAAAGAACCGGACTTGTAAAATTTCAGGAGAGGCTCGCATGATTTTCTCCGAGTTGTCTTTAAAACGATTAAAAGACAAGAATGTTTCAGTTAAAATCATGTTGACATAATTCCCTCCTCTTAAGATTTGATCAACTATCCATGCCATCTTGGGAGTTATGGCATTTCTTTGATGGGGGAAGATGATGAGCCCGAAAAAGGCCAGGAGGAAAATCTCACTTTTCCGGGTCATAGGCTGATTTTGGAAACATGCATTCATAAATTCTAGTGGGCAGGTATTATGGTTGTCTTCAAGAATTTGTCTCATGACATGGATTTCAGTTCCTAAAAGTCGTGCTAAACCGCGCCATGGGAGGGCACCTATCGATGGCTTGACAAGCTTTTTCTCAAGAGGCATTCCGGTGATGATGTATTCTTCCGGGGTTGGGGTTAGCTCAAACCTACCGAATATAAAAGTGATTGTCTTCGGGCACCAAAAATGTGCCATGGCTTGTATGACTTCGGGACGAACAGTGATTTGAATCAACGATAGGAGATGACCGATTTTGGCTTTCACGCGCTCTTGGGCAAGCTGATCCAATTGACCCCACCATCTGAAGAGTTCCGCCTTAGGAGCAGGAATGAACTGGATATCGTCTTTCCCCATCGCACATAAACTGGAATTTGAAAAGCTTATCCTAAATTGCCATGGGCCAAATAAAAAGACTAAGTAAAAGTAAAGAAATCATTTTGCTTTTAAGGAAAAATGGCAAGCACAAAGACATGCACATGGAACGTGCGGCTCGATTTCTAACTCAGAAGGCTTGATGAAATTAAAAAGGTATCCGCCCATCGCAGTCTCGCGTTAGCAACATACCCCCTTAACCTCGGCTAAGAAATTCGGGGAAAAGAAAGGCAACCTCTACATCGCAGTCTCGCGTTCGAGGTCGTATCTTTCTTAACACCATCCTAGATATCCTATGGCGGCCCAGGTCCGGCGGCCGGGTTGTGTGTGCCATGTGTAGTGTTAAAACAGTAAAGCATGCACAATAATTTATAATCACAAAACAATATATTTTAAATAAATTTCTAAGCTTTGACCTGCATAAAGAAAAAACCTAAGTCAATAAAGAATTTAAACAAGACAAAAATGGCCTAAGTCTTCAAAGTCCCCAGCGGAGTCGCCAAGCTGTCGCGACCTCTTTTTTCTCGGCGCCCGCGATCGGGTACGAGCGCCTAAGGAGGCTAATGGCTCGGCTGAAATTAGTAGTTATGCCCGGACTCTCCCAAGTCCACCAATTCACAACTTAATGGTTTGAGTTTTTAACCTGTAAATCAATTTTTAAAATGGAGTCGCCACTAATCGATTTGGGGTGGGTTGATTAGAAACCCAAGTGAAGTATCGGGAGAAATACTCACTCTGCGCAACCGAGAAATTAGGATCGGGGACTTGATTACACTAGTTAATCACTAATGCCCTTTCGGTACCTAATCTTGTTTAAACCCGAGGTTTTTTGGATGTTCAAGGGATTTTCCATGCATTTTTGGGAGGAAAAACATTTTTTGAGTCATTTTCTAATTTTTTGGACACAAAAGGGATTTTTGGTATTTTTTTGGAAAAATGCAAGTCTTTTTGGCTTTTTCTGAATTTTTTTTTTTGGCTTTTTCATGAATTTTTGGCTTTTTTGGATTTTTGGCATTTTTTGGAAAATATGAAATATTTTTGATTTTTTTATTATTTTTCGATTTTCTGGAAATTAAAACATTTTTTAATATTTTTGGAAAATAAATTATTTTTGATTTTTTTTTTTTAAAATAAAACATTTATTATTTATTTATTTATTTAAAATATTATTTTATATTAAAATAATATAAAAACGACCCGGTCGGATCGCGGGTTGGGTCCGACGGGCCGGCCCGCATAACCCGCGTTGCGGGCCCGACTCGGATTTTTCTCCCCTTTTTTCTTTTTTAAGTTTAACAGCCCAAACCTGATTTTTGGCCCACTTCACAACAATTTTAGCCTAACACAACCCAGCCCACGTGCATACCCGGCCCAGACGGAACCCTACCCGGAGACAGGGAAACCGGGTCGGACGGACCCGCGAATTGACCCGGTTTCCAGCCTCCTTTCCCTTCCGTTTGTTCGCGGCGCTGGTGAAGAGACCGGGGCGGCAGCTCGCATCGTCGACGATGGCTACGCGGAGGACGGCGGTGGTCGGTCGCGACAGCGACGGTAGCAACGATTGGACTTCGGAGGGGGAGATGGCGACGGCGGCTAGGGTTTCGGCGACGAGCAGCTACTGGATTCTCGGGAGGGAGCAACAACGACGACACGGATGAGCGCGGCCGTTACTGTTCGTGACGAGGGTACGGCAAGGCGGTAATGTGGGGACGACGGCAGCCCTTAGATCCGGACGGCGTCGGGGCGATGTTGCGGCGGGATTCGGCACGAGCCGGGCGTCGGGGGACCTCTTCTTTCGCCCCTCTTCGCCGATCCAGAACTTCTTCACCTCCTTCGACCTCGTTTCTCCCTCACTCTGGTCAGATCCGAGCCTCCACCGGCCGGATCTGACCTCCACGGACTCGCTCGCCGGCGGCCTCCCCCGAAGTCTCTCAGTGGGAGGTCGGCCTAGCTCGCGACCCGATTTCTCTCGCTCGCCTTCCTCTCGCTCGCCCTTCAACCTCCTCCGAAGTCTCTCAGGAGGGAGTTTCCAAGCTCGCGATTTTCGGCGTGCCCCTTTGACGACGGAAACGGGGGCCTATTTATAGGCGAGGAGGTCCGGTCGATGGAGCTTCGACCGGTGGTCCCCTTCGCGCGCCGAGCGGTTCTCCTCGGCTGAACCGGCGTCCCATCCGAGCTCGTCCGGCGAGCGTGCTCGGCATTGATGGCGCTTGAGATCTTATCTTCTCCGGCCGACGTCGGCCTACTCCCCTCGGGCGTAGGCCGTCCTTCGCGCGTCGGCGGTGATGCGCGTGGAATACGAGGCGAAGAAGGAAGTCGCAGGGAAGAAGAAGAAGGAAGAAGAAGGAAGAAGAAGGAAGAGAGGGGCCGGGCCAGAAAAAGAAAAAAATGGGCTTGGGCCGGCAAAAAGGAGAAAAAAAGGGGGGGCTGCCAATTTTTCTGCTTTTGCTTTGTTTTGCTTTTTTTTTTTTTTTAATTTGTTTTGCTTATTATCCGAAAAAGGAAATATAAAAGAAATAAAGAAACTAAAGCCAAATTAATAACCTAATTAAAATTTTAGGTGTCAACAATATGACATCTCAAGAATCCTGGAAATCAAGTTGGATTCCACCAGAATAAGTCCTCATCAGTTCTCCTATTGTGAATTGATTGTAAAAGACTTACATGAGGACATGGCTACTACGGGTGAGCAGGCGCCCCGCTTTGAATATGTTTTTCGGCTCAGCCATAACAGGCTGGACTTGGAATTTCCAGGCTAGGCTCTATTGTACAAGAAAAGGCTCCGATTGAACTCAATTGGTCTGGGTCAAGCCAAGTTGGGCCTAGTGCGAATTTTCCTATGTTTTAAAATTAAAAATGGATTAATATATATTTTTTTAAATCTCTGAAATCACTTTTTGACTAGTGTGGACCGACTCGTTTGCTTGATTAGCTTTATCTAGTATATGGTGAGTTTGAAAATTATTCTGTGTCTATTATAATTCAAAGTTACTAGTAGGTGAATTGCACTTGGGACATGATTTATTGGTTCAAAAAACAGATTCAAGAATATAGCTTTTTAAATGGATAGTCTTGGATCATGAAAAGAAGATGTGACTCTTATATAGTAATAGACGTAATTTTAACAAAAAGGCGCAACGCTAACACTACATTTTGAAGGGTAATAATCTCCACTGAGGAAAAAAGTACAGGAGGAGCATATTAATCTCAATTACAACATTTTGTTTGACGGGTTCATGCACCACGATCGCCACAATCTTCCACAAATGATGACACCCGCAAATGACGTCGACCTAAAAGCCCTAATATTCACACGTGTTTTCTAGTTCTTTGCAAATTCCATGGACTTTGACGTCTCTTCCGTTCTTTCTCTCCGCTGTGCCGTCTCCTTCATCGGAAACTTCATTGATGTGACTCGCACTCCGTCAATCGCTCTGATTCTCCAACTAATCTTACCGTCCATGTGCATGTATTATCTACTTGTCGTTACGTGGGATCAAGTGCCTACAACTACTTATTTAACATACTTTCGAAGAATCCTGTCTTTTCCCACTAGTTAGTCTTACTTTGCACCTTTTCTCTAGTTCCCTAAAACCACAAACACCTCGAATTCCCTTAGATTCTCTCGGTCTGAGACTGACTACGACCACTGAATTCCGTAGTGATAGCATGGGACGACGTTCTCCAGGTGGCTGACCCATGTTTCACGTGGATGGGTTCAACGATTGAATATAAACTGGTGCAGTTGCGAAACCTAAATCCCCACGCGGAGATGTTGTCTGGTCTTACTTATTTATGTTGCCCAACACGAAACCCTGTTTCAATTCTCAAAAACTTGTGAGAAGTCAATGACCGAAGATTGTAAACAGCAATTGCCAAATTAATAACAAGTAAAAACCATCCCATTACTTGATTGATTTTGCTCTCAACATCTTGCCTTTGAAGCCACCTTTTAAGTACTTACCACGAAACAAAAGGTTGGACGTAAACAGGATATAACTCGAGAATATCAAATAAACCTTAGTCTATTATTATATAACACGTTTTATGAACAAAGCAATAAGGTAAGATAGACTCATCCTGATATGTGATCAAAATCAATCATAAGTTAAGAAATGCATGCAAGCCTGTTTGCTATGGGACCCATAATGAATTTTGCTATTTTCAAAATGTGATATATTATGTCTAAGCAGAAGCGACGATTTGAGTAAGAAATAAATTGCAAAAATAAACTGTAATACAACGGGTTTACATGATTCGGTGGTATGCCCACTATATGCGGAGAGATCACCGAGATAGTTCCATTATAATTGGCAAAGATAAAGTTAGAATCGCTCAATCACACTCACTCATAATTGTTTCTTAATCCTAGATTAAACCCAAACCCTAAAAATCAATTGCAAGATAGGAGTTTTCTTACACTCTCATTCTCTTGGCTAATTGCTATCAATGCTTTATGCGTCTCCCGTGAGTTTACACACATGTTGAGTATACTCGGTCTGCACCCAAGACCAAACTCAGCAACATATATATTTTTTTGCAAATAAAGTATAAGTCCTTCTCCGACGTGAACACGAACTCCATTTTCAATAAAGAAAAAAGTCTGGTGGAAATTAATTTTCCGTTTGGCATCACCGATGATCCTGTTGGCCAGAGTCCAATTTAGCCTTTCCTAATATGGTTTGGATTTCTTTGCAATTCAATTATGGATCAGATTTAAAAATAATTAGGATTAACTTCAAGCTTTAATCAACAAATTTCCACTTTGGGAGAAGTCCAACTTCATCCTTGTGATTGTCGTATTTTCCCAAGCCTCTATAGCCTCGTCACCCACTGCAGACTTTAACCAAGTTGAACAGTACCGGAACTTGGTCAATGGGAGAGGCTTCGTCAAAATGCGTGTCGGATTATTTGTCGTGTGCACTTTCTCGAATGAATACGGTTTCTTGTGACATAATATCAATTACAAAATTGTATGTGACGTGATTGTGTTTCATTTGCTTGTGATACACATGATTTTCGGTCAAATGTATTTCACTTTGATTGTTGCAATAAATAACTATATTATCCTACATCAGTCCCTGATTACGGAACTAACCCCTGAGCCAATTGCTTCTTTGATTGCCTCGATTGACATCATGTACTCTGCTTTAACGTCAGCAAAGCAGCTACATATAATAATTGCCTTTTTTTGACTGACAACCCAGAAAAGTGAACACTTAACCAATTAAGGACCTCCGTCCATCTAAGTGACCGGTAAAATCTAAATCCAACACATTATATTCAAATTTAATTTCGAATGTGGAATCTTCTCAATAGTTTAACTAGAAACTCTTTGATGTATCGAACCTATCAGAACAAAGTTGTTCTAAAGGTTGCACCTACCGGAACAAAACTGTTCTCCAACTACCATTTCACTTCAACGGTCGACCGGATCAATGGTCAACGTTTGACAAATCTATGTTTTCTCATTCTTTCTATTTCTCCTCCAAGCCATAATGTATAAACAAATACAATGTAAATATAAAAATCAGCCATACTAAAACTTATTAGTGAGTACATTACATGTATACACAACACACGGGGTTGCCATAGGCGACAGGTGGTGGTGGCTTGAACTGAGGGCAGAGAGAGAGAGAGAGAGAGAGTTGCGAGTGGTGTAGGCTGTACTGTAGGGGCTGCTTGATGAGAGAGGTGAGGAGGAGCAGAAATGGAATGGTAAAAAGGGGGGAAAAGGCTAGGATTGAAAGGAAACAAAGTAGAAAAAAGGGACAAACAAAGTGAGCAACCACCGACACATGTAGTAAAGTGTTAACCACTCAAGAAAATATGTATATATTTACATACATACACACACACACACACACACACACACACGCGCGTGTGTATGTATATAAAATTCTATCTCATAATTGTAGAGGAGCTTAATTCATCGATTAAATAAGCAAATCATATGCGTACCTCTATTTTGACCATGTACTCTCTAGGTCGAGTCGCTTTCAAGATTAGCCATACGCTTGGTCGCCTTTAATGTATGAAATGAAGGTCCAACTAGTGAATAATTTAGTATCTGCTGAATGCAACGATGACATGAGCAGATTTGGAATTACTTGCCTTGTGGCAACCTCATCAGGAAAGACAACGCAATGCAACGCTCCCCGATATTCTCCTAATCTTTTAATGAGGCCGCGGCCTCAATACATGCACGTTCCCGAATTGAATTTCAATTGATTATATCAGAAGTCGTTTGACTCATGTCGGAAGGTATATCTGCAATGAACCGGTCCAAGTCCTGCCTAAACAATCCATCTCCCAATCTAGTCAATACAATATCGGTGTTTTCAAAAAGAAAAGTCTCACCTACATGACATCAAAGCAAACTTTTAGCCTCTATGCTCTTTACCTCCACCTTCAGCTCCTTCATATCCGCGCTGCATGTTTTTGCACTCCTTAATAATAATGGAGTTTTGAACATTCGATAAGACTACATAACCTCTTAATTATATTTTCGTTTGGGAAAAGTGTCAAAAAGGTCCTAAGCCTTATTGTATTAGTGTCAATTTAGTCCTTAATCTTTTATTGGTGTCAATCTAATCATAAACATTCTGACCTAATACCAATTCAATCATTCCAGTTAATTTTGGCTGGATATTTTTTATGTGAACATTAGGCAGCCTACGTGGTACCACCGGCGTTAACATAAACAATTTTTAATAATAATTTAAATTTTTTATTTAAATTTTTTTCCTTTTTTCTTCCTTTTGTTGGTGACTAGCCATTAGCCATAGGCGATGGTAGGGTGAGGATCAGCCTTGCCACTAGCCTAGGCAAGGGTGAGCCTTGCCTATGGGGGGCAACGACGACCCTCACCCAAGCCAACCTGCCCTATCATGGCTGGTCTCCAGCAAAGGGACGAAGAAAGGCCAAAAAACAAAGAAAAAAAAAAGCAATGTTAAATTGGCACCAATCAATAGGTTTAGGACTTTTTTGACACCCTTCCCTTTTGCACCCAAAAAAAAAAATTTGCCCTAATTAATTCCTATCATATTTTGTTACCTGGGATGTATGCATGGGTTCACGACGCGCTACACACACATCGGTGCTTGCTTGCGTGCATAATTACATAAGTACTTTTGTTTGGAGATACAATTTTTAATTCAAGTAAGCCACATAGATTCAGCTTCTACAAGCAGCAATCGTATTAAATTCATATTAACAATTATATTACACTGATATATTTACTTTAAACACAATTCACCTCCTCCTTTGGCAAACACGCATCTATCCACTTCACATTTGCACACTTAGTTCTCAGATTGGCATTCTTAAAATTTCTCAGAATGGACAAAATTAGACAGGGCCAAAAAGGAGCTTCCCATTAGATCATAAAAGATATTCTTCTTTATGTTTCTTTTATATTCTATTCTTCACTAGTTTTTTTTTTCTTTTTAAATCATGAATACAAAAAGAGAAGAAATTTCAGAACTCACCTATTTAGAAAATCAAGAATAATTTTGATAGTATTAGTAAAGGGACCCTCCCTCTCCATGAGTCAATGCTTTGGTTACCCTTCTAGATCTACCGTACTAGACACCAAAATTAAGGCCGCAGATTGCGAAGCTGAATTGCGGAAGTTATTGGGGGAAGTCTGAAAGTGGTACATACGCAAGAAAAACT
Source organism: Eucalyptus cladocalyx (assembly GCA_017140615.1). NCBI lineage: Eukaryota > Viridiplantae > Streptophyta > Magnoliopsida > Myrtales > Myrtaceae > Eucalyptus > Eucalyptus cladocalyx. Next base: position 754,101 of record CM029519.1, read on the forward strand.
AGCTTTTCACTAGCCGTCGTGGTCTCCTTGTGGACTGTCCTTTCAAAGCTTCTGATTTTCCAAGAAGTAATATGTAGGACCACGGATCGCGGTCGTTCGTGTACTTTGTGCCTTGGCATATTGACCATATTCGATGGGAGACTCTGTGTGAACAGGAAGCCTGTTTGTTGATGTTGGCAGTAGTTTGAGCGTGTTGAAGGCAAGTAAGGGTCAATATTCCACCAATTTGGACCTTTCATCATCAGACAAATTTTTCACTTTTCTGTTTTGTCTTTGCGTTTCTTGCCCTCTTATCTTAGAAAACGTAAAATAAGCGAATGCATCTGGGGTTCCCTTATAAGTGTGAGGTGCTCTCCATGAAGTAAATAAGTAATAAGTGAGATTTTGCATGGAACCAATGAAGCTGAGCAAAATCTAATGAACAACTTTGCGAAATGGAATGAACAAACTTATATTTTCCAATGAATTAACTTATTGGACTTTCTAGTGGAACACCGGATTTTTTTTCTTCCTGAAGAATTTCGTTTTCGGGTTTAAAGTTGGATTATATGCATGAGTCTACTAGACGGGAGATGGGAGTGGTGGTGAGTCAAACATCACACACCACCGGCCACAAATTGATGACCACTGTAGTCTTCAACCTAAAATAACACGATCGGAAGAATCTTCTTACACAAACAAGAACTCACAAATTTTTTTTAACAAAATTACCTCTAGATGTAATGACCTGGGCCCCACTGTATAATATTGTCCGCTTTGAACACTGAGTCCTCACGACTTTAAAACGCGTTATGCAGGGGTAGAGGCGCGGCCCACCGGCCCGCCCTCCCTCACGGCTTTGTTTTCAGTGCAGCGGAAGCGTACCTGAAACGCATTATACAGTGTGACAACCCAAGGAATGGGAGGGATTCTCTCTAGTCCCACATCGCTTATGGGGGAGTCCTGAGCTAGTTTATATAGGCTTGGGTCCTTTTAATCTGTATAACACGTTTTAAAGCCGTGAGGATTTAGTGTCCAAAGTGGACAATATTATACAGTGGGGCCAAGGTCATTACAAATGGTATCAGAGCCAACTCCCGACTGTGTGTGGAGACCACAGCGAGGACATTGTCCTCTTAAGGAGTGGAGAGTGTGACAGCCAAGGAATGGGAGGGGTCCTCTCTAGTCCCACATCACTTAGGGAGGGAGTCCTAGGTTAGTTTATAAAGGCTTGGGTCCCTTTAATCTGTATAACGTGTTTCATGTACGCTTCCGCTGCGCTGAAAACATAGCCGTGAGGGAGGGCGGGCCAGTGGGCCGCGCCTCTGCCCCTGCATAACGCATTTTAAAGTTATGAGGACTTAGTACCCAAAGCAAACAATATTATACAGTAGGGCCCGAGTCATTACAAAAGTGTGACAGCCCAAGGAAGGGGAGAGATCCTCTCTAGTCCCACATCGCTTAGGGAGAGTCCTTGACTAGTTTACAAAGGCTTGGGTCCCTTTAATTTTAATTTGTATAATGCATTTTAAAACCGTGAGGACTCAGTGTCCAAAGCGGACAATATTATATAGTAGAGCCTAAGTCATTACAAATGGTATCAAAGCCAACTCCTAACCGCGTGTGGGGGCCACGGTGAGGACATTGTGCTCTTAAGGGGTGGAGAGTGCGATAGCCCAAGGAATGGGAGGGGTCCTCTCTAGTCCCACATCGCTTAGGGGGGAGTCCTGGGCTAGTTTATAAAGACTTTAGTCCCTTTAATTTGTATAACGTGTTTCACGTATGCTTCTGTTGCTCTGAAAACAAAGCCGTGAGGGAGGGCAGGTCGGTGGGCCGCGCCTCTGCCCCTGCATAACGCGTTTTAAAGCCGTGAGGACTTAGTGTCCAAAGCAGACAATATTATACAGTGGGGCTCGGGTCATTACAAATGGTATCGGAGCTAACTCTCGACTGTATATAGGGGCCACAACAAGGACGATGTGCTCTTAAGGGGTGAAGAGTGTGAGAGCCCAAGAAAGGGGAGGAGTTCTCTCTAGTCCCACATCGCTTAGGGGGGGGAGTCCTAGGCTAGTTTATAAAGGCTTAGGTCCCTTTAATATGTATAATACATTTTAAAGCCGTAAGGATTCAGTGTCCAAAGCGAACAATATTATACAGTGAAGCCAGGGTCATTACACCAGAAAAGTAACACGATCAAAAGAACAAGAACTGTTTTTTGGTGCAACCCATTAAATTTGATGCCGATCAAGCACATCATCATATAACGTGGACTCTAGAAAGCAAATAATTTGACAGCGAATTGTAAGCAATATATGGATATTCTCAGTGATATTTCTATGATTGCCATGGTCCAATTACCATATAAAACTCACGCCAATTAGACTTTCCTTAGAGCCTAGCACATCATATTTGATTCTTCGTATCTGTAGCCATATTACACACTTCAACAGACTAGGCTTAACAATTAAAACCTTCCTTGATTATTATTTGGTTTTTACGCATCCTGTTGATTAGCCGAATTTAGCACGAGCATATTAGGTTTTCGTAAAAGGGTTGATCGGAGGATGACCGGATGCACTAAATTCGAAGAGAATTCTTTATTGCAAGCACGAGATATTCCAAAATAAAGTAACGCAGAAGAGTCATATTCACCTGGCTAGTTCTATCCTGACTTGTTCCGCATTAGAAAAAGCTAAAGCTATTCCACAATGTTTTGCGACTTTCTTGTGCAGCTATTACTTTGCACTATTGTGCTTTTGACTTCGATGCTAGCTTTCCATTCACTGTTGGGAAATTTGATTGTTGAAGAAGATGGAAAAGTAGTAGTAAATCCTTTATACTTTGATGCATGATGGCAAACATAGTCTTTAAGGTATTATTTGCCTCCAAAACTGTTGCTGTTGGGTTTAGAACAAATATGCCTCCAAGATATACACCAAAGCTGCATAGAAAAGAGTTCAGCAATTACTTGAATCTCTCTTGGAATTTCTTCTGGAATTTGTGTTAAGATTGCATGCATGAAAAGAGAAGAAACGAGAATTTTGAAGAAGAAGCACATTTATGAATGATTGTGATTATTATAAATAATATGTAAATTGGTGTCTATTCAAGAAAACCAATCAATACATCTTTTGGGAATATGTAACTTATCCCCAACCATATCACTCTTCATGTCAAGAGTCACTTCCTTTCATAATTAATACCCTTTTTTAGGACAAAAGTCCCCTCTTTTCACAACTAAAAGTCATGTTTTCTTTGATCAAGAGTCATGTCTTATCTTAACCAAGAGACATCTCTTTTACGATAATAAACTATTTCAACATTTACTTCACTGGATTAATTTGTTCATGATCACTATTGGCCTCCACAGGCCAAAAAAAGTAGTCTGTTACATTAGAGAGAAGGCAAAACCTTCATCCAATTTCAAACTTGGCGAAGAATTGGTGGGTTGCTTTTTTCACCAAATTTCAAAAACATAATAAAACCTATTGTTATTTCAATTTGCTTATGGAATTTCATTCTTCTTCTGCTGATTGCATAGATGACACAAGCGGGTTTACTTCACGTGCTGAAATCAAACATACATCTGAAGACACGAGTATTATATATTTCTTTGATTACTGTCTACATGCATTCTACGGGCAAAATATAAAAAGTCCAGCCGGCCGATCCATGTTTCACGTAGGCAGACAACATCATCGTTTCAGCATATTTACACACTTGGACAATTTTCCTATGAGGTCAAAGCCCCAATATACACACGTCTCATTAGGAGGTTCTTTAATTGATATCACTAGATTTTATCCTAGTATTATATTTTTGGGCTCTACATGGGCTGGTCCACATAGGCTTTTCACCAAATTTTGGCCCGGCCCGAACATTTCGCGGTAGGACATTTTTTGGATGAAGCTTTAGTCTAGACCATCTTTACTCTTGTACTTAGTAAGTTTTGAATGATGTTGGGTAAGTCTAGAGTAACACCATGTATTTTCAAACTTTCAGTGGTAGCCTGCTACCACTTAGTATGTCGAGTTTATTTAGTAACATAGCTTACCTAGTATTTCTTTAATATTTTTTTAAGCATATGTAGATGTTCCAGATGTACTAGATCATAGTTAATCTCTGTCCGAGTAATTGTGTAACCTGATAAATGCAAGTCAAATATAACTACTGAAGCACATATGTCCGTGCTCACGGAATTGATAACTTGATATGATTTATTACATAGTCATACTGAAGCTGCCAATAAGACATATGGCTGCATTACTTGATGTAGCTTAGTAGTAAAAGTTGCCAGTACGTAGTTCTCAAAAACTTATTTATAACACTTTAAACCGCAATTAGTTCTTAATTCAGTGGTTGGTTGGTTCTCGTTTCAACTGTTCTTTTTAGTATGTTGATGTTGCGACCTACCTTTTTCGTCTGGAGAGGAAAAGACATAGGTTCAGGAGTATTGCCTAAAGGGTATGCCTAAGGTACTTGATTAGACGTTGGCTCTCTCAAGCCCTTATCTTGTGCAATGTTGAGGTATTCGATATTAAGTCAAATTAACACTTTGACAGTTTTCTAAAGAGGAGTAGTCATTAACCTATTGGGATCGGCTAAAAACCAATTGAGGCACAATATTGTACCTCCCTTCCCACTTGTTGCGACCCACCCCTCATGATGGAGAGAAATAGGTTTAGAGGTACATGCTTATAAAGCGTGGACTCTCCCTAAGTCCATATCTCGCATGACATTGGTTTTCCTAATCTACATATTAAAAAAGAGCCGCCACTAGCCATTGTTGAAGGTCAGCTAGAAACCTTAATCAAGGCGTGGTCTTGATGCATCCGCAACCAGAGATCTCATAATTGGAGACTTGATTACCCTAGCTATTTAACTAGAGGCCTTTCACTACCTAAACATTTTCAGTTTTTTTTTTTTTTTTTTTTTAATAGATAAACTAGTTATAAAATAGAATTAACACTAAAAATATAATAAAGTTAGTTCAAATTTGATTTCTAAGCTTTTTCCAATTTTTTAAAATTTTTAGGAATTTATTATTAATATTTTAATATTTTAATTTTTAATCCGAAAATGGGACCCAGTTTGGTCTATTAAGCCCAGTCCGAATATGCGCTTAATTTAGAGTCTCGGGCTTGGGCCAAGAACTTAAAACATGAGAAGCTAGAACAAAAATGGGCTTATCTATTGGAGCCCAATCCGACCTTAACCAACCTGAGCCTACACCTGAAAAATCTCAAGGTAAGCCCAAGCCTATCAATCTGACTTTAAGCCCACATCCACCAGAGCCTAAGCACGCCCCATCCCACTATGAACAGAAACCCAGCTTGCTTTTCTTCTAATATTTTCATTTTTTTCCTTCTTTTTTTTTTTTAATTCTTTTTTAATTTTTTTGGTTGGAGCCACCGCTGGCCACTAGCTAGCTAGAGGTTTCTAATGCTGCCGAGCCTCTTTCCAGCAAGAGGCAAACACACTCAACCAACTCGAACGGTGCGAGACAAACCGCCAAAAGACGATGAAAATGCTAAAGGGGACATCGAGACAACGATATTATCACAGGTACGCAAAAAACAAAGAGTTAAGCTTTGGTTCAAGGATTCGTTTTAGGCCCTTCAATGAGGCATTTTGTCGAACATGTGGTGTGCGCTGGCTAAAGGAGGAGTCTAGACTCATTTGGGGATCATGTTCGGGCCAACGTTAACATATAACATACAAGAAATATTCTAGACCAATTTAGAAAACCATCACTCACAAGAATTAATTCTTTTTTTAATTTTCTATGAGATAAGTGCATTAGAAGTCCTAAAACTTATCATAAAAATGCAATTGAGTCCTAAAACATTCAAAAAGTGCAATTAAGTCTTAAAACTTGTCACGAAAGTTCAATCAAGTCCTAAAACATTCAAAATATTTAATAAAATCCCAAACTTGTCTCGAAAGTGCAACCGAGTCCAAATGCAATCAATTGAAGGACTTAGATTGAACCACTTTGATAAGTTTAAGGATTTGATTGCACTTTTTGAAAGTTTTATGACTTAATTATGCATTTTGTGATAAGTTTTAGGACTTAATTGCACTTTTTAGAAGTTTTAGGACCTAATTGCACTTTTTAAAAATTTTATGACTTAATTGCATTTTATGACAAATTTTAGAACTTCCAATACACTTATCCAATTTTCTATTTATCTTAAATAAGTTAAAATAAGGAAAAATAAAATAAAAATAAAACTTAATACGTACAAATAATATTTAATGCTTATGTGATGCGAAAATAATTTTTTTCTAAGGCCTAATTGTTCCCTAATTTTTTTAATTTAAATCTAAATATTTAGTCAAAATTTAGGAGTCAACATTAGTCATAAAGTTTTTCATAATTTGTCAATTGAGTCCATTCAATCAATTTTGATTTAAAAGCATTGACATGGATACCCGCTGTCCTACATGATATAGTTAACACAGATATGGATAATTTTTAATAATAATTTTTAATTTTTTTAATTCTTTAACTTTTTCTTTTCTTTCTTTTTTACCTTTTTTTGTTTCAAACGGTTAGCGACTTGACTGAGGGCAGCGACCTCCCCAACCATTAACCAAGTATAGGCGACCCTCGTCGGTCCCCAAGTGAAGGCCGCAAAGCCCCCGTTGACTGCGAGAAAGGGATTGTAGCCCCTCTCTATGGTCGGAAGGGGTGTCCCAAACCCTTGTAGTCGTAACGTTCATTGTGGTTGGCAAGGGCCTAGTTGAGGGTCGCGATGCCCTCACCTTGCCAAATCTAGTGAGGGTGTCGCGAGCCCTCACCTAGGGCCTTGTTGGCCACAATGAGGGTGTCATAGCCCTTGCCCACCATCGTTGTGGTTGGTGAGGGCTTCGTGGCCCTCAAATAGTGGCTGGTAGAGGTTGCCACCCCTTAACCAATGGTCGGCGGCCTCCCGGGCCCTTTGAAACAAAAAAAAAAAAAAAAAAAAGAAAGGAAAAGGAAAAAAATTATTAAAAAATTTGAAAAGATATCCATAAGTTATTAAAATTTGTCAATGTTAGTGCTTTGATCGAGTCACGTAAAATAGCTAACACCGACTAGCCCGCCACGTTAGTAATTTTAAGGGATAATACCTTAAAAAACCCCAAACTGGTACACTTGTGACAAATTTACCCCAAACTATTTTTTTGACCACCAAAAACCCAAAACTGGTATACTTTTGACAAATTTATCCCAAACTGGTACACTTGTGACAAATTTACCCTATTTAGTTTTCGTTAAATTTTATTCTCAAATTATTAAGTTAAATGACACTTGACAGTTAACCAGTATACCAATTTAGGATTTTACGTTCCGTTTGTCACAATTTACAATTTTTATGATTTTTTTGTGGTATTAATCCAATTTAGCATAGGGTATATTTGTTACAAATTTACCAGTTTAGGTTTTTTGCAGTTGAATAAATTAGTTTGGGGTAAATTTGTCATAAATGTACCAGTTTAGGGTTTTTTTATAATCAGTCAGGGTAAATTTGTCACAAGTTTACCAATTTGGGGTTTTTCATGGTCAAAAAAATAGTTTGGGGTAAATTTGTCACAAGTGTACCAGTTTGGTGTTTTTTAAAGTATTAACCCTAATTTTAAACCAATTTTGGCTGGATGGACTCAATTGGAGAAACTTGAAGAAATTTTTTAAGACTCAATTAGTAAAATTAAAAAGTTTATAATTAAATTTACAAAAGTGCAATAGATTTAGAACTTTTTGCACAATTTTCGTAAAATATGAGAAGTCAAAGTTATCCTCTAAACTGGTTAATTAAACTTGACGTGAGACTAATAATACAAGAAGTACTTATCTAAATTGCTTGATAAAGTCTGTTCACGCAATTCTCGATTTGTTTCTTGTCAAAGTTAATGGGGGTAGGAAAGAAATATTACATGTGGTTGAGGAAATTTACTTGATAAGTCTCACAATAATAAAGAAAATATTCAATTGTTCCTGTTTGAAACTAAATGGACGACGGGAGTCAACAACTTATGGTGATATTTTTTGGTAAATATGTAAAATGTCAATAATGTGATGAAGTATGGAAAGTTAGGAGCATCTCCCGGCATTACAAACATAACTAATTATGCAAGAATATGGAGGTAGGAAGCCTTCACATAGTTGTCAACAAAATATTAGCTTGAGAGGGTCTACAATTTTGGAAAAGTGAGGTCCTACCCTTACAATATTACTTATCCTAGCCAAAATAAAATTCATCCAATTGACTTATTTTAGAGACATCTACGATTGCGCTCCATCCATATACAATGCATGGTCGTGAAGAAGGATATCTTGAGAAGCTGTGCTTGCAAATTCTTGCCTTTTGTGGCTCTTAGCCTCTTATCATCCAAAGAATTTCAAAATCCCATCCTCCTGAAGAATGACAGGATGCCATTTTGTGCAAGGATATTTCACCATATACTTCAGTTCCAGTTACATATAAAGAATAAATGAGTTGTGTCTTCTATACGGGATATATTTAAGTTATATTGAATGTCAACAAAGGGCTCCATAGTGATACGGCCACTATTGTCGGTAATCTATTTTGGAAAAATTCTAAATTGACCTCATCTCCTCCTCATAGAAAAATTTCGCAGATCCATGTCGTTCATTTTTCGCACCCTTCCTTCTTTCCCAAACAAAAGCACTCAAATAATGGGGCAGATGAATAGACTTTCTTTGTATTCCAATTTGAGTGAGGCTAGTGGTACAAGACAATGCATGTACATATGATTAACATGCAAAAACCTAGGTAGTGATGAAGTTATACCATATGTGTGGAAGCAAATTAGCCATGCTTCTAGAAAGACAGAGTAATCCTAGACAATCGGCGTTTATCTGACGAGTGAATCAAGTCACATGATTCGTAGAACACAAACTGAAGGCCAAAAAATGCTGGATTTCATTAGGGAGGAGACAATAGACTTTTCAACCTATAATCTTTAATATTTATGTAAAGACATACATGTCGCAGTTACAACAGTTTCTTTGACTAGTTGAGGTCGTTCTATACAACCCTAAATTTCCACGTGTGCTTTCTATCCACGGACTTTGACCTCTCTTAGGTACTTATAATCGGACCCATTGAGACATTTGATTATATCATCACAGACCATTATATATAAAGTTAAGTTTTTACATAAACTGACAGAAACCTCAAATTTTCTACAGACTTGTTTTAGGTGGCATCTTGAACTCGAGCAAAGCAAAACTTCTTTTTCTTCTCCTCTTTACCGGTGAGCCTAAACTTTTTCACGAACTATCAATATAATCATTTTGCCTAATTTTAACAAAAAATCATTGACATAACGATCCAGTCAGCACCATCTATCCTATGTGGTGTGGCTAGCATTAACATGAATGAATGTTTAATTTTCTCTAAAATTTTTTGAATTTTTTGAATTTTTCTTTTTTATTTTATCTTCATTTTTTCTTCACATTACAGCCAAATAAGGTTGCGAAGCCTTCATAGATCATAGTGAGGGCGGGCAAGGGCTTGTGACGCCCTCACTAGCCATAGTGAGGGTTGCGACCTTGCCTACTTTTAGCAGTTGGTCACTAATGCCTTTGACTAATGGCTGGCGCCCTCACTGGCCTTGTGAAGAAAAAAAAAAGAGAAGAAAAAGGATAATAAGATCAAAAATTCAACCGTGTATTTTGGAGCCACTTTATTATTGAGAGGTTGAGCGAAAATCTCAACCGACGAAACAAACTCGAGTTTTCGCTTTATAAATAGGGGCTCCTCTTCACCTTTCCGCGGGGGGGGGGCGGGGGGCTCAGAGCAAAAATTCTGTCGTTTAGGGGGCTTCTCTTGGTCTTTCGTCGAAAGAGAAAAAAAAAGAAAAGTGAAAAAGAGAGAGAAGAGAAAGTAAGTACAGAGGGAGAGTGACGTGAGAGACGAGGGCTTCTCTTGGTCTTTCGTCGAAAGAGAAAAAAATAGAAAAGTGAAAAAGAGAGAGAAGAGAAAGTCTTCTGCAGAAAGTACAGAGGGAGAGTGACGTGAGAGAGAGAGAGAGAGAGAGAGAGGAGAAAAGTAAAGGGGTGATTTGACTCCTACTGTTCATCATCTTCCCCAAATCGCTGCCCCTCCTCTGCAACTTCCGTCCGCGAGGCTTCCGCCACCGTGCCGCGCCGAGCCTTGCCCCTGCTTCGCTCCCTGACGAACCGCCTCACCGCACACGCCGACGCCGCCTGGAGCTCGAAGCCACTCCCGTCCGACGCCTGGATCTTCCTCCGCCCGAGCGTCTACCGATTACCATTCGCAAAGCCGACGCCGGTGGCCGTCCGCCCACACGTGATTCGCGCGCTGCATCCCTCTGTTGCCGTCGGCTCACTGGCCTACCTTAGCCGGAGCTCTGAACGCCGACGACCCAACCTCCGGTGATCCACCGAAGCCGCTCAACCGTAGGTGAAGAAAGCAGGAAAAGAAAAACAAAAACAAAAGAAAAAGAGAAAAGCAAATTAGGTAGTTTGTTTTTCTTTATTTTATTATTTATTCATTTTAAATTTTGTTATTATTGTTTAAGTTAGAATATGATTTGTCAATATTAATATTTTTGCATTTTGTAGGCATTATACATAAGGATTTTGTCCGAACTTATTGTAATTATTAATTTGATCCGAGAGACATCGGATCAATTTTTTAATTATATTAAGTTTAGGCTTTTTGATGATATTTTGGTTGTTAAATCAATGTAATTATTAATTTGATCCGTAAGACTTCGGATTAGATTTTTAATTATTTTGAACTCTTTGTCATGATAATTAGGTTTAAAATAATTGTTAATTTAACCTCCGTGAGACAACGGGTTATTTTTTTCGATTATTTTAATCATTTGTTTATTGAATATCTTGATTGTTTAGATTTAATGTTTAGTCCGATAATTACTTGTTTTGGAAAAACACTAAAACACTAAAAAATCAAAAATCAAAAAATAAAAATCTTGCATCAAAGCATGTAGGTTTAATAAATAGACATGTAGGATTAGGTTTATGAAATTTTCATCATCTAGTAATTATTGCTAAATTCATTTAGTTAGAAATTGCTCGTCATTAGAATTAAGTCATTCAATTAATTTAAATTGCATTTCTTTAATTTTGAATTTCATGAAAAATACAAAAAAAAAATAGAATAAACTCATTTTATGCTTTAGGATAGATTGCATGCTTATTCATGTTATATACTTTAGGTCATATTGCCACATCATATCATTTCCTTGGTTAGTTAATAAATTAGTTTATAATTGATCATATTTCATGTCATCATTGTTAGTGTAGGTTGCATATGTGTAATAAAAAAAATCATTAAAAAATCATAAAAAGAACATGCATATAGAATTACGACGTCATACAACATATGCATTTTAGGGTTATGTAAATTAGATTGCATACATATTGTAATGATTTAAATTATGTCACATGAATTGCATCTCATATGTCATTAAAGTAAAACTCATGCATATCAAATTTAGAATTAAGATTGCACATAATTAATATTTTTAAAAGAAAAAGAAAAAGTAGGTGTCTTGTCATTTAGAAATCACGTTTAGGACATGCATTTTATTAGCATTTATTTATTTATTTATTTGAATGTTATTTTATTGATTGTGCACCTGCATGACCACCATTTGCATGTTAGTAGCTTAGATTAAAATTAATCAACATTGTCTGCTAAATATTTTTGAAATTAAAATAAAAGGTACCGAAAGGGCGTTAGACTAATCTAGCGTAATCATGTCCCCGGATTTATTGAATCTCTAGTTCGTAAAAATAAAGTATTCTCCCATACTTTATTTGGGTTTCTAATCAAACCCTAATTGATTAGTGGCGGCTCCAAATTGAATTGAAATTGCATGTTTAAATGAGTTAATTTCTATCAAGTCGCGATTGGTAGGACTTGGGAGGGTCCGTGCCAAGTTTTCGGACTTAGTAATCCATTAACCTAAACTTTAGGATTGCCCTGAAAATTTAGGTCGCGACAGCTTGGCGACTCCGCTGGGGACAGAGTTAAAACTCATAGTGGACATAGGCCTGTTTTATTTTAAGAAAATTATTTTGTTTGGCAGCATGGAAATAAGGTATGCTCCTAACATGAAGTGTTAAATGTTTTTGCAGATGGGAGATATAATGGGAGTAGTCTTTGCTAACCCTTGTTTTGCAAGTTGGAGTTAAGAATGAATGGTTGGATTTAAACTATATAAATGTTGTTTGCAATTAAACTGTTGTGCATGTTTTATTGTTTTTAGCACTACACTATTGCACACACAACCTCGCGCCGGATCCGGGCTGCGATAGGATTCTTAGGATGGTGTTGAGAATGATACTTCCTCTAAAGCGAGACTGCTATATAGAGGTTGACCTTCTCTTCCCCGAAAGTTCTTCATGGTGTCGAATGTGTTTGTCAATATCCGTGAGACTGCGTGATATTAGACATTCCATTCGACTGAGCCGGGGTTAGGAGGACCTGACACGTTAATGCGAGACTGCAACGGTCATATCATCCTCTTAGCTCCATTTTGTTAAGCCATCTAGATAGAAATCGAGCCCCACATTTCATGCGTGTGTCTATGTGATTGTCATCATTTCCCAGTGAAAGTAAGTTGTTTAAATTTTCACTTTCGCAATTTACTTACTTGTAATTTCGTCGATCCATGACAATAGGTTTTGTTATCCATCTTGTTCTATATGTGATGGGGAAAACCGATTTGCAATTCATTTCCACTCCCAAAAGCATATAAAATGAGATGTTTTTGTTTCTTGTTCAATTTAGAGACCTTGATTTTAATTCAGTGCTTTCAATTTTTAGTTCAATGTTTAAAGACTTGAATTTCAATTCTTAGTTCAATGTTAGAAAAGTTTGGTTCAATGTTTAAAATAAATTTTGAATAAAATCAGGCGATTAAATCATTGTCATGGACCAATCTCATTTGTTATGATACTTACTGTATTATTTTACATTGTTAGGTGACAACACGGCTCACTTAAGATCGCCAATTCGTACTCGTTCTAGAGCAACAATGGCTGATAACATTGAACAAACACATGTTGCTGAACAAGCTCGCGTTGCTGCCCTTGAATCGGAGATGAAGCAAGTCCTGAATGTTCTTGAGCGGCTCTCTAAGCAAATCGACTCTCTCCAAGCAAACACTTTGCTCCACCAGCTCCGCAAGTTGAAGTGGTGTTACCACAACATGCTCCCATGGCTGATTCGAGGAAAGATAAAGGCAAGAACATATACGTTTGATCCATCATCCTCTAATGGATGCTTCCAAGGAGTTAAAATTAGTGACGAGCCTCAAATTGTTGTTGATGATGAAGTACAAGTGATACCTTCACTGTACCAAAAACTGAACAAGAAAAACGCATGATAAAAATCGAGGAGAAACTTAAGCAAGCAGGTGGTTCGTTTACCCAAGACCCAACTGATCTGTCTCATTATGCAAAGATCAAGATGCCAAAGAAGTTCAAAATGCCATATTTTGAAAAGTATGATGGCACCTCTTGCCCAAAGATCCATCTGCAGACTTATGTGGTCAGGATGACCCAATATGTTGATAACATCCCCTTGATGATTCAACAATTTCAAGCAAGCCTGATAGGACCGTCGCTGCAATGGTACATCATGAAAAAGATTAATCTGCTGGAGACTTGGGAGGATTTGACCGATTCCTTTTTCAAGCAATATAAGTATAATATTGATGTCACCTCATCTCGAGAAGATTTACTTCGCACTGAGAAGAAGAGGACGGAATCTTTTAAGGCATATGTCAAGAGATGGAGGACTGTAGCCGCTCAAATAACTCCAGAGCCAACAGAAAAGGAGCTGATGGATTTGTTCATGAAGACACTCCCGCCTGAGTATCGAAATCGAATGCTGGGATCGACTGCCGAGTCATTCAATCAGCTAATCCCTGTTGGCGAGCGAATTGAAGTAGCATTGCGTGATGGATGAGCGTCTAATCAAACCAGCTCATATGGGAGAGTTTCAACCAAGAAGGATAAGGAACTTGTAGCGGAGGTTAATGCAGCTTATGTGCAACCACCTCGCCCTACCCCGAACACTCATAGGGAGGAGCACGACCATTCTTTGGCCAGCAGAAAAACTTTCCAAGCGTCAATTTACGCTTCTTCCTAAACCATTGTCTAAGATCTTGCCAACCCTTCAAAAGAAAGGATTACTCGCCAAGGAGCCTAAGCGATCTAATCCCGAACGTTTCCCTAATTATGATCAGTCCAAGACATGTGCTTATCATACGGGGGAGGTGGGGCATTCTGTTGACGATTGCTATACGCTGCGACACAAAATCCAAAATCTTTTGGATGCCGATGTGGTCTCATTTCGTGATGCACAACCGAACATCCAGAATAACCCACTCCCTGACCACCCAGAAGCTGTGAATGCCATTTTCGGTTTTGATGCTGAGCCCACCATATTTCAGATGATACATGAGGAAGCAGAAGTGATAGACACCCTGGGGCAACCAAGTGGCAAATTTGATTACTATGTAAAGTATTTAGCTCCTCCTAGCTCCTATTTCGACCCACGGGATATCATCCCAGATGGATGGGGTGGCATAGATGATCCCGCACCTCCAAAGATTGAGAGCTCTGATGACGCATTCGAAGGAATGACTAAAGTGTTTGCCATCGACAAAGCTCGAGAGTAGGAAAATTTTAATTATTTGCACACTCCTCTGCGCATGAGTCTTTATTGCTTTCCATATTTGCATATTTGCATTTTTAATTCTAGGATTTCCCTCATTTCAATAATGTAATTTGCTTTTCATCCAATAAAATACATGGAGATTTTCATATTTTAAGGGCATGTTGAAGTACACCAAACTAGCCCTGTGATGAATCTTACCCAAAAGAAAACGGCAATGAGCTTATTCTGAAGGCTGGGCTTCTTCATGTTCCCTTGAAATTTTTATTTTTATTTTCCAGCATTGCATTTGATTTACCCTGTTTGTTTCATTTAATTATCTGCTTTATGTTTCAGGTGCAGCCCTGCGCACATTTAAGGAACCTCTATGAGCTCCCTTGCAAAGAGGGGCAAGACATAGGCACTTAACAGCTTTGACTTTATGATTTGATAGAGCATGGCATTTTTATCATTTCAAAATGCTTTCACATGATATTATGCAATTTGTCAATTCCACTTGAAATTTATCAAAATGGATAATTCAGTGAAAGATGTTGAGTTACTTGAACATGCTAAATGAGGTGTGAAAGACAAGCCTTATCCCATACATAGTCCCTTATTTATACATTGTGAGGTGAGTATGGAAACATTTTGTGTTTCAAGATGAAGAGTTTTCTTGCAAGAAGTACAAAAACTGAAATGACGAGAGGCAGTTCATTTTTTCTATCCCAAACACTACAGATAATCCCTTGTTTAACCTTCCTTTGAGCCAAAATACTTGAAGAATTTCTTTCATACTACCCCTGTCAAGGACCACCCCACATCGGGGCAAATGGAGGTAAGTTGACATTAAAGGAGAGTGAAATGGATGGAAATTTTCTTGTTCTCACTTACATCAATCTTCAAGTCATGCTATTATATTGAATTCATATGGTAATTTAAGTGCCTTAGGATGACGAAGAGCGTTTCTTTCACTATCCTACACACTTATATCCTTTGCATAGCCCACTTGAGCCTGTGATTTCGTTTCTTTTAAACCCAGTTGATGATCATCCCCCACATTGGGGCAAGGCAAGAGATAGATGAAGACCCTTGAAGGTTCGAGTGTCATTTAAAATATACTTGACACACGCATTGTGTGCAGGAACTAAAATCAAAATAGAACTAAGGGGCATGAAAAAGCAATGTGCCTGATAAAAGCAAAGCCAATGCCCATGAAAAGAAAAGAGAAATGACTGATGAATTGGGGGGGCATGAAAAAAAAAAAAAGTGGTGTGCCTAATCGATGCCCATCATCAAAGAAAATGATTTTAAAAGAAAAATGTTGAGAAAAGATCTCCAGTTGAATAATTATTGGCATCAGTGATAAACTCTTGAGTCGATAAAGAAATTTGTCAAGAAGACGATCCGTGGTGAAGAAAACTGGTGGTAATGTCAAAGCTGATCACCAACTCTTACCCATTACACACATCTTTGAGCCTAACGACCCTTTAGTTTCTCAAACCCAAGAACCAAGCCTATGTTATGTCCCTTACAAAGTCTCTTCAGATTATGGCACTTGAATTAACATAGGAATTCATATGTTTTAAGCATTGCTCGAAGAAGTGCGAACAAGATTATTTCTTTCTCATTTTGCAGGGTTCTTGACTTGTAAACCCGGAGATGATTACAGAATTATTCTTTCAATAGCCTTGACTCAAAGAGTCTCTTTTGCTAAGCCATTGACCAAACCCACATTACAATCCTTGTCAAAGACCTCTCAGATGAGTAAGGTCGTACTGATTGCAAGAAAATTCGAACTCTTGTCGACAAGATGATAATAAGATTGAGTGATATATTCCCGCATCAATGGTCGGGACAAATAACCCCTCCTAAATGAGAGCGAGTGAAAAAGCCTTTTTCACACCAAAAGTGTCTCGTTTAGCATGTTCAAGAAATTCACAGCTTAGTGAAAATTGCCTTAATGATAATTTTTCCAGTGGAAGTTTGAAAAAAAGAAAAATAAAAAAAGCCATCATGTATGGTCCTTCATTGAATTAAAAAAAAAAATGAATGAATTTTTTCTCAAAGACCAAAGGATTTGTCTTTGAAACCCTGAGTTTGTTCAGTCATCTTGGTGCTTGATGAGAATTCCAAGTACCCATTTAGTAAAATATTTTCAAATGTCTAGTGTGAACCCCAAATAATTGAACCTTAAACGCTTGATGTGATACAAAGTGTTTGTCTTTCCAAACGTCTGATGTGACTTCCAGATGTTTAGTAAATATTTTCAAATGTCTAATGTGAACCCTAGATATTTGAACCCTTAAATGCTTGATGTGATACCAAGTGTTTGTCCTTCTAAAATGTCGATGTGGGATGTTTAGTAAATGTTTTCAAATGTCCAAGATGAATTCCCATTCGAACCTTTAAATGCTTGATGTGACTTCCAAGTATTTGTCTTTTCGAGCGCGTCGATGTAATTTCCAGATGTTTAGAATTTTTAAGTACTTGATGCAATTTCCAAGTGCTTGGGATTTGATGAGAGTCCCAAATCCCCCAAAGATTTTTCTCTAGATTCAATCGATTCGGGTCCCGGTCGGATGATTTCGTTGCAAAGTTGGGCGACCGAAGAATGGTTCGGGTCCTAGCCAAGCAAAATCTCAGTCTAGGCGACCGTAGAATGGTACGGGTCCTAAACAACATTTATTGCTCTAACAGGCGACCGTAGAATGGTACGGGTCCTGAAAAATCAATTTTTCGTCAAGGCGACCGTAGAATGGTATGGGTCCTCGACAACACCTATTCCCTATTTAGGCGACTGTAGAATGGTATGGGTCCTAAAAAGTGAATCCCGTTAAGGCGACCGTAGAATAGTACGGGTCCTAGACAAAACCTATTTCCCTATTCAGGCGACCGTAGAATGGTACGGGTCCTGGAAGGTAAATCCCCGTTTAGGCGACCGTAGAATGGTACAGGTCCTGGGAAAGCAGTCTCTTTGTAAAGTTATGTTACTATTTTAGGCGACCGTAGAATGGTACGGGTCCTGGACATGTAACACCTACTACCTAGAACTACTCTATCCTTCTTGAATGTAGGTTATTCTAGGTGCTTGGGATCTGATGAGAGTTCTAAATCTCTAAAGACTTTGAGCTATTCAATTATCTAAAGAGATTTCCAGATGTTTGTCAGGTCTTATAAGAATCATTTTACACCTAATAATACTTTTTTGAATCTCCAGATAAGTATGTCAGGTACGTGTTCGTCTTTGCATTTGCATTTCATTGAGCATGGACACATAAAAATATATGTTCTTGATCAAATCATTGCATTTACATGGCACTCTTTGACCTTACATTTATTTGAGCCCATTTCTTTAAAAAAAAAAAGAAAGTCATTACAATTAGCATTTGCATATTTATTGCATATGAGCTTGGTCCTTGTTTGTTGCTTTGTGACCTCATTTGCCTATAAAAGGCCATGGGGGTGTATTGTGTTGGGCAGAGTCCCTTGAAGTAAAGTGTGTGCTTTTTCTTCCGGGAATACTGGCCACAAGTACCATCACAATCTTGTTTGGAGCATTTGATTTTTAGCTTCTGATGAGAACAAGCTGTTTCAAGCCGCTTGTCATCTGTGATGTATGTTTGGACCATTCGGCGCTTTAAGCATAATTCTTCAAGGCATAGATGGACTTCTTGCTGGATTTCTCCCATGGGAACGTCTTGTATCATTCTTTGCTTTCCAAAGAAAGATCTTTCAACCATCTGTGATAACTCTTTAGGGATAGAAGTAAGGAAAACATGCTTAAGATTTGGATCTCGCGCCAATTTGGTAAAAGAGCTGAAGCATTAATCTATAATGCTTATCAAGATGTCTTTTCTGAAGGGAGCAGCATCTTCTTTCGAAGAACTCTCTTCTTTTGAGCTCTTTGAGATCTCCAGGTGTTCCCACAAAAACATGATATAGGTAAATAAGGGCATGGCTGTAAGTTGGTGATGAGAGAAACGTAAGTTTGGTCTTGTTACGTGAGTGATTGCCACCAAAATTTAAGGCTTCCGTGAACCTTGTAACAAAATTGTAAATGACATCATTCATATCATGGTTGGTGATGGACTGTGTACTCAACCAAGTATGAAACTCTTCAAGTCTATGTGGCCATTGCGAATAAGGAATATCGTCAATGGAGAAGAATTGTTTTGATGCCATAGACACATGCCTAGCAGGATTGGTTCTAGTGGGATTACTTGTCTTCAAATTCAGGATCGAATAGTTTGATTCCATCTCCATTTCATAATCATAGTCGGAGGAGTGCCACCATGAATATTTGTGAGGTTGGTGGAACAATAGGGGGAGAATCAACTGTGTGATCTGAAAAGGATGAGAAAGAGGAGAGGGATGCTGAGTCTGATGTAGTAGAAGAAGTTTGTGCAGCTTGCAGAATCTGCTTTTCTGGGATAACAGGATCAGGCTCAGGCTGTTGGGTACTAGGATTAATTTCTTGCTTACCCAAATCCTTCAAAAAGGATTCTAATGGATTTGATAATATGATCTGGTCTGGCTTTTCTCTTATAACAATTGAACTTGATTTCGTAGGTGGTATCTTCTCTTTCCCCTTTTTCCTTTTTCAAGGCTTTGAGACGGCCGTATATCCGAATCTCTCTCGGAGAGATCTTGTGGGATATTGGCAAAAACAAACACTTGTGATCTTGGGGATGCATACCCAGTTTGGACAGTGGTGCCAATGGATCGAAGGGTCCGAATCTTCCTTCCTCAAGAAGTTGAATTTGCTTCTTGAGTTTGTCTATCTCTCGGCTTTGGATTTTCAAGATAATGGTACCCAAGATGTTGTCCCGATTCCAAGGCTTGAAGCCTTTTACGGAACTCGAAAGTATCTTCTTGGTACCTTCATCGTATTTTCGGAGATCTTGTTGCACGTTTCCAATTTTGGAATCAATAGCCTTGAAGGCATTATTTTGTGCCAACGAGAGTCTCCGATTGCCAATTTAAAAAACAGCTTCGGCCGCAGGGGTTTTCTTGTCTCCCATGTTCATTCACATCGGTGGGGGTAGGAATTTTAGGAACATGGCGGTATCTACCATGTGGATCAATAAACTCTTCAGTGGCTGGGAACGGGAGTTTAGAGCTTTCCTTGACAAGTGGAGGGAAGTCAGTACCGTGAAACATGGCAATAGAAAAAGTGTGTGGTACTTCTGTTGGGACTTCAAGCGGGTAAAAGTGTTTCTTAGCCCATTTGAGGATTGGCTTATAGAATGAAGAAATAGCTTGTTTTTTCTGGGAAGGAGAAGGTGGAGGTGATTTTGGTGGATCTTGTGGGGTTTGGGACATAGTACTGAACTCTGGTGGTGGAGGTGGTGCATAAGAGACCATGAACTGGTATTTGTCACACTCACCAAGAGTATCAACGGAGGAATCTCCGTTTAAGTACCTTTGGTACATCTTATCTTTGTGCCTTTTTCCGTCGAGGTGGAGATCTTGCAAGAGGATCTACCTCATCAGGAGAATTTATGCAGTGGGAACATTGGCAAAAAGGATCCCAAAAACAGTGACCATAATTATTTTTATAGTAATGAACATAATGTCCATCACCATCAAAGTGTCGAACAAGCTTTTTCGGGTCTGGTTGAGAAATAGAGTCTGGAACACATGGTTCAATCATGAAGAGGGTCTGGAAGATAGAAGGACTTTCTTTCTTTTCCTTGCCAAATTTGATGGAAATAGTTCCATCTTTTTTCCGTACAAACTCTGAGTCAGTGGATTGGAAATGCTTGTTATGCTGATGCAGCTTTTCATAGTTGGTGATCCAAGTTTCTGGAAGAAGCTTGGCTAACGTACCCTTGGGAATCTGTCTGGGAACATGGATGCAAGACGCCGGTCGATTCTCGCATAGAGATGAACAACGCATCTTCATTACCATTGTTGAAGTTGAGGTCGAGGGCGTGGTTCGCACTCGATAAATCATCAGTAATGTAGGGTTGCGGCTACTGATTCAGCGGTTTGAGGGGCTCCAGTGAAGGAAACCTCTATGAGCTTCCCTTCAAAGAGGGGCAATTGTTGACACCTAATTTAAAAAATATAAATAGGAAATAATCTTTGATTAGAGGAAATTTAAAAAAAAAAAATTGAAAAATTGAATTCAAAAACTCAACCGTGTGATTTTGGAGCCACTTTATTGTAGAGAGGTTGAGCGAAAATCTCCATCGGCGAAACAAACTCGAGTTTTTGCTTTATAAATAGGGGGCTCCTCTTCACCTTTCGGCGGGGGGGGGGGGGGGGGGTTAAAAAAAAATCAGAGCAAAAATTCTGTCGTTTAGGGGCTTTTCTTGGTCTTTCGTCGAAAGAGAAAAAAATAGAAAAGTGAAAAAGAGAGAGAAGAGAAAGTCTTCTGCAGAAAGTACAGAGGGAGAGTGACGTGAGAGAGAGAGAGGAGAAAAGTAAAGGGTGATTTGACCTCTACTGTTCATCATCTTCCCCAAATCGCTGCCCCTCCTCTGCAACTTCCGTCCGCGAGGCTTCCGCCACCGTGCCGCGCCGAGCCTTGCCCCTGCTCCACTACCTGACGAACCGCCTCACCGCACACGTCGACGCCGCCTGGAGCTCGAAGCCACTCCCGTCCGACGCCTGGATCTTCCTCCGCCCGAGCGTCTACCGATTACCATTCGCAAAGCCGACGCCGGTGGCCGTCCGCCCACACGTGATTCGTGCGCCGCATCCCTCTGTTGCCGTCGGCTCACTGGCCTACCTTAGTCGGAGCTCTGAATGCCGACGACCCAACCTCCAGTGATCCACCGAAGCTGCTCAACCGTAGGTGAAGAAAGCAGGAAAAGAAAAACAAAAACAAAAGAAAAAGAGAAAAGCAAATTAGGTAGTTTGTTTTTCTTTATTTTATTATTTATTCATTTTAAATTTTGTTATTATTGTTTAAGTTAGAATATGATTTGTCAATATTAATATTTGTGCATTTTGTAGGCATTATACGTAAGGATTTTATCCGAACTTATTGTAATTATTAATTTGATCCAAGAGACATCGGATCAATTTTTTTAATTATATTAAGTTTCAGGCTTTTTGATGGTATTTTGGTTGTTAAATCAATGTAATTATTAATTTGATCCGTAAGACTTCGGATTAGATTTTTAATTATTTTGAACTCTTTGTCGTGATAATTAGGTTTAAAATAATTGTTAATTTGACTGTGAGATAACGTGTTATTTTTTCGGTTATTTTAATCATTTGTTTATTGAATATCTTGATTGTTTAGATTTAATGTTTAGTCCGATAATTACTTGTTTTGGAAAAACACTAAAACACTAAAAAATCAAAAATCAAAAAATAAAAATCTTGCATCAAAGCATGTAGGTTTAATAAATCAGACATGTAGGATTAGGTTTATGAAATTTTCATCATCTAGTAATTATTGCTAAATTCATTTAGTTAGAAATTGCTCGTCATTAGAATTAGGTCATTCAATTAATTTAAATTGCATTTCTTTAATTTTGAATTTCATGAAAAATACAAAAAAAATAGAATAAACTCATTTTATGCTTTAGGATAGATTGCATGCTTATTCATGTTATATACTTTAGGTCATATTGCCACGTCATATCATTTCCTTGGTTAGTTAATAAATTAGTTTATAATTGATCATATTTCATGTCATCATTGTTAGTGTAGGTTGCATATGTGTAATAAAAAAATCATTAAAAAATCATAAAAAGAACATGCATATAGAATTACGACGTCATACAAAGCATATGCATTTTAGGGTTATGTAAATTAGATTGCATACATATTGTAATGATTTAAATTATGTCACATGAATTGCATCTCATATGTCATTAAAGTAAAACTCATGTATATTAAATTTAAATTAAGATTGCACATAATTAATATTTTTAAAAGAAAAAGAAAAAGTAGGTGTCTTGTCATTTAGAAATCACGTTTAGGACATGCATTTTATTAGCATTTATTTATTTATTTGAATGTTATTTTATTGATTGTGCACCTGCATGACCACCATTTGCATGTTAGTAGCTTAGATTAAAATTAATCAACATTGCCTGCTAAATATTTTTTAAATTAAAATAAAAGGTACCGAAATGGTGTTAGACTAATCTAGCGTAATCATGTCCCCAGATTTATTGAATCTCTGGTTCGTAAAAATAAAGTATTCTCCCATACTTTATTTGGGTTTCTAATCAAACCCTAATTGATTAGTGGCGGCTCCAAATTGAATTGAAATTGCATGTTTAAATGAGTTAATTTCCATCAAGTCGCGATTGGTAGGACTTGGGAGGGTCCGTGCCAAGTTTTCGGACTTAGTAATCCATTAACCTAAACTTTAGGATTGCATGTTTAAATGAGTTAATTTCCATCAATGTATCTTGGGTATAAGACACTCTACATTAACAGTTTATTGCAAACCCTTGCTTGTTTCCAACAACATAAATTAACTTTTGCAATTGCATCTTAGGTTTTACTTATATGAGTGAGGTGTTCTCTCTCTATCTATCTGTCTGTCCATCTCTCTCAAACACACATAACATGTAATCAGTCTTCCAGATTTATGAAATTAGCAATTAATGCTGCATTCTGATGTATATTGAAAAGCTTAATTATCTGAAAAGTAGTTGCCGTTAAAGATTGGGCTAGAACTAAGCACATTTTGTTAATCAATACAAGCCACGATACGTGCGATGTCCTTTAACCCTTCAAGAAAGTCATTCCTTTCACAAATTCCACTAAAATAACGATAAAAAAAAAATAGGTAATGCAACACTTAAATAATCTCAAAGCACACATGTTCATACGTTTTATATGCTTCCCACAGTCCAATCAACGTATAGATGTGCTTCGTGTAATACTGGCACCACGACGCCGTAACAATCTTTCTTAGAGCGTATCAACCAATTATATCACTATCAGATTTAGAAGATTTATAATCTTATCTTTAGAAGTTATCGATCAAATATAGTGCTATCAGATTTGGAAGATTTAGAATCTTATCTTTGGAATGTATTTCTTTTCTTATAGATAGATCTTCTAGAATGTATTCTTGGATATATGAATATCCATCTAAGCTTAATGGAAATACACAATAATTCCCATCTCAACATGGTATTAGAGCCATACGAGGCTAACGCCCTCTTTCAAACCTAGCTTTTTTCTTCTCCTTTTTTCCAACAAGGGTGGTCTATATGGCCATGGAAAATCCCTCCACCTCCACCATCATAAGTTCCATTACAAACTCCTCTTCTATACTTCCTCCATTCAGATCTACTCACCACTTCCTTTCTCTACATCTCACAGCATCCAATTGCTTGCCATGAAAAGCATAGGTTATCCCATTTCTTAAGGGACAAAATCTTTATGGCCATGTCAATGGAACTACAACTTGTCCTTCTGATGCAGCCCAAGCAACTCTCCTGCAACAACATGATGCTTCCATCATGAGTCTTCTAACTGCATCCCTCTCAGAACCAATTTCCTTTGATTATTGGTAAGCTAACTAGTAAAGCCATCTGGGATGCTCTCGATGCCTCTTTTGGCTTAGCTTTTGCTACGCGCATGCCCTCTCTTCATCTCAGTCTTCAATGTCTGCAACAAAAACGGGATGGATTTGTTTCCTCCAACGTGCTAAATCTATTGTTGATGGAATGGGTGTTGCGGGCAAGGCTCTTGAACCATTTATGGTCTTTGATTTGATCTCCAAGACATTGTTCCTACATTACTTTGTTGTTCTAAACCAATCTTGTTTAAGGATCTTCAATGTCTTCTCCTTGGTCACGATAGTATTAAGGCATTTCAAAAATTGCAGATCTCTAAGCCTTCCTCTCAGGCTAATCCTATTATAGCCAACTTTGCTCAACAAAACGCGTCCACCCCTCCTAATTCCCCTTTCTCTAGACGTGGTTAGTCTAGAGGTTGTGAGGGTCACGGTGGTCACTTTGTCCATGGTTATGGTGCCCATGGTTTTCAACAAGGTCAATTATAGTGTTCCATCTATCAACATACAAATCATACTACTGCTACATGCTACTATCATCCTCCAAAGTATGCATTATTATCCGCCACCTACACATACCCCTTCTTCTACTTTATCTTATCAACCATCTTACTCTCCTAATGCCAACCTAAGTCATGCACTTTCTGCTCTTTTACCTACACCTACCAACACCCTACCTTGGTTCTTTGACACGGTGCCTCCCATCAAGTAACACTTGATATACAATCCCTTTCTTCCTATGAAACTTATAATAGATCGGATCAACAACATGTTGGAAATGGTCAGTGTCTCAAAATTATTCATATTGGTACCTCTTCTATTCTTTCTTTACATTTAAATGATGTACTTTATGTCCCCGATATTTCTAAGCATTTACTTTCACTTCAAAAATTTGCATTTGACAATAATGTCTTCTTTGAATCTATCCTACCCACTTTCTTGTTAAGGATCTAGTGACTAAGGCCGGGTCTTCTTTCCGGCCCAAGTAATGGTAGTCTTTGCACCATACCACAACAACCTTCAATGCCTATTGCTAGCATTGCGGAATGGACTTCCATGGATGGCTGGCATCAATGTCTTGGTCATCCCCATGAGTGTCTTTTATGGTTTATGGTCAAAGAGAAAAATTTTCCGTGTTAGTCAACATAGTTAAGCCAGCTATGTATAGCCTGTCAATTGGGTAAGGCTAGTTGTTAGTCCTTAGGATTGTCTCAAACTCGTAGTTTGTTTTCATTGGATTTAATTTATTGTGATGTTTGGGATCCTTCTGATTTTGTTCTCTTTTTGTTTCAACTGACGGTCATCATTATTTTGTCATTTTTGTTGATGATTGTATCAAATTTATTTGGTTATTTCCTCTCAAAGCAAAGTCAGATGTTTACTATGTTTTTCTTACTTTCTAAGTCCTTGTCAAACGTCACTTTTCACGGGAAATAAAAAGCCGTTCAAACGAACTAGGGTTGGGAATTTTGTGCCCTCCGCCCCTTTTTTTTTTTTTCTCAAAAATTGGTCTTAGTCACCGCATTTTCGGCCCTCATACCCACAAATAACAAGGGGCGGTTGAGCATCATCATAG
Organism: Eucalyptus cladocalyx; assembly: GCA_017140615.1. Lineage (NCBI taxonomy): Eukaryota > Viridiplantae > Streptophyta > Magnoliopsida > Myrtales > Myrtaceae > Eucalyptus > Eucalyptus cladocalyx. The sequence continues at coordinate 779,827 of CM029519.1, forward strand.
ATATAGTTGAAACTGGGCACTACGCATTCGAAACAACAATCTACCTTATTAATCGAATGCCGGCTTATTGACACTTAAATTTTAGCGACTTGGTTATTTATTTATTGCATAAAAATTAGAGATTAATTTTATCCCTGAAAAAAAAATTAAAATGCATAGTATATAATTGTAGGTGCATTTATTTGTTATTATTGTATTTGTATTGAATTGGTAACGGATTAGTTTGAATTGGTAGTTCTGAACTTTAATTTGATGAGTTGAATGAAGTCCATGAAGGTAGCAAATTAGCTCAAACTTGTTTTTTTTTTATAATTAATTAACTTGTGAGAAATGGAGATTTGATATGATATTACGATTGATTTTTCAATATCCTCGAGGGTAGATTACGAGCTCATCTTCATAAAATTTGGAATTTGAGAAAATCACATTGAAATATTATCTTTAATAATAGGTGATAAAATCGGTGGATGTTAAAAAGAGATGAAATATTTCTTAACTTATAAAAGGAGCCGTGTAGGGAGGGAGGGAGGGAGGGGTTCTCTTCAAACGAGCAACACAAAAGCCAAAAAGTAAAGAAAGGTAAGAGGATACGCGCGGCAGGGGAAGAGAGAACAGGTCGGAAAAGAAAGTGGTGCGGAGAGGACGTGAGTGAGAGAGAGAAAAGGGAAAAAAAGAAAAGGAAAAAAGGACTTCCTCCGACGCTCTCTCTCCTCTTCTTCGTGGACTCCCCTCATAGGTGGCGGACGTCGGGACCACGCGACGTGGCGGTCCCCCACGCAATATTTTCTCAGATAGAGGACGTGAGAGAGACAGGTGAGAGAGAGAAAAAGGAAAAAAAAGGATTGTTCCTCTTCTTCGTGGACTCTCCGCGCCGGACGTCGCCACTCATCCCCCGCGACGCCTGACCGCCTCTGCCACTGCCCGCTCAGCCACACCGGCACGCTGTTCCGCCAGCCACCGGAGCTCCGCCTCACCTGCGAGCTCGCGCCGTCCACTACACCGGCCTGCGCTTCCTTCGCTGTGCCGGACGTCGCCACCCCTGCCGCTCATCCGCGAGCACCGCATGAAACCGGCAACCCGCCTGCCGTCACCCGCCTTCGCTTGCTGCCGGTGTCCTCACGCCTATGTTCCGTCTTGCCTGTAGCCGCGCTGACCCACGATGACCCGACACCTCCGACCGCCCGAAGCTCCGTCGTTGTCGCCCTTGCCCCCGTGAAGCCGCTGTTGCCCGACGCCACTGCGCTCCGCCCTCTGCCTGCTGGAAGCCGCGTCATCGACCACCGACGTTTCGCCAGCCTCGCGACGCCAGCAACCCGCGAGTCCCCTGCAGCGCCTCCACCAGCCTCGCGACACCAGCTCATCGCTATGCCAGTCACCGTCGCGTGCCGCCTTGCCTGTAGCTCGCGCTGACCCGCGGCGACCTGACGCCCCTGCAGCGCCTCCGCCGCGACGCCGTTGCTCCCGGCCAGGTGTGCCTACTACCCAAGCGCCGCCCCTTTCTTCTTGTGCCCTCCTCCGCGATCTCTTTGCCCCCTCGGCTGGAGCTCCGGCGACCCACCATCACAGCGACCCATCCTTGAGCCATACCGAGCCCCATCGCGATCCATGATCCGCGGTCGTTAAATCTCATTTGAAAAATCAAATTAGGTAGTTTTTATTTATTTATTTACTTTATTTTATTCTTTATTTTAATACTTTGATCCTTTGTTTGAAATAGTCACCAATGTCCAATCGAAATTCCCGACATGATTTAACCTCTTAATTTAGGGATTGAAAGTCTGATTTTTGCGTCCGAAATCTGATTTGCAATTACTTAGAAAATCGCCGATCCGATCTCACGCTCGAGATTCGATTTGCGATTTTGTCTAAAAATTAGCCAACACGATTTCATGCACAAGATATGCTTCGTCAATTTATGGATATCAATCTTATTTTATCTGATTTGTTGTCGTTTTGTTTGAATCAATTTTATTTTCGTAAAAGAAAAAATTTAAAAATTATTTGAGTTAGGATTATGTTTGTTTTAAAATATTTCTTGTTTTAAGGTTATCTTACATATTTAGAATATATATTTTATTTCGAATTTTTAAAAATAAAAAATAAAAAATGCATTCATTTAGGATGTTAGTTTTTTTAAAAAAAAATTTAAGTTGCACGTTTCTTATGTGGCAATTTTAATTTCAAATTTCATAGAAAATAAAAAGAAAAAAAAATTAGAATTATGACATTCTTTGTATGTCATTGCATATTAGGATATAATTGCCTGTTTAATCTTAATTTTAGATAAATCTTTTAGATAGATTGCATGTTTTTTAAGAAAATAAAAATGCCATGTGCACGTCTTATAGAATTAGGTTCATAAAAGACATGTCATTTATTAATTGTTGCTAGGTCCATTTAGTTAGAGATTGTTCATCATTAGAATTAGGTCATTTACTTAGATTGTATTGCATATAGATTAGATTTTATTAAACAAGAGAAAATTCTTTTAAAAAGGATTGAGTGATTACGTGTTAATTAGAAATCATATCTAGGACTGCTGATGTGACTTATAATCTAACATTATAGATGATTTCGTTGTCATGAGGTAAGTCTTGCGACTTATTCACTGCTTTATCTGGGTGTTAAATTGGTAATTTTCACACCCGCATAATCACCTCACATGTTAGGGGAGTTGAATTAAATAAATTCAACCTGCCTGTAAATTTTTTTTTTGAAATAAAAAGAGAAAGGTACTGAAAGAGCATTAGAAAAGTCTAGTGTAACTAAATCCCCGTAGTCTCTAGCTTGTAGCTCCCATTATTTTACTTAGGTGTCTAATCGACCTACCATAAATTGATTAATGGCGACTCTTAGCTAATAATCTCTTGCATGTTAAATATTTGAACCTAAATCGCGAATTGGTATGGGCTTGAAGAGCCCGAGCTAAGTTTAAACTTAGTAATTCATTAGCATAATCATAAGTAGTGCATCCAAAATTTAGGTCGCGACACGACTAAAGTCAATAATTGTGTCTCCCCTTTTTCAAATAGTTTACAATCGTCCTCTGCATTATTTCTTTTTAAAAATCTTTGGGCGTCATTGTTTTCGATATCCATGTCCTTATAATGCTCATAAGATGGATTTTCGCTCTATTCCTTGTATTTTCTTAGGATATAGTCCATCTCACACATGGTAATGCTTCCTTGATCCTATTACCAATCATTTATATATTGCTTGACATGTTCATTTCAATGAAACGTGTTTTCCCTTTGCAACTCCGTCCATTCTCTATCCATCACCTCATTTATCACTTCTTGCGCCTATCCTAGTATTGTGGGCTTTGGCTTCTATTCGGCTTCTATCAGCATTCCTCTGCCTACCAACATAGTGAGATCACAGACTCCTCCACCGGCTCCCCAAGCATTGTCTAATATCGATTCATCCATCTCCCCCGACTTAAGAACTAGGCCCCTCCATGACCTTTATCATCCCTGCCCCTCATCTTCTCCACCACTATCACTGCTGCCCCCACCTAGGTCAACACACGCACTTACACCATGCAACTTTGCTCTCGTCCTCCTCAAATTAATATAGCCACTAGCCCCCCCACTGAAGCAACCTCATTCACCCAAGTCAACAAATGGTGTGCAGCTATGGTTGATGAATTTAATGCCTCGTTAAAAAATGACACATGGTCTTTGGTCCCTCACATTTCCTCTATGAACCTTGTTGGGTGTAACTGGGTTTACAAAGTTAAGTGCAAAGCGGATGGTAGTCTTGAATGATATAACGCTTGGTTGCTAAGGGTTTTCATCAACAACAAGGCTTAGATTATACGAAAACCTTCAATCTAATTATAAAAATTACCACTGTTCGCTCCATATTATCTCTTGTTGCCCCTCAAGGGTGGCAAGTGAGACTATTAGATGTGCACAATACTTTCCTGCATGGGGTTCTTTCTGAAAAGGTGTACATTTGATATGAGGACCCCACTTGTCGTGACTATGTTTGCAAGTTGCATCATTCTTTATATGGTCTCAAGCAAGCTTTGAGAGCTTGGTTTCACCACTCTCATAGTTTTTGCTTCATTTGGGATTTTCGACATCACAAACATATCCCTCATTGTTTCTTTATTGAAGAGGCATTGATGTCATTTATTTTTTTATTTATGTTGATGACATTCTGGTTACAAGTAATGCATCTTCTACCATAAATGTAATTTTATAGAAATTATCTACATAGTTTTTAATTAAGGATCTTGGCTCCCTCCACTTTTTCCATGGGATAAAGGCCATCTCTCACTCAAACGGGCTACTTCTCTCTCAAGGACGTTATATTGATGATCTTCTTATCGGTCGGGATGTTTAAGTGCAAGCATGTCCAAACTCCTATGGCCACGACTACAAAACCATTTGAGAAGGGGATGCTCTAACGTCTAATCCTACTATGTATTGGTCTATAGTTGGTGCCTTGCAATATGTGACATTGACAAGACTAGATCTCTCCTTTGCTGTTAATAAAGCTTGTCAATTCATGCATGCACCGACTGAAGACCACTGGCAAATGGTGAAAAGCATCTTGTGCTATCTCAAACATACAATGTCATTTGGTTTGCTTCTTTCTTGATCCAATGATACTCGCTTGCAAGCCTTTTCCGTTGCAGATTGGGCTGGTAGCTTTGATGATAGGGAGTCAATTGGAGGGTATGCTATTTTTCTTGGTCCTAACTTGATCTCTTGGAGTTCCAGAAAACAACGAATAGTAGTGCACTTTTCCATAGAGTATGAGTATAAAGCTCTTGTCGATATTGCAGCTGAACTCATTTGGCTCAAGTCACTATTTCAAGAGCTTGGGTTCCCTCTTCGAGGTCCTCCCATCCTCTGGTGCTATGATATTGGTGCCAATTATCTGTTTGCAAATTCAGTTTTCCGTGCTCGTAGTAAACATATTAAAATTGACTTCCACTTTGTCTGTGATCGTGTAGCCCAACGACAGCTTAGTGTGCAATTTATATTTACCACTGACCAATTAGCTCATGCTCTCACCAAAGGTCTTCCCAAAGCATGTTTTGCATTTTTACGAGACAAGTTGAAGATTTGCAGTCTTGACTCTTCCACTTGAGGGTGTGTATCAACTAAATATAGCGCTATTAGATTTGGAAGATTTAGAATCTTATCTTCAGAAGTTATCAATCAAATATAGTGCTATTTGATTTGGAAGGTTTAGAATCTTCTCTTTAAAATGTATTCTTTTCTTGCATATAGATCTTCTAGAATGTACCCTTGGGTATATAAATACCCACTCAAGTTTAATGGAAATACACAACAATTTTTGTCTCAATAGATGTATCTAATACAAGCACATCATAATTTTTGGGTAGAATACTGATATAAATGAAAGTTCTGTGCATTTAGGGAATGAAAATTAAGGATAAAGACATGAACATTACCTGCATATTTTCTTGCTCGACTCACTCAACGTTAGAAAGGCTAAAGGTGCTCTAGAAGGCTGTATAGCACTCTCGAGCAGGTACTACTTTGCACGATGTGCTCTTGACTTCGCAGCCGGCTCTCCATTTAGTTCATTTAATTAATCTGTTATTTTATCGTTATTGGTCTCCATCATCGGAAAAGTTCTTTTTCACCACATAAAGAATGACAAACTTTCGTCTTATCTCAAACTTAATGAATTGGTCTGGGTAGCGTTTTTGCACCAATTTTCAAGACCATAGAGAAATAATTTGTTAACTTTTAATTTTTTGTGGAATTTATTGTCAGCCGCCGAACACACGGATGACATAGGCTGATTTACGTTAGTTGCCAAAGTCAATATACATCTGTTTCACAAGGATATCACGAGTAAACCATGCTCTATATTCATTGTATGCGCAAAACATATATAATATTTCTTTTTTAAAATTATAATATTACCTTTCATTTCAAGGAAACAACCCCATTCGTTGCCAGAGAAAAAAAAAAGAATTGGACAGATGTTCATGTTATAACTTTCAGAGCAATGAATTGTCCTAGTTAAGTAAAGGGCTTTCCCGTATATAGTTGTAATTAGAGTATGTCTCCCATGGCGACATTTTATACTTGGATGTCCAATAGTGGGCTCCGTCCACACTTTACCATTGATGCCAAACATGCACAACTTATGGTGCTTCCAGGAAGAGCGAGTACCCAATTTCCATTGGAATTATCTACTTGTTGATTATCCATGAAAAAACAAAGTTTTATGATATTTTATTTTCCTACCAAATCAATCTTTTAATTAAAAAAGTATTCTACATCCCAACTAGCCGATTTGGATGATGGTCTTGTGTTATTGATCATCAACATGTGACATTTGGATTAGTCATAAGTAAAATTTTGGGGTCCTCTATGGTAATTATCTAGGGAAAATGAATAATAAAACGATACTTATGACTCATCTTTTCCTGAAAAAGTTTAGTATCGGCCATCAAACGAGTCAAACTTTGCCAGATTTTTATTTCTTGGAAAGAGAATTGATTGGAAGATGCCAAGAAGGTTCGGGCAATTTCCTGGAAGAACAAGTACCCATTACACTAGTAATTATCTGCTTTTAATTATTCATGAAAAAATCCTTGCGGGTCAAGCTTTGATGACACGTGCAAGGTACCGAACGACTATAAATCCAAGTGACCCTCTTTGGAGAGGAATAACTTCATTCAAAGCCGACGAGGGTTGGAAACTGCGCAATCTCTGGTGTCGATGGCCAGGTATCCCAGGGTTGAGAAAATCAGCAACAGCAAGAACACAGTGAAGAAGGGTGCTTTGAGTGCTGAGGAAGACCGGAAACTGGTGGCTTATATCATGCGATATGGCATTTGGAGCTGGACTCACATGGCCGAACCTGCTGGTGAGAACGTGATGTATTGAAACTTTTATTTCCTAGATCCAATTTCTCTTCATTGAACGAGTTCGATGTGGGTTTGGATCTTCCGGATTCAAGAGTATAGCACCCTGAAGAGTCAAGTAACTGAGTGGCGTATATATGGATCCAAACCCCAGAGCAGTGCTAGATCAAGATTTTATAAAAAAATTCAACATATAATCACTAGCCCTAGTTTTTAATTTGTTATTATCATCAGGCTTGGCAAGAACCGGAAAGAGTTGCCGACTTCGGTGGATGAACTATCTGAGGCCCAACATCAAGCATGGCAACATCACCAAAGAAGAGGAGGAAATCATTATCAACTCGCACCAAGTTCTTGGTAATCGGTAGGTAAATTTGGAGTATGCAGGATGATTCTTGGTTGACATTGTACGACATACACGGACTTTGGGCAATTTGTGCCTCAAAATATGTTCTATTCTCATGATTAAATCATTCTCCCCAGTTCATTTGGAATTGACCTAATTGGCATGCTACTTCAATCCATCTGCTTTTCCTAGCTTATAGATACCAGAGATCCAGCAAATTAACTGAGGAATATACCTATGTTTCTGCTAGGGCACGGAAATAACTTTGTATTATCGTTATACCACAACTCGAGGAATGAGTGGGGTAATCACCACAGTAAATAATCTAGAACCCTAAATTAGAATCAATCACTTCATAGTGTGTGTGTGTGTGTGTGTGTGTGTGTGTGTGTGTGTGTGTATTTTTCTGCTATTCATGATGAGCTAGGTTTCTAATTTATAGTTTTTCTTCTTGTAGTTGGGCCACAATCGCAAGTAGGCTTCCAGGAAGGACGGACAATGAGATAAAGAACTACTGGTATACTCGCTTGAAAAAACGCTTCATCCAGGAAAAATTGGAAATGCCAATTGCATGTGATGTAAAAGTTAACTCCGATCCAAATAATATTTTAACCCACCAAAATCCATCTACTTCCATTCTTCATCCTACAGAAGCAACCAAACTTGGATCTCCCCAGGATATTCCAACACTAGATGCAAGCAGCTTGTGCCCATCTTATGAAGTTCATCATGGTGACAAAACCCTAGTGAATCGCTGGCACTCTGCGGGCAATATAATTGGAGAAGATGCAAACTTTTGGGAACAATTGCTTTCTGTGAAAGATTTTAGCGCAATAGAAGATTTGGAGGGTATGTGCGAGAACTTGGGAAGTATATCGCCTTCTTATGAGGGTATGTACTCCGATTGTGTGTATTTTGGTGATTCCTATGACGACTTCACCATAGATTTATGGGCAAACTGATGGTAATATGGTTGATGATTGTCGCAATCGTGGATCTCCTCAGTAATGTCAGTTTTCCTTTGTTTTTCATAAGGCTAGTTTTTTCCCCTATACAGTAAACTTCGTTGTGCGTCTATCTAGTAAAGTTTCCACCGGGTTGAGTATAATAGCCTAGCATGTCTATCAGTAAGAGTGGATACATGAAATAAATGTTGTACTATCCAAAATCAATCTAAGGGGATAGTATTTTATCTGGTTTAGAGATCAACTCTCCTTTATGAATCATATATGATCTTTATAGTGGAGCTTCATGCTTTATCGGGACGATGTGAGAATATGTATTCTAAATTTCTTCTGTTCTTTAAGAAGTGTTGTCATACTTTTATTCCTTCTGAGATAATTTCTTTCAGTTGGTGTTTGAGGCTGCGGCTTGCGCATTTTAGCTAAAATAGCACTTGTTCAAAGTAATGGTGATTGCATAAGTATGATTGTAATGAACAAATCAAGATGAAGTTTATTATGCTAAAGTACGTTCCTTGCAAGTTGATGGTTTTAATTGGTGATGGGCTTAAGGCCCGTCCGCCCATGCTGGGCCCAAAAGGCCCGGCCCACGGGAATAGGGCCCGTGGATGGGGGAACGTATAAAAGGGATGAGAGAGAGAGAGGACGCATCCTTTGGCATAAGAACGTACATACGTTCCTCTCCCTCTCTCCCTCCAAGAAAAAGAAGAAAAACGCTTACGGCGATACCGACTTCCCTTCAAGGCAAATTGGCATCATCGGATCAGAATTTCTTCCTCGATCTTCGGCATTGGTGTTTAATCTGTGGCTAACAAGGTACGCTCGAATCCGTGGTGTGCTTTAGGATCGGTGATACGTGATTTTCCCGGGCTTCGCTTCCGCATTGATTTAGGGGTTCGATTTAGTGTCGAATCCGTTTTTCGGGGATCCGTTATTCCCTACATTGATATCAGAGCCCTAGTTCATGTTTTCCCGACTTGTTTGACGATTTTTTGATTGATTTTTCGCAAAAGCAATTCAGCCGTACGGATCGAGGCGAGAAATCCCGACACCCGAGCGTTGTTTGGCCATTTTTCGGGGTTTTCGAAAGTCGAAATCAAATTCTAATAACCTAGGGAGAAAGGGCTCGTCGAGACGAGTCCGGCGACTGGTCATGCGCCGTCGGGAGACGTCGCACGCGCCTACACACGCGGCTAGAAGCGGCTGCACGTGGGCGCGACGCACCCAGAAGCGTTGGCTTCGCCAGCGCGTGCGCCACACGCGCCGATGGCGAACCGGCACGTGCGCGCCGGCAGCCGGCAAACCGGCACGCGCCGGTGGGCGAACTGGCGCGTGGCCGCGTCACCATGACGTCACGGTAACCGCCGGGATGACGTCATCGGTGACGTCATCGCCGACGATCGTTGGCCGGCCGGCGACCCGACTCGACGACAACCCGACCCGACCCGAACCGCGATGCCGCACGCGCGCGGCACGTGCCGGGCGATGTCTGCGTGATGTCGGCCGCGCGCACGCGCGCGGCATGTGCGTTCGGTTCGCCCGAACCGGCGCGATCGGTCTGACTAGTCTGTCCGGTTCGACCGGTCCGACGTCCGACGACCGTTGACCTCCGACTACCGTTGACCGTTGACCACCGTTGACCGTTGACGACCGTTGACCGTTGATTTTGACCGTTGACTTGGAAAAAAAAAAGAAAAGAATTTGTTTCTTTTTCAATTATGTATGTGTGGGTTAGAGGTAATCCATTTTTTATTCTGCATTTATTGCATGAATCATAGAAAATTATGTATTTTCCGTTTTGTTTATTGTGGATTATAAGTGATCCATTTATTGGTTCTGCATTTGTTGCAGGAACTATGATGCATTATGCACGGATACCTGCAATCCTGAGAACGGACAAAGGAAGAGCTAGACTAAAAAGGCCGATGAAAGAGTTAACTGATTATCGGTGGCTTAATGGTGATTTAGTATCACACATGGTCAAGGTCAATCAGATGATACAAGAAATCATCTGGAATGGTTATCTTATGCCGGATTTTGAGAAGGTGCCGGCTTTGATGAACACTCTTCCACCTGAATGGCAAGTAGTGTTAGGTCGGCTATGGGAGGTCAACGTGGTCCCGGGTTATAGGATGCTAGTGGAAGCTTTTGTAAGAGAGTACTATAGGATTGAGTTGGCCAAAACTTCAACCCTTAGATTAAGCGCCACATGGCGCAGAGTGAATGCGCCTTGGTGGCGACATGAGAGCTCTCCAAAAATTTTTCCATGGTTGCCAAATGTGCCTTCAGTTTTCTCAGATACTTTGACTGATAGATTAGAAGGGACTTTCCCTATTTATTTCTTAGATTAATTATGAGATGTTTTGTGGGTGTAAATATCTCTTTCCATGTTGATATTTTACCATGTATATATTGCTTAGTGTAATGTATAATTGTATTATATGAAAGCATTGTTATTTTATTAGATGTTATATATTATTTGCTTTATGTTATTGTTGACTGCTGTGGGTAGTTGATAGAAGTTTTTGTAACTTCATAGAATTAGTTTTGCATAAGACAATTATATTAATAATAGTTTTAAGTTAGGATTTTTGGAGGATGATTGGAAACATAGTGACCTTTTGATTCTGAAGCCTTACTTGAAATTATTCATTAATAAGATGGGTCTATGCAAATAGGGATGCATAAATGATAGGCATTAATTATTCGTGCATGTATGTCTGATGTGTTCAGATCGATGTTTTCAGTAATTAAGAACGTAATTGTTGACATGAACGGCAACAATAGTGAAATATTGAATATGAAGATTCAATATGTGCTGGAAAAGCAAGAAGCACTAGAAGCTCTTAACCATATTATGGAAGATCTTGAGGATGCCGTGCACCACCTTGAGCTAGTAGAGAACCGTCTAACGGCATTTGAGCTGAAAATAGACATTTGCAATGCTGGTTCTAGCTTAGAAAGGGCTTTGAGCTCTAAGTGCAAGCGTATTGGTTCGTTCAATATGTGGGAATGCAAAGGATCAAGTCCTTATTGCAAGAAATCAAGAGAGGAAAACGTCCTCAAGTGAAGAAAATGTCAAGCGTGAGGTGTTACAATTGTGACAAGAAAGGTCACTATACTACTTAATATTGTTGTGAGCCGAAAAAGTCAACACCTCTTGTACATTTGAGAGCTTTGCTTATGTGTCAAGTTCTGAATTATTGGCTGAATCCAATCCTTTGTGGACTGTAGATTCATAAGCGACAGACCATGTAAGGAAGGATAGATGATCCTTCGTGGAATTCCGACGATATCAACTAGAACTAAGTGGATCTATGTGGGAAATAACTCCAGAGCTGAAGTTAAAGAGATTGGCGCCTGCCAATTGAACATGCATGGTGGACGCACCTTGATGTTCTAAATGCTCCGGAGATTCGTCGAAATTTTGTGTCTGTTTTGGTGTTGGTTAAGCTTGGTTTTAATGTGAACTTTCATAATAGTGGTGATGATTTATATTTGGATACAAACTACTATGATTGTGGTCATTTTCTGGATGGTTTTATTGTACTAAATGTTGACTGTGGTGATGTCAATATTTGTTATTCCCTTTTCATGTCTTCTACTTCATATGATAATGATGTGAGTGTGTGGCATGCTAGACTTGGTCATATAGGCCAACAACGCATGAATAAACTAGCCAAAGAGGGCTTGTTGGGCAATATTAAAAAAGTCGAGTTGCTCATATGTGAGCATTGCCTAAAAGGGAAAACGACAAGGAAACCATTTTGAAAAGGTAAAAGAGCTTAATTTCCTCTGCATTTAATCCATTCTGACGTCTGTGGTTCAATGAATGTGAGAGGAAGGCATGTGGCTGTTTATTTCATCACTTTTATAGATGATTATACTCGATTCGGATATGTCTATTTAATTTCTCATAAATCTGAAGCAATATGTTGTTTCAAAAGGTTTATGAACTTGGTTAAAAATCAATTAGATAAGAAAATAAAAGTATTGAGATCTGATCGAGGTCGAGAAAATTTATCTGATAAGTTCAAAAAATTATGTGATGAAAAAGGAATAGAAAGACAGTTGTCTATTCCAAATACTCCTCGACAAAATGGTGTTGCGGAGAGAAGAAACAGAACCCTACTGGAAATGGTTAGGTCCATGATGGCGCATGCTAACTTACCTATTACTTTTTGGAGTGGTTCGTTGTTAACTGCTGCCTATATACTTAACCGGGTGTCTTCCAAATCAATTACTGCTACTCCATATGAGTTATGGAGAGGTAAAAAACCGGACTTAAGTTTTCTTAAGTCATGGGGTTGTACTGCCTATACTCATTAATCCTCTCACAATTTTGGGAAATTGGGTCCCAAAGAAAAGAATAGTATTTTAATGAGATACTCCGAACACTCGAATGTGTATGTGTTCATAGGTGAGCAGGAAAGTAGGAGTATAACTGAATTTGAATCACGGGATGTCACATTTTTTTTTTTTTTTTGGTAAAGGTAAGAAGTGTAATAGATTTTGCATAAAATTACAAGGGGGGATGCCTGGCACCAACAAAACGATCACTCACAGAGACAAGAGTCAAGGAAGAGTGAGGGGGTGCCAAGGGATGTCACATTCTTAATGGATGAATTTCCTAAGAAGGGCGAAATAGGGGAAGATTACTCTCTGTTTGAAACCTTGGATCAAGATAATGATATTAGTGGAGTTCATCCAAGTGGGAGTAATATGATAAATGATAAATTGAATTCAACTCATTCTCAATTGCAACCACATGACATCATCATTATCTAATCCAAGTGGGAGCATAATGGAGAATGATGTGCTAAGCGTACAATCTCCCATACGGTGAACAAGTCGCCAAAGTATTCCCCGTCGACGTTTTGACATTGAAGGGGAAACTTTTATGGTTGCTCCACAAGATGAGAATGAGCCAAGAAATATTAATGAGGTTTCGAATTGCCCTAATAAGGAAAAATGGATTCATGTAATGGAAGAGGAAATGGAGTCAATGAAATCAAACCAAGTCTGGGAACTGGTTGATCTTCCAAAAGGACGCAGAGTTATTGGGAACAAGTGGGTTATCAAAATAAAGCGAAAGACTGATGGCTCGATAGAAAGGCATAAGGCTCGCCTTGTGGCGAAGGGGTATAATCAACAGGAAGGAATTGATTATGAAGATACATTTTCTCCTGTAGTGAGATTTACCTCGATTCGCATTATTCTGGCAATAGTAGCTAGTATGGATCTTGAGTTACATCAGATGGATGTAAAGACTGCTTTCCTCAATGGAGAATTAGAGGAAGGAACATATATGGAACAACATGCTGGTTTCATAGTGAAAGGCCAATAAGGAAAGGTATGTCGACTTTGGGGGTCGATATATGGCCTTAAGCAGTCGTCAAGGAAATGGTATATGCGTTTTCATATGCCATAATGGCATATGATTTTACAATGATAGATTAGGATCATTGTGCATATATCAAAAGATCCAATGATCAATTTGTGATCATATCATTATATGTTGATGATATACTAATTGCCGGAAGTAATATGGAGTTTGTTGATAATATCAAGAGTTGGTTGTCTTCGAACTTTGAGATGAAAGACATGGGTGATGTTGCATACATTCTTGGAATTGAGATTTCAAGATTGTAAGCCCATAGACACTCCTATTACAAAAGGTGAAGGGTTGAGCCATAGTCTGTGTCCAAGGACTCCACAAGAGAAGGAACAAACGAAATATGTTCCTTATGCTAATGCTGTTGGGAGCTTGATGTACGCTATGATGTGTACAAGACACGGCGTATGTTTTACAGTTGGAATGGTGAGTAGATACCAATCCAATCCAGGTCCAAAGACAATGAAAAGCTGTTAAAAGAATACTAAGGTATCTAAAGGGAACTGCTGATTATACGCTGAGTCATTAAGGAAATGATCTGTGACTCAAAGGCTATTCTGATACTGATTGGGGAGGAGATTTAGATGAAAGAAAATCTACCTCTGACTTTGTTTTCTTACCGAATAATGGCACCATATGTTGGAGCAGTAAGAAACAAAAGTGTATAGTCTTGTCCACGATGTAAGTTGAGTTCGTGGCATTATCAGCAGTAGTGTAAGAAAGTGTTTGGTTTAAGAGATTTTTGGATCATTTAGGTGTTATTGGAAGTGCTGCAGATTAATTGTTAGTTAATTGTGATAGCCAAGCAGCAAAAGCGTACACCAAAGATCCAAAATATTATGGCAAGACCAAACATATAGATACCAAGTATAATCTTGTCAAGGATATAGTTGCACGAAAATATGTGAACTTAGAGTACATACTACGCATAGAATGGTAGCAGATCCTATGATAAAGCCAATACCTAGAGATGTGTTTTGTGGCCATATGAAATCTCTAGGATTGCATAAAGGCTAATGTACTGAATATTGTAATTTCCCTAAGTGTTCACATTTGATGAATTTGTGTTTTCATCATTAATGCCTATGAATCTTTGTTTGATCTTTATGCATCTTAATGCTTAGTGCATTACTTTAAGTTGAGAAGTATGTCGACAGATATAAGATTAGCCCACTCACACGGGTAATCGCCTCTATTTACTGTGTGATAAATAGAGATGAGACTATTTTTAAGCTTATTATCTAGGTGATAATCGAGAGCTCAAGCTTAAAACACGTATGTCGCCTTAACTAGGTGTTAAGATGATGATATAATACTTACTATGTCCGAAAGTAAAATACCCCACATATTTTACTTTATTTGTTTAAGATGCCAGATGTGAGTTCTGATGAATTTTGTGAATGAGTAGATACGTGAACTCAAGTTAGACATTGGGTATGTCTGAACTATCATCTGTACGGTATTGAAAGGTGTAGACATACGCTCCATGGGAAAGGAGTTAATACCGTAATACGTATTTTATACTACGTATGCATGAGACGACTAATAAGAGTGGCAAAAGTTTGATCTCAACTTTTATGCCGTGTGAGACTCTTGAGGAATAGAGTTCCTCAGTTTTAGTCCCCTCATGACTCTTACTTATTCTCAAGATTTCTATTTAGTGGTTGCTATCTTAGGATGTTGCCAATGGTCATGAGTTTGATTCGATCTAATGGGGCATTTCTAGAAAAGCAAGCTGAACTGAAATTGAGAGTTTGAAGGAAAGATGAAGATCGATTTTGGAGAATCACATTGTAGTTTTGTATTCACCGGTTAACCAATTATGACTGTCTTTGGGATAATCATAATTGTGAATACAATATATAAATCATTGTTTAAAAGAGATCAAGAGAGATATAAATGTGATCGATCAATCTAGGGTACTGCATACTAAATCTACTCGGAGTGTGACGCCCATTATGAGCTACTATATATTCCTAACAGATGTATAGCAACAAGCTCTCAAAGTATGCTGGTCGCACGGATTATTCACTAGTATGTATGTTGAAGAGAGGTAAAGAGAATCCTGTTCAGTCCACCATGTGCGAGTGGGAGATGATAGTTTTAATTGGTGATGGGCTTAAGGCCCGTCCGCCCATGCTGGGCCCAAAAGGCCCGGCCCATGGAATAGGGCCCGTGGATGGGGGAACGTATAAAAGGGATGAGAGAGAGAGAGAGGACGCATCATTTGGCATAAGAACGTACGTACGTTCCTCTCCCTCTCTCCCTCCAAGAAAAAAGAAGAAAAACGCTTACGGCGACACCGACTTCCCTTCAAGGCAAATTGGTATCATCGGATCAGAATTTCTTCCTCGATCTTCGGCATTGGTGTTTAATCTGTGGCTAACAAGGTACGCTCGAATCCGTGGTGTGCTTTAGGATCGGTGATACGTGATTTTCCCGGGCTTCGCTTCCGCATTGATTTAGGAGTTCGATTTAGTGTCGAATCCGTTTTTCGGGGATCCGTTATTCCCTACACAAGTAAATTAAAATCTCTCCCAAGTGCTGCCAATAATAAATTTGAATGGATATGTACTTAATAAGATCCTATCTATCTCTCAACCAATACAATGATGGTATAGCATTGAACTAAAATGTTTTGCCTTACAGCCTACTTCTTGATATGCCAGGGCCTCACTTGACTATTATGCTGTGTACTCTAACCTACAAACAAATTACCTAAAACTTGCTTTTACATTTATACACAATCAACTCTCACTGTACAATTGTATATATAGGCAAAACTCTTGAGAGGTTGAGCCACATCGCATGCTCATATATGAGTTTTATACAGTATTTGGCTTTCCATGATCACTTTAGCAAGCTTTTAATCATAACAAATCTCTAACTTTGTATATATATCATAGAAAATTTGCTTTTATCCTCAACTTTAGTAACTTTTTGTATTCCTCTAAGTAATTTCGGAGCACCCTACTTGCTTGAAGAGGCATTATCTCATCGATTGAGTGTCGGTACACATCTACTTCATTGTACCTCCTTCCTTAGATAACTTTGGCTCTCTATGGCAACGGCATGATCCAACGACTAAAATGAACCACTAGAGTATGTATATTCTGGATTTATGCAATAAAAATTCGTTGCTTAGATATTCAGTTGATATACTTATAGCCTAGCTAACTAATTTCAAGTGTAAGTATTGGTTAAACTCATTCTACTCACTCAAGTTATATGACATCTAAAGAATCCTTGAAATCAAGTTGGATTCCACCAGAATAAATTATCATGGGTTCTCCAATAGTTTAAAAGTTGGTATTTTTTTTTTCAATATAATTGATCGTGAATTGATTGTGAAAGGTATACATGAGTACTTGGCTACTACGGGTGAGCAGGGGCCGCTTCAAGTATGTTTTTTTGGCTCAACCCTAACGGCTGCACTTGGAATTTCCGGGCTAGGTTCTATGTACAAGAAAAAGGTTCAGACTAAACTATGTTGAAATATAATATGCGAAAATGATATGATCTTATAATTTATATTGACGCAAAATTACCAGAGAAATAAACAAGAAATAATAAGAACATTGAAAATTTACATGATTCGGTTCGAGTATCTATATCTCCGTCTACGAAAATAGCTAGCAGCGAATAATCCACTATAATCGGAGAATCAAGATTTATAATTTCTCACACACTTAAATGTTTCCCATTTCTAGATTTAAGCCCAAATTCAAAGTGTTTAGAAATAAACAACTCATTTAGATGTAAATTCACGGTATAAAATTCCGAGTATTCAAGCTCAAAGTAAAATGCTCTATGTACGCCGAAACAAGAACTAGACGTCGGTCTCTTCTCCACATACGTATACCTTCACGTTCTTGACCTCTTCAAGGCTTGTGCGGCGTCTGGATGTGTGGACGTGCGGCTTCCTTTTTTTTTTTTTCCCTCTCGTAGGGCTTCTACGGCTCGTCCTCTTCTTTTCCGCTTTTTATATGTGTGTGCGCCCAAGCTCAACGATTTGACCGGGGCCCACCTACTTTAGACTTCAACGTGAACAAGGTTTTTTGCAGCAGAAAGAAATCCTTATTGTATCTTTTATTTTATTTCATCTTTTATCTTGTAGTGATAGGTTAACTTCATTCTTTTGTTTCCTTGTTTATTTTGCACGTCTGAAAAGAAGTCTAATAAGAGAAAAGACTTCTTCATCTTATTTGTAATCCGCTTGAAAAACCTTCTTCAATAAAATTCAGTTCAATAAATCGTTATACGAATTCAAATTTGAGACAATAATTTAACAAACTAAATGATTCTGGATCAAGCCGAGTCAGGCCTAACTCGAATTTTCCTTTATTTTAAAATTAAAAATGGATTAATTATTATATTTTCGATATAACAATTCACTTTTTGACTAGTATGGACCAACTCATTTGATTGATTAGCCTTTATCTAGTATATGGTGACTTTGAAAATTATTAATTTTATTATTATTATAATTCAAGGTTACTAATAGGCAGCCACATGCATTGTACGTAATTAAGATTTTCATCTTTCTTTAGGACATGATCATTGGTTCAAAAAACAGATTCAAGAATATAGCTTTTTGAATGGATAGTCTTGGATCATGAAAAGATGTAACTCTTATATGGATAGACTTATTTGAATAATAGACGTAACTCTAAATAAAAAGGCACTACCCTAACAAAAACATTTTGAAGCATAATAATCTCCAATGAGGAAAAAGTACACTAAGAGCATATTATACTCAATTACAACATTTTGTTTGACGGGTTCATGCAGCACGATTGCCACAATCTTCAACAAATGATGGCACCAGCAATGACAACGACCTAAAAGGCCTAAGATTCACACGTGCTTTCTAGTTCTTTGTAAACTCCATGGACTTTGACGTCTCTTTCGTTCTTTCTCTCCGCTGTGCCGTCTCCTTCATGGGAAACTTCATTGATGTGACTCGTACTCGGTCAGTCGCTCTGATTATCCAAACGAATTTAACCGTCCGTGTGCATGCGCCATCTACTTTCGCTATGTGTGATCGCGTGCCTACGACTATTCAGTTGACATAATTTCGAAGCATCCTCTGTCTTTTCTCACTAGTTAGTCTTACCTTGCAACTTCTCTCTAGTTCCCTAAAACCACGAACACCTTGAATTCCCTACGATTGTCTGAGACTGACCACGACCATTGAATTACTTATTGATAGTATGGGACGACGTTTTCTAGGTGGCCGAGCCATGTTTCCCGTGGATGGTTTCACCGATTGAATATAAACTCGTGCAGTCGCGAAACTTAAAGTCCCACGTGTAAATGTTGTCTGGTCTTACTTATTTATGTTGCCCAACACGAAAACCTGCTGAAGATTGTAAACAGCAATTGCCAAATTAATGACAAGTAAAAACCATCTCAATACTTGATTAATTTTGCTTTCAGAAAAATGGAAGGTTAAATGTAAAAAGGACATAACTCCAGAATATCAAATAAAACCTTAGTCTATTACTATATATTACGATTTATGAAGAAACTAAGGTACGATAGACTCACAAATGATATGTGGTCAAAATCAGTCATAATTTAAGAAATGCATGTAAGCTTGTATTCTTTCTATGTGATCCATAATGAATTTTTCTATTTCTAAAATGTGATATATTACGACTAAGCGGAAGCATGATGATTTGAGTAAGAAATAAATTACAAAAAGAAATTGTAATACAATGGGTTTACTTGATCCAGCGGTGTGCCCACTATATGGGAAGATATCTTTGAGATGGTTCCATTATAATTGGCAAATATAAAATTAGAACCGCTCAATCACACTCACTTATAATTGTTTCTTAATCCTAGGTTAAACCTGAATCCCAAAAAATCAATCACAAGATAGGAGTTTTCTTAAACTCTCACTCTATTGGATAATTGCCCTTAATGCCTTCTGCATTTCGCGTAAATTTACACACATGTTAAGCATACTCAATATGCACCCAAGACCAAACTCAACAACATATATTTTTTTGCAAATAAAGTATAAGTCCTTCTCCGATGTGAAAATGTACTTCATCTTCAATAAAGAATAAAATATCCTGTGGAAATTAATTTTCCGTTTTGCATCAACCACAATCCTGTTGATCAGAGTCCAATTCGGCCTTTCCTAATACGGCCTAGATTTCTGTGCGATTCAATTATAGATCGGATTTGAAAACAATTAGGATTCATTTCAAGCCTTAATCAATAAATCTCCATTTTGCGAGAAGTCCAACTTCATCCTCGCCACTGTTGTCCTACCCTAGTGTCACGGTCCGTGAATCCTCCCGTACTCGTGACACTTGTGAGTGGTGCTTGGGGTTATCTTGTGAAGAGTGTGAGGCAGAAAGGGTAGAACACAACTGGTCCGTGGGAGTGGCGTCAGGACGGTTGGTGCTAGGAGTTCTAGGATAGAAGGATTACATCACTTAGGAGCTCTGAAGACGGGGTAGGCCTCCCGTGCACAAACTGGTCGGGAGCTGATGCCACTCTCCTGACGAGGCCATGGCAGGCCGAAACCAGTTGTCGTCCCTAAAGAGAACTGCTGCCTTACTTGATGGACTAGACGCCCGAGCGAAGCTGGACGTGGTAGGATCTCGCATGAAGAATCATTCACCATATCGTTCGTGGAACAACTAGAGAAAGGGCTGGCCTGGCGAATTCCGCTTGCTAGGCGCCTGCGAGTTGTTTCCGAGGCCAGGGAAACTCTCGGCCCGTGACACTAGCCTCTATGCTCATCACCTGCTGCTGACTCCAACCAATTTGAACAGTACCGGAACTTGGTCAATGGGATGGGCTTCGTCAAAATGTCTGTCTGATTATTTGTCGTGTGCACTTTTTCCATTGAATACGGTTTCTCATGACATCATATCAATTGCAAAATTGTAGGTGACATCATTGCGTGTCATCCGCTTGTAATTCACATGGTTTTTAGTCAAATGTATTGCACTCTAATTATTGCAGTAAATAGCTATCTTCTCCTACAAAAATCCCATATTATGGAATTTAACTCCTGAGCCAATTTCTTCTTTGATTACGTCGATTGACACCATGTACTCTGCTTTAATGTCAGCAAAGCAACTACATATTATAATTGCGATTTCCACCTGACAACCCACAAAACTGAATACTTAACCTGTCAAGGACCTCCCTCCATCCAAGTGACCAGCAAAATCTGAATCCAACACGTTAAATTCAAATATAATTTCAAATGTGGCATCCTCTCAATAGTTTAACAAGAAACTCTTTGATGCATTGAACCGAAAAAAACAAAGTTGCTCTAAATATTGCACCTATCGGAACAAAACTATTCTCCAAATACCATTTCACTTCAACGGTCGACGTTTGACAAACCTATTTGTTCTCATTCTTTCTATTTCTCCTCCAAGCCAAAATGTATAAACAAATACAAGGTAAATATAAAAACCAGTCATACTTAAACTTATTAGTAAGTATATTGCATATAAACACAACACATGGGGTTGCCATAGCCGACAGGTGGTGGTGGCTCGAACTGAGGGCAGAAAGAGACTTGCGAGTGGTGTGGGTTGTACTGTAGGGGCTGTTTGACGTGAGTGAGGTGAGGAGGAGCATAAATGGAATGCGAAAAAGGGGAGGGGGGGGAGCCAATAACACATGTAGAAAAATGTTAACCACTCAAATATATATATATATATATATATATATGTATGTATGTATGTATGTATGTATGTATAACGTAATTGTATCTCTTAATTTTAGAGGATCTTAATTCATTGGTTATATAAGCAGTTCACATTAAAGAAGAATCGCATCCTCTTTTGACCGTATACTCTCTAAGTTGAGTCGCTTGCTAACTTAGCCGTACTCTTGGTTGCCTTTAAATGTATGAATTAAAGGTCCAACTAGGGATTAATTTTTAGTGTCTGCTGAGCACACGGATTACTTGAGCGGATTTGAATTACTTGCCCGGTGGCAAATTCATCATGAAAGACAACGCAATTCAACGCTCCCTGATTTTCATCTAATCTTTTAATGAGGCAGCAGCCTCAATACATGCACGTTTCCCAATTAAATTTTAATTGATTACATCACAAGTCGTTTGACTCATGGCATTAGGTATATCGGCAATGAACCAGGCCAAGTCCTGCCAAAACAATCCGGCTCCCATTCTAGTCAACGCAAACCTCGGTTTTCTCGAAAAGAAACGTCTAACCTCGGTGTTCTCGAAAAGAAAAGTCTCACGTACTTGCGTGCTTGCTTTCAAACCAAACAATTAGCCTCCATACTCTTTACCCCCACCTTCAGCTCCTTCATACCCACCCTGTTTGTTTTCACACTCATTAATAATGGAGTCTTGAACATTCTAAAGGACAATTCATAACCTCTTACTTATCTTTGTGTCCTAAAAAATTTGCCCTAATTAATTCCTAAACATGCACGTTTCCCAATTGAATTTCAATTGATTACATCAGAGGTCGTTTGACTCATGTCGCAAATGTGCAATGAACCGGGCCAAGTCCTGCCAAAACAATCCGGCTCCCATTCTAGTCAACACAAACCTCGGTGTTCTCGAAAAGAAAAGTCTCACGTACTTGATTTCTAAGCAAAGGATTAGCCTCCGTACTCTTTGCCTCCACCTTCAGCTCCTTCATATCCACCCTCCTTGTTTGCACACTCCTTAATAATGGAGTCCTAAACATTCGATAAGACAATTCATAACATCTTAATTATCTTTGCGTCCTAAAATAAATTTGCCCTAATAATTCCTATCATATTTTGTTACCTGGGATGTATGCATAGGTTCACGATGCGCATACGTGCTTGCGTGAGTAATTACATATTTAAGTTTTGCCTGGAGACACAGGTTTTAATTCAAGTAAGCCACAAAGATTCAGCTTCTACAAGCAGCAATCGTATTAACTTCATATTAACAATTATATTAAACTGATAGTTTTACATTAAACTCAATTCACCCTCCTCCTTTGGCAAACACACATCTATCCACTTCACCTTTGCACACTTAGTTCTCAGATGGCATTCTTAAAAGTTCTCAGAATGGACAATATTAGACAGGGCCAAAAAGAAGCTTCCTATTAAATCTTAAAAGATATTCTTCTTTATGTTTCTTTTATATTATATTCTTCAGCAGTTTTTTTTTTTTTTTTTTTACTTTTTAAATCATAAAGTAGAAAAAGATACTCTCCCTCTCCATGAGTCAATGCTTTAGTTACCCTGTTAGATCTGCCGTACTAGACTCCGAAATTAAGGCCGCAGATTGCGAATCTCAATTGTGGAAGTTATTGGGGGGAAGTATGAAAGTGGTAAATATGCAAGAAAAACAACCTCTTCACTAACTTCGTGGTCTCCTCGCGAACTGTCCTTTCAAAGCTTTTGAGTTTCCAAGAAGTAATATGTAGGACCGCGGATCGCGGTCGTTCGTGTTCTGTGTGCCTTGGCATATTGACCACGTTCGATTGGAGACTGTGTGTGAAGAGGAAGCATGTTTGTTGATGTTGGCAGTAGTTTGAGCGTGTTGAAGGCAAGTTAGAATCAATATTCCACGATTTGGACCTTTCATCATCAGACAATTTCTCTCTGTTTTATTCTGTCTTGGCGTCTCCTGCCCTTTTCTTTAATAAAGCATAAATAAGCGAATGCATCTGGGGTTCCCTTATCCGAGTGAGGTGTTCTCCATGAAGTAAATAAGTGAGCTTTTGCGCGCTCTCTTATCCTGATTCATATCTTAGGGAACCAATGAAGTTGAGCAAAATCTAATGAGTAAGTTTGCGCAATGGAATGAACAAGTTTATATTCTCCAACGTATTAACTTATTGGACTTTCTAGTGGAACAACGCATTTTTTTTTTCCTGAAGAAGAAGAAGAATTTTGTTTGCGGGTTTAAAGTTGGATTATATGCATGTGTTTACTAGATGGGAGATGGGAGTGGTGGTGAGTCAAACATCACACAATTACTCACCACCGACCACAAATTAATGACCACTGTAGTCTTTAACCTAAAATAACACGATCGGAAGATTTTTCTTACAAAAGCAAGAACTCACAATTTTTTTTAACAAAATTACCTCTAGAATAGTAACACGATCGGAAGAATAAGCATTGTTTTTTTGGTGCAATCCATTAAATTTGATGCCAATCAAGCACATCATCATATAACATGAACTCTAGAAAGCAAATAATTTGACAGCGAATTGTAAGCAATATATGGATATTCTCAGTGATATCTCTATTATTGCCATGTTCCGATTACCGTATAAAACTCAACGCCAATTAGACTTTCCTTAGAGCCTAGAACATATCATATTTGATTCTTCGTATCTGTAGCCATATTACACACTTCAACAGACTCGGCTTAACAATTAAAACCCTCCTTGATTATTATTTGGTCTTTATGCATCCTGTTAATTAGTCGTATTTAGCACGAGCATTTTAGGGTTTCCTAAAAGGGTTGTTCGGAGGATGTCCGTATGCACTATATTCAAGACAATTAAACTTTATTGCAAGCACGAGATATTCCAAACTAAAGTGACGCAGAAGAGTTATATTTAACTGGCTAGTTCTATCCTGACTTGTTCCGCCTTAGAAAAAGCCCACACTGTTTTGCAGCTCTCTTGTGCAGGTAGTACTTTGCACTATTGTGCTTCTGACTTCGATGCTAGCTTTCCATTTACTCCACTGGATTAATTTGTTCATGATCATTTTGGCCTCCACAAGCCAAAAGAAGTTGTCTGTCACATTAGAGAAAGAAGGCAAAACCTTCATCCAATTTCAAATTTGGCGAAGAATTGGTGGGTTGCCTTTCTCACCAAATTTCGAGAACATCGTAAAAACTATCGTTATTTTAATTTGCTTATGGAATTTCATTCTTCTTCTGCTGATTGCATGGATGACATTCGTAGACACGAGTATTTTATATTTCTCCGATTACTGTCTACATGCATTCTACGGGCAAAGTATAAAAAGTCCAGCCGGCTGATCCATGTTTCACGAAGGCAACATTTGCATCGCTTGCATGTGGACAACATCGTCGTTTCAGCATATTTGCACAGTAGGACAATTTTCTTATGAGGTCAAAGCCCCAGTATGCACACGTTTCATTAGAAGGTTCTTTAATTGATATCACAAGATTTTATCCTAGTATTATATTTTAGGGCTATGCATGGGCCGGTCCAGGCGGGCTTTTGACCAAATTTCGACCCAGCCTGAACATTTCAGCGTAGGACATTTTGGATGAAGCTCTAGCCTAGACCATTTACGTTATTGTACTATCTTAGTAAGTTTTGAATGATGTCGGGTAAGTCTAGAATAACACCCTCGTATTTTGAAAATTTCATTTGCAGCCTACTACACTACTTAGTATGTCGATTTTATTTAGTAATTGTAGCTTACCTAGTATTTCTTTGTTATTTTTTAAGCATATGTGGAGTTTCTTCAAGTACTAGATTGTAGTTAATCTCTGTCCGATTGATTGTGTACCCTAATAAATGCAAGTCGAATATAACTACCGGAGCACACAAGTTCGTGCTCACGGAATTGATAACTCGATATGATTTCTTACAGTCATACTGAAGCTATTAATAAGACATATGATTGCATTACTTGATGTAGCTTAATAGTAAAAGTTGTTGGTACGTAGTTCTCAAAAACTTCTTTATAACACTTTAGACCATAATTAGTTCTTAATTCATTGGTTAGTTAGTTCTCGCATCAACTGTGATATCTTGAAATTTGACCCCTTTTAAAATATATGAAATAGTTATTTTATCAATATATTAATAGTTAATTTACTCCGAATTAATCACTTATGAGTTAACTAATATATTGGGCGAGGCCGAAAATGGTTATAAACACAAAAAATCAGAGAATTCAATTAGGAATAGACCGCTTGACCATAAGGATCGACAAGAATCAATACTATGCTGTTATAGGCCAATTAGTGAACATATATAAATCGATTTGACAGAAGTATGTAGTCGGTTCGCGGGTGGTTCCGCACGATTACGATACTCACATCGAGCGACGATAAACCGATTTCCTATTGATATTGTAGTTAGGGTATGTAATTGAACTCTTGTGATTACATGACAACCGATGATCATTCATGATTCGAAAATGCACAAATATGAATAAAAAATCATCAACCATGGGTCAATCGCACGAAAACCCCTAAAAGCTATATGATAATTTAGGTCGTACTAAAATCGCATTTGATTGATTTTAATCATGAAATTTAATTTGATTTTGGGTATCGAACTTTCAAGAGTTTCAAGACTAATCTATTAGATGTCACCTTATTCATTTATGAATTATCGGTAAGCTTAAAATTTTTCAGAAAATGAATAATCAGATAAGAATCGGAAGCCGGGAAGAAAAGCTAGGCCAAGCCGAGCCCATTTCAAGCCCAATTCAAGCAAACGGGCCCAAGGGCTTTTGGCATTAAAGAAAACGAAAACAAAAAGAAAAAGAAGTGTAGGAGAGGATTTTTAGGGAAGATATTTTTTGGGGAAAATATTTTTTGGGGAAAAATATTATATATATATATATATATCTCTCTCTCTCTCTCTCTCTCTCTCTCTCTCTCTCTCTCCCCCCTTCCCCTCATTTCCCCCAAAGTGGCCGAACATCCCTCTCTCCTTTCTCTCTCCTTTTTTCTTCATTTTCGTCTTCTTCTTCTTCATCATGATCACCACCAAAGCCCCACATTCACTACCCCTTTAGCCACTGTCCACCGGCCGTTTGTCAAGCCACTGTGCCGCCTTTGTTTTGCCATTTCCATCACCGAAGCACCACCACTGCCGGTGCACCATTGCCTAAGCCAAGCCCAAGCTTGGCTATGGGTTTTGAGGAGCCATCCTTGTGCTATTCGTGTTGCCGTTCATGTTGGGAACTTCGTGTTCTTGACACCATCTATGACATTCCGATTTTTCCAATTCTATTTTCAATAAATTGAGACAGGCATTTCGTCAACATGCATATAGTTCTTTTCCCTGAGTCGGCCACTCATATGAAAACTAGTTTATCAGATGAAGCTGTTAAGGGATTTTAATGCATTAGACTCGAGAATTTGACTAGGAAGCGACATTTCGACCGAGCTAATCTGCAAGGATCATTACGACACAATTAAAAATCGATTAGAGACTGGAGATAGGCCGACTCGACAGAGGCATGTGATCAAGTATGGGTGATTCCACCGGATCGCACAATTCTTGTTGATCGGCATCGGGCCGGCTTTTCTGTTGTTTGGGTACCCTGTGTTCATATTTGAAACCTTGAGATTACCACGACCATTGAGAGTCACCAATGTGTCAAAAATGTATATTGTGACCTGAAAATGATCAACCATAGGTCAAATGTATGCAAATTTCTAAAATCTACCCAGTAGATCAGGACACACTAGTATCGTGCCAGAGTGAAATTAATTGTGAAATTGAAATTGAATTCTAAAATTGGAAATCTTGTTGTGTCACAAATCATTTTAGGAACATTGACTCATCTTCAGAAGATTTTTCATGCAAACTGAGTTTTTGGGCAAATAATCAAAGTATGGTTAATTTGGTTCGAAAAATTAGCAGGACCACTTTTGGTTGTACTTTTTGGGACTCAAGATGATTCTATGGTCAATTAAAGATGTGAATTAAAGTGTGGTGACATTGGATTAATTTTATGGACTTTAATTTGGTTCAATTATAAGAGAGTTGAATGAAATTGAAAGAAATTTGGTGTACAAATATAGGAAATTCGTATGCCATGGTGGACTACGCAAAATGGACCCATTGGAGGATCGTTGTGGAAGATTTGAGTGAGTTGGAAGTGATGTCACATGAGGTCATGGTGGGGCCTAAGTTGAGGAGATTTGGACAAGTGTGAGATGCACAATTGCCCCCAAAAAGCACTTATCAACATCAACTTCTTCATTGGTCTCTTCCTTGGGAACCAATTAGAGAGGAGAGAGAAGATTGAGCAGAAACCAGCTCGTCCAGCCCCCTTCAGGCGACGCCCAATTGCTTGCTCGGCTACCTGCTCGCTCGTCACTGGAGCCACTCGCCACCGCTCTCATCGCTCATCCGCGCGCGTTTGCGCACCAGCTCGCTACTTGTTAGCTCGCCGCTCTGCTCCACCTTCGTCCGCGCGCTAACCATTCATCGTCCATCTTCTATCGTCCAGCAGCTACTCGCCATTGCCAACGCCGTCGTGAGCTGCCACCTCGACCTGCCCGAGCTATTGTCATCCGTCCTTGCTCGTTTCCATCCAAGTAGCCACCAGTTCTAGCTAGTTCTGACCAAGAGCAACAACCGGAGTTCCAGTTAGATTCGAATCTTCAATGCCCGTTTTGGGTGCCTTTCGGTCCTCTTTTGGTGTCGCCCTGAGGAGGTTTTCCAATTGCCTCACCGTTGTCTTCGTCAGAGACTCATCGGAAAGCGATTCCGGTGAGTTTAGCCTCCTAAACCTTGATTAGAGGGTTAATGATGCTTTAGATGTGCTTAGTTTATGTTAAGTGTTATTAGGTGGTTAATTTAATTTATTTAAGAGTAGATTAGATTAAGGTGGTGTTTAGTTTAAAGTATGTTTAATTAAGGCTAAGTAGGTTTATATTAGAATAAGCCTTGATTTGACTTTAATGAAGTATTTTTGGATTAAATAAATATTTTGAAATTATTTAATCATTTATTAATATATTATTATTAGAAATTATTATAATATTATTATTTAATTAATTTTCATAATACATTTAACTATTTAATAAATTAAAAATTATTTAGGGACCCTAAATTCTCATAACTTCGCGTTGATCGTTGCTTTGCATTTAGATTCCGAAATTGATGGTTGGATATTATAAATTGAGAGTGGATTGTGAAAAATATGGATTTTATTCATAAAATCCCAGGTGTCGGGTTTTGATACCAAAATTGAATTTTAAGGATTATATTAAATATTGGGGTTTGAGAGAGTAAGAAATTAGTTTTTTCTGGTTCGAAATTAACATGCTCCCACATGCGTGATTACATTTTGGAATATTTTTAATATGAAGAAAAGAGGCCAGAATCACTATTTTAAATTGAAGCATTGAGTGAAATGCAAAGTGTCCCGGGCCGAGCATGATTTTATTGTGTGATAATTAAGAGGAAATTGTCCTTGGCTGTTGACTTGCCC
The DNA here is from genome assembly GCA_017140615.1 of Eucalyptus cladocalyx. Taxonomy (NCBI): domain Eukaryota; kingdom Viridiplantae; phylum Streptophyta; class Magnoliopsida; order Myrtales; family Myrtaceae; genus Eucalyptus; species Eucalyptus cladocalyx. Next base: position 808,566 of record CM029519.1, read on the forward strand.
TTATATGGGATGCCCCTTACAATGGATGCGGGTCGCAATTGATTCTGGGCCCATGTTCCTTCGGGAACGCCGTCGATGTAATGACGAAATCATGCTCCAAGGTGGGAAAACGATACCTGGCTATATGCTAGTAGATAGCTAAACTGCGAGTAGGTTATGTGCATGTGTGGAAGTGAATAAATTAAGATCGTATGCTATGATTGTGGATTATGTGGAATTGATTGCGCTCCAATTGTTTAAGTTCTTATGACTACTTGTGATTGAGTGATATGAACTGTACTAACCTACAGGAAGGAAATAAGGCGAGGTAAGTCTCCTGTGCTATTGAGCTAGGCTACCCTTGGGTGTATTTTCTTTCTAATAGGGATTTAGGGGGGTGAACTTGCTGAGACAATGTCTCACCCCGTTGTGGGCCGACATTACAGGACTGTAGATGGCGGAACCCCTGAAGCGATATGGTATCCTAGTGCAGATTATGGAGCAGGAGCATAGTTTTCCCGATCCTGATAGTCAATGGATCTATGAGCTTATTAGGACCACAGTCTAGATCCAGGAGGCCGAGCTTGTTAGGGTGCCTCATAAATATAGGGTGTGGTTTCGCTTTAGGCCCAATGGTTTTAGGATTGGTCCTCTTGATAGCTTTGATATTCCACCTACTATGATGGAAGCCATTCTAGGTGAGGGCGTAGCTAACGCTCCCGATGGCAAGGTGGATGACTCGTCATCTTCAGAGGTTGTGCAGTCAGAAGTGGGATTGATGAATGAGTTCGACTAGCAGTCATAGGACTATTTCTTCTTTTTGGTGGACTGATCCCTTTTTACAGGCTGACCATTTTTGGTGCATATAAACTCTGACCCATTTTTTGTGTATGTAAACTTTGACGTGATTATTTATGAAAGTATATTTGGTTTTGAATGAGTTGTTTTCTACTTTTCTATCCCGTAAGTCTTGTTAGGGGTATTATAATATGTTTTGCATGTGCATATTAAATGAATGGGGTTGGTGACACTACCTGGGAATGTCGCAATTGCATGACCATGGCGGGTTGTTCGTGCGCTCGGGGTTCGGGGCGTGACATCCCCGTTTAAGTGGTATCAGAGCATGGTTTGTGTATGGAGTGATAAGGTGCGTGGAAATCATGGAATAGTTGGTAGGAAAGACTTTTAATATACTAATGCAAGTTGTTGATAGTTGTTTGTTAACTTATTGATGACGTCACTCAAATTCTAATATGGTATTGGAATTTGCAAACAAGTATCTATACTAAGCTTGTAGCATGAGTGACTGAGTGCCAAGAGCTGCTAGGAAGAGAGCAATAGGCCCCGTGTTTCTGGATGGGCCGTCGACGAGGGTTGGTGCCCGTGGTGCCTTAAGTAGAGCGCATGTTGAGGTCAGTGGGAGTGGTGTATCATCGCCTTAGTCGATGTTGGGTAATAGCCCTTGAGGATCCAAGGTTTGGTGGAATCATGAGGATTCTTGAGTTGATGGGTGATAGAATGGATCATCAAGCTGCCGCTTCAACCGCCGCTACCGCCACTGCCACCAATGCCGCTAACGCCACCAATGCTGCTGCTGCCGCAGTTGCCACTGGTTCTGTCGCCGCACCTGCTGCCGCACCAGTCGTCGAACCTGAGGTAGTACTTGTTGAAGTTCCACCTGGGAACGTGGCTGCTGGGAAGCCTATGCATAAGTTGGTAGAGCAATTTCTAAGGTTGAATCTGTCGACGTTCATAGGAGCGGGTGATCCCAAAGTTGCAGCATTATGGATTCAGGCGTTAGAGAATACATTTGATTTACTTATGTGCATCGAGGTAGAGAAGGTTGTTCTGGTAGCCTATCAGTTGAAAGAGATCGCAGGTACATGGTGGAAGACTACTAAAGGGATAGTGTTCCTTAAAGGCATAGTTCTAGAGTGGAATGCCTTTCTTGAGGTCTTTAACAAGAAGTACTTTTCTGATTGCGCTAAAGAGGTGAAGATGGCAGAGTTTCAGTGCCTTCGCCAATGTATGATGTCAGTCGATTAGTATGAAGCAAAGTTTGTTGAACTGTCACAATATGCCCCTTATCTAGTCTAGAGACCGTCAGTCCGAGCTCAAAGGTTTAGAGACAGGCTTCGACCGAATGTGAAGAGCTCGTTGGTGCCTTTAGATTTGAAGGAGTATAAGGACCTTTATAAACGGGCTCAATTGATTGAGAAAGACCAGAATGAGAGAGCTGCCACATCTGGGTCGCGATTTAATTTGAACAAAGAAGGTAATCGGTTTGGGAAAAGACTGATGTCTGGAGGAAGGTATCTTGTTCCACCCAACAGGAAGGGTGGGATAAGGAAGCCATCGCAAAACCATAAAGGAGTGTGTCGTTTATGTGGAAGACGACATGGTTCAGCCCTACGCCCCTCTAAGACGGGTGCCTATTATGAGTGTGGCCAGCAGGGTTACATAGCTAGGAATTGTCCTAGGAAATAGATGGGACAACATCAGTTGCCGCCGCCGCCGCTGCCACCGTTGGGTCAAAATAGAGGAATCGCACCGCAGATCATGCCACAGGGTGGATTGAACTGACCTCCATCTCAGGGAAAGATGTACATGATCACCAGAGGACAGGCGAAGGATGTGCCTAATGTGATCACACGTATGGTCTTATTGAACAATCAACCTGCTTATGCTTTATTTGATCTTGGAGCTACTCATTCATTTATAGTTGAAAGATATGTTAAGATGGTAGAATTAATTCCTGAGTTGTTGGAGTCTGTGATTAGCATATCTATGCCGTTGAAGAATAAGGTGTTAGCTATAGTGGGTTGTCTTGGTTGCAAGTTAGTGATTGGTAAGCGAGAGGGGAGGATAGACTTGATAGTGCTAGCCATGCATGATTTTGATGTGATAATTGACATGGATTGATTCACCAAGCAACGAGCTAAGATGGACCGTTATTGCAGGGCGATTTAGTTTAACCCGTTAGTGGGTGAGAGCTTCGAGTTTATTGGGAGTCGAGGAGGACCCTTGATTTTTTTAATCTTGTCGCTTAAGACAACTCGTTTGCTAGGTGAGGGTTGCCAAGGTTACCTGGCAACTGTCGTGGATATGATAATGGAGGAGTTGAAGATAGAAGACATCGCAGTGGTGCAAGAGTTCCCAAACGTGTTCCTGAAAGAATTACTAGGTTTGTCACTAGAGAGAGAGAGAGAGAGAGAGAGAGAGAGAGAGAGAGAGAGAGAGAGAGAGAGAGAGAGAGAGAGAGAGATAAAGTTCGTGATTGAGTTAGCCCCCGGGACTTCGAGCTAATCTCTAAGGCTCCATACCGAATGGCCTTGTTAGAATTTAAGGAACTGAATGTGCAGATGCAAGAGTTATTGGATAAATGGTTTATCTGTCCTAGTGCATTACCTTGGGGAGCACCAGTTCCGTTCGTGAAGAAGAAGGATGGTTCTTTGTGCTTATGCATTAACTATCATCAACTCAATCAGGTGATGATCAAAAACAAGTATCAATTACCGAGGATTGATGACTTGTTTGATCAACTTTAAGGAGTGTCGATATTTTCTAAGATCAACTTGAGGACAGGGTATCATCAGCTAAGGATCAGGAAGGAAGACATACCGAAGTCAGCATTTTGCACTTGATACGGCCATTATGAGTTTATCGTAATGCCGTTTGGGTTGACAAATGCCCAAGCTGCTTTCACTAATTTGATTAATTGTGTATTCAGAGAGCATTTGGATCAGTTCGTAATCATTTTCATCGACGACATCCTAGTATACTTAAGGAGTATTGAGGATCATGAAAAGCACTTAAGGATAGTGCTTCAAACTTTGAGGGATCATAAGCTGTATGCCAAGTTTAGTAAGTGCGAGTTTTGGCTAACTTGTGTAGCTTTCCTAGGTCACGTCATCTCTGAAGAAGGAATCTCAGTGGACCCAGCCAATATTGAAGCAGTGATCAATTGGCTAAAACTGACTACAGTGACAGAGATCAGAAGTGTTTTGGGTTTAGTGGGGTATTACAGATGGTTTGTAGAAAAGTTTTCAGTGTTAGCATTGTTGTTGACAAAACTTCTGAAGAAGGAAGAAAAGTTTGTGTGGTTAGATAAGTGCGAGAGTAGTTTCCAAGAGCTTAAGTAGAAGCTAACTACTGCTCCCATGCTTACTATTCCATCTGGTCCAAGAGGGTTTGAGATCTACAATGATGTGTCATTTAAAGGACTGTGTTGCGTGTTAATGTAGCATGGTAGGGTTGTTGCATATATGTCTCGTTAGTTGAGAACTCACGAGTTGAATTATCCGACGCATGACTTAGAACTCATAACGATCATTTTTGCCCTGAAGATTTGGAGGCATTATTTGTGCGAAGAAAGATTCTAGATCTTCACCGACCATCAGAGTCTCAAGTACTTATTCTCTCATAATGAGCTGAATATGAGACAGCGTCGATAGATGGAACTCTTGAAGGACTATGACTGTAAGATTTTGTATCACCTTGGAAAGGCGAACAAGATCGCCAATGCACTGAGTAGGAAGTCTTTAGTTGCATAGATGGTACTCAAGGAATGGAGCCTACTTGAGAGAGCACGAGATCCGGGTTTCAAATTTGAGGTAGGCCACCTTTCGAATCTTATGACCACCCTTAGAATTAAATTGGAAGTGTAGGTTAGAATCAGAACGCTTCAGCTGACAGATTCAGATGTTTAGAAAATTCTGCTAGAGGATACCGAGAAAAGGAAAGTTGACTTTCAGATTTCTGAAGATGGAACATTGAGGTTCCAAGGACAATTGGTTGTACCTGACAATGTGGAGCTTAGAGAGGAGATTTTGTCAGAAGCGCATCGTAGTAGTTACAACATTCATCCTGGTAGTACCAAGATGTATTAGAATTTGCGTCAACACTATTGGTGGTCTGGTATGAAGGCGGACATCGCCAAGCATGTCGCCAGGTGTTTGACGTGTCGGTAGGTGAAGGCTTAACATTGCAAACCGAGAGAACTTCTGCAACCTCTCAAGATCCTAGAATGGAAATGGGAGCATATCATGATAGACTTCGTGATTGGACTACTGAGGAGCTAGAGAGGAAATGATTCGATTTGGGTAATAGTCAACAGACTAACAAAGTCGGCTCACTTCATTGCAGTTCGAAGGGACCTGAGTTTGGATAGACTCATAGATCTATATGTGCATTAGGTGGTTCATATCCATGGGGTTCTGGTCACGATTACTTCAAACAGAGGCCCGAGGTTCACCGCCGCTTTTTGGAAGAACTTATAATCCGTTTTAGGAACGAAGCCGCAGTATAGTACGACCTATCATCCACAAACTAATGGCCAATCTAAGAGGACAATTCAAACTCTTGAAGACATGCTGTGAGCTTGCGTGTTGGACTTTAAAGGAAGCTGGGAGGAACAACTTCATCTAGTCGAGTTTGCCTACAATAATAGTTATCAGTAGAGTATTCAGATGCCCCCTTTTGAAGCGTGTATGGCAGAGTGTACAGAACGCTAGTGTGTTGGGGAAAGAAAGATCAGAGGTTCAAAGTTGGTTCAAAGTTCAAAGTTGGTTCAGAAACAGATTAAAGACCGCTCAGAGTCATCAGAAAGTTACATCGATAAGTGTTGAAGGCCATTGGAGTTCTAAGTTGGTGAGCACGTCTTTTTGAAGGTGTCACCGATGAGGGATACTTCATGCTTTGGCAAGAAGGGGAAACTGAGTCCGAGGTATGTAGGTCCCTTCGAGATTTTGGAAAGAATAGGGACTCTAACGTATCGTCTTGCACTGTCGCCGAGGTTGGCACAAGTACATGATGTCTTTCACGTGTCGATGTTAAGGAAGTATGAATATGACCTGACACACGTTCTAAATTTGAGGAATTAGACGTGGACAACAGGGTGTTGTACGTTGAAAGCCCGGTTCAGATCGTGGATCGCAAGCAGCAGGTTTTGCGTACTAAGACCATCTCATTGGTCAAAGTGGTCTGGCAACACCACGTCACTGAAAGAGTAACTTGGGAAACTGAAGAATCAATGAGACAATTGTACCCCCACCTTTTTGCTTAAGATTTATAAAGGTTTAAATTTCGATGAAGAAATTTTTATAAAAGTGGAAGAGTTGTGACATCCCGATTTTTCCAATTCTATTTTCAATAAATTGAGACGGGCATTTTGTCGGCACGCATATAGTTCTTTTCTCTGAGTCGATCACTCATGTGAAAACTAGTCTATCATGTAAAGTCGTTAAGAGATTCTAATGTATCAGACTCGAGAATTTGACCAAGAAGCAACCTTTCGACCGAGCTAATCTGTAAGGGTCATTACGACACAATTAAAAATCAATTAGAGACCGGAGATAGGTTGACTCGACATAGGCATTTGATCAAGTGTTGGTGATTCCACCAGATTGCACAATTCTTGTTGATCGGCACTAGGCCAGCTTTTCTATCATTTGGGTACCATGTGTCCGTATTTGAAACCTTGAGATTATCATGACAATCGAGAGTCACCAATGTGTCAAAGATGTACATTGTGGCTTGAAAATGATTAACCATAGGTCAAAGGCATGACAATTTCTAAAAGTTACTCGATATATCAGGACACACTAGTATCGTGCCAGAGTGAAATCGAATTCTGAAATTGGAAGTCCTGTTGTGTCACAAATCATTTTAGAAATATTGACTCATCTTCAGAATATTTTTCATGCAAACTAAGTTTTTTTGGCAAATAATCAAAGTATGGTTAATTTGATTCATAAATTTAGGAGGTCTATTTTTTGTCATACTTTTGAGACTCAAGATGGTTCTATGGTCAAGTAAAGATGTGAATTAAAGTGTTGTGACATATTTTATGAACTTTAATTTGATTCAGTTAGAAGAGAATTGAATGAAATCGAAAGAAATTTGGTGTACAAATATAGAAAATTCATATGCCATGGTGTACTAAACAAAATGGACCCATTGGAGGATTGTTGTGGAAGATTTGAGTGAGTGGGAAGTGATGTCACATGAGGTCATGGTGGGGCCTAAGTTGAGGAGATTTGGACAAGTGTGAGATGCACAATTGCCCCCAAAAAGCACTTACCAACATCAACTTCTTCATTGGTCTCTTCCTTGGGAACCGATTGGAGAGGAGAGAGAAGATTGGGCAGAAACCAGCTCGTCTAGCCCCCTTCGCGCGACGCCTGATTGCCTGCTCGGTCGCTTGCTCGCTCGTCACTAGAGCCACTCGATGTCGCTCTCATCGCTTGTTCGCGCGCGCTTGCGCACCAGCTCGCTGCTCGCTAGCTCGCCGCTCCGCTCCACCTTCATCGATGCGCCAACCATTCGTCGTCCGTCGTCTAGCAGCTACTCACCATCACCAACGCCGCCGTGAGCTACCGCCTCGACCTGCTCGAGTTGTTGTCGTCCATCCTTGCTCATTTCCATTCAAGTAGCCATCGGTTCCGTCCAAGCAGCCATCAGTTCTAGCTAGTTCCAACCAAGAGCAACAACCGAAGTTCCAGTTAGATCCGAATCTTCAATGCTCATTTTGGGTGCCTTCCGGTCCTCTTTTGGTGCCGCCCTGAGAAGGTTTTCCGATTGCCTCACCGTTGTCTTCGTCGGAGACTCATCGGAAATCGATTCCGGTGAGTTTAGCCTCCTAAACCTTGATTAGAGGGTTAATGATGCTTTAAATGTGCTTAGTTTATGTTAAGTGTTATTAGGTGGTTAATTTAATTTATTTAAGAGTAGATTAGATTAAGGTGGTGTTTAGTTTAAAGTATGTTTAATAAGGCTAAGTAGGTTTATATTAGAATAAGCCTTGATTTGACTTTAATGAAGTATTTTTGGATTAAATAAATATTTTGAAATTATTTAATCATTTATTAATATATTATTATTAGAAATTATTATAATATTATTATTTAATTAATTTTCATAATACATTTAACTATTTAATAAATTCCAAAAATTATTTCGGGACCCTAAATTCTCATAATTTTGCGTTGATCATTGATGTGCATTCAGATTCGAAATTGATGGTTGGATATTATAAATTGAGAGTGGATTGTGAAAAATATGGATTTTATTCATAAAATCCCAAGTGTCAGGTTTTGATACCAAAATTGAATTTTAAGGATTATATTAAATATTGGGGTTTGAGAGAGTAAGAAATTAGTTTTTCTGGTTCGAAATTAACGTGCTCCCACATGCGTGATTACATTCTGGAATATTTTTAATATGAAGAAAAGAGGCCGGGATCACTATTTTAAATTGAAGCATTGAGTGAAATGCAAAGTGTCTCGGGCCGAGCATGATTTTATTGTGTGATAATTAAGAGGAAATTGTCTTGGGCTGTTGAGCCAAACTTGCCTCTATATGGGATGCCCCTTACAACGGATGTGGGTCGTAGTTGATTCTGGGCCCATGCTCCTTTGGGAACACCGTCGACGTAATGATGAAGCCATGCTCCAAGGTGGGGAGACAATGCTTGGCTATATGCTAGTAGATAGCCGAATTGCGAGTAAGCTATGTGAATGTGTGGAAATGAATAAATTGAGATCGTATAATGTGATTGTGGATTATGTGGAATTGATTGCGCTCCAATTGTTTAAGTTCTTATTACTAACTGTGATTGAGTGATATGAATTTTATTAACCTACAAGAAGGAAATAAGGTGAGGTAAGTCTCATGTGTTGTGTGGCTAGGCTACCCTTGGGTGTATTTTCTTTCTAATAGGGGTTTGGGACAATGTCTCACCCCGTTGTGGGCCAAAATTACAAGACCGTAGATGGCAGAACCCCTGGAGCAATATGGTATCCCAGTGCAGATTATGAAGTAGGTGCATAGTTTTCATGATCCTGATAGTCATTGGATCTATGAGCTGATTAGGACTATGGTTTGGATCCAGGAGGCCGAGCTTGTCAAGGTGCCTCATAGATATAGGGCGTGGTTCCACTCTGGGCACAATGGTTTGAGGATTGGTCCTCTTGATAGCTTTGATATTCCACCTACTGTGATGGAAGCCATTCTAGGTGAGGGCGTAGCTGATGCTCCCAATGGTGGGATGGATGACCTGTCGTTTCCGGAGGTTGTGCAGTTAGAAGTGGGATCGATGAATGAGTCCAACTAGTAGTCATAGGACTGTTCGTTCTTTTCGGTGGACTGATCCCTTTTTGCAGACTGACCATTTTTGGTGCATATGAACTCTAACCCATTTTTGGTGTATGTAAACTTTGATGTGATTATCTATGAAAGTATGTTTGGTTTTGAATGAGTTGGTTTCTTGCTTTTCTATCTCGTAAGTATTGTTAGGGGTATTATAATACGTTTTGCATGCACATATAAAATGAATGGGGTCGGCGACACTACCTGGGAATGTTGCAATTGCACGACCATGGCGGGTTGTTCGAGCGTGACACCATCACGCTGCTATAACCGTACTGTGAGTTATCTCTTAATCCTTGATTTGGTAGTTAACTAAGTTTAGGGATAGGTTTAGTTTAGGGATAATGATGGTTAGTGTTAGTTAATTTTGGTTAATGATGGATTAGATTAAGGCTAATATGAATTAGTTTTAATTAAGAGCAATTAGTTAAAGTTATTGTGGTTATGTTAATTATTTGTAATTAGTTTAAAGTATTAGTGGGCAGGTTAATTAACCATAGTTGGTTCAAAGTAACCGTGGTTAAGTTAATTAACTGTAGTTGGTGTAAAGTAACCATGGTTAGTTTAATTAACAGTAGTTAGTTTAAAGTAACCGTGGTTAGTTTAATTTAATCGTTGTGTAGATTAATTAATTATAATTAGCTTAATTAATTGCAATTAGTGTACATTAATGACGAATTAGTCATTAGGTAGAATTTTATACTTGATTTTCCTAATGAATTTATGCATAATTCTTACTATTTTAGCTGTTTATGCCATGTTATTGATTGCCCAATTATAGTCCTTAATTATTTTTTTAAGAAGGTTTATTTGGCAAGAAAATGATATATTTTGAGGTGTCGGGTTTGGGCGTCGTGTTTTATGTGTTAAATGGGACAAATGTGTTTTAAAATGAATGTATGTAAAATTTGGAGGGTTGATTTTAAGTACATACCATGTGCGATTATTTTACCTGAATTTTAAGTGTGAAAATTTGCAAAAATTTGTTATTTGAGCACGAACTCTTTTGCACTAGGCTAATTAATTGCGAATAAAATTGGCTTAAGTGTTGACTTGCTTGAGTGGTCACTTAATCGAACTTGTCACCCAACGGGAATTTAGGGACAATGCCTGATATTTATTGGATGCCTGACGAGGATTTGGCTGCCAAGTTACGGTTGAGGTTGAACCGATACTCTTTATGGAATGTTGTATAGGTAGGGGTTCTAGAAGAGGCTGTGTCCAATGGGGTGGAATGATACCAATCATGCTGGAAGACCACAAACCCTTATGGTAGCCATAGCTCCAGGGGTTGTAATAATTGGAACACGTGTGATGACTTTGTGCATGAGTATTATAGAATGCATTATGATTATTTATTATATTTGTTGTATACTATTAGCATATGTGAATTGTTATATGCAGGGATGTACCGAGGTGAGATAAGGATGTTATGGGTTATTTGACGGCTTTAATATTTGTCTTTGGGGTCGATTGCCTAACCATATTTATATTTAAGGCAAAGCATGTGTTGCTTTGTTAGTGATGTGTTGTAGATATAATGCTGCATGTTGTTAGGGAAATCCCTTATGATGTTTTGAAGATGACAAAATAAATCAAATGCTACTAACATGTTTAATGGTTAAATAATAGACCATGCAGATAATAGAACATGTAAAGGATATTGTCAAAGTCTGAAGACGGCCAGAAGACTGAACGTAACATATGTCCAAAGTATATTATGAAGATTTCCAGACTTTTGTGTCAAAGTCTGAAGACTGCCAGACTTTAGTGTTAAAGTCTGTTCTACATCAAAAGTCTGTCAACTATGACTAATTCCAGACTGAACATGAATGTTGAACCAGAAGACAGACTCTATGCTGAAGCTGAACCAGAATATAGACTCTATTCTGAAGCTGAACTGGGTACAGACCTTAAAGCTAAATATGTTCAGAAGCAGATATGTTCAGACCCAGATTGTAAAGTCTATTGCACTCAGACTCAGATTGTAAAGTTTATTGCTCTCAGAATTTACATCTATATTCGACAGAACGTAACTAAAGCCCAATCATATAACGGCTAGTGATATGGTTTGGATTCCACATCAAGATTGATTTGATTGACTCAATCTATTTGATTGACGATTGGATATTGAAGACAAAAACTTTCTATATGAAGAAGCTTTACTTATGGAAACCAAGATTCCGTTTGTATGGGCGATCAGAATCAATTTGGGATTCTCCCTTTGTCACTCAACGGCTACCAAATCTTTTAGATATAGAGCTGTCCAATGGGTATATTGGAAGACGATTCTCCGGGATACTGTCCAACGGCTAGTTTGGAAATGGAGGAGTATTTTAGGAGGTGAAGGACCGATGAGCAAGTAAGAGATAGAGTGTAGAATTTATAATTCCAAATTCTGAGCAACCTTCAATCATACACTTGTCTTTGGAGAGCTTAAACGTTTGTGATCGTGAGAGAAATACTAAAAGAGTGACTTAGTGAGATAGTGTGATCTATTAAGTGTTTGCACTAAAAGTTGTAATCTCTTGTTAATTGCATAGTGGAATCCAGCCAAGAAGGCTGTTAGCGTGGGAGAGTGGACGTAGGCTTGGATTAAGCCGAACCACTATAAATCTTGTATTCTTATTCTCTTCCTTAACTCCTTTGTTTGAAGTTTATTTTATTCCGTATATATTTGCCAAGATTTATCTTAAACACCTATTCACCCCCCCTCTAGGTGTTCAGATTAGCACTCTCAATTGGTATCAGAGCCAAGTGTTCGGTTTATAAAAGTGTTTTTACTTTTGAGCTAAAGATTCTTTATGGCTAGTATGTTGGCACCAGGACTTATGGAAGGGCAAAGCCACACAAGGCCACCATATTTTGATGGAAAGGAATACGACATGTGGAAGAACAAAATGAAAGCATTCCTAAGATCCAGAGATCCCTTGCAATGGGATGTTGTGGAAAGAGGAATCAACCCCATTGCTGCGTCCACATCAAATAAGAATGGCAAAGACAAAGAAACCAAATCCCCCCCCCCCACTCCTATGTCTCGGACGGAGATGTCCAAAAGAGAAGCGCTTGATGCAAAAGCTATTTATTCTTTATATTGTGTATTGTTTCCTGCTGAATATAATAGAATCTTTTCATATGAAACAACAAAAGAAGTTTGGGATAGACTTCATGTTACATATGAAGGGACTGATCATGTAAAAGAGGAAAAAGTAAACTTTCTGCTCGGCAAATATGGATCTTTAAAGATGAAGCAAGGAGAGTCGATTGGAGATATGTTTAGCCGTTTTACAGAAATTGTAAATGGTTTAGCATATCAAGTTCAGCAAATTTCTACCTTGATGAAGGTCAACAAACTCTTGCGAGGTCTCTCAAAAGAATGGAATAATGTTAAGATCTCAATCCGGGAGACTCAGAGGATTATGCTACTTTCCGTTGATGAATTGATTAGCACTCTTCAATCCTATGAAGTGGAGCAACTCAACGATGAAGATACCGAAAGTAAGAAGTCCATTGCTTTAATATCTAATGCTGTTTTTTGATGAAACATCATTAGATATTAAAGCAATGGACTTCTTACTATAATAAGTCATGACTTGGTTTCAATAAGGAAAATAATTCTTTAATTGATTTTCCTAAAGTAAAAGAGAGACTTAGACAAAGACCTTCAAAGGCATTTTACAAAAATCATTTTCAAAAAGTGTTTGTAAAACCTGTTGGTGGAAATGACGTCAAGTATTCAAATTGTGGAGATTTGGAACACTTTCAAAAAGATTGTCCTAAAGTCTGAAAACCTATTAAGAAAAATTGGGTAAAAACAGCATATTCTACTAACTCTCATGGACCCAAGAAAAAATGGGTACCAAAGAAAAGATGAGTTATTTTTTGCAAATTATAAAGGAAGAGAAGAATGAGAGTTTGGTAAGGAATGTATATTTTTTTATTCTCAATTTGATTTGGGCAATAATTTTCATTATATTGATATTCGATATATCCTTGGTTGATTGAGATTTTATAATGATCATATTTTGCTTTATTGAAGAAAGAATCATATGATTTGTTTTTGTGATTTGTGAATTGAGATTTGATTATTTGAGATAATTCAGATTATTTTGTCTAATTTTATACTCTTAGATTAATCATATTTTGCAAAGTGAAAATCTGTTTTACGTGATGATGCAAGATATTCTTAGATATTCAAGAATTTTATTCTCTATGTTTTTATCGTACCATGAGTAAGTGAGAATTTATTTTTCAAAATATCATTGTGCATAATATTGTTTCTTTGAATACTTTGTTACGATGAATTAAGAAAGAATATTTGATTATGGAGATTTTCTATTTTACTCTAACGTCAAGGAAGGATCCAAATTGATGGATACCAAAAAGGGAAATGAGTTGATTGCAGGAAATTCTTTAAGGGAATGATGATTGAGAATCTACGCAAATTTTGGTGCAATCAAAAAATATCTCCTGCAACAATTGGTAATGATTTTTTTAATCAATGGACTATTTGAAACATATACCTTGGGTAAGAGAAATTTTTTATCCTGCCTTGGAAATTTCTACGTGCATTTATCATGATTTTGGATGATTGTTTATTATATTGCGAATATCTTTTGTTATAAATATAAGGTATTGCAATTTTGGCACGTGACATAAAGATCTATTTTCCTTTTGCAAAATGCATATCCGAAATTTATGCTTAATGAAATCTCTTTGATCTTGAAAGATATTACTGCATATTCATGGATATTCTTGCTATATTCTTAGAAGATATATTATATCTAGCAAATTTGATTCACAAATCAAATGAAGATATTACGTGACATTTTTTCAAAGATGATTATCTATTATACAAGATTTTGCAGGTGACAATAGAATCTTCCATATGAATTTTGGAAAGCTCGATATGAAAATTATGAATATTCCATACTATCTTTTGGAAGATCGAAAATTCCATTCATTGTGCAAAATTTTTGCTTATTGAGGAAATCTCTTATGTACAAAAGGTTGAATAGTTCTGAATTTTAATATTTGATAATTTTATATATGCTATTCAATTTATCTATTTGAAGAAAAGGGTATTATATATCACGTGGATATTATTACAGCTTATTTGTGCAAAAAGTTTGTTAATTTTATGCAGGTTGAATTCGAGAAGAGCTTGATTGAAGAAAATAAATTTTTGCCTCGAATTTCAAAATGCAAGTGATCGTTGCAGATATTGTTGCTACAAAGGGAATAATGGAAAAATATTATGTTCAACGTACACAAGCAACAATTGTTTATATTCGCAAATATTGTCATGATGACAGGGGGAGAAATCAAATCCAAAAGAAAATGAAAAGAATCGTGATCATCTAAAAAATGCAACAAATTGAGGGGGAGCTTTGATCAATTTTGGAAAAATCTTTTTGAATTTATCGTCATCTTATTATGAATGGAAGGAAAGGTAAATATGTCAGAATTTGTTCTAACAAATCCGGTTAGTGCATTTTTTATTACCTTTTTGTCATTAACAATCTCTTATTGATATTATCATGACAAAATGAGTCAAGTGAATTTTATGATGCATCTGTGATTTTTATTGAATATTTACTGATATATATGATCGAAGTGAGCTATATTGCATATCTTCAATATTCGATTTACTTCGTAAAAGCTGATTTTTAGAAATTATGCAAGACATATTTGTTATCATTCTCTACGTGAATCCATTATTATCGCTTTTTGATTATAACAAAAATGGGGAGAAGATATGAAAATGCATATGTGTTGATTGGTTGATATTATCTATGGCATAATATTGAGCTGCGATTATTTTTCTATATATTGTTATGCTCAATTTATTTGCTATCTTATGATATCCTTTGATTTAAATTAATATTTTTAAAAGCATGTTTACAAATCTACATATTCAGAGATTGTTTTATCATCATCAAAAAGGGGGAGATTGTTAGGGAAATCCTTTATAATGTTTTGAAGATGACAAAATAAATCAAATGTTACTAACATGTTTAATGGTTAAGTAATAGACCATGCAGATAATAGAACATGTAAAGGGTATTGTCAAAGTCTGAAGACAGCCAGAAGACTAAATGTAACATATGTCCAAAGTATATTATGAAGATTTCTAGACTTCTGTGTCAAAGTCTGAAGACTGCCAGACTTTAGTGTCAACTCTGACTAATTCCAGACTGAACGTGAATGCTGAACCAGAAGACAGACTCTATGCTAAAGCTGAACCAGAATATAGACTCTATTCTGAAGTTGAACTAGGTACAGACCTTAAAGCTAAATCTGTTCAGAAGCAGATATGTTCAGACCCAGATTGTAAAATCTATTGCACTCAGACTCAGATTGTAAAGTCTATTGCTCTCAAACTTTACATCCAGATTCGACAGAACGTAACTCAAGCCCAATCATATAACGGCTAGTGATCTGGTTTGGATTCCACATCAAGATTGATTTGATTAACTCAATCTATTTGAATGACGATTAAATATTGAAGACAAGAACTTTCCATACGAAGAAGCTTTACTTATGGAAACCAAGATTCCGTTTGCATGGGTGATCGGAATCAATTGGGGATTCTACCTTTGTCACTCAACGGCTACCAAATCTTTTAGATACAGAGCTGTCCAATGGGTATATTGGAAGACGATTCTTTGGGATACTGTCCAACGGCTAGTTTGGAAGTGGAGGAGTATTTAAGGAGGTGAGGACTGATGAGCAAGTAAGAGATAGAGCGTAGAATTTATAATTCCAAAGTTGAGCAACCTTCAATCATACACTTGTCTTTGGAGAGCTTAAACGTTTGTGATCGTGAGAGAAATACCAAAAGAGTGACTTAGTGAGATAGTGTGATCTACTAAGTGTTTGCACTTAAAGTTGTAATCTCTTGTTAATTGCATAGTGAAATCCAGCCAAGAAGGCTGTTAGCGTGGGAGAGTGAACGTAAGCTTGGATTAAGCTGGACCACTATAAATCTTGTGTTCTTATTCTCTTCCTTAACTACTTTGTTTGAAGTTTATTTTATTCCGCATATATTTGCCAAGATTTATCTTAAACACCTATTCACCCCCTCTAGGTGTTCATACTAGCACTCTCACATGTTTAGGCTGCCTCTAAGACAATTAGTGTCCTAGTCGAGATTTAATTTGTTAACTCGCTGAGATTTATATCTCACTTCATTGTTGTTTATTATTTTCAGGCCTATAGTATATAGAACCGTCATGTTCCATTCAGGGTCCCTTGGAGACAAGAGATTGTCCTGGCGTTAGTGAAGTTTAAGTTAACCCCGACCCACTATTGGCTTTTGTTGGGTGGTTGGAAGTTGTCGATGTAAGGCTTGTAATTATTAAACTTCTTAGGGTTAATAAGTTTATATAAAAAAAGTAATGCTTTTGGGAATGTTTGTTGTGTTGTGTTTTTACTATCCCTCTTTGTTGATTGACTAGGTGTTTATATTAAATACTTTCGCTTGCATTTAATCAAAAGATAAAAAGGATGAGTTAGCGACGTGTTCTGGGATGTTACATTTTATCAACTGTTGTGGGATGTTCATGTGCTTAGGAGTTCGGGCCATAACATCAACTATCCTTTTTGGTATGTTCATGTTGAAACCTACCTTTTCCCGTCCAAAGAGAAAAGACATAGATTTAGGAGTATTGCTTAAAAGGTGTGCCTAAGGCACTCAATTAGATGTAGGCTCTCCCAAAACCTTACCTTGTGCAACGTTGGAGTATTCAATGTTAAGTCAAATTAACACTTTGACTATTTTCTAAGAGGAGTTGTCATTAGCCTATTGAGGTCGGCTAAAGACTGAGGTGAGGTATGAGATTATACCTCACTTATTTTCTATTAATTTATATTCCTACTCAACCAAAGAATTTAGGGTCTAAGACTTGATTACACTACATAATCAACTAGTACCCTTTTGGTACCTAACCTTTTTCACTCGCTAACTAAAAATATTCAAGCAACTTTCTTGCTAATCATGAGTCCTAAGGTTCTACTCTTAACTAGGCTAAAGGGAAACCACAGCCAATGTATTAAAAAGTGCACACTCAAATATGTAATAGAAATAGAAATACACAAACAACAACTTAAACATTAGTTTCTAAGAGTATACGGTATCCTATTGTAAATCCCTAAAGGCTTGTTCAATTGAATAAAGAATTTTTTTTATTAGAGTTTTTCGCACATTGAAAAAACTACTCAAAATATAAATTCTAATTTTTTCCTAATTTTTGAAATAATAAATTTATTTGAAAAATTTTCAAGTTTTTAATTTTTTAATTCTATATATATTTTTTAAAAATTAATTTTTTTCACCCGTCTTCTTCTTCAAAAATGTGTATAGAAAGCACGAAAGAGTTGATAATCATCTTAGTATTGTCACTAGTCTTCTTATTCACCATTGGAAATTGTCTTCGTAGATTTTGTGTTAGCTTTGAAAGTTCAATGTCACGCCCCGATACTTGAGTGCGGCCCATCCCTCGATGGTCGATAATATTATAATGTCCCAAGACGCGTTGCCGACCCATTTACTTTAATGCAATCGTGGAAGCGAATAAATAGATCCCCAAATAGTAACAGCTTGAGATAGAAAAACAAGAAACAGATTCACAACCAAAACACTCTTCTATATACACACTGAGTCAAGTACAAAAGTTTACAACCAAAAGACTTCAAAAGACCAGCTCTCAAAAGAAACTATCCTATCTAACTCACACCTTAGATGCCTTCAACTCAGCTTTAGGTCCTCCACCCTACGATCCTAAAAAGTTAAAGCCCACGACGGGTTGAGATATAAATCTTAGCGAGTTCATACTCTAAACTTCAATTAGAAGGATAATATGCCTTGAGGCATCCTAACCACACGATCATACAACCACAAAGACTTACCTCGTCTTAGATCCTCTCAGCATGTCATCATAATTCATATCACAGACAGCATGAAAGCATGAGCAACAACCAAGCTCAATCAACTGGAACGCCACACTCAATTCCAACCAAATATAGAGGTCCTGATTATATGGCTAAATCGTTATGACACTCCCATACCGTGTTACACAATTTTGTTCCATAATCCGACACATTCAACTCAATTAAACATGCATTAACAGTTTTGATCTCAACCCCGAAGGCATGGCCTACTCGTTGTTCGGTGGTCCTTTGGCATAGCCATGCGTCGTCTCACCCTATTGAGCACGGCTATGTCTTTCATAAATGGCTTTCTCGAAGGAGTATAGGTCCAAAATCTACTGCAACCCACTTCAGTTGTCTAGGGGCGTCCCATATAGGGGTAACGTCCAGCTTAACAGCCTAGGACGGTTTGTCTTAACCATTCATGCACCCATTCAATTCTCGGCCAAGACATCATGCTTTACACTCCAAATATCCCAATTAAAATAATGTACTTGGCCCATTTTCTATGTATTAAAAACACACGATAAAAATAATCGTGTGTAGGTACACGGTTAAAATCTCGCTATTTTATATAGTATATAAAACCAATTTCGGTGTTAAAACCCGACATCCGAGATTTTCTGAATAAATATGAAATTTCACAAATTTTGGAATAAGTGACCAAAATTCCAATCAGCACTCAATTTGCACCAATTAACATCCAATTGCATAAACTAAACACATCATTGCAATCAACGTGAAATTCCGGTCACCGGCTATCCGGTCTAATTTCCGGAAAATATTAATTAATTAAATAGTTACCAAAATTAATTGAATAATGCAATTTAAATACCAAAAATACTAACTTAGGCCGGAAATGCTTAATTAAATGCCTAAAAGGGCGGGAAAATTCCCGAACCTATCTAGATAAATAATACATCCTCTTTAGTCCTTAATTAATCTAATCTAACCACCTAACATGCATAGTTGAATAATTAAATCACTAATATAATCTAACTAACCACATAATCCCTAATTAACCTAAACTAAGCACCCCTTAAGCATAATTAACTCCCTAAGTAGAGTTGAGCGAGTAAACTTATTGGATTAACAAGCCAGTGAGTCCACAGCGACGCAGAGGCGAGCAACAAACTTCCTAACAGCGATGCCAAACAAGGCTGAGAAAGGCCTAGAAAAGCCTCTCGAAGCTCTTAGCTGGGCTGAATTGGTTTTTGCTCTTGGCCTGCAGGGGCGGAACCGTGCTGGTTGGACAGTTAGAATAGCAAGACGGGGCGACGGGCTATTGTTGTAGGCGACGGCGGGACTTCCGACGGCGGGACTTCCGACAGCTTGGACGGTGATGGACAGTGGCTCAGGACAGCGAGCAGGAGGCGGACAATGAGCAGGGAGGTAGGATGAGTGGCTAGGCTGGCGCACAGTGTGACGGCAAGGGGCTTCGGCGGGCTTGGTAGGCGTGCGGCGGCTAGGGGAGGGCTATCGATTTCTTTGCAATTTTCTAAGCTTTAAATGACTTCAACAATGGGGAAAACAAGTCTCAAGGAGGAAGAAGGGGCTACTGAAGATAAAGGGGGCCCAAAGGCCATAAAAGTCTTCCTCTATATCCTTATATACTCAAGCACTCATCCCACCACCTTGGCTGTCTTCCTCCATCATTTTGTAGCTACCAAAGCTTCCTTAACAAGTCTCTAGATGGTCCAAATTTTGCACACCCCAAGACCTACGAATTTTGCACCACTCCCCTCTAATTTTAATTCAATTCCTCTCCAATTAAACCTAAATTGGAGTCCAAGATGTTCACACTCCAATTCACATTTTTCCTCATCAATCCGTCCAACTCGAATCCCAAAAACGCGATAAAAAACGACCATTGGATTTTTCATGTGACATCCCAATTTTCCAATTCTATTTTCAATAAATTGAGACGGGCATTTCGTTGGCACACGTATAGTCCTTTTCCTTGAGTCGGCCACTCATGTGAAAACTAGTCTATCATGTAAAGCCGTTAAAAAATTCTAATGCATCGGACTCAAGAATTTGACTAGGAAATGACCTTTTGACCGAGTTAATCTGCAAGGGTCATTACGGCATAATTAAAAATCGATTAGAGATCGGAGATAGGTCGACTCGACAAAGGCATGTGATTAGGTGTGGGTGATTCCACCAGATCACACAATTCTTGTCGATCGACACTAGACCGACTTTTTTATCGATTGGGTACCCTGTGTTTGTATTTGAAACCTTGAGATTACCCCGACAACTGAAAGTCGCCAATGTTTCAAAGATGTACATTGTGGCTTGAAATGATCAACCATAGGTCAAATGCATGACAATTTGTAAAGGCTACCCGGTAGGTTGGGTCACGCTAGTATCGTGCCAAAGTAAAATTAACCGTGGAATTGAGATCGAATTCAGAAATTGGAAGTCATGGTGTGTTACAAATCATTTTAGAATCATTGACTCATCTTCGGAAGATTTTTCATGCAAGCCGAGTTTTTCAACAAAATAATCAGAGAATGGCTAATTTGGCTCGAGAAATTAGTAGGCTCGCTTTTGGTAATACTTTTGGGACTTAAGTTGATTCTATGGACAAGTGAAGATGTGAATTGAAGTGTGGAGACATTGGATTAATTTTATGGACTCAATTGGAAGAGAATTGATTGGAATTGAAGAAGTTAATGTAAAAAGTTTCATGCCCCGACGGAAAAATAAAATGGACATATTGAAATAGGTTGTAGAGGAAATAAGTTAGTGGATGATGACATCATGGGGTGATGTCATGGTGGGTGGCCAATTGGTGGAGATCTTGACAAGTGGAGGGATGGATTTAGTCCCAAAAAAGTGAAGGGTCCCACCACTTCATCTTCAACCTTAGGACTTCTTGGACTTGGGGGAGGGAGAAATTGACCGGGAAAACCAGCAAGCTCAATGCCCCATCCGCCCGCTTGGTCGCCCGCACATCGCCAGAGCTGCTCACCGCCATTGTCGCCGCTTGTCTACACACGCCTCGCCCGCTCGCCTCTCTGTCGCGTCTCCCTTCGTTCGCCGCTTGGCAGCAGGCCAGGAGCTCGCACACCCCTTCGCCGCTTGCTCAATCACTCAATGCCGTCGCTCGTCGCCGTCGCCGACAGCACCCATCCGCACCCACTCGTCTGCGCAACCGGCCAGCTTCGCTCCCCCTTCACCCGCATGCATATGCGCCAGCCGGAGCCTCGTCATTCGTCCGTCGCTACCCTTGGCCAATCTACAACCGTGAGCCACCATCCAGCACGCCAGGAGCTCGTGTAAGCCGTTGTTGCCGCCCGCCGGCCCTTCTCCGCCGTTCCTCCGCCTGGACCAGCACCAGAGTAGCCCTTCGTCGGCCTCAACTAGCAGCCAAGAAAAATGGGTATGGCAGCTCGATTTTAGCCCGTTTTGTCAGCTTCCCAAGCTCGGATGCTTGGCCCGCTTTAAGAAAAGTTGTTCCCCTCGGCGTCCCCATCGTTTTGGTCCGCTCGGCTCGCTAATCCGGTGAGTTTAGCTCACTAAATCTTGATTAAACGGTTAATGATGCCCTGAGTGTGCTTAGTCTAAGTTAAGTAAGTTTAGGTTGTTAGATTATTTATTTGGTTGATGATTAGATTAGGGTATTTAATTAAGTTAAAGTGCGTTTAGTTTAAAGTTAAGTATGTTTATATTAATATAAGCTTTGATGTGACTTAAAGGAATTTGTTTTTGATTTATTTAAGTATTCCGAAATTATTAAATAATTTAAGAATATATATTTATCCGAAATTATTAAAATATTATTATTTAAATAAATTTTGGAATAAAATTAATTATTTAATAAATTTCGAAAATTTTCTCGGGACTTCGTGCTGATCGCTGCTGTGTATTTGGATTTTGAAATTGATGGTTGGATATTATAAATTGAGGGTGGATTGTGAAAAATATGGATATTATTATTTAATTAATTTTCGGAATAAATTTAATTATTTATTAAATTCCGAAAATTTCATTGAGACCTTATTTTCTCATAATTCCGTGCTGATCGTCGCTGTGCATTTAGAATTTGAGTTTGATGAATGGATGTGGCAAATTGAGTGTTGATTGTAGTAAATAGGGATTTTATTCATAAAAACCCAAGTGTCGGGTTTTGATGCAAAAATTGGATTTTAATGATTATATTAAATAGTGGGGTTTGCAAAAGTGAGATATTGACTTTTTGATTCGAAATTAGCATGTCTCCACACACGTGAGTAATTTCTGAAATATTTTTAATATGAAGAAAAATGGCCAGGATCACTATTTTAAGTGGAAGCATTGAGTGAAATGTAGAGTGTCCTGAGGCTGAGTATGCTTTGGCTGTGTGATAACTAAGAGGAATCGTCATGGGCTATTGAGCCGGACTTGCCCCTATATGGGATGCCCACGCGATGGATGCCGGTCGCAATAGAGGCTGGGCCGACTGGATCGATACTCCTTTGGGAATGCCGTCAATGTAGTGACGAAGCCGTGCTCCAAGGGGGGGAGACGATGCTCCTTCAGGAATGCCGTCGACGTAGTGATGAAGCCGCGCTCCAAGGGGGGAGGCGATGCCTGGCTATATGCCAATAGATAGCCGAACAACGAGTAGGTTATGCCATTGTGTGGCAGTAAATTATAATTGAAATGCATGCTAAATACGATTGTGATTTATATGAAAGTGATGGCGTTCCAATTGTTTGAATTATTATTACTACTTGAGATTGTGTGATATAATTTGTGCTAATCTGCAGGAAGGAATTAAGACGAGGTAAGTCTTCTGTGTGATGTGGCTAGGCCACCCGGGGCGTATTTTCTTTCTAATAGGGGTTTAGGGGGTTGAACTTGTTGAGACATTGTCTCATCTCGGTTTGGGGATTACAATTTCAGGTCCCTGGTGGACGGAGCGGGCTGATAACTTTGGTTGGCTTTGAGGAGTTGCAGAGGTGAAGTCATAAGGATTGGAGAACGTGTCCGTCTTGTAGGTCGTAGGACAGTTCATTTTTAAGAGCTGGTCTTTTGTAGACTTTTGGCCGTAAACCCTGTTTGTAATTCTGTTGAATTATGAAAGTGTTATGTTGTGGTTTTGCTTCTTCCTTTTCTATCTCGTATTTCAGTGTCAGGGGTTTTATAATACGTTCTGCTTGTACAATAATAAATGAACGGGGTCGACGACACTATCTGGGAATGTCGCATTTGCATGACCATGGTGGGATGTTGGTGCGCTCGAGGTTCGGGGCGTGACATTTCAGGTCCAAAATACCCTTACTCTGAAAATTTACCGAAAATCTCGGTTTGCAGAAAAATCGTTGGAAGATGGGTCGACGTTCCTAAAATGACTTGTTACACAATAGAATTTTCAATTTCTGAAATCGGGTGCAAATTCGCGGTTAATTTCAATTTGGCGCGATTTTAGCGTGACCTAACATATCGAGTAGCTTTTATAAATTTTTAGTGCATTTGACCCATGATTGATTATTCTCAAGTCACATTGTACATCTTTGACACATTGGCGACTCTTGATTATTATGAAAATCTTGAGATTTCGAATACAGACACATACTAATGGGTCTAGTGTCGTTCAATAGGAATTTTGCCATTAGGTGGAATCACCCACATACTAATCACATACTTTTATCGAATCGACCTATCTTTGGTCTCCGATCGATTTTAACGGTGCCGTAATGACCCTTGCAGATTAGCACGGTCAAGCAGTCAATTCCTGGTCGAATTCTCAAAGTTATTGTGTTAAAATATTTTAACGGCTTCACCTGATAAGCTAGTTATTTCATGAGTGGCCAACTAAGAAAAAGAACTATTGGCACGTCGATGAAAAGCCCAACTTATTTAATCGAAATCAAAACCTTGACTTTTTAAGACTCAAAGGATGAGTACTGTTTCACTAGGGATTAAATGGCTTGAGTAATCAATGAAAAGAATCTTTTGGCACACTTCAGTGGTAGTGGCAAACTTAGACGGTGGTCTTCCATCCTCTAAATGTTAGGATCACATATGAATGAGTTGTGTTAGAAATGTAACACCCTGAATCTCCACTGTACACATATTGTCCGCTTTGGACATTAAGTTCTCACGATTTTGTTCTTCTTGGGGCAACCCATACTACCCCAAAAAAATACGTATATACAGTTAGAGAGCTCATTGCCTTATAAGGTAGCCTAAGACTTTCTCCTTAGGCGATGTGGGATAAGAGAGGGACCCATTCCTTAGGCACGTCTGAGGATCGAGACGTAGACGCACCGCCATCCCTCCTCCCTGCGCACCGCCGCTCGGGCCATCACACTTTCCACCCTTTAGGAGCACAGCATCCTCACTATGGCCGCACACACGGTCGAGAGTCAGCTCTTATACCACTTGTAACATTCTCGGTCTCCGCTGTACACATATTGTCCACTTTGGACACTAAGTTCTCATGGTTTTGTTCTTCTTGAAGTAGCCCATACTACCTCAAGAAAATGCGTATGTATAGTTATAGGGCCAATTGCCTTATAAGGTAGCCCAGGACTCTCTCCCTAAGTGATGTGGGACAAGAGAGGGACCCCTTCCTTGGGCACATCCGAGGACCGAGGCGCGGACGCACCGCCATCCCTCCTCCTGACGCACTGCCACCTGGGCCGTCACAAGAAAAGTCTCATATCGGATAATTGATGTGCTGTCAAGTAGTTAATATATTCTAGTTAGCCCATAACTCATTAATTTAAGCTTTTGAGTAAAGATAGATCCAACTGAATATATTGACAAGCTTGAATTTAGGCTCTCTCTTGACGATGTCTCTAGAGGAAGGTATTGGGCTTCTACTGCGCACCCCTAACAAATTGTATCAAAGTTGATGATTTTTTTAAGGCAGTGGATGTTGTGGTGTAGCAATGCAGGCTCATAAGTTGGTGCAAAAGAATAACTGAATTAAGGGGGGGTGAGCCTAACACTGAGCTCATACGTGAGGGAGAGATTATTAGGATAGATGTGTGAATAAGTTGTTTTGAAAAAATCCCACATCAAAGAATTGATGCGGTATAAAGTAGTTAATATATCCTAGTTGGTGCATAACTGATTGACTTAAGCTTTTGAGTGAAGGTGGGTCCAACTGTATATATTGAGAAGCTTGGATTTAGGCTCTCTCTTGACAATTTCCACGGAAGAAGGTATTGGGTTTCTGTTGTGCACTTCAAACACTAAACTATCCCAAGCCTCAAAGACTCTTTATTAGTAGAACTCCTAATTATAGGAGTCATTGATTTTGAAATCTTGATGTCCAGACACGCTTCTAGTAATTTGACGAGACATTCTATTTTTCCATTATGATGGCCAAAAGATATGTTACGTGGATTGTAGCAAAGTTGTCACTCAAAACTCAATGGTTTCAATTAGTAATTGAAATTTAATGAGGATGATCGATACTAATTAAATTGTTATATATGACTTTGCATGAAAGTGAATGGATTCTAATATGCCTTGAATACTAAAGAACTTTGCAACATTTGAATTACTAGTTATGCATAGACAATAGATTCGAAATAGGTAAGGAAATTGCGGGAAATTTTATTGAATAAAAACAAATTGTTTACATACTTGGAATATATGCTCTCTTGATGATTGAACTAACATCAATTGCTTAATGGAGATGACTGGAGTGCGTAAAGAAGGTAGAAAGCTTATAGATTATGACTAGAATGCTTTTATAAACAGATATAAGTGCTGAATTTGAGGCACCTAATCTTATTTGAAATTCAAATTCAAACTGGGCTAAAATCTGATATAAAATGATTTGTGACGTTAAAGTCAAAATCTATTGTGCTCTTTGTGATTATTTGTGTCTTAATTTCTTGTGCTTGATTGATGCCCATGTATTTGTAAATGGGCCATCCTAGTTTTTGTTTTAATCTTAATCTACAAAAAGCTCAAACTATTTTGACTTGCGCACTACTCTATGAATGATTTGCAATCGCTCTAGGCTCTTGAGCTATGCTTATCGTTTGGTCGATGAAGCCTTCCGTCTCAGTTTAACTACTGTGCATGCTTCGAATCAATCACTTTTTGCTATGTATTCCGTACTTTGCTTGAACTTTACCCATTAGACACTCATGATCAATGAGCTCACTCACCAGACATTTCATCAACGGGCCTAATGGGTCAGCCGCATTGTTATTGCCTTTGTGTTTGATGAGCTTGGCAAGCACTTGATCAATTGCCCTTATGCTTTAAAGGTATTATGCAAGCTTGGTTTTTGGTCCAAATTTTTGGCTTGGTGTCAATAGTAGTTACTGTCATGCCCCGAATCCCGAGCGCGCGCACATCGCATTGTGGTCGATCAAATATGCAACATCCCAGGATATGTCGCCGACCCATTCATTTTATTACGCATGCGGAAGCGAAACAAATCCCCTGACAACATTTAACTTGGGATAAAAAGTAGGCAATCAATCATCAAAATCAAACACTCATTTACAAACACAAATGGTTTAAATACAACACTGGACCGTCTACAAAATAGACTGGCTCGACAAAAGGGGAACTATCCTAAAACCAACTAGCATGACACGTTCACCGATACTTTAGTCTCCACTTTTCCAGACTTAGGGCTTCTGGTCCTCCACGACTACCATCTAGGGACCTGAAATTTTAATCCCACAACCGGGATGAGACGATGTCTCAGCAAGTTCAACCCTCTAAACCCCTATTAGAAAGAAAATACACCCCGGGTGGCCTAGCCACATCACATAGAAGACTTACCTCGCCTCAGTTCCTTCCTACAGGTTAGCGCAATTCAAATAACTCAATGACAGATAGTAATATGAACTTAAACAACCGGAACACGTTCTCTTTCATATAACCAACAACCGTGGGGGTCTTGATTATAAGACTAAATCGTTATGACATGTCCCATTCCATGCCACACAATTCCGTCCCATAACCCAACATATCAATAACACTCAACATGCATTCCAATTGCTATTCACTGCCACACAAAGGCATAGCCTACTCGCAGTTCGGCTATCTACTGGCATATAGCCAGGCATCGCCTCCCTCCATGGAGCGCGGCTTCGTCAGTACATCGACAGCATTCCCGAAGGAGCATAGGCCCAGAATCAACTGCGACCCGCATCCACTGTGTGGGCATCCCATATAGGGGCAAGTCCAGCCCAACAGCCCAGGACGATTCCTCTTAGTTATCACACGGCCAAAGCATACTCGGCCCCATGACACTTTATATTCCACTCAATGCTTCCTCTTAAAATAGTGATCCTGGCCATTTTTCTTCATATTAAAAATACTCCAGAAATTACTCACGTGTGTGGGGGCACGCTAATTTCGAACCAGATAACCAATATCTCACTTTTTCAAACCCCACTATTTAATATAGTTATTAAAATCCAATTTGTGCATCATAACCCGACACTTGGGTTTTTATGAATAAAATCCATATTTACCACAATCAACACTCAATTGCCACATCCATCCATCAAATTCAAATTCTAAATGCACAAAGAGCGATCAACATGAAATTCGAGAAAATAAGGTTCCAAAATAGTTTTCAGAATTTATTAAATAATTAAATTTATTCCGAAAATTAATTAAATAATAATATTCATATCCTTCACGATCCACACTCAATTTATTAGAATATTATTTATTTATTTAATAATTTCGAGATATTTAAATAAATCAAAAGTAAATTCCTTTTGTCACATCAAGGTTTATACTAATATAAACACTCCCTTAACCTTAAATTAAACATAATTTAAGTTAATAAAACACCTTAATATAATCTACACTTAAATAAATTAAACTAACCACCTAATAACACTTAACATAAACTAAGCACCCATAAAACATCATTAACCCTTTAATCAAGGTTTAGTGAGCTAAACTCACCGGATTAGCAAGCCGAGCCGACCAAAACGGCGAGGACGACGTGAAGATTGACTTTCCTCAAAGCGGGCCGAGCATCTGGGCTCGGGAAGGCGGCCAAAACGGGCGAAAAAGGGGCTGCAATACCCATTTTTTGTCTTCTCGGTTCGCCGCTGGAAGGGGCGGAGATGGGGCGGTTCCAACGGCAGTTCCGACGCGGAAATGACAGAGAGAGACGGCGGGTAGCTTAGGCGGCGATCGATGGTGGCTCACGGCGGCGACGGTAACGGAGGGCGATGATGGCGTGGGCTAGCGCGAGCTGGGCGAAGCGGGCGTGGGGGCTTCGCGCGGACGCACGGTGACGGCGATGACCGTGGCGGCTCCGGCGGCGACGGGTGAAGCTGCCTGTGGTCGGACGGGCGGACGAAGCGGGGCATCAAGCTGCTGGTGGCGTCCGAGGAAGAAGAAGAAAATGTCCATGGAGGAATCGCACAGGAGAGAGGAAGAAGAGAGGGAGGAGAGAGAAGGAGGGGGGCCCTTTTCTTTTTTCTTTTCCCTTTTCTTTTTCTCTTTTTCCTTCATCCAATCAAGGTGGCCCACCATGACCTAGGATGATCTCACAATCCACTCACCCAATCCTCCACAACCCCTTCCAATGGTTGCAATTTCATTTTCCGCCGGGGTCCAATTCTCGTACATCCAATTTCTTCAATTCCCATCAATTCTCTTCCAATTGAGTCCCATTGAAGTCCATAAAATTAATCAAATGTCACCACACTTTAATTCACATCTTCACTTGTCTATATAATCAACTTAAGTCCCAAAAGCGCAACCAAAAGACGAGCCTACTAATTTCTCGAGCCAAATTAATCATTTTCTGATTTAATTGCTGAAAAACTCTGATTGCATGAAAAATCTTCCGAAGATTAGTCAATGATCCTAAAATGATTTATGACACACCCAGACTTCCAATTTCTGAATTCAATCTCAATTCCACAGTTAATTTCACTTTGGCATGATACTAACGCGGCCCAACCTACCGGGTAGCCTTTAGAAATTTTGATGCATTTGACATGTGGTTGATCATCTCAAGCCACAATGTACATCTTTGAAACATTGGCGAATTTCGGTTGTCGGGGTAATCTCAAGGTTTCAAATACGAGCACAGGGTACCCAATCGATAGAAAAGTCGGTCTAGTACCGATCGACAAGAATTGTGCAATCTGGTGGAATCATCCACACCTGATCACATGCCTCTGTCGAGTCGACCTATCTCCGATCTCTAATGAATTTTTAATTGTGCCGTAATGACCCTTGCAGATTAGCTCGGTCGAAAGATCGCTTCCTGGTCAAATTCTCGAGCAATTTCTAAACTGTCTATGATAATTGCGATTGAATCACTGATTTCTGAATCAACTCTGGACCTGCGATTTTCTGATCTCTGATCCCATCTCAACCGACTGAAGTCATGTACACTCTACTCTGCACTGATTAAAAGAAACTATCCGACTGATCTGCTGAAACTGGGAACCTCTAGTCAAGATCTGATATAACTCTAACACTGATCTCGACAACTGCAATCACTGACTACTGTACTGACCTTGGCCTGTGATCCTTCTTTCCCTGACTTTATCTCAACAATCGAAATTTTGCACTCTCTGCTATGCACTGCTTAAGAAAGAATCATTTGAAAGCTCTGTCAACTTGGAACATCTGATCTAGATTTGAAATACAATTCATCCCCAGCACTCCATGTAGGTGATTTATATAATATACACACACTTCGGTGTACCCACTTTGTGACAAGACAGAATCTCCAATTTCTGAAATCGAACTTAGATTGTCGGTTAATTTCACTCCGACACGTTTTTAGTGTGACATAGGCCCTGTTTGGTTCAGCATTTGGAATGCTCATTTGGGCTCTAAAGTCCCTTGGCCAAATGCAAAGTTATTTGGTTCGTTTTTTTGCGCGACTTTGGCGAGATGCAATTGCATCTCCAAGTGGCTCTAAGGGCCTTTAGCCCAATGCAACTCTTGAGGTCCTTTGGCAAGTTGCATCTTCAGAATGCAACTTCCGATATTATTCATCTCTCCGGTGGAGAAGCCAATCGGTTGCCGAATAAAAATAAATATAAAAATAAATATGTTTATATTTTTATATAAAAATATATATATTATATTTTATATAAATATATAAACATATCTATTTTGTTATATATTTTTATGTTTAATAAATATATATTTTATATATATTTATATATATTTATATATATTTTATATATTTTATTTAGATATAAACATATCCATTTTTTATATAAATATATTTTATGTTTAATAAATTAATATATATATTTATAAATATAAACATATCTATTTTTTTCTTTGATTGCTTTTATATAAATATATATTTATATAAACCTATCTATTTTTTTATAGATTTTTTTATGTTTAATAAATATATTTTATGTTTATATGTTTATATTTTTTTTTATATAAAAATATGTTTATATAAAAAATATAAACATATTTTTATTTTTTAATTTAATAAAAGTTAATTACAAATGTAAATTTTACCAAACGGTATTTTGGCCAAAGTTGTTTCTCAATGCAAATTTTACCAAACAACATTTGCATTTCGGAAAACCCCATTTACCCAAAGGTATTTGCATTTCTGCAAATGCATTCCCTAAAAGTCAAACCAAACGAGCCCATAGGCTACTAGGTAGTTTTCGGAGCTTTTTAGGACAAATGACCCGTGGTCGATTTTCTTCGAGCCACGATGAACCCACTCGACACATTGGCGACTCTCGAGGGTCGTGAAAATCTCGATGATTCAAATACGGACATAGAGTACCAAAATGACAAGTAAAAATCAAATTAATATCATTCAACGAGAGTTTTCCAATTTAGTGGAGCCACCCACGATCGGTCATTCATCTTCATCGAACTGACCTATCTCTGATCTTAATTCGACTTTTAACTGTGCTGTAATGATCTCTAAATATAAGCACGGTCGAGAAGTCAATTCCTAGTTGAATTCTCAAGTCTATTTGCCTTAAAGTCCTTAATAACTTACCAAACTAGTCTAGTTATCTCGTAAGTGGCCGACTCAGAGAAAAATACTGTAATCGCGTCGATGAAATGCCCAATTTAACCAATCGAAATCAGAGTTGGAAAATCAGGATGTCACACACTCAAAACAAGGTCTATTCGTACTATCAATGCTGAAATTGCTATGATGAGCTTCCCATAAGATATCTTCTTTAATCTCTACATCATCAATTACACACAATCATCCTCAAAACCTTAGCGTTCTGTCTTCAGAAATCTAAAAATCAACCTCTCTCTCATCTGCATACTCTTATAGAGTCTCCTGAATTTCTGATTCTGTCCGCTGAAGCATTTTGATTATGATATGAACTTTCGGCTCATTCTGAGGGTAGTCATAAGATTCAAAAGGTGGCCTACCTTAGATTTGAAAACCGAATTTCGAACTTTTACAAATAAGATCCAATCCTTGAGTACCAACTGAGCAACTAAGGACTCTCAACTCGGTGTATCTGTAACTTTGCTCACCATTCCAGAGTGATACGAAGTATCATACTCATAATCCCTAAGGAGTTCCATCCAGCGACGCTATCTCATATTCAACTTCTCTTGAGAAAATACGTACCTGAGACTTTGATGGTCATTGACGATATGAAATATTCCTCTGTACTGATAGTGCCTTTAAATCTCCAGAATGAACATAACTACTGCAAGTTCTATAACATGCTTAGGTAATTCTACTCACAAGATCTCAACTGACGGGACGCATATTCAATAATCCTATCATGCTGCATCAACAAGCAACCAAATCCTTTAAACGACGCATCACTGTAGATCTCATAACTTCCAGGACCAGATGGAATAGTCAGCTTCTGCTTAAGCTCTTGGAAACTACACATGCACTTACCTGACCACACAAACTTTTCTTTCTTCTTCAGAAGTCTTGTCAATGGCAATACTAACACTGAAAACCTTTTTACAAACTGTCTGTAACACTCTGCTACGACCTAGAAAAACTTATGATCTCTGTCACTACAGTCAATATCGGCCAACTGCTCATTACTTCAATCTTGGACGAGGTCTACGGATATTTCTTCGCCTGAAATCACGTGACCTAAGAGTGCAACACAAGTCATCCAAAACTCACACTTGCTAAACTTAGCATAAAATTGAAGAGTCCTCAAGGTCTGAAGTATCATCTTCTAATGTCTCTCGTGCTCCTCAGCACTCTTTGAACACACTAAGATAACTTCAATGAACACGATCAAGACTGATTCAAGTACCCTTAAACATTCTACTCATTAGACCCAAACAAATAACTATGGTGTCCATCGAACCATACGGTATTACAGCGAACTCATAACTGCCATATCGAGTACGAGATGCTAACTTCGGTGCGTCTTTCTTCCTGATCCTCAATTGATGATACCCTGACCTCCAGTCGATCTTGAGGAATATCGATACACAACCACAACGAACCACATTTCTCCTTCATGTACAGAACTAGTGCTCCCCAAGGTTATGTACTGGAAAGTATGAATCCCATATCCAACACTTCTTGCATCTACACCTTCAGTCTTTTTAACTCGGGTAACACCATTCGGTAAGGAGCCTTAGGGACTGGCTCTGTTCCGGGTGCTAATTCAATCGCGAACTCCATTTCTCTTTCTGACTGCAAACTTGACAATTCTTCAGCAAATACTTTAGAAAACTTACGTACCACGATTATATTCTCCATATTCGGCTCCTCAACTGACGCATCCATTACAGCTGTCATGTAGATTCGATAACCAACAACCTTAACCAAGTCATCTTCAGTGACGAATAACAAGGATTGAAGTACCTCTTCAACTTTCAGTGATTCAAAACTTTTGCTCGCTAGCTAAACAAACTGAATTATATCACCGCGATTCAAACAGCAGAAAGCTCCTTGAGCCAAACCCTTTTATAAATGACTTCCAAGTCATACTTAAGCAAACCCCCGCAAGTGCAACTATAGTCAGAGATTCACATTTCTATTACCTTATTACCACAACGACAACTCCACAACCTTCACTCAAAATTCTGTTGCGCTACTCTAATAAAACACCTCAAACATTCCTCCCTTGATTAATGCATAGTCAATCCATTCGTACTCCTTTCGCCATCCTAGTGGTGTTTCATCTGCAGCAACGGTGCTTACACTCTCCTAAACTTATACGGATAGTTCTTAACCTGACGGTCATGCTAGCCATATTCAAATCATGCTCCCTTTTTACTCTGACACTGGGTTGACTTAAGCCTCATTTCCACAAACTCGGGACACAATCAGTGAGTCCTCTACCTTCCATTAAGGAATATCATCCACCCTTCTTTGCACTGCGGTCTGTTCCAAGTACCCCATTAAATGTCCTGAAGCATGATTCCTCTATTCTGTCTTATCAACGACGGTGATAGAGACAGCTGTGATTCCATTTGCCTATACGGGCAATCTTTGATTAAATGACTTTACTGGCGACACTTGTAACAAGTTCTTTCCCTTTTCCAGCACAGGACAGATCCATGTCCTTTCTTACAGACACGACACCCATCAATCAAGTTGAGCACTTACTTTTCAATTCTACTCTTCTGGTTGGGTGAAACAGGGCACCTTTCTTTTGACATCGGCCTTTCTCCCCAATTGATTTATACCTTTGTCTAAACTGAACTTTGACTCAGATACGGAGACTTGATCCTCGATCACAACTCCAGATTGGGCCTCAACAGGCGTGGCAACAACAACGGTCACGACACTGGCAGCGGTAGAAACAACAGCAACAGCGGTGGCTCGATCCTGAGCTTACTGACCCAACAAGCTTCCAAGGAACACTAGCGCCTAAATGATCCTGACAAACCTAGGATCATTCGGTGCTGCTACACTCTCGGTACTAGCCTATGGCGGTACTCTCACACACACGCTGGACTGAGCTTGCGCTCTACCTCGGGTACCAACTCTTGTCAGCATCCTACCCCAAGGTACAGATCCTATCGACCTCTTCTAAGGAGTTCTCCACTCCTGGTCACTCATCCTACAAGCTCTTTATTGACGCCTGTTTTCCGATTCCAACATCAGGTTGAAATTTGAGTGACCCCACAAACAAGCTACCAATCAGCTATCACTCACATGCATCAACATATAAAAAGCCTTTCCTACTAACTATCCCAAGACTCATCACACCTTATCACTCCATACACATACCATGCTCTGATACCACTTAAACGGGGATGTCACGCCCTGAATCCCGAGCGCGCGCACCTCCCACTGCGGTCGATCAAATATGCAACATCCCAGGATATGTCGCCGACCCATTCATTTTATTACGCATGCGGAAGCGAAACAAATCCCCTAACAACATTTAACTTGGGATAGAAAAGCAGGCAATTAATCATCAAAATCAAACACTCATTTACAAACACAAATGGTTTAAATACAAAACTGGACTGTCTACAAAATAGACCGGCTCAACAAAAGGGGAACTATCCTAAAACCAACTAGCAGGACACGTTCACCGATACTTCAGTCTCCACTTTTCCAGACTTTGGGCTTCTAGTCCTCCACGACTGTCATCTAGGGACCTGAAATTTTAATCCCACAACTGGGATGAGATGATGTCTCAGCAAGTTCAACCCCCTAAACCCTTATTAGAAAGAAAATACACCCCGGGTGGCCTAGCCACATCACATAGAAGACTTACCTCGCCTCAGTTCCTTCCTGCAGGTTAGCTCAATTCAAATTACTCAATCGCAGATAGTAATATGAACTTAAACAACCGGAACGCATTCTTTTTCATATAGCCAACAATCGCGGGGGTCTTGATTATAAGACTAAATCGTTATGACACGTCCCATTTCATGCCACACAATTCCGTCCCATAACCCAACATATCAATAACACTCAACATGCATTCCAATTGTTATTCACTGCCACACAAGGGCATAGCCTACTCGCAGTTCGGCTATCTACTAGCATATAGCCAGGCATCGCCTCCCCCCATGGAGCGTGGCTTCGTCAATACATCGACGGCGTTCCCGAAGGAGCATAGGCCCAGAATCAACTGCGACCCGCATCCACCGCGTGGGCATCCTATATAGGGGCAAGTCCAGCCAAACAGCCCAGGACGATTCCTCTTAGTTATCACACGGCCAAAGCATACTGGGCCCAGGA
The DNA here is from genome assembly GCA_017140615.1 of Eucalyptus cladocalyx. Classification (NCBI taxonomy): domain Eukaryota; kingdom Viridiplantae; phylum Streptophyta; class Magnoliopsida; order Myrtales; family Myrtaceae; genus Eucalyptus; species Eucalyptus cladocalyx. The sequence continues at coordinate 843,724 of CM029519.1, forward strand.
CACTTTATATTTCACTCAATGATTCCTCTTAAAATAGTGATCCTGGCCATTTTTCTTCATATTAAAAATACTCCAAAAATTACTCACGTGTGTGGGGGCACGCTAATTTCGAACCAGATAGCCAATATCTCACTTTTTCAAACCCTACTATTTAATATAATTATTAAAATCCAATTTTCGCATCAAAACCGACACTTGGGTTTTTATGAATAAAATCCATATTTACCACAATCAACACTCAATTGCCACATCCATCCATCAAATTCAAATTCTAAATGCACAGCAGCGATCAGCACGAAATTATGAGAAAATAAGGTTCCAAAATAATTTTCAGAATTTATTAAATAATTAAATTTATTCTGAAAATTAATTAAATAATAATATTCATATCTTTCACGATCCACACTCAATTTACAATATCCAATCATCAATTTCAAAATCTAACTACACAGCAACGACCGCACGAAATTCTGAGAATTTAGAGTCCGACAAAATTTTCGGAATTTAATAAATAATTAAATTTATTCCGAAAATAATAAATTAATAATATTTTAATAATTTCGAATATTAAAATATTATTTAATTATTTAATAACTTCGAGATATTTAAATAAATCAAAAGTAAATTCATTTTTGTCACATCAAGGTTTATACTAATATAAACACTCACTTAACCTTAAACACAATTTAAGTTAATCAAACACCATAATATAATCTACACTTAAATAAATTAAACTAACCACCTAATAACACTTAACATAAACTAAGCACCCATAAAACATCATTAACCCTCTAATCAAGGTTTAGTGAGCTAAACTCACCGGATTAGCAAGCCAAGCGGACCAAAACGACGAGGACGACGCGAGGATCGACTTTCCTCAAAGCGGGCCGAGCATCTGGGCTCGGGAAGGCGGCCAAAACGGGCCAAAAAGGGGCTGCAATACCCATTTTTTGTCTTCTCGGTTCGCTGCTGGAAGGGGCGGAGATGGGGCGGTTCCAACGGCGGTTTCGACGCGGAAATGACGGAGAGAGATGGCAGGTAGCTTAGGCGGCGACCGATGGTGGCTCAAGGCGGCAACGGCAACGGAGGGTGACGACGGCGTGGGCTAGCGCGAGCAGGGCGAAGCGGGTGTGGGGGCTTCGCGCAGACGCACGGCGACGGCGATGACCGCGGCGGCTCCGGCGGCGACGGGCAAAGCTGCCGGCGGTTGGACGGGCGGACGAAGCGGGGCATCGAGCTGCTGGTGGCATCCGAGGAGGAAGAAGAAAATGTCCATGGAGGAATCGCACGGGAGAGAGGAAGAAGAGAGGGAGGAGAGAGAAGGAGGGGGGCCCTTTTCTTTTTCTCTTTTTCCTTCATCCAATCAAGGTGGCCCACCATGACCTAGGATGACCTCACAATCCACTTACCCAATCCTCCACAACCCCTTCCAATGGTTGCAATTTCATTTTCCGCCGGGGTCCAATTCTCGTACATCCAATTTCTTCAATTCCCATCAATTCTCTTCCAATTGAGTCCGATTGAAGTCCATAAAATTAATCAAATGTCACCACACTTTAATTCACATATTCACTTGTCTATATAATCAACTTAAGTCCCAAAAGCGCGACCAAAAGACGAGCCTACTAATTTCTCGAGCCAAATTAACCATTTTCTGATTTAATTGCTGAAAAACTCTGATTGCATGAAAAATCTTCCGAAGATTAGTCAATGATCCTAAAATGATTTGTGACACACCCAAACTTCCAATTTCTGAATTCGATCTCAATTCTACAGTTAATTTCACTTTGGCACGATACTAACGCGGCCCAACCTACCGGGTAGGCTTTAGAAAGTTTCATGCATTTGACCTGTGGTTGATCATCTCAAGCCATAATGTACACCTTTGAAACATTGGCGACTTTCGGTTGTCGGGGTAATCTCAAGGTTTCAAATACAAGCACAGGGTACCTAATCGATAGAAAAGTCGATCCAGTACCGATTGACAAGAATTGTGCAATCTGGTGGAATCACCCACACCTGATCACATGCCTCTGTCGAGTCGACCTATCCCCGATCTCTAATCAATTTTTAATTATGCCATAATGACCCTTGCAGATTAGCTCGGTCGAAAGATCGCTTCCTGGTCAAATTTTTGAGTCTGGTGCATTAGAATTTCTTAATGGCTTCACCTGATAGACTAGTTTTCACATGAGTGACCGACTCAAGGAAAAGAGCTATATGCGTGCCAACGAAATGCCCGTCTCAATTTATTGCAAAGAGAATCGGAAAATCGGGATGTCACAGTTACCTTCTAGTTTTGTGTTACCAATCTTTGTTTGAGGTAGCTACTAATGTTTATTTTGTTTTCTCAAATTATCAACTTCTCTCATATCTAACCAAAAAAAAAAAAAAAAAAAACCTCTTGTTTTTCACCAACCTTTATTTAACTCTCATCGATAGCTTAAATATACCAACCGTTATATGAAATTATCAACCTTTGTTTGTTTAGATATCAACTTTTCTCGGATTAAATTACAAACTAATATTGGGCATTGAGAGTGCTAGTATGAACAAAATAAAGGAGTTAGGGAAGAGAATAAGAACACAAGATTTATAGTGGTTCGACTTAATCCAAGCCTACATCCACTCTCCCACGATAACAGCCTTCTTGGCTGGATTCCACTATGCAATCAACAAGATATTACAACTTTGAGTGCAAACACTTAGTAGTAGATCACACTATCTCACTAAGTCACTCTTTTGGTATTTCTCTCACGATTACAAGCGTTTAAGCTATCAAGAGACAAGTATATGATCGAAAGTCGCTCAGACTTTGGAATTATAAATTCTACGCTCCGTCTCTTACTTGCTCATCGGTCCATGAACTCCTTAAATACTCCTCCACTTCCAAACTACCCGTTGGACAGTATCCCGGAGAATCGTCTTCCAATATACCCATTGGACAGCTCTGTATCTAGAAGATTTGGTAGCCGTTGAGTGACAAAAGTAAAATCCCAAATTGATTCCGATCGCCCATACAAACGGAATCTTGGTTTCCATAAGTAAAGCTTCTTCGTATAGAAAGTTCTTGTCTTCAAGATCCAATCGTCAATCAATTAGATTGAATCAATCAAATCAATCTTGATGTGGAATCCAAACCAGATCACTAGCCATTGTATGATTGGGCTTGAGTTACGATTTATCGAATCTGGATGTAAAGTCTGAATCTGTAGACTTTACAATATGAGTCTGTAGACTTTACAATCTGGGTCTATAGACTTTACAATATGAGTCTAAACATATCCATACGAACGATTTAGCTTTAAGGTCTGTACCAGTTCGGCAAAGATAGAGTCTGTCTTCTCGGTTCACTTCAGCATAGAATCATCTTTCGGTTCATCATTCACGTTGAGTCTGAAATTAGTCAGAGTTGATAGACTTCTGATATAGAACAGACTTTGACACTAAAGTCTGGCAGTCTTCAAACTTTGAGTCTTGAGTCTGGCAGTCTTCAGACTTTGACACAGAAGTTTGGAAATATTCAGAATATACTTTGGACATGAGTTACATTCAGTCTTCTGGTCGTCTTCGCACTTTGACAATATCCTTTACATGTTTTATCATCTGCATGGTCTATTACTCAACCATCAAACATGTTAGTAGCCTTTGATTTATTTTGTCATCTTCAAAACATCATAAGGGATTTCCCTAACAATCTCCCCATTTTTGATGATGACAAAACAATCTCTGAATATGCAGATCTGTAAACATACTTTTAAAGATATTAATTTAAATCAAATGATATCAAAAGATAGCAAATAGATTGAGCATACCAATATATAGAAAAATAATCGCAGCTCAATATTATGCCATAGATAATATCAACCAATCAGCACATATGCATATTAATATATTCTCCCCCTTTTTGTCATAATCAAAAAGCGATAATAATGGAAAAAAAGTATCACGTAGAGAATTATAACAAATATCTCGTATGAATCACAATTTCGAAAAATCAGCTTTTATAAAGTAAATCGAATATTAAAGATATGCAATATAGCTCACTTCGATCATATATATATATATATAAGGAAATATCCAATAAAAATCACGGATGCATCATAACTTGCACGTACCATTTTTGTCATAATAAAATGATAATATCAGTAAGAGATTTGTTAATGACAAAAGGTAATAAAAGATGCACTAACCGTATTTTTTTTAGACAAATTCTGACACATTTACCTTTCCTTCCATTCATAATAAGATCACAATCAATCCAAAAAGCTTTTTCCATAATTGATCAAAGCCCCCCTCAATTTGTTGCCTTTTTGAGATGATCGCGATTCTTTTCCTTTTCTTTTGGATTTGATTTCTCCCCCTCGATTTCCTCATCGGATTCTGAGTCTGTGCCTGAATCAGACTCCGATTCTGAGTCTGTGTCTGAGTCAGACTCAGATTCTGAATGTGCCATCAAGCATAAATTTTCTAGCTCATCATTTTCTTTTTTCTTTTTTTGTTCTTTTATGGCCATTCTGCTTGTATTTTCTTCCATCGAAATATGGTGGTCTTGTGTTGCTTTGCCCTTCTATAAGTTATGGTGCCAACATACTAGCCATAAAGAATCTTTAGCTCAAAAGTAAAAACACTTTTATAAACCGAGCACTTGGCTCTGATACCAATTGAGAGTGCTAGTATGAACAAAATAAAGGAGTTAGGAAAGAGAATAAGAACACAAGATTTATAGTGGTTCGGCTTAATCCAAGCCTACATCCACTCTCCCACGATAACAGCCTTCTTGGCTGGATTCCACTATGCAATCAACAAGAGATTACAACTTCGAGTGCAAACCCTTAGTAGTAGATCACACTATCTCACTAAGTCACTCTTTTGGTATTTCTCTCACAATTACAAACGTTTAAGCTCTTAAGAGATAAGTATATGATCGAAAGTTGCTAAGACTTTGGAATTATAAATTCTACGCTCCGTCTCTTACTTGCTCATCGGTCCATGAACTCCTTAAATACTCATCCACTTCCAAACTACCCGTTGGACAGTATCCCGAAGAATCGTCTTCCAATATACCCATTGGACAGCTCTGTATCTAGAAGATTTGGTAGCCATTGAGTGACAAAGGTAAAATCCCAAATTGATTCCGATCGCCCATACAAACGGAATCTTGGTTTCCATAAGTAAAGCTTCTTCGTATAGAAAGTTCTTGTCTTCAAGATCCAATCGTCAATCAATTAGATTGAATCAATAAAATCAATCTTGATGTGGAATCCAAACCAGATCACTAGCCGTTGTATGATTGGGCTTAAGTTACGATTCATCGAATCTGGATGTAAAGTCTGAGTCTGTAGACTTTACCATATGAGTCTGTAGACTTTACAATCTGGGTTTGTAGACTTTACAATCTGAGTCTAAACATATCTGCTTCTAAACAGATTTAGCTTTAAGGTATGTACCCAGTTCAACTTCAACATATAGTCTGTCTTCTGGTTCAGCTTCAGCATAAAATCTGTCTTCTGGTTCATCATTCACGTTCAGTATGGAATTAGTCAGAGTTGACAGACTTCTGATGTAGAACAGACTTTGACACTAAAGTCTGGCAGTCTTCAAACTTTGAGTCTTGAGTCTGGCAGTCTTCAGACTTTGACACAAAAGTTTGGAAATCTTCAGAATATACTTTGGACATGAGTTACATTCAGTCTTCTAGTCGTCTTCGCACTTTGACAATATCCTTTACATGTTCTATCATATGCGTGGTATATTACTCAACCATCAAACATGTTAGTAGCCTTTGATTTATTTTGTCATCTTCAAAACATCATAAGGGATTTCCCTAACAATCTCCCCCTTTTTGATGATGACAAAACAATCTCTGAATATGCAGATTTGTAAACATACTTTTAAAGATATTAATTTAAATCAAAGGATATCAAAAGAGAGCAAATAGATTTAGCATACCAATATATAGAAAAATAATCGCAGCTCAATATTATGCCATAGATAATATCAACCAATTAGCATATATGCATATTCATATACTAAAAAAATAAAAAATATATATATATATATATATATGGTGACAGCTGTGGGATTTAAAAAATATATGATTTTACCTTTGTCTTCTGGTTCATCATTCACGTTTAGTCTGGAATTAGTCTATATGGCATAATATTGAGCTACGATTATTTTTCTATATGTTGGTATGCTAAATCTATTTGCTATCTTTTGATATCCTTTGATTTAAATTAATATCTTTAAAAGTATGTTTACAAATCTGCATATTCAGAGATTGTTTTGTCATCATCAAAAATGGGGAGATTGTTAGGGAAATCCCTTATGATGTTTTGAAGATGACAAAATAAATCAAAGGCTACTAACATGTTTGATGGTTAAGTAATAGACCATGCAGATGATAGAACATGTAAATGATATTGTCAAAGTGCGAAGACGACCAGAAGACTGAATGTAACTCATGTCCAAAGTATATTCTCAAGATTTCCAGACTTCGTGTCAAAGTCGAAGACCCGATTCAAGACTCAAAGTTTGAAGACCGCTGGACTTTAGTGTCAAAGTCTCTGTTTACATCAAGTCTCGTCAACTCGACTAATTCAGACTAAACGTGAATGATGAACCGAAGATGATTCTATGCTAAAGCTGAACCAGAAGAGACTCTATGCTGTCAAGCCGAACTGGTATGACCTTAAAGCTAAATCTGTTCAGAAGCAGATATGTTCAGACCCAGATTGTAAAGTCTACAGACTCATATTATTTTTCTATATATTGGTATGCTTAATCTATTTGCTATCTTTTGATATCCTTTGATTTAAATTAATATCTTTAAAAGTATGTTTACAAATCTGCATATTTAGAGATTGTTTTGTCATCATCAAAAATGGGGAGATTGTTAGGGAAATCCCTTATGATGTTTTGAAGATGACAAAATAAATCAAAGGGATTTCCCTAACAGGCATCAACACTCATGCGAGGTGGTCAACAACATTTGATTGTTTCGTCTAAAATTTACAGAACTTTTTGTGGAGTTACCATTTTTATTTGCCTTGCCAATTTCACCTAAAATTTTACGACTTTTTAAATTTGCCAACTCCTTCTATTACCAACATCGATTAGAGTATTAATTGCCAACTTTTCTTTGACTAATTTACCAATAATTGGACATTAACAACTCTTACACCTACATCTATTTTCTTTAATTATCGTAATTGTTTTATCTTTGACCAAAAAAAAAAAAAAACTCATCATCTTTTACCAACTATCATATATAGTTATCAACATTTTTTTTTTAGACTTACCCACTTTTCCCTAATTAAATTATTAACTAATTTTGTGCTACAAACTCTCATTTAATTTGTCTATAAGTTTTTTCCGATTTTGTTATGAGCTAGTTTTGTTTATAGTTGTACGTTGGTAAGTACTCAAATGAGAGTATGCAACCTAAAACTTCTTGGTAATTTGATATTTGAGAAAAGTTAGTAATTTATTCTAATTTTAGTCTGTAATTTCATATAAGAATTAGTAAATTTGAATCACTTGTAGGTTATGTAAATAAAATAAATTATAAGCTATCATAAAAATTTAGTAATTTTATAAATTATTGTAAGTTAACCCCCTTTTAATGCACTCAGATTACACATATTAATTCGTTCCTTATCCCTAAATACGTCAGGTGATATTGGAGTCCAAGCATCACTATGTATCATATATGTCTTTAAATAGTCATAAATTCAAATGTGGCATCTGTGGACTATACCTTTGAGATGGAGTATTTAGGGATTAATTACATGGTTATAAGAATCCCATCTACAGGCATGTGTTCAAATACATGGTCCCCACAAAGTCAAATTAGATAATCAATGACCATAGAAAAATATATCCCCAAACATAAATTATGCCGCGGGGCCAGTTCACACATGACCCCTTGTGTTGGTGCTAAAGATGCATGAACAGATCCACTTTCCAGGAAGAGCCAGTGCCCCTTTCCTCGAAATCATCGGACTTAGAAAATTTCGGGGCAGAACATTGAATATTATGGACTTTGCATACACGTGCAAGATACGGGAAAGTCATTGGAGGACCACCGTGTATTTATAGGCACCTCAAAGAGTAAGCTTCATCATTCAGGCGAAGGAGAGACTCTGAAAACAGCATTTTCATCAGGTCTCTGAACTGATCAGTGTCAAGCAACATAATGGTCAGGTATCCAAGGAATGACAAAAGCAACAATGAGACAACGGTTAAAAAGGGTGCTTGGAGTGCCGAAGAAGATCAAAAACTAGTGGCTTATATCAAGAGATATGGCATTTGGAACTGGACTCACATGGCCAAACCTGCTGGTCTGTGATGCATAATTCATATTCTCGTTTGCTTCTCTTCATTTATGTCTGGTCTTTCTGATTTTTGTCGGCGAATGTTCGACTAACCCTCGTCTTGAATCACATGCGTAAACTCCCAGGTTTGGCAAGAACTGGCAAAAGTTGCCGTCTCCGTTGGATGAACTATCTGAGGCCCAACATCAAGCATGGAAACATCACCGAAGAAGAGGAGGAGACCATCATTGCGCTGCGCCGAGTTCTTGGAAATCGGTAATTAATTACACTTTAATTGAAAGCAAAGTTACGATCTTAATTGAAAGCGCTAGCGAATTAATTGCCTTTTACTGTTGAAAATGTCTTATATTTCTTTGTTTCAGTTGGGCCGCGATTGCAGCTAGGCTTCCCGGAAGAACTGACAACGAAATAAAGAACTATTGGAATACCCGCTTGAGGAAACGGCTCTCCGAGGAGAAGTTTTGTTTGCAGAACACATGCAATGATGTTAATCTCCATACCGATGGAAAGGACATCTCATTCCATCCCTTGAATGATAGTCCGAATGCAACAGACCTGGGACTTGACTATCAAATCCAGACAACAAATGCAGATAACCCTTGTCCTTCCGTTGGAGTCTATTATGAGAAACCATGGAGCTATGACAGGTGCTCATCACAAGAATATGGAAATGGTGAAGGAGAAAGCTTATGGAAGCAAGTCCTTGCAGTGGAAGATTTTTACATAGAAGGAGATTCGAGTATATGTGCGCCAAATCAGGAACTAATAATGCCTACTTTTACGGACTTCGCTAGTTCCTATGATGATTTTTTCCTAGATTTGTGGGGGGAATCATGAAGATTGTAATTAAATTAATCTTAATTTCGTAGATGGACTGGAAAAGTATGGTTTATGTTAATGCAAAGTTTCTGAGGGTGATAAATGTGGTGCAGCTATGATTACCCCAAATTGTGAAATAGCATGTTTATCTGCCATATGAATGTCCTTGGACGAATCAAGATGATTTAATAATTGACTTTGCTTATTTTGCTTTGTAAAAATTTTCCCGTATTTTGGCCTCTTTCTTGTGAATTCTTTCCATGGTTTTGCAAGACATCCTACTTTAGCATCTGTCTCCGTCTCCGTCTCTCTGTCTCTCTGTCTCTGTCTCTGTCTCTGTCTCTCTCTCATGTTTAGGTTAGAGTGGCAGAATAAAGTAAAACCATCGAGTACTCTGAAGGAGTCTAGCATCGCACGGTTTGGGCCATGCTCAAAAGAAGTGCTTTCTTCTCAAACAGAGAATGATTATACATACACTTAAGAAATTGAGGAAGTTCTTTAGATAATTATTTGAAAAAAAAAATGATGTTATTCCTATAATAGGGGTGTCGCGCCCTTCCCCAAGATAAACTACCGAAATGAGGTTAATGAATTGCTAAGGTTATTCTTAACGTGGAATCTCTTAAGGCCATACCAATCGTAACTTTGGGATTTTAATTCGATCAATTAAATATGTATTTGATTCGTTCAATAGTTGCCACTAATTTATTCTAGGTTGATGAGAAACTCAAGAAAAATGTGGTAGTACATTTTACTTCTATGAACTAGAGATATCGTGGCTATGGAAAATTGATTGCGATAGATAAATTTAACATCCTTTCATTACCTTTTTTTTTATTTCAAAAAACATTTTTGCATGTTGTCTCCGTCAATTAATTTTAATTTTAAACCACTAAAATGTGATTGGTAAATTATACGAGTGCACAAATAATAAAAGTAGCACTTAATAAATCAAAGTAATAAATAAGTTGTTCAAAATAGGACAAAAACCTCACTATGTTAAGCAAAGCAAAAGCGGACCTTTATTATCATCCAATGCACCAAGTGTTCTACAAGATGTTAACTTAAAAAAAAAAAAAAAAACAATGCATGCATGCTCCAAACATGATTTCTAATTGCAATGATTATTAATTCTCTTCATATTTTTCTTTTTTGAGGGATGCAATTTTAATCTAAATTATTTAAATGCAGTGATTATGTGAATGTTAATGTAGCGTGCATTGATGATCTAACATGAAATCCTAGATGACATGCATACTATGATGCAAGCAACATGCAATTCTAATAATACAAAATAGGATCTATTATAGAGTAACCCTAATATCTATACTAGGTATGAGATTTTTGTGTCTTTTGGAAATGAATTTCTATGTCAGCTCAAACGTATTATTGTATTTGAAATTAGGTAAAAACTAAGCAACTAGGGATATTTTTTTAATTACTTTTACTCTTAAGAGAATCTTCCATTCACCTTGTTTGGGGATCTTCGATTCTATACTTAGTCTTCAACCTCTCATGCTTGGGAGTCCTCTGTCTCTCGTGATCGTGATCAGGGAGCTTGTGCTCAAGACACTCGGCTTGAGACACTCAAACAGCTTGCTTGGGAGTTTTCTATCTCTCGATTATCATGAGAAATTTTGAATGGAGGGTCAACGAGAGCGGCTTTAGGACTCAAAATAAAAGTTAGTGATTTTTTATGAGACAAAAAAAGTTTAGGGTAGAATTGAAATTACTTCTAAAGTGGAAGGTTTTTTATGGGATAAAAAAATTTAGAAACTAGACCTAAAATTAGAGGTTTTTGAGGATATTAGGGCTAAAAAAAAATTAGTCTGATTTTGTACAATGATTTTCCCCCCATCAAGAGATCTCAAACACTTGTCCAGTAATGTTTTACTTTTGCCAGTACACATTTATTTTGTCGTACACTTTCCAAATTGGGGTAAGTAAACAACTTTTGAATCGCTTTCATACTTGCGGTACGCTTCGTTGTCTTTTTCCACGACGGCATGATAAAACGAAGGCAGCTAGTTGCCTTTTCTTTTATTTCATTTGGTTCTACCGATAGAATTCAACCTCTGCTGAAGACAGGGATGACGTGAGCAGATTTGTATTACTTGCCTTCGGGGTACGTCGTCATAAAACAAATCAACAATGAGAGGCCGCTGCACAATACGTTCACGTTTCCTAATTGATAAAATTGTATGAGAGCCTGTCTTTGTTTTTTAGGAAATTGCCTCGTGTGAACTTCGCTTACAAGATTGAGCTGCCATCTAAACCTAATTTCATGATGTATTTTCATGCAATGCAGTTTCAGTCATGCACCGATAAATGTGTGAATTTAGCTAACTCCTTTTATAGGGAAAAGAATGTGGTATTTCTGACCTAATTGTTGGTTTGAGTAGCTCGAGATTGAAAAATTAGTTGTAAGTAGAATACTAGCTAGGCATGACAACGTTGCAGACCATTAATTTATGTGGCTCAGTAATTGGCTTACCCTAAAGGGAAATTGGTACAAATAAATTATGTTAGATTAGAATTAGAGATGGACATAGGCCGTAGATCACAATTCTTTTGCCCACGCCATAAGGTGCTGCAATTTCCATTCCCACCTAGCGCCCAATGCGAGGCATAGCGGCGGCCCTAGTTTCCATCCCCGCAGGGCAAAACGGGGGACTTCATCCATCAGCTGGACAAAATAAAATTCTCCCTTAAGAATACCTATATCTTGGGGAATTGAAAACAATAGCCATTTATTCTTTATGAAGGTACTGTTCCCACAGGATGATAGTGAAGAGAAATCTGAAAGAGATGAAAATCGGAGGTACGATGGCAACGTCTCGCTTGGAAATGATAAAGCAGAGAGAGAGAGAGAGAGAGGTGGTGGACGGTGACATGGCGACTGGTCAGAGCAAAACTTTCGCCCAGATTCCCCACCAGTCGTTCTACAGGGCTTAGGAGATCCTTGGGTAATGTGTATGACTGACGAAAATAAAGAAAAACACAGGTTATGATACGGGTTCTTTGACCTACACACTTGTTAATATATTCAATCGTTTCTTGAGACTGATTAAAGGTTCCGCCTTCAGACTCGATACATATTTGGGATTGGTTTTGGTACAGAAGTATTCTTGCCAGTCGGATTTGAGATGAGGGTAGCTAGCTTCTGTGGGGCCCAGCAAACATGTCAATTTAAAAAAAAAAATCAAAAAGCAAACGAAGAAAAGGAGAATGCTGCTCGTTCATGTGAGAGTGAAAAAAAAAAAAAGAGTTCTTACCTTTATAAAATGGGGAAAAGAAGAAAAAGGGGGTGCGGCCTGGCTGCCCTAATTTGAAGGCCAAAAGTTGTCTGAATAGGCTAAGTCAAATTTCAGTATATCATTCGAAAAATTGAGGACTATGAGTTGATCAGTTTTGTGCGTTAAAAATCTTCTCCAAACCGTGTCTCATTTTCTCCAATCTTGATTATGGTTCTTGCTCTATATGTGTTAATTCATCATTGTGGTGATGAAATATTGTCGTATTGTTGATATTTAGCCTCTACTATTTAATTAGATATTGTTAAATTGTTGTACGGTTCTCCCCAAAAACCAACCAAACCAATCTCGCTTCCACTAAACTCCAAAATAGAATATTTACTTATGGATCATAATTTCAAAAGGTGCGGTGAAGATGATGCATGGCAAAAACTCCAAAAGTTTCACATTGATTACAAGTCACATGTTTTGCATAACTAAGGTTTGCATGGGCTGGCTACTTACATTTGTTGGGACTCTGAAAAATCGTCTGTTGAAATTACGGAAGTCATTGGGAAGTACGAAAGTGGTAAACATGAAAGTCTTCATCATGCCCTAGAACAGACGTGTCTGTTTATGTACTTGATTATTTCCATTAGTGGTCAGTGGTCAAACCTAAGCTCTCGTTTCAAGATTTTTGAATATTTTCAGGAAAAGGAAGGTCCAATGAACGTTTGTTTGTGTCCTGGAAATTAAACGCACGTGTTCGAAAAGTAGCAAAGAGAGTAATATAGTAATGTCGTTCCAGCTTTGCACGTTGACCACATCCTGGAGTACAAGCGTGTTGAAGGATTGGGATAGTCAATCTTTCAGAATTTGGAGACATCATCAGATGGGAAGTTTCCTATTGTATGTGGTGTGTTTCATGACTAGTGGAGAAGATGTATTATTTAACCTCACTGCTGACAAAGGCGCAATGTATCTTGGGCGTAAGACGCACTACAACAATAGTCTATTTCAAAATTTTGTCTTTTCCTAGGTCTCTGATCAATCATAAATCAGCGTTGGCAATTGCATCTAGGTTGTACTTATCTGAGTGAGGTAATGCAACACTTAATTAACTTCAAAGCACACATGTTCATACGTTTTATATGCTTCCCACAGTCCAATCATCGTCCGGATGCACTTTGTTTAATACTTGCACCACAACACCATAATATATCACATATCGCCCCCGGATTCATAACTTGCAGCATTTTACTTTGGAAGACTCTACCAATGCAGTATAAAATCATATTGTTTTGGGTAGAACATTAATAAAAATGAAAGTTTGGTGCATTTAGGGAATGAAATTTAAGGATAATGACATGAACATCAATCATTCCAAACTTCATTGATCAATAGTTGACATTAGTTAACTGGATATTTTCTTCCCTGATTCGTTGAAACGTTAGAAAGCTGAAGATCCTCTACAAAGTTATATAGCACTCTGCAGGTATTACTTTGCACGATGTGCTATTGACTTCGCAGCAAGCTGTCCATTTAGTTCATTTAATTATTATTTTTTAATCATTATTGGCCTCCCCCACCGAAAAAGTTCTTTGTCACCACATAAAGAATGGCAAACTTTCGTCTAATTTCAAACTTGGTGAGTCGGTGTTGGGTCGCCTTTTCTCATCAATTTTCAATCGTTTGTGGAATTTATTATCATCCGCTGATCTCACCAATGACATAGGCAACTTTACTTCACTTGCCAAAATCAACATAGATCTGTTTCAGACTAGGGATACTCTCTTATACATGGATTGAGACGAATAAACTATGCTCCCCATTCATTGCATGCGCAAAAGATGTATATGTTTATTTTTAGTTTTATTTTTTACTTTTCTGAAATTATAATATTACCTTTCATTTTAAATTCTTTGAGGGAAAGTAAATGAAATAATAAAAAATATGTTCCATTAAGTTCAAGGAAACACGCTCATTTGTTGCTGGAGAGAAAAAAAAGTTCATTGGACAGATGACATGCTAAAACTTTTGGAAAAGTTACCAAAAAAGTCCTATTATAATTGCGACAATTTACTTCCAAATCATTTTTTTTTTTGGCCAATTCAGTCCATTCGGCTAATTTTAACTAGCTGGCATTGATGTGGATGCTGGCTTTTTTTGGCTAACACTAACGTGGACAATCTTAAATAATATTTATGTTTTGAATATTTTATTATTTTATTATTTTTCCTTTTCTTGTTGTTATTCCTCTTCTTCCTCCTTTTCCTTTTTTCCCTCACAATGGTTGGCAATGTTGGGTGACGGCCATGAAGCTCTCACTGGCCATTGGTGAGGGTTGTGGCCCACACCTAGCCTCCCCATGGCCTAAAGGTGGCCTCACCCTCAGCTGGCAAGGCTATGGTTGCCTTTGCCCGAGCCTTGGGCAAGGCCTAGGGATCATCACCCTTGCATGCCTCTATGGAAAAAAAAAAAGGAAAAGGAGAAAGAAGAGGAAAAATAAAATAAAAATGCAAATATATATATTGTTAACAATTATCCATATTAGTATTGCCCAGTATTAGCCAATGTTCATGTCAACACTGGTCGGTCAAAATTGACCGAATGAATTGAGTTGGCATAATTGTAGAAGGTTTAGAATTAAATTGGCAAAATAAAATTTTTATGATATAATTAACATAATTGCAATAGGTTTATTACTTTCCTAGTAATTTTCCGTAAAACTTTTAGAGCAATGAATTGTCCTAATTATGTAAAGGGCTTTCCCGCATATAGTTGTAGCTTGAGTATGTCTCTTATAGAAAGTGACATTTTATACTTGTATGTCCAATAGTGGGGTCAGTCCACACTTTACCATTGATGCTAAATTTGCGCAACTTATGGTGCTTCTAGGAAGAGCAAGTTCCCAATTTCCATTGGAATTATCGCTCGTTGATTATCAACGAAAAAACAGTGTTATGATATTTTATTTTCCTGCTAAATCACTATTTTAGGGAAAAGTGCCAAAAAAATCCTAAACCTTTTGTTTTTGTGCCGATTTAGTCCTAAACCTTTTTGGTGCCGATTTAGTCCTAAACCTTTTTATTTGGTGCCGATTTAGTCCTTCCGGCAAATTTAGACCGGAAAATGCCTACGTGGATACAAAGTCAACGCCGGCCGTCCCACGTGGCCGAACCGGCGCCGACATGGATGCCTGAAAACAAAACGACGCCGTTTTATTAAATAAATAAATAAATAAACCCTAGAACCTTCAAAACAAAACGGCGCCGTTAAGAGCTCTTACGTTTTCCCTTTTCTCACTTGCCTCGAATCGTCTTCAGCGATGGAGGAAGAACCCCAAATCCCATCTGCCCAAATCAATTCAGTCTGAACTCAAATTCAAGGAGTTTGCTCAAGCCAAGTTGCTCTTTGATCGAATCGACTCCCCAATCTAGCCTAACCCCTTCGTCTGCCCAAACCCTACAATTCGGCCTTCGAAATTGCGAAGACCCGACTGACCCAATTCGAGTCGCCACTCAATTGACCCGATTCAGATCGCAACCGGATTCGACCTCACTGAACACGACAAAGTGATCCGCCATGGCGCGCGGTTCTTCGGACGCCTTTTCAGCCCTACCTTTATCAGGTAAATTTCTGAAACGTTTTGCCTAGGAATTGCGATGGAGGATAGAGGTTTTGTTTGCTTTAGTTAGAGTTCCGATTCATTTTCCGTCGACCCCTTTTTAGCTCAGGCCAATGCGTATCAAGCAATCATTTTCTTGCGGCCGAGATTTAGTGAATTGAAAATCGCGGAGCTAATAGTTTGGAAGAGATATTGGTGTGTTGCGACAAGTGGAGAAGTTCTGCACTTAGTATTATCCATTTTAGTGAATCAGCATCTTTGGATGAGTGGAACTTTGAGTTTGGTCGGAAACAAGGTTCCATGATTTGAGTTTTGGGGGTGTCGGCATGAGAAGCAGTAGATTTTTTAGTCGGTTTGTTGAGGTGAAAATGGTGCCTGCTGCATTTGTGTCGTTGTTAGTTGGCTTGTATGATTTTTATCACTTTTATGTGCATTACTTTTCAGCTAATGACCTACTAGAATCTATTCGTACATTGCAATCATCGGAAAAACAGCATCTTTGTTGGTTGGATTGTATGTTGTATCACTTTTATGTGCATTCCTTTTCAGCTAATGATATGCTAGAATCTCTTTGTGCATTGCAAGCATTAGAAAAAGCAGAACGTGAAAAATATTTTCTTGGGTTTATGTGATGAAATGTGAGATCATATGGGATAATAATTCAAAAATTGTGATCAAGTTTCTTGAGAAGATCAATGGTAAGAGGTCTAATTAGCATTCCATGTAGGCAAAATTATAAATCCTCTATGCTCTCGAGTGATGTAAGTCCAGTGACAATGTGGGTTATTTTGGCTCTTAAAAAGACTAATTTTTCTTAAACCTTTGTAGAAAGTGATTAATTAGTTTCTTTGTTAAAAAAAATTTGGATATAATTTCTACCCATGCTTGTGTGACTAGCGGTTGCTCATCTTAGACTTCTAGTTTGTAAATTTTTCTGATCATCATCCAATGTGCAATCTCTTGTGGCTAGGTTTTTTAACGGACTTCTAGGATTGACAACAAGAAGAGATCAGTGAATTCATGACGATATCATCAAATTTGTCAAACTTAGTGACGTTAGTCCGTCCAATTGACAACGATACGTATGTATTTTGCTATTGTGCGTCGGCCCGACGCCTCCGTCCGACGCTCGGCCTGACATCTTCGTCCAACGCTCGCCCGACGCCTCCATCTGACGCTTGCTCAGATTCGCCTGGCGCTTGCTTGACTCTCACTCAACGCCTTCATCGTCTTCTTGAAATTGCGGTGCTTTATATTTATGTTGAGGGTTTAGCTGTCTTGATTTCACTTGAATTTTATATTAAATTTCATTGACATGGGTTTGTTGTAGTAACGGGTGTGTGGTTGTTGACCTGGTTCATTTGAAATGGCTGCGCAAATTGCTGATGTGAGTTTGTGGATGGTCTCGCGTAGAATGTCTCTGTCTCGCCTAGAATTTTTGGTATTGTTGCTGCTTTTGGCTCATTTGGGATGACTATATTACTTTGAGTTGCTGCCTCAGGTTTAGATTAACAAAGTTTATTAGGTATATAGAGTTCCTAATATACTCCTCATTCTAATTTCCCAAAGCTCTCGACTGGATCACCTAAATCTCACAGCAATTAGACTACGCTCCTCCCATCCAGTCACGCCCCAAACCAAGTCACCTTTCTTGAAGTTTGGATGTACAATCAATCATTTGCTCAATTTTCGTTAATATATTTCTGGTTCACCTTTTCAGTGTAGCATCCATGTCCAGTTCTTCCTTGTAGTTGAAAGCATCATCAAATCCAAACTTGTTCTTCAGCAAATCAACATTTTTTCCCAAACATAACAGCAAGCAAGAATTTTAAGTAAATATAAATCAGGAAGAGAATATTAAGCAAATTCTATTAAGGGAAACACTAGACAGATGCGGGATGATTACCTTCTCTTTGCTACCGACGCCACCAAACCCGACACCTCATTTTTAAAACCTCCTTCTTTTATTGAGTATATAAAATTTGGCGTCCAAACCCGACAATTCATTTTTTTTTCTCTATTTCTTGCCCAACAACCCTTTTTGAAATAAACTTGGTCAACTATTTTTTCTTTGTTTAAAGCTTTGGGAAATAAATACGTACATGCTATGTATTCAAAATTAATCCATCAAACTTTGCACGCACCTAGTTTAAAATCTCCTTATGTTATTGAGCAAATAAAATTTGACGTCCAAACCCGATGCCCCATTTATTTTTTATTTTCTTGCCCAACCACCCTTTTTAAAAATAATCTTGGGCAACTTTTTTTTCTTCAAAACTTTCGAAAATAAATTTGTATGTATTCCCGTACTCAAAATTAATCCATCAAACTTTGCATGCACTTAGTTTAAAACCTCATTGTTTTATTGAGCATATAAAATTTAGCGTCCAAACCCGACGCCCCATTTATTTTTTATTTTCTTGCCCAGCTACCCTTTTTGGAAATAATCTTGGGCAATTTTTTTTTTTCTTCAAAGCTTTCGAAAATAAATTCGTACATACTCCCGTACTCAAAATTAATCTATTAAATTTTGCACGCACCTAGTTCAAAACCTCATTGTTTTATTGAGCATATAAAATTCGGCGTCCAAACCCGACGACCCATTTAATTTTTTTTTCTTGCCCAGCTACCCTTTTTGGAAATAATCTTGGGCAACTTTTTTTTTTTCTTCAAAGCTTTTGAAAATAAATTCATACATACTCTCGTACTCAAAATTAATCCATCAAACTTTGCACACACCTAGTTTAAAACCTCCTTGTTTTATTGAGCATATAAAATTTAGTGTCCAAACCCGACACCCCATTTATTTTTTATTTTCTTGCCTAGCTACCCTTTTCAGAAATAATCTTGAGCAACTTTTCTTTTTCTTTTTTTCTCAAAGCTTCCGAAAATAAATTCGTACGTACTCCCGTACTCAAAATTAATCTATCAAATTTTGCACGCACCTAGTTTAAAACATCATTGTTTTATTAAGCATATAAAATTCGGCGTCCAAACCAGATGCCCAATTTATTTTTTATTTTCTTGCCCAGCTACCCCTTTTGGAAATAATCTTGGGCAACTTTTTTTTTCTTCAAAGCTTTCGAAAATAAATTCGTACATACTCCCGTACTCAAAATTAATCTATCAAATTTTGCACGCACCTAGTTCAAAACCTCCTTGTTTTATTGAGCATATAAAATTCGGCGTCCAAACCCGACAACCCATTTATTTTTTATTTTCTTGCCCAGCTACCCTTTTTGGAAATAATCTTGGGCAACTTTTTTTTTCTTCAAAGCTTTTGAAAATAAGTTCATACATACTCTCGTACTCAAAATTAATCCATCAAACTTTGCACACACTTAGTTTAAAACCTCCTTGTTTTATTGAGCATATAAAATTTAGCGTCCAAACCTGACGCCCCATTTATTTTTTATTTTCTTGCCTAGCTACCCTTTTTGGAAATAATCTTGGGCAACTTTTTTTTTTTCTCCAAGATTTCGAAAATAAATCCGTACGTACTCCCGTACTCAAAATTAATCTATCAAATTTTGCACGCACCTAGTTTAAAACATCATTGTTTTATTGAGCATATAAAATTTAGCTTCCAAACCCGACGCCCCATTTATTTTTTATTTTCTTGCCCAGCTACCCTTTTTGGAAATAATCTTGGGCAACTTTTTTTTTTTCTTCAAAGCTTTCGGAAATAAATTCGTACGTGCTCCCGTACTCAAAATTAATCTATCAAACTTTGCACGCACCTAGTTTAAAACATCATTGTTTTATTGAGCATATAAAATTCGGCGTCCAAACCCGACGCCCCATTTATTTTTTATTTTCTTGCCCAACCACCCTCTTTGGAAATAATCTTGGGCAACTTTTTTTTTCTTCAAAGCTTTTGAAAATAAAACGTGCCGATTGATCAAAGGAATTCGACCTAAAAGGAGCATAAATTGACATGGAGAAGCAAGAAATGAAAAGGAGACAAGTTCATAAGTTAACGAGTAAAGACACATGAGAAATCAATCAATTTTAATGAGCTAGGAGAAATCAATGAAAAACACGATTGTGCGCCAATGGAAGGTTTCATCAATTCTCCAACACACTTATCATAACAACATAAGCAGCTATTTGACCAATTTAGTTCATGGGATCAGCATGCAAAACAGAGTTTCTTTCCTTCCAAATACATTAAATGGCCCCATTCTAAGCCAACTTCAGGATTTTTTTTTATAAAGAGAATTATCTTTTCAGGAATTCCATAACCTAAGTAAACTAAGAATCCAGTCCATAGTAGCCTTTCACACACCATAAACGTCAAAGTAGTGAAGACCACACAACACTTGGAGGGTCATGGATCAATTTCCCATACATCAGCAACAAACAAAAAATAGCCACTGCACTATTTCATTGAACCAACACATCATCGACAAATAAAAAAATAGCCACAACACTTCTTCCTAATGCCGTCACTTCTTGTAAATTGGAGTTACTTCATCTTTTTTTTTTCTTCTTTCCTGTTGGGCCTATTGCGTTAAATGGAACTTCAGTTGCAGCTGCTTGTGATGTTGATTCAACTTGTACTTGTATATCAACTATATTGCCTTGTCTGGCACTCATACTCTGCACTTGACATTGTTAATTTCATTACTCAACAAAATTATCCTAGTAAAAACAAAAGTACTAACAAAAACATTACTTACACTCCCATGAGATAATGGTGTCCTAAGAGCAGCACTAGCAATTGGTGTCCCACCAACACTTTTACTTGTACCTTTGCTAGTACGCCGCTTAACCTGGAAAGAATAATATTCATTTAAAATTTATTCATGAAATAAACATGAAACAATAGATATGAAAGTAATTACTGAAAGTTTTTGCCGAGGTAATTGTGTTTGTGATGTTGCAGTCTTAGCCTTCTTAGTTGGACATGTCAAACTGTTGTGTCCTGTCTTCGAGCAACTTCGACAAGTCATTTTCATTCCTCTTCTTGACATTCTAATACCACGTGCGACCTCACCTTCCTCCCTTCTTCTTTTCTATTTGGGCCTACCGAGCTTCACCCTAGTCGGAAGTGGTTCGGGTGCCTCATTATTAGTTTTTTTTCCAAAATTTCTCTCCCCGAACGGCATCATCGTATTCGATATGTAGCTAAGAACTTTACCTTCATGTAACACTCATCCACATAATCATATGCATCATGTCGCTTATGATCTATAGCTGAAATGGCATGGGGACAAGGAATACTAGTAAGTTGCCACCTCCTGCAAGTACAATCTCTCTTGGACACATCAACTACGTACTTAATACCCTTATCCAACACCTCATATCCAGCATCGCCATTCCATATCACATGGCAATAAGTTGTGCCAACTCTATTTTCTTCCAACTTTTTAATGATTCTTGGACAACAATCCCTTCTCCACCGAGCACAGGCATCCCTCTGTGTATGCATCCTTGTCATGATCATTATTCTCATCTCTTCTAACATACTATAAATAGACTTACACCTGGCATCAATAATTCTTTCATTGAATGCTTCACATAAATTGTTATCGACAATGTCGCATTTAACCTCAGTAGTAAAGAAAGCCCTGCTCCAGTGCTTTGGCTCTGTTTGAATCAAATCATGATATGCAGCAGGACTGATTTTCTTCAATGCTTGTGTGTGTTCATCAAACTCCACCATAGTATTGCTCTTAGCACATTGCCAAAATAGTCTTTGCATTTGTATTCCCTTATACCTTTGGCCCAATTAGCATAAATGTGTCTAGCACACATTCTATGCTCAGCTAAAGGCAACAAGTTCACCACGGCTTGAAGAAGGCCCTAAAAAAGATGATTTCAATGTCAGCAACATACTACAAGAGTGATCATTTACAAGGCATAACACTGGAAAAAAAAATAACGAACTTACCTTTTGCTTGTCACTAATTATAACCCAGCCTTGTCCATATGTGCCTATCATATTGAGGTCATACATCAAATTTGTCAAAAACCAAGTCCAAGTGTCTCCACTTTCAACTCTCACAACTGCCCATGCAATTGGGAACATTTGGTCGTTTGCATCTCTTCCAACAGCACACAATATCTCCCATTTACAAATTCCCTTTAAAATACAGCCATCTAACCCCACAACTTTTCTGCATCCATCAAGAAATCCTTTCTTACATGCAGCAAAACATATTTTCATTCTCTCAAATAATGCTTTAGAATGCATGTCAGGCTTTTCAACCTTCAATGTAACAGTACTCCCAGGATTTGTCTCTCTTAGCTCCTCCACATAATCCCATAACTTTGAATATTCCTTCCTATAATTTCCCATCAAAACTTTAAAGGCAAGCAGCTTTGCTTTTTTGCACTGATCTATAGTTACATTTAAGCCCAACTGCTCCTTAATAAGTTCCTTAAAAAGCAATGGTTTTTATAGTTGGCATTGCTCTAAGTGTACTAAAATAGTGATCCGCCAACCAAGAACTTGTGACCCTCTTATTAGTGAAACTAATGCTACAAGTATGCTCTTCATGGTAAGCCTTCACATGGAATGATCCAATTCTATCATCAAAAGATGCAGAAATCTTCCAAGGACAATTTACATCGACACATTTTGCCCTAACAAATTTCTTTTCATTCTTGACAAATTTTATCTCTCTACGCTTGACCACTGAATGCTTTTTGACAGCATCTTTGAATTGTCGACCATCATCAAACATCATAGATGTAGTAAACACAGGCACAATACAATTAGGATCGTACCTTGGATACCTACTTCTCCTTCTTGTAACTTCATCTTCTGGCTCCACATCAAATTCCATCTGTTTCATAATAGTCTGTTTGGTAATTGCCTTCAACAATAACTATGTCAGATTGTTGGGGATTAGATGATTCTCCGATAGACTGTTGAGATGGTATAAACTCTGCAAGAGGTTCCCTTATAATCCAAGCATTTGTGGCCATTTTGTGGAATTCCTTGAGTTTTTTCCTTCCATCTACAAGGTCTTCGTTATCCCTATTATCATCATCAGTCAAGAATAGTTCATCGACTAAGTCCATGTCTTCATTTTTCGAATCGACTTCGACCATAGATTCATCACCCTCTGACTCAGCATAATCACCCTCATCTACTAAGTAATCATAATCTAAATCATGCTCATGCTGAGCAAATGCCTTATCACCTAAACCAACACCCTCACTAATGCCCTCGCCCTGACAAATGCCTTCACTAGCACCCTCAACATTGCCCTCACCCTGACAAATGCCCTCACCAACACCTTCGCCATTGCCCTCACCATGACCAGCACCTTCACCTACCGTATTGTCAAAAGATTCTCCATACACCTCAATCAATCCATGTCGCAAATGATAGAAAACTAGATCGACAATAGTGCTATCATTACATATATGTCTCAACCCATCTTCTAGAGATTTCTCAGGAAGCTTAAAATATAGTTTTTCGAATTTACCATTTACCACATTCTCAATGTCTCTTATGAACCTTTCATGGCTCATAGAATCAATATTTAAGTGTACTAAATCCATCTTTCCCCCGATATATTCAAGCATTGGGCGACGAACAAATTTCCCACCGTGATAAAAGCAAACCAATGTAGACTTGTTGCTCATCTTGACCCTACACAAAATGAAAACATATATTATAAGCATATGGAGACTCATAATGGAGCAACAACATAATAGGTCCAATGGCAAATCATGATTATGCTTTTAAGCTATTGCTATTCAAAATACTGCAATTGAAGTTCAACATGAGAATCAACAAATTGAAGGTGGAAGATGACAAAAGACTGCAATTGACTCCAAATATATACAGTCCAGGAAATGGGTGGGCCATAGAAGTAGCAATACTAAAAATTCAAACACACATTTATACATATTGCAATTGAAATTCTATCGCATGTTGTGCTTTGACTTGGCCTTTATAATCAATACTGTTCTTTGAAGTTTTGGTCTCCCCTACCATTAACTCACTTGACAAACTATTGTGGTTGCCCCTAAGATCAACTTGACCAGAACGCAATCAAGATACACCTACAGCCAAGTTTCGCTTATGTTTAGAGGAGATGATCGATTTAGTGTTGCCTCTTGAGAAATAGTTTTTTTTTTTTTTTTTTTTTTTTTCATATGGAGAAATAATACCAAAAAAAAAAAAAAAAAAAAAAAAAAAACTGCTTCCAACCTTGCACGGTTTAGGCCCGTACGAAAAAGTATTCATTTGAGGGCCGGATTCAATCACAAATGCATACCTTCGTACATAAAAAGTAGAAATGCTAAGGTAAAGCAATCCCACAACAACCCATTTATACTAAAATCAACTCATACGCAATCATCGCATATGAGAACATAGAAATCCTTGTTAAAATCAAATTGTACCTAAAATCAATTCAAACGCCACCTGTTCGATGAAATTTCTGAGTGAAATTAGAATGCATATTCTCCAAAGGAAATAAGTTCAATAGCAATTTACTTCAATGTTTTGCTTCTCAAAATATAATGGTAATATTGTCATGTCTTTTTTTGTCTTTATATTCTGTCAAGCTCATGTGAAGACAACAAAAACCTAAAAATTTATTGGATGTTAGACCAACAGCACGGCTACAAGGCATGTTGAGCGTTGAGTGTCTAGATATCATCAAAACAACATCGTGGGATGTATTGACAAAATTTGAGGGTTGGGACCACAACCACAAAAACATACCTTTATGTCGGCTGAGTGTCGACAACACGAGCAAATTGGGACCACACACTTTGTCGTCTTCGGTGAGGTCGAATCCAGTTGCGACTTGAATCGGGTCAATCGGGTGGCGACTCGAATTGGGTCAGTCGGGTCTTCACAATTTCGAAGGCTGAATTGTAGGGTTTGGGCAGACGAAGGGGTTGGGCTAGATTGGGGGGGAGTCGATTCGATCAAAGAGCAACTCGGCTTGAGCAAACTCCTTGGATTTGAGTTCATATTGAATCGATTTGGGCATATGGGATTTGGGTTTCTTCCTCCATCACTGAAGATGATTCGAGGCAAGTGAGAAAAGGGAAAACGTAAGAGCTCTTAACGACGCCGTTTGTTTTGAAGATTCTAGGTTTTTTTTTTTTCTAATAAAACAGCGTCGTTTTGTTTTTAGGAATCCATGTCAACGCCGGTTCGGCCACGTAGGATGGCCGGCGTTGACTTTGTATCCACGTAGGCATTTTCCGGTCTAAATTTGCCGGAAGGACTAAATCGGCACCAAATAAAAAGGTTTAGGACTAAATCAGCACCGAAAAAAGGTTTAGGACTAAATCGGCACAAAGACAAAAGGTTTAGGACTTTTTTGGCACTTTTCCCCACTCTTTTAATTAAAAGTATTCTCCATCCCAACCAGCCGGTTAGGATGATCCTCTTGTAATGATCTAGGGAAAATGAATACTAAAATGATAGTCATGACTCATCTTTCGCTAAAAAAAAGCTAGCATCGGCCATAAAACGAGTCGACCTTTGCCAGATTTTCACTTCTTGGAAAGACAATTGGTTGGCAGAAGCCAAGAAGGTTCGAGCTAGCTAAAACATTGAGCAACAAAACCCCAATAGATAAAGAGTAACCATATAGTGGAAATCCTCCAATGGGAACAGGGACCATTTATATTTTGAATATCAAACAATAGAGGGGTCAACACCCAATTCACTATGATGCTAACTATGATGCTAAATATGCACAAATACATGCTGTTTCCTGGGAGAGCAAGTACCCATTTCCCCTTGTAATTATCTGCTTTTAATTATTCATAAAAAAGCGCCTCGCCCAACAAGCTTTGAGGGCTCGTGCGAGGTACAGGACGAGTATAAATCCATGCGAACCCTCTTTGGAGAGGAACAGCTTCATTCAAAGCCGACGAGGGTTGGAAACTGCACAATCTCTGGTGTCGATGGCCAGGTATCCCGGGGTTGACAAAATCAGCAAAAGCAAGAAGACAGTGAGAAAGGGTGCTTGGAGTGCTGAGGAAGACCAGAAATTGGTGGCTTATATCATGCGATATGGCATTTGGAACTGGACTTACATGGCCGAACCTGCTGGTGAGTGCGTGATGTATTGAAATCTTTTATTTTCTAGATCTAATTTCTTTTCATTGAACGAGTTCTGTATGGATTTGGATTTTCCCGATTCAAGAGTATATCATCTTGAAGAGTCGAGTAACTGAATGGCCTATATAAGGATTCAAACCTCAGAGCAGTGGTGGATCGAGATTTTATTGAAAAATTGCACCACTAATCACTAACCCTAATTTTGAATTTGTTATTATCATCAGGCCTAGCGAGAACCGGAAAGAGTTGCCGACTTCGGTGGATGAACTATCTGAGGCCCAACATCAAGCATGGCAACATCACCAAAAAAGAGGAAGAAATCATTATCAAATTGCACCAAGTTCTTGGTAATCGGTAGGTGAATTTGGAGTATGCAGCATGATTCTTGGTTGGTATTGTACGACATACATGGACTTTGGGCAATTTGTGCTTAAGAATATGTTCTATTCTCATGATTAAATCATTTTCCCCAGTTTATTTGCAATTAACCTAATTGGCATGCAACTTCAAACCATCTGCTTTTCCTAAGTTATAGATACCACAGATACGGAAAATAAAATGAGGGAAGTACCGGTGTTTCTGCTAGGGCAGGAAAATAACTTTGTATTGTCATCATAACACAACTCGAGGCATTTCATATTGTATGGATATATCTGATTCTACTAACAAGGAAGAACACATTGTCATTGCTTTTCATAACAAGAAAGATTTTTAATTTATAGTTTTTCTTGTTGTAGTTGGGCCACAATTGCAAGTCGACTTCCAGGAAGAACAGACAATGAGATAAAGAACTACTGGAATACTCGCTTGAAGAAACGCTGCGTCCAGGAAAAGTTGGAAATGCCAATGGCTTGTGATGTAAAAGTTAACTCAAATCCAAATAATAATTTAACCCACCAAAATCCATCTATTGCCATTCTTCATCCCACAGAAACAACAAATCTTGGATCTCCCCGGGATATTCCAATACTAGATGCAAGCAGCTTGTGCCCATCTTATGAAGTTCATCATGATGACAAAACCCTAGTGAATCGCTGGCATTCACAAGGCAATATAATTGGAAACGATGCAAACTTGTGGGAACAATTGCATTCTCCGAAAGATTTTAGCGCAATAGAAGATTTGGAGGGTATGTGCCTGAACTTGGGAAGTTCATCGCTTTCTTCTGAGTGTATGTACTCAGATGGTGTGTATTTTGGTGATTCGCAAGACGACTTCACCATAGATTTATGGGGAAACTGGTGCTAACATGGTCAGATATTGCTGCAATATGTGATCATCGTGGACCTCATTCGTAATGTCAGTTTTCCTTTGTTATTCATAAGGCTAGCCTTTTTCCCCTATGGAGTAAACTTTGTTGTGCATCCATTAAATAAGGTTTCCACACTTTTGTGAGTTATAGTGTAGCATGTCTATCGGTGATCGTGGACAGATGAAATAAATGTTGTACTATTTGAAAAATCTGTTCTGTGGTGATAATACTTACTTTTATTTAGAGATAAACTCTCCTCTGTTAATCATGTATGATCTTTATAATAGTGGAGCTTCATGCTCTTTCAGAAAGATGTGAAGAATATATAATCCAAATTTCTAGCATGTTCTTTGTATAATATTCATTTTTTTTTTCTTTTACTATGGCGTTTGAGCTCTTTTTTTTTTTCCTTTTTGGTGTAAATATGTGAATATTTTTAATTAGATGAGATACCAAAGCTTAGGGGAATCCCCTAGCATTTCACAGAAACTATATGCGAGAAGATTGAGGAAGGAAGCCTCCATATAATAGCTAATAAAACATTTGCCTAGGAAGGCCTACACTTGTGGTAGAGTGATGTCCTATCTCTTACAACCTTTTGAATCCTAGCCAACAAAAGATTAGGCTCAACCTACGTCTTGCGAAACCATCTGTGGTTGTGTTCCATCTAAATGTAATAAATTGTCGCTAAAAAAGATAGCCTAAGGAATCTCACCTCCAAGTTTTTGCTCTTGGAGGCCCCAATCATCCATTGAAGTTCTAAGTTCCAACCTCCTACATAACGCCAAATTCCATTTTGTGCCAAAATACTACGCCATACACTACTTGTCTAGGTGCACTAAAAAAATTAGTGATTTCTATCTTCTATACTAGTCATACAAAAGTTACACTTAGTATATACTTAAGATAACTACCATGATATGACTATTGTTGTCGGTAGTCTATCTCTACAAATGAGCCAACTAATAAAATTATGCTTGCTACTACTGTTGGTCCAAATTAATTGATACCCATCCATGGTTGGTCCCTCTTGCCTAAATTCCTTGTATATCTCTTTGTAATAGTATGTTTGGCTAGAGATAATAGGCATCAAAGCAAGTCTTAGCTTGAGAATACATTGCCAACTCCAAGCCATACTACCCTTCATGTTGAGTTGCGTAATGGGAGTACCTTTGTCTTTAATATGATGAACCCAAGTACTCCATAGGGATGAGGATGGAAGATTGATGATGCTCCAATGTAATATCTCGAAATTTGGCCCCTACTTCGAAATATATGAAATAATTATTTCATTGATGCACTTATGGTTATTTTACTTTGAACTAATCACTCTCGAATTAACTAATCTACTAGGTGAGGTTGTAAAGGGTTAAAACGCGAAATACCCAAGAATTTCATCAAGGATCAATCGCTTGATCATAAGGATTGATAGAGGGTCAATACTACACTGTTATAAGTTAATTAGCGAATGTATATAAATCGATTCGACGGAAGTATGTAGTCAATTTGTGAGTGATTATGCATGATTACAATACTTGCGTCGAACAATAAAAAATCGATTTTCTATTTATCTTGTACTCATGATATGTAATTGAACCTTCATGATTACATGACAACCGATGATCGTTCACGATTTGAATATGCACAAACTTGGATTGAAAATTATCGACCATGGGTCAACCATGAGAGAACCCCTAAAAGCTACCCAATGGTTTAGGTTGTACTAAAATTGCATTCGATTGATTTTAATCATGAAATTTTATTCGATTTTGGGTATTAAACTATGAGGATTTTAAGACTAATCTATTGGATGTCACCTCATTATCCGTCGAATTATCAACGAGTTCGAAATTTTCGAAAAATGAATTATCATATGAAAAATTAGAACCGAAAAGGGAAAAACTGGACCTAGTGGCAAGGTTGTAATTTATAGGCCAAGATTTTGGTTTAAAGAAAAGTGGGAAAATTAAAAGATATTTATGGGGACAAAAGACTTGGCATGGAGGGTTTTAGGGAGGAGTTGGTGAAGGGTGATGGGAGTTTTGGAAAAAAATCTAGGGAAAATCCCTTCTTTCTCTCTCTCACTCCCCCCTCTCTTTTCTCTCTCCCTTCACGCCTCCTCCTCCTCCTCCTCCTCCTTCTTCTTCTTCTTTACCTTGCTTGGTTTCTTCCTCGTTGCCCCTCACTCATCATCTCCACCACCATCACCACCCTCACCATCATCTATGTCATCCTGCCACCCGCATCCCCATCTCTCTACCCTCATCACCACCACTTTGCCGTTGCTTGAGCCACCCATCTGTCAAGCCGCCCACGTTACCGCCACTGCCCCTAAGCCACTGTCACCGCCACTGTCCACCTAAGGAGCCACCACCGAACACCCAAGCTCAAGCAATGAGTTTGAGCCGCCACTACTGTTGCCACTGTCAAGTCTCCATTCAAGTTGCGAGCATCACGTTCTTGATGCCGTCACATCGTTGTCGCCGTGAGCTCACCTGGAAAACCTGTGAGTTAATTCCTAATCATTGATAAGGTAGTTAACTATGTTTAGGGGGTAGGTTAGTTTAAGGATAACGCTGGTTAGTATTAATAAAAATTTTAGCCATAATTGCAATTAAGGATGGTTTATATTAAAGTTAAGTGTGATTAAGTAATTATGATTCGCCTTAATTAAATGTGATTTGTTTGATTAATCGTTATTATTTTAATTAATATTAATTATTTTAATTAAAGACAATTATTTTTAATTAATTATAGTTAGATTAAATAATTGAGTTTAGTTTAATTAATCATGATTAGCCTAATTGATTGCGATTAGTGGAATTAATTATGGATTAGCTGTTAAGTAGAATTTTATGCCTGTTTTATTGGATAGATTTATGTATAATTTCAATTTATTGAACTTGTTATGCCGTGCTATTGACACGTGCCCCGTATACTATTTCCAAAGAATGTTTTTTGGACAAGAAAATAGTGAATTTTGAGAGGTGAGGACACCTGGAGTGCCATAACTTGGCACGCCGGGACACTTAAGTGCCATAACTTTAAAATGGTACACTTAAGTGCCATCATCGGAGTAAAATGGGACACTTAAGTGCCAATCCGGCCAAAAAACCGGTCAAAATGCAGACGTGGCATTTTTCATGCTTAAGCGATGTGGCAATTTTTTTTTTAAAAAAAAAAAGCACACATGGGGGAGGAAAACGACATCGCCCCCATCCACTGTGCATTTGGCCAAACTAAACGACGTCGTTTTTTGTTAGTGTTAAACGACCTCGTTTGGTTTATTTGGATTTTAACATTTCGTCAGTTCACACTAGGTCTGACGTCCTCTCCATCCATCGCCGTTCACAGCTTGCCGTTCGCAGGTGATCACTCGGCGTTGTCGCTCACCTTTGTCGCTCGCCGTCGTCGCTCGCCGTCATCGCTCGCCGTCGTCGATTTGCTCAGGTTTTTTCTCTTCTTCCTCTCCCATGTGGTGAAATTAGGGCTCCGACTCGTTTATTAGGGCTCGGACTTCAAATTTGGGGGTCGGCTGGGAAAGGTCAGGCTTGATGTGAGATTTATGGCTGAGATGTAGTGCTACAATCCTATTGGGGGGTTCGAATTGACAGTTTAGGAGCGGCATTAAAATATAGGCTCGGTGGGGGGAAAATTAAGGCTCAGTGTAGGGCTCGACGTCGCCTCATCCACTGTGATGTGTGATTCATTTAGGGTGTTGAATTGTGATGTGCGAAAGTAATTTGTAGTGGTCGGATGTGAAATGTGTGATGATTGGTGATTGTTAGGGTTCAGAGTATTGGACTTTGAACATGTTCAAATCGAAGGTTATGGGGATGGGGACTTATGGATATTTTTTTAATAAATTGCATTGTTGAGGACCCATGCTGAGGAATCTCTCCATATTTTAAAGAAATGCGATGGCATAATCAAAGCGATTCCGGGTCCCATCTTTATTTTTATTTGTCCTTGTCCGAGGCCTCTTGTTTTCAAGCTGCAGCTGTCATCTGACCGCGTCTTCCCTCTCTCTTCTTCTTTTCTTTTCTTTTCTTTAATAAAGATTGTAGGGACCTCCACTTGCAATTGTCTGTTCTTTGTGAATATGGTCCCAAAAGTTAATTGTATATTTGTCCTCTTTTGTTGCAGAAATGGCGCATAAAGACTATGTTGCTATCATCGTTTACTACGGTGGAGATTTTGTGATTGGGGAGGATGAGTGGGAGTATGAGGGGGGAATGAGGGTACTATCTTTGTAGATATAAAGAAGGCATCTTATATTGGATTTGTTAGGGATATAGTGACATTTTTGCCTTGTAGAGTACAAAAGTTCTTGTCTTGTGTTCTGGGAAAGGCTTGAGAGATGGTTTGAGAGTTTTGGAAGATGATAATGGTTTTAGGGATGTCTTATATCATTATCTTCATGGCGAAGAGGCGAAAGTGTTTGTTGAAAACAATAGTGAGGACGAAGATGATGACAGAGATACCACCCAAGTAGGAGAAGGAGGAGATGAAGTAGGTCATGATGGACAGGATGGGGAGGAGAAGGGCGCAGATGCTGTTCACCAGAGCAATTGTGACATGGGTGATGTCACCATCACTGAATTAGATTGGGAAGTAGCTGAATCCAGTGACGGTGATGATGACGATGACGATGACGATGAAGGGTTGGCGGCTGAAGCTGAAAATTTGTTAATCTTAAGTGACGCCGACAATGAGGAGCTTACACAGTCAAGGAAAAAACAAATGGACTTTTTGTCAGATAGATTTACAACTTTGCATGTAACTGTTCATCCAAACAGAGATGAAGGCCCTGCAAATGTTGGTGTTGCTGGTCAGGTCCTGGAGACAGATTATGAAGAAAGCATCGACACCGCAACTTCCCAGGACGAAGTTGAAGAAGATCAACGAGCTGTGCGTAGAAGGAAAAGTAAGTTTCCTTCCTATGATCCATCTATTGCGTCTCCTACTTTGTCAGTAGGTATGAAATTCCATGATGTGATACAATTTAGGGAAGCTATACTAAGTTCTTCCATTGCTGCACAAAGAAATATTGATTTCATTAGAAATACCAAGAAATTTGTAAGAGCTAGGTGTTCGCAGCAAAACTGTCCATGGAAGATTTACGGTGCGTTTGTTAAGAAGAGTGGGTCTTTTCATATTAGAGCCTACCAAGAGGAACACACTTGTTCCATTAATTTTCAAAACAAAAGGGTAACAAGTGCATGGTTGTCCAAGCACTTCTTCGATGTGATCAAGGTGATGCCCAACTTGAAACTTGCTAACTTTAGGATTCTGGTGAAGGAGCGTGTAGGCATCAATGTATCTAGGAATTAGTGCAAAAGAGCAAAGCAAAAGGTGATAAATGTACTTATTGGTTAGTATGCTAAGGAATATGGGCAGGTGTGGGAGTATGCTTGGGAGTGTAGGGTGCAAAACCCTACAAGTAGAGTGTATGTAGAGGTGATTGAGAGCGCTTACGATCATGGGACCAAGTTCGATAAGTTCTATCTGTGCTTTGATGCATGCGAGATGAGGATTTTAGCTGGTTGTAGACGGATTTTAGGATTGGACGGCTGTTTCTTGAAGGGCTTGTGCAAGGGAGAATTATTGGCAGCGATTGGAAGAGATGCGAATAATCAAATGTTCCCACTAGCTTGGGCTATTGTAAAGATTGAGAACAAGGACAATTGGTCCTGGTTCTTGAAAAATCTGATAGCTGACTTGGAGATAACAAACGGGGAAGGGTGGGCATTCACGAGCGACCAACAGAAGGTAATGCTTGTTTTTTTGAAAAATTTAGTCAATAGTTTGCTTTGCTTTGTAATATGAACATGTAATTTGCTCTAGTATTTCTTACTTTGAATTATTGCAGGGATTGGTTCCGGCAGTAGTCGAGTTGTTGCCCCATGCTGAACATCGAATGTGTGCGCGGCACATATACGGAAATTGGGTAAAGAAGTATAAAGGGGATAAGCTGCAATTGTAATTTTGGCAATTAGCAAAGAGTGCAAACATGGTTGACTTTAGAATAGCCAAAGAAGGACTGCTTCAGTTGACAAAGGAAGGTTGTGCTACTCTATTTCAACTAGAACCGAAGCATTGGTGCAGGGCATTCTTCAGTGAGGAGTTCAAGTGCGATAACGTCGACAACAACATTTGTGAAGTATTTAATTTGAAGATAATAGATGCCAGATGCAAACCAGTCATCTCAATGCTTGAAGATATACGAGTTGCAGTTATGACTCGGCTGCAGAAACAAAGAGATGAGCCTGCAAAGTGGACAAGACAATATGGTCCTAGGATTGTGAAGAAATTGGATGAGAACTTGGCTGCAAATACGCATTGTCATCCCATTTGGAATGGAGATGACGGATATGAGATAATGAAGGGTGCATATAAGTATGTTGTCAATCTAGGAAGTAGGAAGTGTTCATGTGGAACATGGCAAGTAAGTGGAATTCCATGTGCACATGCCATATGTGCCATCCAGTTGAAGGGCAACAATACATATGATTACATCGATGATTGGTACCATAAATCAAAATATCTTGCTTCCTATCAGTTCATGATGCAGCCAATTAGAAGTAGCAAGTTTTGGGAGCCCACGGATCATGAAGCACCTCAACCTTTGCCACTGAAGAAGACAATTGGAAGGACAAAACAAAGACGAAGAATGGCGGAGGGAGAGGTCTTGGGTCAGCAAAGAATGAGCAGGCAGGGTGCAAAGATCACGTGCTCTTATTGTCGCCTAACAAGCCACAATATTAAAGGTTGTCAATTGAGGAAGCAACAACGGTTGAGGCAAGGTGAAGGGCCTAGTGAAGAGACAGTTGGAGAAATGCACACAGCAGGGCCAAGTGAGTCGACCGTTCTTCAGTCAACAAGTAGAACCCCAGTAAGTCATGAAATTTATTTTATGTTTATGTAGCTTTCTTGTCGTTTATCATAAAAATGTACATAATATCCTATTTGGCCTTGTATGTAATGTGTTTGTTAGGTCACAAGAAGAACCTCAGTAAGTCATGAAACTAAACAGCCTGTTCGAAGAAGGCAAGGTAGAACACAGCCAGGTGAAGGATTAGCCCAAGCAGCATCACGGCCAGTGCAGTCGACTGTTCTTCAGCAGCGAAAGAAATACTAAGTGCTAAATTCAACCAATTTGTATTCAGTTTTTATTATTATATGTCTCGATATTATATTTATGGTATCTTTTGGCCTCTTTCTCAAGTTCGAAGAAAGCAAGTTGGAACTCAACTACCAACTGAAAGGCCATCACATGAGCCACCTCAAGGATCATCACAGGAGCCACCAGAAGAATCACTGCAAGGGGCACCACAAGTACCACCACCAGTACCACCAGAAGGCCCAACAGAAAGAGGTGTCACTGAAGTTGAAGGACAACTAGAACAAGGCCAGGTGAAGGGGCAGGTACACAAAGGCCATCTAGAAGACGCCCAGCACAATTGGTCGAAGAAGCCCCGGCTGTAGTTAAAGGACCCAAGAAAGCAGGAAAAATGGGCAACAAATCACAAGTTCCTGAAAGTGACGCCCATATTCAAACAAGAGGGGCACTTGGGAAGAGGTTAAGACAATATGGCTATGGTCTTTATACAGATGAGCGTACTGGAACAGTTATTCTCAATGTAAGTTTTATTGGCTGCTTTTAATTTAATTTATGCTGTAGATTTTTGCTAACAATTTATTGTTTTTTTGTAGCCTGGGAGAAGTTCAGAAGTTCTTATCTCAGGCCCAACTCAAGAATCGACGGCTGCACCAACAAAAAAGAAAACATCAACATCAACTGTGCCAACAAAAAATAAGAGAAAGAACCCAGCTCCAGCTCCAGCTCCTTTTGATTCAATTCGGCCTAGGACATTTACAGCTCCATCTGAGTCAGTGGATACTGAGAAGGTTGAAGAAGAAGTTGCACGTCCAGTTAGAAAGAGTGCCAGAATTATGAATCAAGTGAAAGGCCCATCGAAAGGAGGACGAATAGGGGGTGTCGTGCATATTGATTGATGAGATGAGATGTGATATTTGTGGAGCTTAGGAGTAAAAACAGTTATGTAAACGATGATGTTGTCGTGCATATAGAAAGTCTCGGATGGTTATCTTTTGTTTTGAAACTTTTCTTTAGTTTGTCATTCATTGATGTTGTCGACTCGGACTTGATGAAATATCAATGAAATGATCTTATCTTTGCTTGTCAATTTATGTTGTTGTTTATCATGGATTCTGCTTTTACTTGTTGCTGCTGCTGTTGGTGTTCTATGGTGATAGCTAGAGTGCTGGTGTATCTGGTGATGGTGGATGGTGATGTTTGGTGGTAGTCAATTTGTTCTTGGGGTGCTAATGTGGTGGTTGGGGTGCTGGTGTGGCTGGTGGTGATGCCTGGTGATTATTGGTTTGTGGTAGGGGTTATAGGCTTAAGCAGCTGCACCTACACTGAGTACAAGTGTGCAGTTTACACATCTTACACCATGTGTATTGGTGCAAACTAGTGCAAGGCTCAGCTTGCACTAGTATCTTATGCAGCAACACCACCAGCATTGTGGTGGCTGGAGCGCCTAGTGTGTAGTGTGGCTAGTGGTGATGGTTGGTGGTGTCGCCGGTGCTGGTGGCTGGCGCAATTTTTACAGAAAACCCACAAAAAAATTGGCACTTAACTGATCCTATTCTAAAAAAAACTTGGCACTTAACTGATCCTATTCTAAAAAAAACTTGGCACTTAACTGTTCACTTTTAACTACAAGTGACACTTAACCGATCACTTTAACAATAACTTGACACTTAAGTGATCCT
This sequence comes from Eucalyptus cladocalyx, assembly GCA_017140615.1. NCBI lineage: Eukaryota > Viridiplantae > Streptophyta > Magnoliopsida > Myrtales > Myrtaceae > Eucalyptus > Eucalyptus cladocalyx. The sequence goes on from CM029519.1 coordinate 879,848, forward strand.
TTTTTCATCGCGACTAGCACTTACATGATTACTAAATACAACTTATAGCACTCGGGTAATCACTCATGTTTGTCTTGTGTATATGTTGGTTTGCATCAAAATAGAGAAGATGATGGTAAACTTATGACAAGTCCATACGACAGCACAATCAACAACAAAGCAACAATGATCTTGTTCCACAACAACACCATTTTTAACTATGGCAGTCGGAGAAACTTTTTCTCATTTTCAAGTACTTTACATTTCATCATAAAGTACAATAGACAGCAAACAACACCATAATACACGCTTGGTAACACTTTCGTTCAATTTTTATCATTGGAACTTCATTCTTGAAAGGTTTAGTTGAAGATGCTTGAGCATGCATTGAGACTTCATTCTTCAAAAGTTTAACTGAAGACACTTGAGCTTGCATTGAGTCAACATTGTCCAAGTTGTCCACGACCACAGATGGAGATTGCTGTCTTTTATGAAGTAGATCCAATATCACCTCTGTGGCTCGGTCAGAGAACTTCTCATCGATCCATTTGAAGTATTTGCACTTTGACGCTTCTTTATATCGGGCACATCCATAAAATCTTCTCCCAGGATTGATTTGAGTCCACGATGTTCTTCTTGGACTCGATAACCCACAAAAACAGAAACGCTGGCCTTCTCCTTCGCTTCGGTGAGAGGAAATTGAGGCGCTGCTGCGAGTCCTGCTCTCCATTTCCAAGATTCGACGAAGGAATTTTGGGCAAATGAAAATTAGGGTTCGAGACTTCAATTCGAGCACTTCAATAGGGATTTTGGCCGATTTAGGGTTATAGATTTGGGGCATTTGGGGAGACGACGTCGTTTTTGGAAGATTTGGGGCTTTTATTATGCAGACGACGTCGTTTCTGGTGAGTGAGGGCCGACTCAGCTCTCCGGCGAGCCACGTAGGCAAAAAATAGTAATAAAATATTGCCACGTAGGATTTCCGGCAAGGGTCGCCGGAGGTGGCACTTAAGTGTCCCATTCGAAAAAAAAAAAAAGTGGCACTTAAGTGTACCGTTTTGAAGTTATGGCACTTAAGTGTCCCGGCGTGCCAAGTTATGGCACTTGTGCTGGACTTCTGCCGAATTTTGAGGTGTTGGGTTTGAATGCCGAATTTTACGTGTTAAATAGGGTAATGAGGTTTTAAAGTTTGAAGGGCTTATTTTAAATACGAAACCATGTACGAATATGTTACTGGAATTTTAAGTGTGAAAATTTGTTAATTGGTTATTTGAACGTAAACTATTTTGTACTAGGCTAATTATTGGCAAATAAAAATTGGCTTGATTGTTGATGTGCTTGTATGGTCATTAATTGAACCCATTAGCCAATAAGAGTTTTTGGACAATGCCTGATGTTTATCGGATGCTTGGCAGAAGTCCGGATGTTGAGTCATGATTGAGCTCGAACCAATGCTCCTTATGAAATGCCATCTAGGCAGGGGTTCTAGATGATACCGTGCCCGATGGGGCAGAACGATGTTTGGTCATGTTAGAAGACCGTCGACTCGTGTGTTGGCCATGGCCCGATGGGATGTGACATCCCGATTTTATAATTTTAGTTTAAATTGAATAAGTCGGTCATTTTATCTTCACGTCTATAGCTCTTTTTTTTTTAAGTTGGCCACTCATAAGATAACTAGTCTATCAGGTAAAGCCATTAAGGAATCTAAATGCAATAGACTTGAAAATTCAACCAGGAATCGACTGCTCGACCATGCTAATTTGCAAGGGTCATTGCGGCACAGATCGATGAGAGACCGGTGATAGGTTAACTCAACAAATGCATGTGATTAGGTGTGGGTGATTCCACCTGATTTCACAAATCTTGTCGATCGGCACTAGACCGCTTCCTCTGTCGTTTTGGTATTCTGTGTCCGTATTTGAAACCTTAAGATTTCTATGACAACCGAGAGTCGCAAATGTGTTGAAGATGCACTTTGTGGCTCGAAAAAAATCGAGCATAGGTCAATTGCACGAAAAGTTTCTAATAGCTACCCGGTAGATTAAGACACGCTAAAGTCGTGTCAGATTGAAATTAACCGAGAAATTAAACTCGATTTCATAAAAGTTCTAACATGTCATAATTCATTTTAGGAACGTCGATTCATCCTCAAAATATTTTTCTACAAATCGAGATTTTTGACAGAAAAGCAAGATAAGGCCGTTTTTGTTCGAGATAGTCAGAAGACCTTGATGGATTTAATTGGGTCATTTGGATTTGACAGGGAGAAGACATGAGATAGACGAGGACACCTTAATGGATTTAGTTGGAGTTCAATTGGATTTGTTTGGTTGAGAATTGAATGAAATTGATTTTAGATTGAAGTGGAAAAGGTAACAAATTCATATGCCCCAACATTTTTGGACTACCTAAGGGCTTCTAGAAGAGGCATAATTGTCTAGAAATTGTTGGTGTAACGACCTAGGCCCTACTATGTAATATTGTTCGCTTTAGACACTGCGTCCTTATAGCTTTAAAACGTGTCACACAGGTTAAATGGACCCCAAGCCTTATAAACTAGCTCAGGTCTCCCCCCTAAGCGATGTGGAACTAGAGAGGACCCCTCCCCTTCCTTGGGCCGTCACACTCTCCACCCCTTAAGAGACAGCATCCTCGTTGTAGCCCCCACACGCGGTTGGAAGTCGGGTCTGATACCATTTGTAACAACATGGGCCCCACTGTGTAATATTATCCGCTTTGGACACTAAGTCTTCTAAGACGCGTCACACAAGTTAAATGGACCATAAGCCTTATAAACTAACCTAGGACTCCCCCTTAAGCGATGTGAGACTAGAGAGGACCCCTCCCCTTCCTTGGGCTGTCACACTCTCCACCCCTTAACAGAACAACGTCCTCGCTGTGGCCCAACCCACACGCGGTCGGGAGTCGGCTCTGATACCATTTGTAATGATTTGGGCCCCACTGTTTAATATTATCTACTTTGGACACTAAGTCCTTACGACTTTAAAACGCGTCACACAGGTTAAAAGGACTCCAAGCCTTATAAACTAGCCCAAGACTCCCCTCCTAAGCGATGTGGAACTAGAGAGGACCCCTCCCCTTCCTTGGGTTGTCACAGTTGGTGGAAGACAACTCACATGGTGGGCCATGTTTGAGAGACAAAAGAGAGAGAAAAGTGGTCCCCTTCTCCTTCTCTCTCCTCCCTCTCTCTCTTCCGTCACTTCTCTCTTCCACCCCTTGCTGTGCAACGCCTCTACAAGTCGAAGACCAGCGAAGCCAGCAGCATAGTCGGAGCAGCCACACACCATCGCCACTTGCCGTCCAAGCCTTGCGCGCGCGCCATCACTGCTCGCTGCTGCTCTGCCCGTCTCCGCCTCCGCCTCCATCTCGCTGGCTCCTCTGTTCCAGCAGCTATTTCAGATCTGGTGAATCTTAGCCGGAATCGTCCAGCCCACCTTCGGCTACCGTGAGACCCCACCATTGGCCACAAGGCACCGCTGCAGCTCCTCTGCCTCCTTCTTTCCCTCCACTTGCCATCGACTTCTTCTTCCTCTTTTTTGTGTTGTTTGAAACCTAGCAGCAAGCTAGAGAAACCCTCGTCGATGTTGCACGCTGCCGCTGGACCGCACGTCGTCGCCGTTCGCCACCTCGTGCGCCACCTCTACTTCGCGCTCACCCACGCTTGCTTGACGCCCAGTTGTCTCTGTTTGCCTCTTTCCTCACCTCCAAGAGGTTGTTCAGCCAGCACCGGCCATGGATCAGCCGCCTTTGGCCACCGTGTGCCCCACCTCAGTTCGCCGGAGCTCCGCCTAGCCCTTGCCACCCTTGCTTGCCTCAACCAACCACCGTTTCCCCCTCTGTCGACACTAGCACAACAGCTGGAAAAATGGGTATCGCAGAGGAGGTTTGGCCCGTTTTGGTCGGCTTCCCGACCCCGGAAGGTTGGCCCGCCTTTAGGAAAGTCGACCCCCGCGACGTTCTTGTCATTTTGGTCCATTTGGTTCGTTAATCGGGTGAGTTTAGCCTCCTAAACCTTGATCAGAGGGTTAATGATGCTTTAGGGAGGTTTAGTTTAAGTTAAGTGAGATTAGGTTGTTAATTTAGTTTGGTTAAGTGTGAATTAGATTAAGGGGTGTGATTTGTTTAATGTATGTTTAATTAAGGCTAAATAGATGTTTAGATTATTATAATCTTGATTAGACCTTAATTGTTTATTTTTGCATAAATATTTTTTTTGAAATTATTTAATTATGTAATAATATTTTATATTATATAAAATTATTAAAGTATTCTTATTGAATTAATTTTCGGAATAAATTTGATTATTTATTATTTTCGAAAATTATTCCGGGATCTTAAATTGTCGAATTTCGCTAATCATCGTGATGTGTATTTATATTATGAATTTGATAGTTGGATATTGCAAATTGAGTGTTGATTGTAAAAAAATGTGGACTATATTCAGAAAATCCTAAGTGTCGGGTTTTGATACCAAAATTGGATTTTAAGGATTATATTAAATGGTGGGGTTTGAAAAAGTAAGATATTAGTTTTTCTGGTTTGAAATTAACGTGCCCCACACACATGAATAATTTCTTGAACATTTTCAATATGAAAAAAAGAGGCCGGGATTACTATTTTAATAGAAGTCTTGAGTGAAATGCAAAGTGTCCTGAGCCGATTATGGATTTATTATGTGACAATTAAGAGGAATTATCCTGAGCTGTTGAGCTAGACTTGCCCCTATATGGGATGTCACATACAATGGATGTGGGTCATAGTAGATTCTGGGCTCATACTCTTTTGGGAACGACGTCAATGTAATGACGAAGTCGTGTTTCAAGGTGGGGAGACGATGCCTGGCTAAATGTCAGTAGATAGCCGAACCGCGAGTAGGCTATGCCCATATGTGGCAGTGAATAATAATTAGAACGCATGATGAGTGTTGTTGATGAGTCGGATTATGGGACATATCATAACTATTTGGTCTTATAATCAGGACTCCTGTGGTTGTTGATTATGTGAAAGCGATGCGCTCCAGTTGTTAAGTTCTTATTATTACCTGTGATGAAGTGATACGAATTGTACTAACCTGCAGGAAAGAATTAAGGCGAGGTAAGTCTTCTGTGTGTTGTGGCTAGGTCACCCTTGAGTGTATTTTCTTTCTAATAGGGGTTTAGGGGGTGAACTTGCTGAGACAATGTTTCACCCCATTGTAGGCTTACATTTTCAGGCCCCTAGTGGATAGAGTGGCCAACTCGTTATGGTTGGCTTTGTGGAGTTACGGAGGTGAAGTTGAAGGATTGGAGATCATATTCGACTTGTAGGTCGTAGGACGGTCCCTTTTTATAAGTTGACCAGCTCGTGATTGATTGCCTGCTTTTATATCACAAGTTAATTGTTGTTAGGGGATTTGTTTCGCTTCTGCATGCGTAATAAAATGAATGGGTTGGCGATGTGTCTTGAGATGTCACATATTTGATCGACCACAGCATGCGCTCAAGGTTCAGGGCGTGACAGGTCATAATAATTGAAGCACGTGTGAATGATTGTGATACATTACGCTTGATTATGGGGTAAAACTGTAAGGCATGGTCTGAAACAAGCCAAAATAAATTTTACCTTATAATCGAGACCTGTGTGGATGCTTGGTGCATGGGAGTTATGTTTTCTAGTTATTGACCATGCTTGTTATATTGATAATGGTATATATGATGTACTCATATGTAGCAATGTGCCAAGGCAAGGTAAGATTATATGTTGATGCATGTTTAGGCTGCCTCCAAGACAAAAATTACGTTTTAATTGAGGCTTAGGCTGTAACGACCCGTTACATAGCTGTTAACTTGTTGAGATTTATATCTCACCCATTTGTTATTGACTATATTAGTACGAAGAACCATCGTGTTTGGTTCGAGACCCTGTGGAGACAATGAGTTGGTCATAAATTAACCCTAGACCCCTACTGGTTTTTGTAATTATTTGTAAATATGAAACTTCTTGGGATTAACAAATATATAAAACAAAGTGACATTTTGGAAATGTTTGTTGTGTATACTATCCCTATTCTTTGTTGGTTGATTGGGTGGTTTTATAAATTGTTTCCACATACATTTAATCGAAAGATAAAAAGAATGAGTAGGCAATGCATTCTAGGACGTCACATTTCTAATTGACTGTCGAGGGATGTTCATGCGCTAAGGGTTTGGGGCATGACATTCAAAGCATGTGATCCATCAATAATTTATTCCAAAGTTTCAGATCAAGCAAGCTAGTCCTCCCTCCCTTTTTAGTGAGCACACTACATTCCATGCAACTATTGCGTTTGAGCTTTAATGCCACTAGTTGGGCATTTTAGCTCTAATACCACTTTAACGAACCAATCAAAATACGTGCTATGCCAGTACAATACATTATTCTCTCATTGATGTTTACAATGCTGAATTTGAAGAGATATGTACTTAATAAGATCATACCTATCTCTCAACAAATACAATGCAGGTATCGTATTGAAATAAAACGTGTTGCTTTACACTCTATTTCTTAATATCCCAAGGCTTTTACTTCACCATTTTGCGGTGCTTCCTCTAACCTACAAATACAATATCCAAAAGCTTGCTTTTTACATGGACACACTATCCATTCCGAATGTACATTTTTGTACTTAGGTAAAGCTTGCATGAGGTTAAGCAACGTCGTATGCTCATGTACGAGTTTTATCCAATGATTTACTTTTAGGTTCACCTTTAATGCTAACAAATCTTCAACTTTGTATCTATCTACCAAATAGTTGCTTTATCCTCAACTTTAGTAATTTTTTTTTATCCTCCACCAAGTAATTTTGAGCACCCTGCTAGCATGGAGGCGTTACTGCATGAATTCAGTGCATATATGGATCTAGTTCACTGTACCACATTCCTTGAATAACTTTGGGTCCTTGTGGCAACGGCATGATCTAATGACTAAAATGAACCATCAGTGTATGTATGTCCTGGATTTCATGCAAGAAAATTTCATTGAATAAATTTTCAGTCGCTATAGTAATAGGTTAGCGTCCCAAGCTAAATATTTTGAAGAGTAAATATTGCCTAGATTCAGTGTGCTCAATCAAGCTTTACATGTCAAGAATCCTTGAAAATAAAATCAGATTCACACTAGAATTGTGAAACTCGTTAAAAAAAAAAAAATTTCCAATATGACGTGTCATGAATTAATTGTAAAAGACATGTACATGCGCACGGGTTAGGAAAGTGGGCCCTCAAGGCACTTTTTCTGCTCTGGCCCAATGGGCCGGGCCTGGAATTTCCATGCTAGCCTCAATTGTAGAAGAAATGGCTCAAATTGACTTAACTAGTCTAGGCTGCTCAAGTTGCGACTAGCTTGAGTTTTTTTTTTTTTTTTCTTAAATTAAAAATGGTTTAATTATTATTTTTTAGATAACAAGTACGGACTGATTAATTTGATCGATTAGCCTTGTCTGGCATAGTGAGTCTGACAATTGTTCTTTATATATATCAATTCAATGTTACTAATAGGTAGCCACGCACGTTACAAATAATAAAGATTTTTATTTTCATTAGCACATGATTATTGGTCTAAAATAGATTCAAGAATATAATTTTTTGAATGAATAGTATTTTCATGCAACTCTTATATGAACAAACATATTACTTGAATGAAAGACTCAACTCTCAATAAAAAGGCCCAACCCTACCAATACACCTTGAAGAGTAATGAAGGATAAAAAAACCACTAGCAGCATATTAATCTCGATTACAATATTTTGTTTGACGAGTTCATGCAGCACTGTCGCTACAATAATCCATAAATGATGGCACCCGCAATGACGTGTACCTAAAACCTTAATTTCCCACCTGTGCTTTTGAGTTCTCAGCAAAATGCATGAACTTTGAACGGTGCTCTCTCTCTCTCTCTCTCTCTCTCTCTCTCTCTCTCTCTCTCTCTGCTATTTGTCTCTTTCATCGGAAACTTCATTGATGTGAATGGTGCTCGGTCAATCACTTTGATTCCCAACGCGCAAAAAAAGAAAATCACTTTGATTCCCAACTAATTTCATCGCCCGTGTGCATGTCCTATCTATGTTGTCGTTATTTGTACTTAGGTGGCAAAAACTACCAAATTGACAATCCTTACCCCCCCCAAAAAAAAAAAAAAAAACCTACTAAATTGACACATTCTTTCGAAACATCTTCTGTCTTTTCCCACTAGTAACTCTTACCTTGAAGCTTCTTTCTAGTTCACAGGAGCCACAAAGTCATCGAATTCTCAACATAATTCTCTGCACGAGACTGACTACAAACATTGAATTACGAATTGACAATATGGGACGAAATTCTCCAGCTGGATGATCCATGTTTCACATGGATGGATTGAAGAATTGTATAAAGACTGGTGCAGTCGCAGAACTGAATGAAAGTCAAATACTCTAAACAAAAAATGCCAAATCAACACTCGGTAAAAGTCCTTCCCAAACACGAGTGATTTCGCTTTCAACATCCAGTCTTTGAAAGCCAACCTTGAGCTGACTTATCATGTTACAGAAGATTAGATATGAAAAAGATAGAACTCGAGAATCCCAAATAAACCTTAATCCATTAGTATATATTGCAAATTATCAAGAAAGTGTGATACAATAAGCTCATTGTATGAATGTCAAGTGGTCAAAATCAATCACAAGCTAAGAAATGCATGGGCACGAAAACTTCTACTTTGTACGGGGGAATTATATCAAGTCTTTATATTTCTATATGTGATTTATCACAAATAACATGGAAGCATGAACAAATTAAATGATCTGAGCAAGATATAAATTGCAGAAATAAAATTTAAACACAAAGGATTGCGTGGTTCAGAGGTGTGCATAATACTAAGGGAGAGATCGATGATATGGTTCCACTATAATCTGTAGAGATGAGACTTAAATCACTTAGTCGCACCTACTAATAACTATTTCACAATCTTAAATTAAATATAAACCCACAAGAATTAATCACAAAGAAAGGAGTTTTCTTGTGTTCTCACTCTCTTAATATTTTCCTTATAGTTTTAACACACATTAAGTGTACTCAATATAGCGCTGGAGACCGAATATATATATTTGTGGGTGGCTGCGCACCAAAGAAAACAAATATGAGCCCTTAGCCAACGCCAACATGGACTTCATCTTCAATAAAGAAAGAAGTCTTGTGAGAAATTAATTTTCCTTTTTCCATTACCCAATTTCTCATTGGCAAGAGTCCAGTTGTGGACTTTACTAATGTGGCCCATGTTCCTTGCGATTCAATTTTGGGTTAGTTTTCAAAGCAATCAAAATTAACTTTGACCCATAATCAACAAACCTCTACCATGATAGAGAAGTCCAACTTCATCCTCATCGATGATTGATCAGTCATTGTCTCTCCCAAGCCCATCTAGGCTTCTCATCCACTTCAAACACTGATCAAGTCCGAATAAAATTGGAACTTGATCAATGTGATAGGATCGTTGGCATGTCTGCCAAATTAACTACCGTGTTGCACTTTTTCAATGAATGCAAATCTTTCTCACACAATCTCAGGTATAAGATTATACTTGACATCAATGTATGTTGTTTGGTAATGATACAATTAAGTTTTGACAAAATGTGTTGCACTTTGATTGTTGCAGTAAATCACAATCTCCTACTACAATAATCCTCAACTGTTGAACAAACCTGTGATCCAAATAGATTCCTCGATTGCCTTAGTCGATGCTACACACTCTACTTTAGTTGTCGGCAAAGCAATTGCCGGCTATAGCTATTATCGTAGGCAAATGATATAGAATACTTTCATAGATATGAGCAGCCAATAACACAAGTAGTAAAATGTTAACCTCTCAATAAAATAAATACTAACTTTATCTCATAATGTTAGAGGATCGTAATTTATCGATTAAATAATATACTTTTTAAAAAAAATATATAACATAAAGAAGTATTGCTTCCTCTTCTGACCGTGTACTCTCTCGAAATTGGGTGTGGACTAAAGGTTTTCTTTCTTATATTTTTGGTTGTGGTAGGGCAAACAGGTTGAGTTCGCTTTCAAACTTGCCGTACGCAAGGCAGAGATAGTTGCCTTTAATATATGAATTGATGGTCCGACTAGTGATTGATTAAGTCTCTTTGCTGAACTCATCGATGACGTCCGAAAATTTGGATTTCTTGCCCAACGTAATCAAGAAAAACAAGCACGTTTCATAATTGAATTTCAATTGATTATACGAGAAGTCGTTTGACTCGTCTTTGAAAATGATTTGCCTCCTCGTTCAACGCCTCCGAAACATCTTCGGACTCCGGTTCTTCATCCTTATCTGTGATGTATGCATAGGTTCAAGACGCGTTGCTTGCATGCTCATGCTTCCGAATTTGCATATCTAAGTAATTGATTTAGAATAACTTATCTAAGTCACCAATTGTAAAATCTAAAAATAAGACACATCTTTGCGGTCTTTAATGATGGAATTTTCTATATAGAATAAGTTAACAAATAACCTTGTAATTATCTTTGCATCCTAAAGGGAATCCACATCCACTTATAACTAATTGCTTTCATATTTACCATTTGTTCAATCTATCTATAAGTTAGGAGCTTATTCAAGATAACGAGCCAGCATATGAAGCTATGCTTGGGTGTGTTAGGTGTAATCCATATTAGCTTGTGCCGAGGAGCCTTTCTTGCATGAGTTCTAATGCTACTCCATGCACTATTGACAGAAAAATTCTTTGAAGAAGTCGCCCTCCAATGCACCTGAGCAGACTAACTGGCATTGGGAGACACCACAAGTATCCAGCTTCCACAAGCAGCAACCGCATTAACTTTGTCATTACAGTTTTACTCCCTTGAAGCATCTGATTTAAACCCATTCACCCTCCCCCTTGGCAAAAACACATCTATCCACTTCTCCTTTGCACACTTAGTTCTCAGATTAGCATTTTTTAAATTTCTCAAAGTAGACAAACTTTTCTTTTTGTTGTAATCTCCCACCTTTTTATATCTTAAAAGATAATTCTTCTTTTATTTTTCTTTTACATTCTATTCTTCAGTATTTTTTAGTTTGCGTCATAAAAGAGCACTTACATAAAAGAAATTACAAAAGGGAAAAAATTTCAAAACTCCCTTAACCATCAAAACACGAACAGTTTCGAGAGTATTAATAATTGAGGTACTCTCCCTCTCCATGAGTCAAACTCTAGTCGATCTTCTAAATTTAATGTACTAGAAGCCCAAAAAAGAAGAAAAAATTAAAGCTCCAGATTCTGAGTAATTGGGGAAGTATGGAAGGGGTAAACATGTAAGAAACGATGCCCCTTCGTTAACTGTAGTGGTCTCCTTGTGAACTGTTCTTTCAGAGTTTCTGAGTTTCCAAGAATTAGTACGTGGGACCGCGGATCGCGGTGTTTGTTACTGCTCCGAATCTTGAGTATCCGCGGGAATTTTGAACACACGTTTTCAAAAGGAAAAGACACAGATATAATCATGCGTTGTGTTCTGTGTGCCTTGGCATATTGACCACATCTATTGGGAAGTTGTGTGGGAATACCGTGGACTTTTCGGTTCCCTCCAAAGGGGAAGCATGCTTGTTTACATTGGCAATAGTCTAAACGTGTTGAAGGCCAGTAAGAGTCAATATTGCACAATTTGGACCTTCCATTATCAGATGAACTTTCTTTCTTTTGTTTTGTTTCGATGTTTTTGACCTCTTTGGCTCTCATTATACATAAATGAGTGGATGCATCTAGGTTTTTGCTTGTCTTGACTGACGTGCTCTCTATCAAGTAGATAAGTAAATTAGCCTTTGTGAGCTCTCTTATCCCGGTTCATTTCTTAGGGAACCAATGAAGCTGAGAAAAATATTTAGAACAACTTCGCTTCTCGTTAACAAGCTTGCAATATGCAGTGAAAAGTTCATGGTTTCCAACGTATTAACAGAATGGACTTTTCTAGTAAAATGCTGCAAGTTCATTTATTTAGAGAACTTCGTTTTTGTGCTTAATGTTTGTATTGCATACATGTATTTACTAGATGGGAGCGGTGGTAAGTCAAACATCAAAAGAATAGAACAAACCTTAATTGTTATTGTGATAAATTTGCCTAGAAAGTATTTGCCCTTCATGTTGGTTAATCACCATAAGCCACAAATCGATAAGCACTATAGTCTTTAAACTGAAAAAACACTAGGCATAATCTCCTTTGACAAGCAAAAACTCACAAAACTAAATTCTATAAAAGTAACCCTAGAATGGTAACACGATCGCAAAGATAAATGCTTTTCTGGTGCACTCCATTAAATTTGATGCCGGTTAATCGCCAAATCACTAAAATCATCTGTCTCCTCAACAACGGATAAAAGTGCCATAAAACATTCTCTGTAATATCTATATGATTGCCATGGCCCAATTACCATCCAAGACTCAACGTCAACTAGTCTTTCCTCAGAACCCAGCACACTTTAAGAGACTAGGGCTAAAATTCAGAGACTCCAAACGCATTGAATTCAAGGCAATGAAATTTTGTTGCATTCAATGTAGGAGATATTCCAACATAAAGAAACCAGAAGTGTCGCATTTACCCGGTTATTTCTATCCTGACTTGTTCCACTCTAGGAAAAGCTAAAGCTATTCTGCAATGTTTCACAGCTGTCTTGTGTAAGTATTACTTTGCACTATTGCGCTTTTGACTTCGCTGCTAACTTTCCATTTACTTCATTTGTTTATGACCATTATTGGTCTCCACGAACCGAGAAAGTTGGGTCACAATAATATAGAGAAAAGGCAAACCCATTGTCTAATTTCAAACACAGTGAGGAATTGGTGGGTTGCCTTTCTCCCGATGTTTCAAGAGCATCGAGAAAACTATGGTTATCTTCACCCACTGCTAGAATTTCATTTTCTTCTCTTGATTTCACACTGTTATTATCTATTCCTCCGAATACTGTCTTTATGCATTCTATGCATGAATGAAAGACTTCTCCCTTCTCCAAGTCACATATTTTCATCGCTTCCACATTGTTAAGCCTTTGACATGGAACTCCATCGCCAAAAAGACTACTAATCGCAACTTGATCATCCATTGACTCTCATCCCACGATTGATCTGCTTGTAATAACAGAAAAGTTGTGTGAACTTTAGTGTGATGCAAACCACCATTGCACACACGTCTCCAATACCGCCAAAAACACACTTAAAAAGCTTCAATTGAATTACCTCAAATTAATTACTTGTCAATTTGGAATTCATTATTGCTTACAATCAAAAGTGATTCGCAATCAACAGAAATTAAACTGAATCAGCTCACATCAAAAACATGTCAAACTAGAATTAATAACTGGTTTTTTGATTGTGCATAGAACTTTTTCTTTTCCTTCTTCATAACAATGCGACCATGGACAATGAAATACAACACTATCAATTAGCTTCTTTTGTTTTTTCTATTTTTGATAACCCAACCCAGAAGGATGACCATAACTAATAGGTATACAGAGGGGAACTAGTATAGTGTTAGGATTAGGAGCACAATAACAAGGAAATAGACAGTAAAAGCAAGAAAGAGAAATCAAGACATAAGGTTTTATCACTCAAATCAATTAGTTATCGAGTTGAAAGCATGGAAACAACCTTGTCACCGAGTCAATTTCTAATAACCTAGTTTGATGAGGGCTAGGAGTGATGACTAAGTGAGAGGCTTCAAATAACAAGTGGTTTTGAGGAAGCTTCCAGGATGGTAAGTGGAGGTAGGGAGGACCGAATGCCATGTCGAATATAAGTAACTCTAAAAATGAACTTTTGACCATGTTTAGGTTTGGAACTTCAATTTTAAGCATGCTCAAGTGAAAGTGCTACTTGGGATGGTGACCTCATGGGAAAGTGTATACTTGTATGCCAAAGGACAAAGCTATAAAATTTGGTATGGGATGAACTAAAGTAAACAATATCTCGAGTAACATAGTTCACAATGCACACATTTAAGGGAAATAGCTTCTTTAGCCATGATTGTTCATTCATATTTTATCTGCGCATAATTTCCTAAAGAACCCTATCGATTAAATGGTGGAGGGGGACACTCTCATCGAACCAGAAATCAAAGACGACACAGGCCTAAGAGTCATTTGTTAAAAAAGCTCTCATGACATACACCTAAATACGGAATTAAAGTAATTATATTTTGGGCTGGGCGAAGTGGGATCTGTTTGTTCATTCAATGTTGCTTTATACTTTCACAGATTGATCACTTTTTAATAGCATTATCCTGTCACAACTAGACAGTAATGAACTCGTTGCGTTATTGATACTCTTGTCATCGTTAATATTTTCCTTTAGCATATTCTTCAATAATAGAGACACGAGTTAATCGCAAGTAAATTACGATTTCTATTGTACTATGTCACTTACAAAATAACCATTCACTGATAAAAAAAATAAAAATAAAAATTGGTGTTAGTAATAAAAAAAGAAGTGATGATTTAACCCATCCCACTGTGGACGCGTTGGTTCGGGTGTTCCCCCTTCTTCCGGTTGGGGGGAGTTCGAGTCACCACGGTCGCATTTGCGTGACTTAAGTGTGGCACTGTGGGAGGTAGGTCCCTACACTGATTTAGACTTTAGTCATAAAAAAAAAAAGAACTAATAATTTAGGCTTTAGAGAGACTTTTACTAAAACTATTGTTATTTTCATATTTTACAGCATTTATAACTTGGCTCCATTTAATGGACATATCTGAGTTTTATTTAAGTTTGAAAGTAACTCTAGAAAAAAAAAATTGAATTGGAAAAAATGTTCATGCTAAAAATATAGACAACGACAATCTATCATGAATAAGAGCTGTCTACAGTATTTGTTGGGACTAGAGTATTTTTTACCTTGGGAAGAGACTTTTTATATTTGAATATCCTAATAGCGTGGGGGTCAGTCCACACTTTAAAATTTGATGCTAAGGATGCACAAAGACCCACCACCAAACGTTTTAGACTTTTATGCTGCTTCCAGGAAGAGCAGACCCCATTTCCTCCTTGGACCTGTCTGATTTGATTTTCCATGAAAAAGCCCTTGAATACATGTGCGACGTGCAGGACAAGTATAAATGCAGAAGTCATCCGCAGGAGGGCAACACCATTCAAAGCCAAGAGAGCTGAAAAAGCATAAGCTCCCTGACCCATAATCCCTAGTATCGATGGCCAGGTTTCCCAGGGTTGACAAGAGCAACAGCAAGAAGACAGTGAAGAAGGGCGCTTGGAGTGCGGAAGAAGACCAGAAACTGGTGGCTTATATCAAGAGATATGGCATTTGGAACTGGACTCACATGGCCGAACCTGCCGGTGTGTGTTTGTGTTACATTGTTATCTCTCTTTTGTTTCCTTTCTGTTATCATTTCAAGAAACGGTGTTTTTATGTGGATTTGAGTCTTCTTGATTAAGGCCAATCATCCCGTGGAAAGGGATTGAGCACTGTCTACAGAGATCAAAACGTGTCTTGGTGGATCAAGATTTTCACATTGAAAATTTCACCACATAGATCACTAACCCTAGTATTGGATTTGCATTTGCTCAGGTTTAGCGAGAACAGGAAAGAGTTGCCGGCTTCGATGGATGAACTATCTGAGGCCCAACATTAAGCATGGAAACATCACCCCAGAAGAGGAAGAAATCATTATTAACTTGCACCGAGTTCTTGGTAACCGGTGAGTAAATGTACTCGTATAGCATGATTCCTGATCGATATTGATAACGCGCATGATGGGGGAATAAGATTAAAACGGTAATACAGAGAAAGACAATAACTGGAGTGGTAAGAGGGGTAATCCCCACAATCAAGAACCTAAAACCGTACGTTAACTACTGAGTCTATGATTCTACTAACAAGCACGAATACATTGTCATTGCTCTCTGTAAATAATTGGATATCTAATTCGCAATTTCCTTGTTGTAGTTGGGCCAGCATAGCGAGCAGACTTTCGGGAAGGACGGACAATGAGATAAAGAACTATTGGAATACTCGTTTGAAGAAACGTTTTCTCATGGAAAATTTGCAAATGCCAACCGCATGGGATGTGAAAGTCAACTCCAGTCACAACGATCCTTTATCTTGCCAAGATTCATCAATTGCGCTTATTGATGCTACAGAAGCACAAAACCTTGGATCTGCTTGTGGAATTGATCGGGTTGATGAAACCCTAGTCAATGGCTTGATCTCACTGGACAACAAAATTGACAAAGTAGAAGAAAACATTTGGGAACAACTGGTTGCACTGAAGAATCTTTGCATATTAGAAGATTTTGAAGGTACATGCTCAAACTCAGGAACTAAATCTCCTGCTTCTGAGTGTATGTACTCTGAGCCAATTTATTTTGGCGAATCCTACGAGGACTTTCTCATAGATTTATGGGGAAATTGATAATGATAATTTGCTCAAAATTTTGTCGCAATATATGATCCTTGTGGTATTCCTCTGTAAGGTCAGTTATCAGATTTGTAAGACTAGCTTGTTCCTGCTATGGAGTTAAGTTCGTCTAAAAATGTAGGTTTGTGAATTATAGCATGTATCCCAGTGACAAAGGAGACATGTAATAAATGTTCTTGCAATATTAAGGATCATTTCTATGGTGATAAATCCCCTGTTTTGTGTTAAGATGTCAACTCAGCTCTTTGCAGCTGATTGTATTCCGGTCAAATTTATAAATTTGACGTAAATAACATCTAGTGGTACTTCATGCTCCATTAAGAAAATCAGCAGTGCATGTAATCTAATGCCAATGGATGGGTTCGTATATATATCGCTATTGGTTTTGTCTCAGTATATTTTTTCAAGGTACGATAGTTGGAGCTCTAATGCCACTTGGTTGGTTGTTTAAGCTCTAATATTGCTTATTACTTTATGGTGATGGCATTTAATCAACTATAATCATCATCAAAATAGACTTGCACTCAAATGCAGTTTAAGCAAAATCCTTTCCAGATTAGCAAGAAGAGATTGAATGGATTTTGCGACATCTTCAAGAAAAATATCTCCTGGTGTGTTTTTGTACCCCAACTTATGTTATGCCAGGAATAATAAGTTGCATTATGTTGGGTTCTTTTTAACGTTGCCAAGAATAATCGGATGTTAAAGATTCAGAGTTACTGCGTGTAAAGCTGTGCAAAACAATTTTTTGGGCCATCACAAGCATCTGTGCTATAATTGAGGCATTTGTTAGAGCTAACCTGATGGTTTACGTATGATAGACTTGTAATACAATCTTAACAGAAGGCAAATCAAATATCTTGCCTTGCAGACTGCTTCTTAATAGCTCATGATCTCACTCCACTATACTGTATACTCTCTCTGTCTCTGTCTCTCTGTCTCTCTGTCTCTGTCTCTGTGACAGAGGCAGATGAAGGGGTGCGAAAGGTGAAAACATCCCTGGTATGAGTAAGATGGCAGTGGTGGTGAGTTTGGGAAAGATGGTGATGATGGCAACTCCAGTACTGATGGCGACGGTAATGAGTGTCTGATCAATTAGAGTGTGGTGTTTTTGTTTTGTTTTGACGTGAACGATTGTAAAAGAAATACATATAGATGTCACTATCTAATAATGATCAAACGTGTAATCAAAGACTAGCACCACAACGGAACACTCGATCTTAATTACAACAGAGTCGCATTCATGAATGCTGTCATCCCTTCATCCATGTCCGTTGCATTCAACTATAATCAATTTACCCATAAATCTATAATGAAAAATCATTATAGGATTCAACAGAAAATACAAGCTCTGGCTGAATCAAAAAAATGGATAGGAACCCCAGACTCAATGAACATACCCTCAAATCTCTCTACAATGTCTAGATCTTTCAGAGGAAGAGACTGCTTGGATACACGTTCTTGCCCTTCACTTTGGTCAAATTGTTTTGTCATCATCAACTGCAAAGGAAGCCTAAGAGTTATCTGCATCATGTGTTTGATAAGAATGTCGATGGTTTGTTGCCGTTTTGGCATCAATACTTCAAATAATGGCTAGATCATGGTGGGGTGTATAGTCCTTAAGGGAATCAACTTTGATCTCAGGTGTTATCATGATTGACTCTTAAGGAAGTGTTTTTTCAACCGGGTGTTCCAATAGTTCTTGATTTCATTGTCCGTTCTTCCATGAGGTCTAGCTGCTATCGTCGCCCATCTGTTACAGGAAAAATGAAAGGCACCTGAAAAATGCCTGCCCTTGAGGTCAATTATCTGATGGCTCGAACCCATCAAACATAATGAACACATAACTTATCCTCTAGTTTGGCTGAGTTACTAGACAAGATCTAGTGATAGCATGAACTGACTTCCTTTTATCCTCTAGTTTGGCCTCACCAGCTTCACCAACCTTTAGTGAGGGCTAGAAGAGGCCACCCTCCCTTGATTCGGCGAAGGGACCTCACCCGGGTGAAGTCCCTCTTCAGCCTCTAATCTTCAGCCTCTAATCTTCAGCCTCTAATGAGGGTTCAACCAGAGTCCCCTCACCAGATCTAGTGGGGGGCCTCGTTGGCCTCCGGCGATGGCAAGCGACAGCCTTACCTAAAGCTCACCGGCCATCGCCAAAGGCGGGTGAGGGCTGGCATTGCTTATGGCCAGTGAGTGCGTCCCGGCCCTCGCCCTTGTTGGCAGCTGATGACCTCCGCCGACCATCAAGGAGGCTGGTGATTGGCGAAGGGAGTCGTTGATTAATAAAATATTTACAAAATTTTGGGTAAGGAAATGATGTCCTCTCGCCGGGGCGGCGGGGGGGTGGCGCGGCGAACGATCGAAATCTAAGATGATATTTTTAATTATTTTTTATTAATCAGTCTGACTCTCCACACGCACGAACCGACAAAGATTAAATTCAACCTGGAAATGGGATGGTGGAGATGCCTTATACCGTCGTTTTCGAAAGTTCAACCGAATATATCTAACCTAAAAAGGGCGGCTACTTAAACCAAGAAGTAATGTTGTTAATTTAGATAAAGCCATGGTGGTTCACATGTAGTTTAATCCTTACTAAAAAGAATAATTAATACACAAAGATATATACGGCATCTGGGCGAGTATAATCTATCTAGCTAAGTTGTATTAAGCATTTTGGCCTCATTAATCAGGAAACGTTGGATGGGAGAAGGGGACTATTTGATGTGCGCGAAAGCTGGTCCCGACGCCACCCAATCATTATGCCAAAAAGGAAAAATAAATGCTAATCGCAAGCAATTAAACAGGTGCTTGCACGAGGTAAAGGTTTCAAAATGTTAAGCCATGAAAAGAGAGGGGATGGATGGGTTCACGCACCTCACTCATTCATACATACAGATAAGAATAATATGGTAAATATAAAGGTGAAGTTCTTTATATTTCAATATTAAAACAATGAACAATACATGAACCTATTATAGGTTTTATTAGATGATTAGCTAAGGTAACATATTAATTAAGGATATGCACAATTAAATAGAGATATATACGTGATTTTAAGAGATACAAAGAATCGAGAGAAACATTTTAATTATCTCTAACAAAAACAGTTATATATATATGGGTTCTCAAATAGTCAAACAATAAGTTGAGGATGGAACTAAATGCTCTTGGTATATCGACACTCGAAATGCGTGTGCATGTGTGTTGCATGTAAATGAAAGATGAATTCAAATGTAAAAAATTAATCTGAAACATATTGTCGCAAGGTAGGAGAAAACGAGAAACGATGAATATCGAGTCCCTAACGACTTTTTCGAACTTCTAATACCGGGGATCTATGAACTCCCTCCTAGGTCATGACCCAATTAAGTCGTAAGCTTCGCCAGGACAAGTAAGCCACATGGAATTGGTAGCACTCTGCGGACGGAGGAAATTGAACTTGCGATGTGGAGTCACACGCCCAAGCCCATCTCTATACCAATCGTACATCTTAAAGCTGGTATCTTCGAAGTTAAGTCTATGTATTTGATGGAAGAAGGAATTTATCACTCCCCAAATGTAATAATTTTTCATTTGTCGTAACATTTTCAAATTTACTATCGCATTTAATTGATTTAAATGAACTTGGACCGAACATGGTTTAAGCAGTTCGGACATCACACTCCTTCATCCAAATATCATCCGATTCCCAAGTAATTTGAAAACTAGATTATGTGGAAGATCTTCGTAAATAATGGAGTTGGACTTAAACGGCCAACCAAGGTAAGGTGGAGAATTTGTTGTTGAGACGAGCCGTCTTACTGTAAGAAATTAGAAGCAAGTTATATTATCTTGGGGCAAATTCTATCAAATAAGCAACCATTAATTCCATAAAGTATAGATGTAAAAAAAATACTGAATTGCTATACAAAACTTTTGTTAGACACATGAAAGGACAGATCGATCACATAAGACCATTGTTGACATTTCTAAAATTTTAAATGGTAAATGATTTCATGGTTTAACTTAAGTTGCTATAATACTCCTCATCAAACCTTAGACTTTTGCCTGTGATTCAAGCATGAATATACATAATATGGAAATAAGGGCCTTAAAATAATTGAATTTAGAATTTCCTGATTTGATATTATGTAAAATTTGGTGTGGCTACTACCATTTATTTCAAAAGCTTAAGCTACTAAATAAAGATGTAGCTCGATATTTTATGATTCCAACACATGACATCTCTAATCTCAACCTGAATAAGACACCTTTTTTTATCATGACCGGATGGAGATCTAGTTAGATACATGAAAGTTGACTTGAGATACCATCTTCAATATACAAAGAATTATACTTATGCAGGAATATGTGTTTCAACTTAAGTTGAGTAAATCAATTTTAAGTATGAAATTTTAGATATCTTATTATCCAAAGAGACAATATAATATGAACAAATATGTGAAATCATAACTGTAAAGCGCTTTGCTATCATCTACATTATAATATTTTAAATAGTTAAAGATAGAAATAAATAGAAAAGAATATTTAAATAGTTTATTCAAATGTCTTATATTCGAGACGTAGTTCTTGTTATGGGTGATTTAGTCATATCGTTTCTTAGCTGTGGATCCTACGTATTCAAATGGTGACAATAACATCGCTCCAACAGCTATACTACAGCTGTTCATCATAAGCTAAGGTGCTCAGCTTTTTTGGTGGGAAAGAAATAGATAATGTGCGCACATCTCCCCATAAATCTTGTCAACTTGCTATAGTGGGACAAATAGATTATGTTTCATATTAGCACGTGCATACTTCATCATCGTTTACACGCGTTTGGATCAATTTGGGGCACTCAAAACTTTCACAATATTTAAATATTGACACAAATATCCACAGGCTTTAATTAAATATTAATTTCTTAATATGACGAGATGTAGTTTCATTGGATTTGGCTCAGAGCATAATAAGAATCTTTTCTTTCAACGAGCATTCTATTCCATCAACTTCCAATCAGACTAACTTGTTCATTATAAACAGAATGGTTCCAAAACTAAACCAGCATCATAGATAGCCCAAATGTTCCCAAATGTTCATGTGTCGACAATATCTAAGACTCTTCATAGTAAAGCGAAAAGAAAGATAGAGTGAAATTATAACAATGCTATGTCAAGACAAAGTCATAATGTGATAAAAGTATGCTTGACAGACCATTCTGTAAGATTTTCATGGTCTAGTTCGTCTGATGGCATGGAAGGAAGAGGCGCCACAACTGTCATTAGTCGATTGCTCACTAGTCTCTAATTTCACCAAAATTTTGTTCATCTTAGACGATTGAGTATATTATGCGGAGACCAAAGAGAGTAAGGCTTAGTGTGACCTTAGATGACCAAAGAGTGTAATAACAACAGAGAATGGTCTAAAACCTAAATGCATTTCTTACTGAGAAAAGTGAGGTGCAAACATTCAATCACTAAGACCTCTATTTGGATAACAAACCGTGCAAATCTATCGCGTAGGAAAATGAAACAATGATAAATCCTTTTCACAGAATGCCTAATTCAGGAAAATGGCAAACAACCGAGTGAAATCTTTGGGGGCATTATTTCTTAAAGGTTTTTTTAAATTAGGAATTAAAATGAACTCTTTTAAGACTAACTCGTATTGTTTCTGTATATCTTTATCCATTATTTATTTATTTATTCTAGGCAAAATAGTAACTGGAAACCTATCAGTTTGGCCAGTAGCATAGATTCACTTATAAATATTTCTGTGGAATATTTACAAGCTTAGCGCTTGTGGCTATTATCTTAACCTTTTATTCTTATTCTCTGTATTTGATTTTTGTTAGCTATACCTCAAATCACCTGATTTTTTTGGGGATTGTTGTCCCAAAAAAAAAAAACATTCGTGGACGATTGACGTTATTGCAGATTATAGAAATTTTATTTTTTTTTAGAAATATGTAAATTTGAAGATATTTTCTCATTGTAGAATGATGATCTATAAATATATATATTTGTTAAGACAGAAACAGGCAAAATGGGTCCTCAATATATAATAAGGTGATAAATTTAGTCGTGACTATTGGTGAAAGAGACTATACGCCAATTAATCTTGCAAAACCCTGCCATTGATGTTGACCAGAGAATTATTTAATCAAACGTGCCTGAAATAGAGCTGATCTAAACCTGAAAATTCTCCCAGGGTGCAAAGGCTTACTATAACCACGTTGATCACCGTAAAAGCTCCCAAGATTGACGAGGTTATCCATGAAAAATTAAATGGAAAAATTATCTAAAAGGTCTTATACCTATTGTACTTTTGCTAATTCAGTCCTAAACCTTTTTAATTCTTACCAATTAAGTCCATTTGGCCTAATTTTGGTTGGAAATTGCTAACAAAGACAGCCGGCACTAACGTTGCAATTTTTTATTTTATAATATTTTGATTTTTTTAATTTTTTATGGTTTTTTTTCTTTTTTTTTTTTTTTTTGGCTTTTTTATTTTTTTTTTTAAAGCTTTTTTCCCTAGTTTTTTAGCAAGGGCTGGCCAGGGTTGTCGACCGACCCTCACCAGCCACAGGGAAGGGCTGGTGACCCTCGTTGGCCATAGGCAAGGGCCAGTCGAGCCTCGTTAGCCTTGGGCGAGGGCATCGGGCCCCTTGCCCCTTGCCAACTTTAGGTGAGGGCTCACCTGCCCTCTCCGACCCCAAGTGAGGGCTTCGAGTGAGGTTGTTGCCCTTGCCTAGGGCCGCCAAGCTCTTGCTTGGGGCTGACGAGGGTCGGTCGGCCCTCACGTGTGGCTGGTGATAGTTGGTCGGCCACCCTCACCAACCAAACCCCAAACCCCCAAAAAAATCAAAGAAAAGTAAAAAATAAAAATGAAAATTCAAACAATTATGAAAATATCATTAAAATATTATTTAAAACGTGTCACATCAGCACTAGCCATCTATGTTAATAAATTCCAGCTAAAATTGGTCGAATGAACTCAATTAGCAAGAATTAAAAATGTTTATGATTAAATTGGTAAAATTGAAATGTTTATAACTAAATTGACAAAAGTGCAAAAAGTTTAGGACTTTTTGGACAATTTTCCCAAAATTAAATCCCGATTGTAAATAAAATATAAAGAATAGCAACTTGTATCTTGGCTTTTGCATACTTAAATGCACCATAACATCAATGCACGTGCCAAAAGAGGGAAAACCATTGTTTATGAATATGTGGATATCGGATAAAGAACATCAACTGTCTGAAGTGGTATGCCTCGACAAGTTGCATGGTTATTTAACTGGAAAATTATGGATATACTAACCTTCTTGAGAGCTGATTACTGGGATATGTCCGTAGCAAATAATTGTGAAATACCAGAAAAATTGAATATAACGAGGAATATGCATTTCTAGTTTTAGTAATTCCACTAAACGAAAAACCTAACAACATCGGATGCTAAGCTCGTGCAAGGTAATAACCCATCATGTTGATAGTTCATGCGTAACCAAGACAGATGAAAGATAAACACATCCGTGCACAATTGATTCGGACTTATTGTTTTCTTTTTTACTTGTAAATTTGCAACGCTCACATTTCATTTTTTTTTAGGGGTGAAACTTTCAAAACCCTATTCCAACGTACAAATATTGATATTATAATTGTTTACAGTATTTTTTTTCCAAAATTAAACAGGATTTCTATTTTTTTTAATTGTTCGAGGAAAAGTAAAAAATAGAAATAACAAATGATATCTTGAACTTTCCTGAGTGGCATTTGTCCGTATGGTCGTGATAGTAGGTAAAACTGTCTTGACTTATCGAGGGAGGGTGCACTGCTTGAGCTCTTGAAAATGGGCAAATTGACAGTGTTTCTTCTTCTTTGCTTTTTTTTTTCAAGACAAAAGCAAAGATAATTCTCCAAAACAGAACGAACATTCAGCATCGACAAAGGCAAATATAATCCTTCTACAGTCACTCGAGAAATTATTTTCCGGGGAGATGTACTCATTCAATGATAAAAATAGGTCTAAGTTATTTGAAATTACTACAAAATGAAAACTCAGGACACAGTTACAACTGGGGAATCATTCGTCAAGAGATCATCGCAAGTCCGATGGAAGTACATCAACCGAGCTCTCATAGATAGCACTAGGAGGGCCATTATACTTGTGTTCCGGTCTCGACATGATATTATATTGCATCTCGATGACCGAAATGAAATGGGAAATGGGACTGAAGACTAATCTCTGTGTGTTCACATTTTCATCTAGAGAGGCAGAGAAATCTAATACAATCAATTATTCTACTATTGTCGTGTTTGTCCAACGTAAATTAATGCACGTTCGTTGAATGTCCTTTGGTCCAAAATCAGCCGCCCACTAAATTTCTATTACCAATATTTTAATCTTTCTCCAGTCTATATCAAACTAACAAAAAGAACATACATATAAAGACATGAAAGGTGTAGTTCAACTAATCGTTTACCCTCGATGGAAATAGTACTAGACATTCCCCTTCTAAGATTTGCATGCTCAAAAAAGGAAAGTCAGTTAGATATGCCCTAAACACAAACCTTGGACATCCCCCACGTCGAAGCATAAGTAGTATGAAGACACAAAGCTGCGTCACATGACAACCTTACGTTTTTCTTCGAACGAACGTGAATAAGACCAGAATATGCAGGTTTATAAAATGTCTCTTCACACCTAGGTTTGTTCATATCTGCCATTTGGTCCTAAGGGGGAGAGAATAACGAGAATAGCCAAACTTCAAGGCCCTACAAGTTTCACAAATTGCCTTTTTGTAGAAACTCTTGATACCTACGTCTCGTCAATTCACTGCCCACTGTAATGGTCCCTCGACGAATCACCCTCAGGCGATAACACACAATTGCAACCCACATTTCAATGTAATGCATCTATCGCTGATATTCTATGGACTATTGGTAGCGTATGGTTTCATCATGTGAAGTAATTTATGTGTTATCGATTCTCTATCCAAGTGGAAAAGTTCCTTATCACAATAGAAAGAAGAGCAAACTTTTTCAAATTTCAAACTTGGCGTTAACTTTGGAGAAAATAAAGTAGATGTTTATTCAGATATATAGGGACTTAATTAAACTATCGTTTCTTAAGAGCATATGGCTGACCAAGGCCAGTTCACATCACCGGCCAAAACCACTTTACGTAACTGTTCACATTGCAGACGTCTAACTTCGAATTAAATTAACGGGAGTAAAGATACAGGATAAAAAAGATCTACTCTTTCTATATAATCACTAGGGTGGTAATGAAAAAAAGTCAAGCTACTAGAACTTGACTCAACAGCTCTTTCGACTCAGATCATTTAATCGAGTTTTGATTGGGTTAAAATAGCTTCAGTGTCAAATGAAGTTAAGTTTCAATTCATAGTAATTAACTCCAGTGGGTTTTTAGTCTAATCAGATAATTAATTTTAGTAGTTTAGATAATTTAGGTTTGTCATTCTAAACTTAAGGCAAATAACATTTTTGAGAGTCCATTGCGGGCCTCCCAATTTATTGACTGCCAGAATGGACGCTCTTGGATTAAACATCCTTTGAAAGAAAAGATAGATTAGCTAGTACGAAAATCTTGAGTTGGTAAAGATTTTTTCCACACGTTGAATTGTTTCGAGAAATTGTGGAACAAATATCCACCCATCCAAAAGTTTAAGATAAGAGATGTAAAAAATGCAACTTATTATTTGATCTCTGTTCTACTTTCAATGATGAAAACTTGCAGTACAGTGCATGGGATAAGGACTGCAGGTAATTCTGTCCCAAGTATATAGTGGATCGCAAAACAATGCTTCTTTGGAGGGGATCGATACATCTGGAAATGGGTAGTTGGAGATGCGTGCACCGTGTTTTGTCAATCAAGCACGTGAGTTTATCCAAACCCAAGAGCTCCAGGACAGTGCACTTGATAAGGACTGAAAAGGACGGCTAATTCAACCTAGAAGCATTTTATTGGAAATTTATAGATAGTTTAATTTAAAGGGCCGTTAATATAAACAATCAATGAATCTAATCAGACATCTGGAAGGATATAATTCTATAAGAGATACTGTATATTTTTTGCAACAGTAGAAATTAACAAAGGCAACTTGTAAAGAAACAACTCATGTCAGAGGATAAGGCTTTGAAATTAGACGCGCAGAGGGAGAAACAATCATATTTTTATTGTCCACTTGTCGTTAATCCGATAGAACAATTGTGGCCATCTATAGATCGTGACTCCTGACGACCTTGAAGCAGACGCCAGGCCACATATAAAAATTCAATGAAATGGAATAATAAACCCAGAGTCATGATGGGAACCTCATCAGGAACCCAGGTGTTCAAGGATCCAGGTGAATTAGGAATGCACCAACACCCAGTTCATGAAATAAAACAACCCCATGCAAACTGGGTTTTTAAATTATCCGATTCGGGAGGAAAACAAATATTCGTGGAGATATGCCTTGAAGCCTTGAAGTTTGTCGTTCTATTTCATATAATTAACAAGAATGTTCTAATAGGGTTTTGTGATGTATCCTATGAAGCACCGACACCCTCCAAAAATTTTCATATCGTGTCGGACACTTCGAACACGTGTCAGATACTCTTCGATACTCTCGAATACTCTCTGACACAAAGTTGACTAAGTGTTCATCCGACACCTGGTCAACTTTTTTGATACCCTACGACACTCGAGTTGAAATTCTGGCATACAAGTTTTCGACACATGATTCCAATATAGAGGTCAATCTTAAAAATTTAATAAATGTCAAATATATATATATAGGTATAAAATATATATATATATGTAAAAAAAATAAAACACAATCATAAAAATAATAAAAGGAAAAAGAAGAAAAATCTAGTCTCATATTCTCTTCTGATTCTCACTTCCTGTGATACACAATTCATCTTTTAAGTTTTTTTCTCCTCTTTCAACATATCTAACATGTGAGTCTAGAATATCGATCTCTGGTTTTTGTCCAAGTTTCATGAATTATTGAAATAGAGTTAAATTTATTAAATTGAAACAATGAATGATATTAATAAATGACGAATTAATTTTTTTTAGTGTATATTTATTCTAGGCTTTTTTAATTATTTATTTATTCATGAATTTGATTCAAATTAATTTGATTGAAATAATCATAATAATGATAATTTATTGTGCATATATAAAAATATATATTTAATATATAATGCATCTCAACATGTTGGAATTTTCTATTTTTTGAAAAACGATGCGTCGACGTGTTGTATCGTGTCATGTCGCGTGTCCCATGTCGGTGTCAATGCTACTTAGGATGTATCTTCTCCTTTTAATTGTGTTAGTGATCTTATGCAAGCAGGCATCCCTCTATATGCCCACCCATATATGCAGGAGGTATATATTGGGAATGAAAGTAGTAACATAGATAGCTAGGTAATTATGTAACTCTCCAGTGGAAAAGACCAGTTCTTCACCATATGATTCATGTCAAACAAATGTATATGGATCAAGGGTAAATGGACATGATAGTATTGATGAAGCCATTATTTATTCAGCATATTTTTTTTTCTCGTTTTGTTCCGTGACAATAAATCTTCAAATGGATTCCCATTCCAAGTGTCTTTCTAATTGTTTGCATTGCTAAAAAAGAGAATAGTTTTTATCGGCGATGGTGAACGACAACCGGTGGCTGGTGACTAACAACCGAAGAATGGTGGTGGAGTTTGGCTACCCACAACAAAGTCCAATGGCCGGTGATCATCTCTGGTGACCAATGACCAGCGCTTGCCAACAAGCAGCGGAGTTTGGCAACCGCTGATATCGGCTGGGGGAGGTGGCGGTGATGGGTAGTGGAATTGAGTTTTGGTAGTTTTGGGGTTATAAAAATGTGACATGAAATCACAATTCTCGCTATAGCTAGACAATCGAAAATGCATTATTGAAAATTATTGACAAATGAATAACCCTATCACCAATGCACCAAGTTCGAAGCTTCTCTAAATCTTGCTTGTCATAAGATGATGACGACAAAAGATTTCCCCTAATAATAGCGAACTGTTCGAACGCAAATTTCCTTAAAGTAGCATATGTACTTCAAGCTGCAGAACTAAGAACTGCTCCACCGAAGTATACACACTTAGGTTTCTTGGCTGTAATTAAATTATCTTCATGTGGACTCCAATTTCTATTAAATAACAAAAGTTACAGGAGAGCAAACAACAGGTGAATCGTCATTACTAAATCATATAAGGTCTCTTTAATCCTTTAAAGGAACTTAGGTCGAGCCTTTATACCTGGCCTGATATGTAAATTATCACTCTAAAATCGGAGTTCCACTTGTGACTCATTAGGAAGTATCAAGATGGATGGTTTTTGCTATGGATGATCACTTTTTTTCGGTGATGAGTACATAGAATGGCAAATTCGTGAATTTGGCTTCAATATATTTTGTCTAGAAGGTCGGACTTTCGACGTTCTTGGGTCGCTTGTCAATACTGATATTTATTTTCAAAAAGCCAGAAAAAAATTACTGACATAAACAAAGATGGATAATTTTACTTTGCTTTAAAAAAAAAAAACGAAAAAAAGAAAACGGTAGGCTTCCACAATACAAGTGAAGGTATGAGAGAGTTGTCCTTGAGAAAAAGTTTAATGCGGGTTGGAACATAACAGAAAGGTCGTAAACTTGTAAAACAAGAATAAGAGGAATGGTGAAAAGTTCTAGAGGCATATAACTCGCATTGTCATATGATTATTGATTAATCATCCTCAGCGAGACATATTTCCTTTCCAGGTTGAGTGTTGCTAGGTTCTTACATGAAGCACCATGCACAATTTATCTTCAAATCTATCAGGGTTGCGAATATTTCACTCAAAATAGTGGATAGAATATTATTTTTAAACAATAACATTTGTTGTTTATATATATGCTTCATCTTTCCTAATGATCAAAGACTTACAAAAGTAATATGAAATTAGAAAATTTGATTTCTAATTATTTATTTATACAAATTACCCGAAAATTAGTGAAACTCTAGATATAACTATATTCTAATCAGACAAAGATAACAGCTAGCAAATGAGAATATGTCTCGTTAGCTTTTTGTTTAGTTAGACACATTGATCCTTATAGAGAATTGAGATATATTAATCCCGCTAGATAAAATACTAAAAGAGAAAAGTTTAGTCTATTAAAATGCCTAGATACTAAAACGATGACAAAAGCTATTGCAAAAAACGTAATTACAGCTCAAAACCGTGGACTAAGGTGTTTGCTTGTTGGTGGAAAAGAAACAGCAGGGCATATGGCCCAGTTTGGTTTAGCATTTCCAAGGGGCTTTCAGCCCCGAAAGCCCTTTAGGAAAAAATTTAGGTGTTTGGTTCAGCATTTAGAGGCGTCCTTAGCCAAATGCTAGCCTTTGAAATACGAAAACCCAAAACGGTGAGGACTTGTTTTGAGCTTTTGGCATTTCGAAAATGCAAGTCCACCTTTACTATTCATCTGTTGACTTCTTTTTTTAAAACCGATCATCTTCTCTACATCCCAACCGCCGTTGATCGGCGACAGAGTTTTATCGGATTTTATTTTTATTTAAAAAAAATACTAAAAACCCTTTGCAAATGTTGGGTTCACCTTTTTTTTTTGGTCATTTTTATCTTTTGACAATCAATAGCCCAACTTTCAATCAATACACTAGAATGATCATTAATTAACAAAGATGATTAATACTACAATAATTAAAAAAAATATTCAAAGTTGAAAACAAACCTAAAAGAACCATAGGCCAAAAGTTGAGCTTTGCATCTAATTTATAATCAAATTCTTTTAATATAATTTTTAAATAAATTTACTAATATATATTTTTTACATTACTCTCAACATGAAAATGTAAAATGTTATATAGTAATTGTTTCTTTTTTGCAATTTTAAAAATACTAAAACTAAAAAACTTAATTTGGTCACACTAAAGGACTTTTCAAATATATATTACCAAACAGTCTTGCATTTCCCTAAAGTACTTTTCAGTTATAGTTTACCAAATAGTTTAGCATTTCGGAAAACCCGGTATTTGCATTCTCCCAATGACATTTCCCAAAGTTTCGAACCAAACGGGCTCATAATGTGCACGCATCTCCCAATACATGTGGTCCTCTTACAATGTTGCTTTCACATTAATGAGGTTATAATTTCATCCAACAGCTCATTGGTTTGGTCAACTTTTTGGTGAAAACATAGTTTATTTTGCAATTTAGAACGTGCCTTTTACGTTAATTGACAGGATAGATAAGGTCGTTCCACCATCATCGCATTAAAAAAATGTGAAGGTTTGAATATTTATTTTGTCGATATGACAGCCTTTGATTTTATCAGATTCTCTGAAACATGATAAAAGAATTTTTATATTTTAAATTGTGATTATTGAAGTGATTTGTTTGTTACGGAATTAAGAAATGTAGATTGACAATTAAGCAAGACAACTCGAATGATGAAGGGGAAGTGACAAACGATCTGCAAAACCAACCCACAGTTTTTAGGTTTCCTAGGGTCTTGTCACTGCAAGTTTTTGTGGACATTGTTTTGATCGAAAGTTGATGACCCTCCAAGTGCAGTGTCACGCCCCGAACCCCGAGCACGCGCACATCCCACTGCGGTCGATCAAATGCGACATTCCCAGGTAGTGTAACCGACCCCATTCATTTATTAATGCGCAAGCGGAACGTATTATAAAACCCCTGACAATAACATACGGGATAGAAAAGCAAGAAGAAAATCCACAACATAACACATTCATAATTCAACGAATTACAAATGAGGTCTATGGCCAACAATCTACAAAAGACCGGCTCTTAAAATAGAACGTCCTACGACCCACAAGTCGAGACCACGATCTTCAATTCTTATGACTTCACCTCTCCAACTCCTCAAGGCCAACCGAAGCTATCCGGCCGCTCCGTCCACCGAGGGGACCGAAATGGTTATTCAATAACCACTGAGACAACGTCTCAGCAAGTTCAACCCCCTAAACCCCTATTAGAAAGAAAATACGCCCCAGGTGGCCTAGCCACATCACACAGAAGACTTACCTCGCAATAGTCTTCATGCGTGTTAGCACAGAGTTTATATAATTCAACCACGTACAATTATGGTAACCAAACAACCATGGCACAATCACACCATCGAACAATTCAACCACTTGGATCGTCTCGCGATCAATCGACTCGGCCGATTACATGTCATTCTAGCAAATCAATCATTGCTCTCAACTACGGCCCTACTCGGCAAATTTGAATCGGTGGCATCACGGCCCCACTTCATCGCGACCTTTAACGGGTGGCATTCACGGCCCCATTGGGCGCGACCTCTAATAGGTGGCATATCACGGCCTCACTGGGCACGACCTCTCATAGGTGGTTTATCACGGCCTCATCGGGCACGACCTTTCCTAGGTGGTATTTCACGGCCTCATCGGGCACGACCTCTAATAGGTGGTCAATCACAGCCAATCTCCCATCAATTTCTACACTTAGGATTTCATAAAGAATCCCTATAAATCGCAATCACACTCCATTCATCACAACCAATCATCAATTTCAAATTCTACTAGCAAAGCAACGATCAGCACGAAATTCCGAGAGAATAAGGTTCCCAAATAATTTTCAGAATTTATTAAATAATTAAATTTATTCCGAAAATTAATTAGATAATAATATTCGTATTTTCGCAATCCACATTCAGTTTATAATATCCAACCATCGATTTCAAAATCCGAATACACAGCAACACCGGCACGAAATTCGAGAATTTAGGGTCCCGACAAAATTTTTCGGAATTTAATAAATAATTAAATTTATTCCGAAAATAATTAAATAATAATATTTTAATAATTTCGAATAATGATATATTATTAAATTATTACATAATTTCGAAATATTTAAATAAATCAAAAGTAAATTCCTTTATGTCACATCAAGGCTTATATTAATATAAACCTTCATTTAGCCTTAAGTTAAACTCACTTTAAGCTAATTAAACACATTAATATAATCCACACTTAAATCAATTAAACTAACCACATAATCACAATTAACATAAACTAAGCACACCTAAACCTAAAGCGTAATTAACCCTCTAAGCGAGGTTTAGTGAGTAAACTCACCGGATTAGCGAGCCGAGCGGACCAAAACGACGGGGACGCCGAGGAGAACAACTTTCCTCAAAGCGGGCCAAGCATCCGAGCTCGGGAAGGCGGCCAAAACGGCCCACGAAGGGGCTGCCATACCCATTTTCGGGTTGCTGATCGGGGCCGAGAGGAGCAAATCCGGCGCCGGTTTGGGCGGCCAAGGGCGGCGGAGGCAAGGCGAAGCTCCGGCGGGCTAAGGCGGAGGTCGACGGCGGTTCACGCGCGGCGGGACGAGCTCCAGGATGAGAGCTCTTGCACGAGCGAACAGCGGCACGGGATGCCGCCAAGCGCGGGCGAGCGCGGCGGAGCGGGGACGCGAGCGGACCGGCGAGGACGGCGTGCGGCGGCGTGAGGCGGTGGACGGGTCCGCCTGCAAACGGCAGTTTGCCGGCTTCCGGTGACGTCCGAAGGAGAAGAAGAAAACGCCCATGGAGGAATCGCACGGGAGGAGGAAGAAGAGAGGGAGGAGAGAGAAGAATGGGCACTTTTCTTTTCCTTTTTCCCTTTTCTTTAATTCAACAAATTGGCCCACCACATGACCTCATGGGTGACATCACACTCCACTCACCCAATCCTCTACAACCTCTTCCAATGGGTCCATTTTATTTTTCCGCCGGGGTCCAATTCTTGTACAACCAATTCTTCAATTCCACTTGATTCTCTTCCAATTGAATCAAATTGAAGTCCATAAAATAAATTCAATGCCACCACACTTCAATTCACATCTTCACTTGTCTATAAAATCAACTCGTGTCCCAAAAGCGCGACCAAAAGCGGCCTACCGATTTCTCGAGCCAATTTAGCTATTTCTTGATTATTTTGCTTGAAAAGCTCGGCTTGCATGAAAAATCTTCCGAAGATTAATCAATGTTCCTAAAATGATTTGTGACACATCCAGACTTCCAATTTCTGAATTCGATCTCAATTCCACGGTTAATTTCACTTTGGCACGATACTAGCGCGGGCCCAACCTACCGGGTAGCCTTTAGAAATTTTCATGCATTCGACCGTGGTTGATCATCTCAAGCCACAATGTACATCTTTGAAACATTGGCGACTTTCGGTTGTCGGGGTAATCCCAAGGTTTCAAATACGAACACAGGGTACCCAATCGATAGAAAAGTCGGTCCAGTGTCGATCGACAAGAATTATGCAATCCGATGGAATCACCCACACTCAATCACATGCCTCTTCCGAGTCGACCTATCTCCGGTCTTTAATCGATTTTTATTTGTGTCGTAATGACCCTTGCAGATTAGCTCGGTCGAAAGGTCGCTTCCTGGTCAAATTCTCGAGTCAGATGCATTAGAAACTCTTAACGGCTTCACCCGATAGACTAGTTTTCACATGAGTGGCCGACTCAAGGAAAAGAACTATATGCGTGCCAACGAAATGCCCGTCTCAATTTATTGAAAATAAAATCGGAAAATCGGGATGTCACAACTCTTCCCCTCTTATAAAAATTTCGTCCTCGAAATTTAAACCATTAAAATTCTTCTTCAAAATGGTGGGGTATTGTCGTCTCATCAATTCTGCTCCTTCATTCTACTTCGCACTGCTATCCAAGATCTTCTTGCCGACGAAACATTTCCAAATTGGCCAAACCAATTTTTGATTCCCAAAAAGGCTAAGCACTTGTCCAAATTTACAAAAATGAAAGCTGCAAACATTTTGGTTCCTTTTTTTTTTTTTTTTTTTATTTTTTTTTTCCACAAAGCGGCTAACTGCCGCGTCGGGGATTCGAACTCCCGACTTCGGACCGACGAGCTTCATCCCGGATACCAACTCGGCTAGAGGCACCGACGGTGTCCCTAACCGCTTTCTTTTTCCATTTAAAGCCAAAATTCTCCTTTGATCTCAAACTCGAAATGTTCCGCCATTTAAACAGTTTCGGCTCTCCTTTCTTAACAATTCGAGATGTCCCTATCCTAGGCGACATCCAAGGATGAACAGGATTCTCAATCTAAAAATTCAAAGATTTTCGACACTTTACTGCGTAAATTTTCCAAGCATCTCCGAGCGGTCCTTAACTGGTCATTGATAACCGCAATCGAATCACTAATTTCGAACCAACTCGCACCCGCAATTTTATGATCTCTTACCTCAACTCAACTAACTGAAGTTCTGAATACTCTGGTCGACACTGACTAAAAAGGAACTATCTGACTGATCTGCTGAAATTGAGGACCTCTAGTCAAGATTTGACATAACTCTGACACTGACAC
Organism: Eucalyptus cladocalyx; assembly: GCA_017140615.1. NCBI lineage: Eukaryota > Viridiplantae > Streptophyta > Magnoliopsida > Myrtales > Myrtaceae > Eucalyptus > Eucalyptus cladocalyx. The sequence continues at coordinate 914,664 of CM029519.1, forward strand.
ACTATGCAAACGAATTATCTCGATGCACAACACCTCTCGCATGCTTAATCAAATTAAGATCCTCACCAGATCACAAGGTGGCTAATTTCAACAGTCTGCCACTTACTACCCGAAATGAGATTATTAACACACAGACTCCTCGATAGACCTGTCACAAAAATCTATCGTGACGTGATCCCACTTCCTCACGGAGGTATCGAAAGATTACAAAGGTCCTCTCGAATTGCAAAACCGTGCTTTCTCTTGCTAGCACATCTGACACTTGCGACCTGTCTGTGATATCTATCTTCACAACGGTCTACTAATCTTGTTGGTGCAAATTCGAACTCATCTTTGTACTGCCTGGACAACGCTGAAATTGCTATGATGAGCTTCCCATAAGATCTCTTCTTTAATCTCTGTATCGACAATTACACATAATCGTCCTCAAAACCTTAGCGTTGTATATTCAGAAATCTAAAAATCAACCTCTCTCTCATCTGCATTCTCTTATAAAGTCTCCTGAATTTCTAAATCTGTTCGCTGAAGCAATTTGATTCTGATTTGCTCTCTCGGTTCAATTCTGAGGGTAGTAATAAAATTCCAAAGGTGGCCTACCTTGGATTTGAAAACCGAATTTCGCACTTTCTCAATTAGGATCAAATCCTTGAATACCAACTATGCAACTAAGGACTCTCGACTCGGTGCATCTCGCGACTTTGCTCACCTTTCCGAGTGATACAAAATATCATAGTCATAGTCCTTAATGAGTTCCATTCAATGACGCTGTCTCATATTCAACTCCCAAGGTCTCAACAGACGGACGCATATGCAATAACTCTATCATGCTACATCAATAAGCAATCAAATCCTTTAAACGACACATCACCGTAGATCTCATAACTTCCAGGACTAGATGGAATAATCGACAAGGCGGTAGTCACCCTCTTCTTAGGCCATCGAAGACTACGCCGCACTTACCTGTTCACACGAACTTTTCTTACTTTCTCGTGGTCGAATCAACTGCGTACGCCGACGCCTGAAAACCCTTCCATAAAACTTCGTAATATCCCGCTAATCCCCAGAAATTTCTAATCTTTATCATTGTAGTCAATCTCGGTCAACCATTCACCGCTTCAATCTTCGACGGGGTCTACGAGAGATTTCTTCGCTCGAAATCACGTGACCTAGAAGCACAACACGAGTCATCCAAAACTCACACTTGCTAAACTTAGCATAAAATTGAAGAGTCCTCAAGGTCCGAAGTACCATCCCCAAATGTCTCTCGTGCTCCTCAAAGACTCTTTGAACACACTAGGATAACTTCAATGAACACGATCGGGGACCGATTCAAGTACCCCTAAACATTCCGCTCATTAAACCCAAACAAACAACTAAGGTGTCCATCAAACCATACGGTATTACGGCGAACTCATAAGCGCCATATCGAGTACGAGATGCTAACCGGTGTGTCCTTCTTCCCGATCCTCAATTGATGACACCCGACCTCCGTCGATCTTGAGGAATATCGATACACAACCACAACGAACCATATTTCTCCTTCATGTACGAACTTGTGCTCCCCAAGGTTATGCACTTTGGAAAGTATGAATCCCCTATCCAACACTTCCGCATCTACACCTTCAGTTCTTTTAACTCGGGTAACACCATCCGGTAAGGAGCCTTAGGGGACCTGCTCGTTTCGGATGCTAATTTAATCACCACTCTATTTCTCCTCCTGACAACAAACCTGGCAATTCTTCAGATTATATTTCAGAAAACCTATGTACCATGGTTACGTTCTCCATATTCGGCTCCTCAACTGACGCATCCATTACAGCTGCCATGTAGATTCGATAACCAACAACCTGAACCAAGTCATCTTCAGTGACGAATAACAGGGATCGAAGGTCCTTTCTAACTTTCAGTAATTCAAAAATTTTATACGCTAACTGAACAAACTAAATTATATCACTACCACGATTCATAACAGTAGAAAGCTCCTCGAGCCAAACCTTTTCATGAATGACTTCGAGTCATACTTAAGCAAACTCTTCGAGTATAACTATAGTTGGAAATTCACATTTCTATTACTTTATTACCAATCCAAAAATCCTACAACCTTCACTGAAAATTCTCGCCGCACTACTCGATAAAAATATCTCAAAAACATTCATCTTCCGATTGATGCATGGTCGATCCATTATTATTCCTTTCGCCATCCTAGTGGCGTTCTATCTCATAGCAATGTGCTTACACTCTCCCGAACTTACACGGACAGTTCTTAACTTTGACGCGCCATGTCGGCCACATTCAAAGCATGATTCCCTTTTTACTCGACACTTTGGGCCGACTTGAGCCTCCTTTCCACAAGCTCGGCACACAATCGAGAGTCCTCTACCTCCCATCAAGGAACATCATGCACCCTTTCTTGCACCGGGGTCCATTCCAAGTACCCCACGAACATCCTGAAGCATGCTTCCTATGTCTCCGTCTTATCAACGACGGTGATGTAAAAACATTGACTGTGATTCCATCTCGTCTATACGGACAATCTTTGATCAAGTAACCGCATCGGGCGACCCTTGTAACAAGTCCTGTCTCTCTTCTTAAAGACGGAATGATTCCTTTCTTTTCTTACGACCACGACACACATCGATCAAGTTGAGCATTGACTTTTTAATTCTACATTTCCGATTGGTGAAACAAGGCACCTTTCTCCGGCCTCGGCCTTTCTCCCCAATCGATTTCCATATCTATCTAAACGAACTTTGACTCAAATACGGCGGCTTGATCCTCAATCACAACTCGCATTAGGCCTTAACAGCACGGCAACAACAACGATCACAACACGGCGGCGGTAGAAACAATAGCAACATCAACGGCTCGGTCTTGAACTTGCGACCCAACAAGCTTCCAAAGGAACACTAGCACCGAACGATCCCACCAAACCTAGGATCATTCGGTACTACTACACTCTAAGTACCGACTTGCGCGGTACTCTCACACTCGCTACCGGGTCTAAGCTGCGCTCTACCTCGGGTACCGACTCTTGTCAAGATCCTACCCCGAGGTATAGGTCCTAACGACCTTCTCCAAGGAGTCCTCCACTCCGGTCACTCATGCTACGAGACTCTATATAGATGCTGTCTTCCAATTCCAACACCAGGTTAGAATTTGAGTGACCCCACAAACAAGCTACCAATCGCCTATCATTCACATGCATAAGCATATTAAAAGCCTTTCCTACTAACTATCCCATGACTCATCGCACCTTATCACTCCATACATGACCATGCTCGATACCACTTAAACGGGGATGTCACGCCCGAACCCCGAGCACGCGCACATCCCACCGGCGGTCGATCAAATGCGACATTCCCAGTAGTGTCACCGACCCCATTCATTTATTAATGCTTTGAACGTATTATAAAACCCCCGACAATAACATACGGGATAGAAAAGCGAGGAAACAAAATCACAACATAACACTTTCATAATTCAACGGGAATTACAAAAGAGGTCTATGGCCAACAATCTACAAAAGACCGGCTCTTAAAATAGAAGCGTCTCGACCCACAAGTCGACACGATCTTCAATTCTTATGACTTCACCTCTCCAACTCCTCAAGGCCAACCGGCTATCCGCCGCTCTCCGTCACCAGGGGACGAAATGGTTATTCAATAACCACCGAGACAACGTCTCGGCAAGTTCAACCCCTAAACCCCTATTAGAAAGAAAATACGCCCCAGGTGGCCTAGCCACATCACACATAAGACTTACCTCGCAATAGTCTTCATCTGCAGGTTAGCACAGTTTATATAATTCAACCACGTATAATTATGGTAACCAAATAACCATGGCACAATCACACCATCGTAACAATTCAACCACTTGGATCGTCTCGGCGATCAATCGACTCGGCCGATTACATGTCATTCTAGCAAATCAATCATTGCTCTCAACTACGGCCCTACTCGCAAATTTGAATCCGTAAGTGGCATCACGGCCCCACTCGGCGCGACCTTTAACAGGTGGCAATTCACGGCCCCATTGGGCGCGACCTCTAATAGGTGGCATATCACGGCCTCACTGGGCACGACCTCTCATAGGTGGTTTATCACGGCCTCATCGGGCACGACCTTTCCTAGGTGGTATTTCACGGCCTCATCGCCTCATCGAGCACGACCTCTAATAGGTGGTCAATCACAGCCAATCTCCCATCAATTTCTACACTTAGGATTTCATAAAGAATCCCTATAAATCGCAATCACACTCCATTCATCACAACCAATCATCAATTTCAAATTCTACTAAAGACAAAGAACGATCAGCACGAAATTCGAGAGAATAAGGTTCCCAAATAATTTTCAGAATTTATTAAATAATTAAATTTATTCCGAAAATTAATTAGATAATAATATTCGTATTTTTCGCAATCCACATTCAATTTATAATATCCGATCATCGATTTCAAAATCCGAATACAGCAGCTAAATGACAGCCATGTACGAAATTCGAGAATTTAGGTTCCCGACAAAATTTTTCGGAATTTAATAAATAATTAAATTTATTCCGAAAATAATTAAATAATAATATTTTAATAATTTCGAATAATGATATATTATTAAATTATTACATAATTTCGAAATATTTAAATAAATCAAAAGTAAATTCCTTTATGTCACATCAAGGCTTATATTAATATAAACCTTCATTTAGCCTTAAGTTAAACTCACTTTAAGCTAATTAAACACATTAATATAATCCACACTTAAATCAATTAAACTAACCACATAATCACAATTAACATAAACTAAGCACACCTAAACCTAAAGCGTAATTAACCCTCTAAGCGAGGTTTAGTGAGTAAACTCACCGGATTAGCGAGCCGAGCGGACCAAAATGACGGGGACGCCGAGGAGAACAACTTTCCTCAAAGCGGGCCGAGCATCCGAGCTCGGGAAGGCGGCCAAAACGGCCCACGAAGGGGCTGCCATACCCATTTTCTGGGTTGCTGATCGGGGCCGAGAGGGAGCAAATCCGGCGCCGGTTTGGGCGGCCAAGGGCGGCGGAGGCAAGGCGAAGCTCCGGCGGGCTAAGGCGGAGGTCGACGGCGGTTCACGGCGGCGGGGACGAGCTCCGGTAGCTCTTGCACGAGCTGAACAGCAGCTCGGGATGCCGGCCAAGCGCGGGCGAGCGCGGGCGGAGCGGGGACGCGAGCGGACCGGCGAGGACGGCGTGCGGCGGCGTGAGGCGGTGACGGGTCCGGCTGCAGCTGCGACGGTTGCTGGCTTCCGGTGACGTCCGAAGGAGAAGAAGAAAACGCCCATGGAGGAATCGCACGGGAGGAGGAAGAAGAGAGGAGGAGAGAGAAGAATGGGCACTTTTCTTTTCCTTTTTCCCTTTTCTTTAATTCAACAAATTGGCCCACCACACGTGGGTGACATCACACTCCACTCACCCAATCCTCTACAACCTCTTCCAACGGGCCCATTTTATTTTTCCGCCGCATTTTCAAATTTGACAACCAATTCTTCAATTCCACTTGATTTCTTCCAATTGAATCAAATGAAGTCCATAAAATAAATTCAACGCCACCACACTTCAGTTCACATCTTCACTTGTCTATAAAATCAACTCGTGTCCCAAAAGCGCGACCAAAAGCGGCCTCTTGATTTCTCGAGCCAATTTAGCTATTTCTTGATTATTTTCTTTGAAAAGCTCGGCTTGCATGAAAAATCTTCCAAAGATAAGTCAATGTTCTTAAAATGATTTGTAACACACCCAGACTTCCAATTTCTAAATTCGATCTCAATTCCACGGTTAATTTCACTTTAACACGATACTAGCGCGGCCCAACCTACGGGGTAGCCTTTAGAAATTTTCAGGCATTCGACCTGTGGTTGATCATCTCAAGCCACAATGTACATCTTTGAAACATTGGCGACTTTCGGTTGTCGGGAAGTAATCCCAAGGTTTCAAATACGAACACAGGTACCCAATCGATAGAAAAGTCGGTCCGTGTCGATCGACGAATTATGCAATCCGGTGGAATCACCCACACTCAATCACATGCCTCTTCCGAGTCGACCTATCTCCGGTCTTTAATCGATTTTTATTTGTGTCGAATGAATGGCCTTGGCATTAGCTCGGTCGAAAGGTCGCTTCCTGGTCAAATTCTCGAGTCAGATGCATTAGAAACTCTTAACGCTTCACCCGATAGACTAGTTTTCACATGAGTGGCCGACTCGAGAAAAGAACTATATGCGTCTTGCCAACGAAATGCCCGTCTCAATTTATTGAAAATAAAATCGGAAAATCGGGATGTCACATGCAGTTTATCTTGACTGGATGTTTCTTGTATAGAAAAGTTCTGTTAAAGGTTCATGTAATCCGCCTTCGGTTGCAAACGACGGAATACATCATAAAAGTATGAAAAATCATTATTATTTATGGATAAGTCAGTATGAAAAATCGTTAAAAAGAGAGAACTTAGAGTCGCTTAACACTAGGGTTCCCTAGGTATATACAAAGTGTTTTATAAAGATTCTTATCCGAAATTCTTTATATTAATTAGTGAGTTGATCTAGTAAAGTCATTGATATCGAACCAACAAATGATTGTGAGCTACGTTGGATTTTATATGGTTAATCTCTACATTTGTATACCAACCAAAAAAAGAATCTCTAAATTCCGATAGCGTTGCCCAATTTCAGCAAAAAAGAACAAAGTGAAACGGAAAAAAATCCGAACGTTTCAATTTTTTTAAAAGTTTTACAAAAAGCCCTCAAAACGGCAAATCTTCATAGAGATTCAAGCATGTTCCAATTAAATCTAAAATTTGTTAATCACGTGTAAAAATTTTGTGAAATAAATATTGCTTAGTAATAATAGGTTCCAGAAAATTTTAGAAGTTCCAACGTTTTATTTTCTAAATTTCTTCACTTTAGTATACTTTAAGTACCTTATGATATTACTTTCTTGTCTCACTTTATGTCCAGAATTTTTTTCATCTCAGGCTATCGGTAGACTTTTCTAACTTATGACAATTATACCCATATTATCTAATTGAATTTGTAAATGAATTTATTCGCCGTCAATTTGATAGAAAAATATGAAGCTTGCTGCATTGGGATTTATGAAGATTTGAAGAAATAGATCTCCAAACGGAGTGAGTGAGTCATAATTTAGCCCCAAATTTTTCCCGTATTGTCTTATTAGGGTTAAGACATTCGTTCACTTGCATATTATTATATAAATAACTATAGAAAGAAAATGAATAGCCATTAACGAAATAGGTGAGTATGAAATAAACAAAGAAACAAGAACCCAGGTAGCAGATCCTTTGGCCCCCTATCGGCGAGGAGGGAAAATAGAACTACCGGGAGAGGTTGGAGTGGGTAAAACCGTATTCATTATGGAGTCGATTAACAACAATGTTAAAGCTCTTGGGGTTATCCGTATTTGTAGTAGCGGGGGAACATATCCCGTCTACATAATGGATTACGTATAGGCAAATTTAAACCGTCGTTTCTAGTAAAGTATCACTGCCGACTCTTTTTGCAGCTTTTGGAGCTGGAACAAGGTGGTATGGTTCAGCAACCCACTTTATCGAATTATTGATCCTTCTCGTTAAGGGACTTGTAAAAGGAGCATATGACTTCCTTTGAGGATAAGCCCGTGTTCTATTTCTATTTTGTACTGCCCATAATGCAATGGTAATCAAGCAAGTCAAGGGGCACATGCTTTTAGAGCATTGGTTCACCCACGCCACGACTTTTGATGGATTTTCACTTCTCGAGAACGTCCTTCGATTTTTCCAATGACTATAATCTGTTGTTTTCAGGAGGAAGAGAGCGTCTCGTCCAACCGCCTTAGCCTCGACGTGCGGGTAAATAGAATCCAACAAACCGAATCCGCCACTTCTACTTTTGTTAACTTACGGTCGGTAAAAAGAGTTTTAACGTTCATTTGTATGGAAAGTATTTCCTTTTCCTTTCTCCCTTTATTTATTTTTTTGGGAGAATTATGTAAATGCATCCGAAACTGCAACCTCGAATTAATATCACGAGTACACAAAATCGTCCCATTCAGGCAGGCGTCAACAAGACTTGAACCAGTAGAGGGCAGATTAGCCATGATTCAGCTTTCCAACTCTCATCCATTCTTCGATTGTCCTTTTTCAGAGAAAGCCTGGAGTGATCTTCCTAGTCCAGGCAGTTGTGCATTTGAAGGGTACTTCGTTTGTCAGGAAGCTTCTGAAGCTCGCGTATGAAGACTCTTTCTGCTACTTGAGGACTCAAAGTTTGGTAGATGAAGTGTAGATGCTTCATCTGTTAATAGTTTTCTTTAGCTGGTAACTTTGTTGTTTTGTGAAGTTTTACCCCTTCTGCTCATCGGGGTTTGCTTAGAATATATTAGTTTCGTGCTAATAAAGGTATATAAGCAACCGAAAAATTAGTAAGTAGAATATATTGTGTGCTTTATACCCTTGATACACATGGACAAACCCCTCATGTTAAATTTGGAAGGATATAGTAGGATATAGTAGGCTTTCTTATATCCCGTATATTGTTGGATAAAAGACAGGATGTCATTACAAGCTTGTTAGATCCTACTGTAATCGGTGTTTCTTGTGAATAAGATGCAGGAGGCTTAAAAGTAAGTAGGCTGATAACATTGTTTGCATAAAACCGTGTCACAGCCATGTGACCACTGCAAGATGCCCAAGGATGGTGACCACCTCCCGATCATCGTATACAGATCTAGGATCTCACAGACATTGAACATTGCATTAGAAAAAATCGAACCCAGGATTTTGTATAAACTTACTAAGAATTCAATCAAACCGTAAGCACATACGAAGACGAATTATAGATGTCCATTGGAGAGGTAAAGTATATTTTAAAAGTAATGACAATGCCCTGAAAAACTTAAATATCTTTAGGAAATTAAAGAAGAGGTTGTACAATTATTAGAAACCGAATCTACTCCTAACTTTCTTTTTTCTTCTGTTTATCATGAATTATATTATTTAGGGGTTAAAAGTAGGGTTAGTATTACTAAAAACCTCAAGTTAGTATATTCATGATAAATTTGTCCCAAATTAATTATTTGACTATCAAAAACTTCAAACTAATATATTTGTGATAAATTTAGGAAAGAATAACTTTTTGTGCACGATTGAGTGAAATTATGCTTTCAAAGTTGATGGCCGAAAAAGCAAACCGTTCATGCTTTCAAAGTTGACGTACGATGGGTTGTCTTTCTTGTAAAATTATATAAAACCCTAGCTAGGCTTACAAGTTGCATTATTTTATTGCCTTATGATTAAATTATTCTCTCCTTCGCTCATTGATGACTTATGCTTTTTTTGGATTATATTGTCATTTGCAGCGTCATTAGACAACTTTTGCACACTTCGAGGTTTTTATAATAATCATAATCGATGCTGCAATCCTGCTTCTCGCACGTTTCATTCTTCACTATCCATTTGCTCATATCACGAGATAGCTTTCAAAGAATAATAAAATCCCTGCAAATCCTCTTTGTTTTTAGATTTTCCTTTTCTTTATTCCATAAAGATTGATCAGCAAGCTATGGAAAAGGTGTCTTACCTGATGAGCTTTCTAAATGAAGTTTAATTATTTGTTGATATTCTTTGGTTGATACAACCACCAATAATCATTCTGTATTTATATGACATGCTTTTGATCTTATTTCTTAATTTAATCTATTATCTAATGGGACGAGGGATACCTGCAATTTTGGTAACTGCTTCCCACCTTTTTTGTTTCGCATAGGTACTTTTGATTTAATCTTTTTAAAGATATTTTTATTGGTGGAAAGATGTAATTTATAAAAATGTAACTAATGGAACTACCATGTACCGATATGTTGCTTTTACCCTTTTCTTCTCAACATATTTAACTTTCCCTTTGTTTAAACATATCTCAACATTTAGATACCAAGTATTGGATAGCTTAATAATTTGGGGTTTCAACACGACAGGGGTGATGTTAATTAACATTTACCAAAAAAGCAAAACTTCACTTTTCTAGAAGTAAAAAGCCATGTTTTAACTACTTCCTTCAAAATGGCATTTAGATACCTAAGTTGCCATCGACTCAATATGTCATACAATGAAAAAAAAAAAATCTAATTTCGAGTGTTTCAACTATTTTAGCATAGAAATAATCAATATTTGATCCAAAAAATGTTAAAATCTATTTAATCCTTAAAAATTGCATCTCGGTAATATAGGTTATGAAATTGAATAAATCAAACATTAATAATAGATGCATTGCATATTTGTACTTAATATACTTAAATCATTGATGGATGCATGCATGACAGAGATATACATAAACAAACTTCATTTTTTCTTAAATTAAATTGATATTTAACCTTTACCTACAACTTTGATATACATATACAAATAGATAAATTTGAATAGACTATTCATGATAATATTGGTAAATCTTATCCTCCAAGAACAATAAATATCATGGATATATTGACTTGACAAGATATTGTCCATACTGCTTGTATACAATATATAGAAAATAACTTGACAAGACTTTATCTCATCCGAGTGTTATAACTTTTTTTTTTTGCACATTTATTGAGCATCACAAATTTGAAAAATCGATCACTTAAGTATTATCAATGATTCACCTTATCGAAAAATCTAACATTGACACTAGTCCTCCTATGTGACTTTGCCAGCGTTGACGTAGACAAATTATTATTTTTTTGAATTTTTTATTTTTCTTTTTTATTTTCCATTTTTTTAGGGCTAGCAAGGGTCATTAGCAACCTTCATTAGCTCTGAAACCCTCACCTAGATCTAGTGATTTGCAGCTGAGGGTGAGGTGGCCCTTGCCTAATTTGTGCAAGATTTGCTGGTGACCCTTACCAGCCCTAAAAAAGGAAAAGAAAAAGAAAAAGAAAATAAAAAAAATTCAAAATTTTAAAATTTTTAATTTTTTAAAGAAAGTTCCACATCATATGGGAAATTAAAAAAAAAAATCCACATAAGCTGATTTGCTGGAATTAACACTCAAATGATCGATTTTATTATGATGTGGCACTAAAGTAAGCAAAAAAAAGTTATAATATTCAAGTAAGTGCCGTGCATAAGTTATGGTACTCTTCCTATTCTTCTCCCAACTTAAGGTCATGTTAGATACAATGTTAAAATGTTAGATGCAAACCCACACATGAACTTAAAAAGTCTCGCGACAAGCACATTTTTTTTTTTCGGTAGCGACAAGCATATACTTGAACATTATTTTTATTTGAGGTTCAATAATCTCTACTATATCTAAATAAAACCAAGAATAATTTAAAAAATTTCAAACTTTTCCCCAAGTATTACAATGAAGCACATGTAAGCCATCATGACGAATTTTTACTGATGATCTCCAAGTAATGAATAAAATCACAACGTAAAATTTAACAAGTTAGTTTGAAGGTGATTCCTATAGTTACATTTTTAAAATCGATTCTTTCCAATTTTATAAATTAGAAATTCCTGTTTCTAAAATAAATGAAATCTTCTCACTTTTATCTCTTTCTTTAATTATTTAAAGCTTTTGTCACCACTTTTTCTTTTTTCCCTCGTGACGGGTTCTCTCTTTTGCTAGGCCATAAATGGATAAACAAGAAAAGATCACATAGCTAGTCACAATAAACTTTCTCACTTTCTTACGAGCACCTTTTCAGATTGACACTTTATAATTCAAGCAAGACTTGTCCTTCCAACTTTCGAAGAGTCGTTGTATGTCAAAATTTATTTGACGGTTCATAAATTGCAATTCCACCACAAACAATACAAGTTATAAGCTTTGAGCTTTGAGAAAATTCTACCTTTTTAAGAAAATAGATTGACCTGGTGTTCTATAAAGTGTGCTCAATGTGATACCTCCATTATATTTCTCATCAAGAAATTCAAGAAGATAGCTGTCCTCTTCACAAGCATGCAGTTGACACATGGGTCCTCTATTATATAACATTTATTGATGATTGCATAGAAGTTTAATGGATTTAGGTACAATAGATTAGCATAGCAATACTGCTTCCTCCATAATAAAGCTAGATATACTAATACTTAGTGGGTTATAAAACTTTATTTACTAAATGATGCGTGGGTGACAGAATCCTGTTGGAGGATTAAAATGTGAAACACTAATTCATTGTCCTCTTCTGGCTTGACATATCATTTAATAAATCTATTTTTCAGAGATCGTCTTATCTCCAGCATTACTCTTTATTAAATCCCATTCACAAAATCGTTTTACTAATTATTAAGTGCCCATATACAGTTTGACTGTGAATTTACTTTATCGGTTTTGTTCATCAATCCAGAATCCCTAATAACACGCAGTTTTTCTTATATGAGGTGATCGCTTTATCTTTATAGAAGGATGAGAGAAAGACCAATCCTGTGCAATTTTCCCCCCTTTCGTTGAGGAAACTATTGTTAGAATTCATTCTAATAAATCAAGCTAACTCTCCTTTTATGTACCATGATGTTATGTTAAAAATTACATGATTTTATGCAATGCTTGGCTAATCTTTCGACCTTGACAATAGTAATTATGCATCTTTGACGTACTCTGGCAATTATTATAAAGTAGGAATCAATACTTGTGAACCCTGATCTATTAAGACCTTCATCTTCTTGAGACATTTGCCTTGTTGACCTTTTGGGAAGTGTTTGATTTACCCAATCCCTCGTTTGGACTTCGCATCAGCCAACTAAATAGGGTAATTCCACTTACCGATTTCTTGAAGCTTTCCCTTGTTGACTTAACAGAGAGGAGTAAAGTAAACATTGACCATGCCTCGTGAAGTCAGATTTTATACTAAGTTGTGTAGTACTTCAGCTTCTTTCCATGTTTTTCCTTCGGGTTCCTCCCTTTTGTGGCAAAAATCTGTTAGTAATTGCGTATTCTTGTGAAGAATTATTGAAGAAAACAATTCAATGATACTCGCTGTGCAGTGACCTAACATAGAAAAGAAAAAGATTCTCATTGTCACGTAAGTGAAACCCTAAGAAATTGTAGGACTTCATATGCTCTGATCATCAATTATGTGGAATCTCTTTCTAATCATGCCCTTTCACGTTGTATTTGGACCAGCTAATAAAGTAAGTGATAGAGGGAGAGACGCACGTTGCGAAAATGACTTAAAAAAAATTCATAGGGCAAATTGATCAGATCTATTGGGAGACGGGTGCACAATCTTCTTCTTTTTCATTTGTTTCCATCAAGGAAAAGCTCGTAAGTTAGTTTGTACTGAACAGCTCGGGCGTCGGTGGCAAGATGCGCTTTTGTCATCGTTTCAGGGCTTAGGATTTCAGCAAACTTTTCTCTCGATTTTAGTTTCAGTATTTTATCCCAAGCTTAAAAAGAATCCATCTCTATCTAGTCAGCGGGTGCAATGTACCTAGGGAATAAGACATTAAAAAAATAATCTATTCTTTCTTGGCATAGCCATTCTCTATGGCGGACTAAAATAATGGTGTGCATTATATTGATTAAAGTGGCGTGTTATCTAGGGTTTCACTTGTTTGAGTTGGCTGTTCCATCTCTATAGATTATAAGCTAAAAAAACATTTCATTAGTTTATGCCTCTTGTTTCACAGTCATCAAGAATAACAGACAAATCTGTCTATTTGTTCTATTATATTGCAACTTGTTCCCAGAAAGTTGTTCTCCTTATGCTACCATATATAATTCATATAGATTCAAAATATAGATCATTTGGACAATTGTGGTTAGCTACTTGTCTATGAGTGAGCTAATAAAGGAGTAATATATCTCCGAGTATGACATATGATTGAAAGAGATAAAAACTTATAGGAAAGGCTAATGACCTATGCCGTTATAAGTGTTTTCCACATAATGTTCTTTAGGTTTTTATTGCGTAGATACCATCCGTGCAAAGTCTAGTTTCTAAGACTTTCAAATGTACACTAAGTATATATGGTGAAAAGACAACCTTTAAAATAATATACTCCACATATCTATTATATCGTATAGAAACTATGAAATTCCATTTATGTGGAAGTCGAATTATTATCTTCAGTATATGGTTTGTCAAAAAAGTCATCAACCAAGTGGTTCATTCAGAACCTTTTATGTGAAGTTTTACTGCAAGAGTTTTAAGCATCTCTCTTAAACATGACCAGATTAAAAGTTCTGTAATATATACATTTACCTTGTTGGTCCATTTCGTGACAATTTAAGTTTTTTCGAGGGGGGAAAAACATTGTTTGTTTGATGAGGTATCAAAGCACTGGTCGACGGTTAATATCGTGTCACTCTCTTTCAATTTTATCTCGCATGTTATTCATGTTATTCTAGTTCTTATTCCCCGATAACGTTGTCGACGTGATGACATCCACAGCTTGTCTTCTGAATGTAAAGAATCGACTTATATGGGATGAGGTGAGTTAAATACTATAACATAAATTTGTTGTTATCACGTTTCCTGGCGATTTATGTTTTAGGAAGATGGGCTTGTCTTATCCATGTTTATGAGCTACTTGATGTTTCTGATTATAGAACTCCCCAAACTGTCAGAACCATCAACATCTTGGGGTTATTTTCAGTCGATTATGGTTAGTGTGTTTTTAGTGGACGCATTCTTATAACTGATGGTACATATGAAGACTGATGTTTAACTGTCTCAAGATAGTATAGGAGGATTTCCTACCAAAATCATGAAAGTAGAAATGATCCAAAATACTCGAAACATTAATATCAAAACCTAGGGAAAAGTAACGTGAGATCACTAAAGTCGAGCTCTCTTGAACTTAAAAGTATCTTCAGGTGATTTGCTCTTCCATCTCACACCCCCAACATAAAGTCGACATATTGAACCTCTTCTTCATTTTTTTTAACGATGAGTAAGCCACAATTCCTTGCTCAAAAGCAAGGGAAGGGTGTGGATCAATCCCTTTTTCGAATCCATGCCATAAGTCAACATGACTTCTCTAAAACAAGACCAACCAGAACACACCCACAGCTAATAAAACCAAGCAACAAACAACCTTCTTACAAACAAACAGGAATGACTTTATGAAAGAACAACAAAGCCTGACACCCAATAGCATCTAAGGAATCTGAACCTTGTCCTTCAGGCCAAGCTACAACTTTGACGTATCCATTTGTGTTGAGCTGGAATCCACATAGGCTATTAAAGTATCTATCAGAGTTCTTGCCATATGAACGAACTAATCAAGGTAGTTTAATCTTCATTATTGTCAATGTGACTGGATTATGCTTCAATGATGGCTCAGATGAAAGAAAAAAAGCCTTTTATGGAAGAAAAATATGAGAAATATGGCATATAAAACTACTATTTAATGAGGATTAATGTTTGCATTGGGTAAGCATAAGAGAAGATATTTCAAAATTCTTTCATCTATGGGTCTAAACTGCTAAAATAGTTGGCAATTGGTCCCACAAAACTTCACATGCACATCCATTAACTCATTATAGCTATGAGAAAAGATAGTATAAATTTAAAAACTAATTAACGTGAGATTATAGGATCCAAAATCATGAGTTACTTCTTCTAGAACACTAGGCCTAATTTCCCGTTACAGAATGTCTAACCATCGTTTGACCAAAAAAATCCTACTTTCAATAACGATGCAACTGAAAAGAGCATCGATCGTGGATATTTAACTATTGAAAAAAATAGATAATATCTAACATTCCATGGTAGTTATCTTGCTTGAGCAAAGTTCAGTGTGATACACAGTCAACAGGTCTTATGAACCAGTTTAGTAGTTACCCTCTTATAACTTTAGTTATTTGTACTTGATTTGATTTAATACTACCTAGAACTGTTTGACCGAATTAACAGAAAGCTTAGGGTATATATATCTGCTTCTAGCTCTTTGCATGATGTGCTTTTGGGACCACCTGGATATAGTTTAAGTTAATTATGCTCTATGAATTCTCCATCAGAGGGAGAAAAAACTCTGCCAAAACACTAAGAAATTCAAACTTTGGTCAAATTTTAAGCAGAGTGTGTACTGTCGGGTTCTTATGGAAAATTAGTGGGGAAAAAACATGAACATTCAATGATTCACATGCCAACGGAATTATTTCCCTTACCATATAATAAAGAGATCAGACATCTGGGCATCCCATAAGAGTAGTTTGAGTTCCTCCTATCGAAAACTTAATATATGGTATGAATGAAATACATGGCTATATATCTGGAAGCCTTAGTTATAAGTACCAATAATATACCGAATGAAAACCTTATTTAAAACTCTATAATGAATGATTCGGACTTCTAAGAATTCATCAATTATGACCTTAGTTTTTAGCAAGTCCAATGACCATAGGAAGAGATGTGCATAGATGAATCTTCTATGCTTCCTTACTATAGCGTTGCCCCCATTTTCTCTCGTTCTTCTTACGTTTTCCTAACATATCAAAAACCAAATTGTATTGAATGTTCAAACTATCAAGGAGGAAATTTCTTAGTATTTTTCGATCCGTTAGATCTAACACATGTGAAGCTCAGTATGTAACGTAATTGTGAACGTATTAATACGTAAGTCACAAGCAAATTGGATCAACGAGCACAATAACGAGAATATGAACTAGAGTTGAACCCTTGATGAGTTATAAGATTATGTTAAGCGATTATTATTTCAAAGGCATATGAGAGTCGGAATATTTATTTCAACCGTATTTCTTATTAATAAAATCCGAGCATATTCCTCATTAAAACAATCTGAGCGATGTAATATCCATCCAATTAGCTCTTAGGCAGAGGGTATCCAAACTGATGATGCCAAAACATACACCAATCAACTCTGCTCCAACTTATGAAAATCACATCATGCTACCTTCTTGAAAATGCAAGATGCAACTTGCCTTAAAAAAATCAACGCGAAAACCTTTTAAATTTGGAGGACTTTTGAAAACACGTGTATGTGGGACCAACCCCAAATGTAAATTGAGAGCAAGTCATCGAGCCACCCAGGACATCATTTAAGCCTGAGAGTTAATCGCACAGCCACACTACTCCTCTCCCTGTTTCCTCACAAAGTCAAAGCTACCTCAAAAATGGTGAGACATCCACTTAAACCCAACAAGAGCAACAATACAAGAGTAAAGAAAGGCACCTGGAGTGCAGAGGAAGATCAGAAACTCATTGCTTATATCAAGAGATACGGCATTTGGAACTGGATTCACATGCCCAAACCCGCTGGTATGAATTATTGATGTATTGATCTTGTTTTTCGCTGATCTCCGTATCTGCTTTTGCTGGGTACAATATCAAACCAAGTCTTGGATATGCGTGTGAATGACTCAGGTTTGGCAAGGACAGGGAAAAGTTGTAGACTTCGGTGGATGAACTATCTGAGGCCTAACATCAGGCATGGAAACATCACCAAAGGAGAGGAAGATATGATTATAGACTTGCAACGACTTCTTGGAAATAAGTAAGTTCGCACTTATCACCTCAGTGAAATCCTATAAAAGATTAAAGAAAAAATCACATCTGCAAATTTATGTAGCCTCACAAAACGGAGAAACTACTATCTTTTTGTCGCCATTGCATAAAACACTTAATTTCTTTTGTCAGAAGCCTCTTTCACTTTCACAATGATAGACTACAGGTATATATGTAGTACAAGCACTGCACGGAAGTAAGTCTGAATCAGTAGACAAATCATTGATTCTTGGTTAAATTCATTTACCGCAGATGGGCGGCAATAGCAGCTAGACTTCCAGGAAGAACTGATAATGAAATAAAGAATTATTGGAACACCCGTTTGAAAAAACGTGTCGGGAATGGGAACAAGTTGCAAATTTCAACCGCAGGTGATATTAAAGTTAAGCCTTCTCTTCCCATTATTGATACTCCGAAAAAAGAACCCATTCCAAGAATGAATGCAAATAGCTTCTGCACTTCTTATGGAGTTCACTATGATGACAAAACCTCGGAGAATAGGTGGTATTCACCATCCGACTTGACTGGGGAAGAAGAAAGCTTGTGGGAACAATTCCTTGCGCTGAAAGATTTTCAAATTGCAGAGAATTTCGGTGGCATGTACATGCAATCGGGAGCTAAGGCCCCTGTCTTTGTGTGTATGCAACAGGAGCTCGTGTACCATAGCGGTTCCTATGAAGATTTTATGATGGATTTATGGGAAAAATGATGATCGCTAAAGGTACTCAGATGAAGAGGTGCCATATAATTACTTGTAGTTTCCTGTTAAGTTCCAAGGAATGGGAAATTGATGTCATGAGCGTTGTGCTTTCTGCAATTGACCATCGGTGTTGTCTTCTTCTATCTCGTGTATTTATGTTAGACTACTTCTCAAATTTGAGTTTGTAAAGGAAACTTAATCCAAGTATGTTACTTATTTTAAGTGGCTTCCCAGTTTGATTACTCTTGAAAGGGTTTTCTATTGTGGTTCCAACTCTTTCATATATAAGTAGTCTTCTTCTTGAATTGTATCCAAAGAGGTGGTTTTTTTTTTTTTGGTGAGTTACACTCTGAAGCAATCCTCGATGTGTTTTTGGCCGTGACAATAAATTGTGTGCTGTGCTTGTGAATTACATCTTGGTAGTTCAAAGTTGTGAAAATCTTGTGTTAAGATTTTACATAATTCCTTTATGAGATTGAGTGATTGTTTTGCAATGAATTATGAAGACTATAGTGTAATTGAGGATTAAGAAATACTAAAAGTGTTTGAGTAACTAGAGCACTTTTATAATCTCTATTGCATTACTTGATTTATAGTGGAAACAATTATTGCTCTCCCCATGAATAAAGGTTATATTGATTGGATGAAGTAAATTTGATATTTAATTTATTTTTCTTATTCTATTATCTTATTGTTCGATTGCTCTTTTTTTTTTTTTTTTTTTTTTTTTTTTTTTTTTTCGGTGACAGTTGGTATTAGATCCACCCTTGACTTAGTTGAAGCAAATCAATGGTGACGGAATAATGTAAGAAAAAATCAACATACTTGATGGGAATGATTTTGGTTTATGAAATATGCAGATTGGGGATTTGCACAAGAGAAATCTGGTCTTAATCCTATTAGGAAAGAAGCCAGATTTGATGATGCAATTTATGAATGCATATTTGATATGCCGGTTGAAGTGTCAACATATATTAAACCCAATTATTTGCATCCACCCATGGGAGATAGTCAATCTGGGGGCCAAGTTTATATGTCCAGTGTAATAAAGAGATTCCTCATTTATGTAACATTAATTGAATTCTTTACCAAATTTAACATGTCAAGTCAAAACCAACTAACGTTATCAAACATCTAGTCTCATTAACTGTTAAACTTCTTGGAAACTTCCTTTTGCATATTCACTTACTGGGACATCTCCCTCACTTGACTATGTTTTCAACATATATCGGCTTCATATAATGTAAGCTTACCTTTCGGACCGATTACTAAACTAACACTAACTCCTCTTAAGGAACTTGATGTTAGTGAAGTAATCCGGTATATATTGGTTATCCATGCCTTCTCAAAGGATGATTTTCCATTAGCTAGCATCAGGATCAATGGTTTTGACTTTGGGTCAATACATTGCATTGCCATATAAGACTTTTGTTAGATACGTGAAAGAACAAGTCGGGTGTTGTGGGTCCTACAGGACAATTTTTAGTTTCTTAAAAGAAATTGTGGTTTAATTTTTAAATATTCTAATACTCCTAATTACACGTAAGCTAAAACCTTTTTGCCTAAGATTAAAGCAGAAAAATGTTAATATGAAAGACAAATAGGAGCCTCGATATAATTTAAATTTTGTCACGACCACTGTAATTTAAAAAAAAAAAAAACTTAAACTGTTAGATAACGACGTGATTGAAAATGTTCTAACGCTTGCCACCTTCACTCTCAACTTGAATAACCTATTTTTATTTATTGGATCTGAATGCATATATAAGCAGACACATAAATGGGATATCACCTTCAATGTACAAGAATTAACCAAAAATAAATAGATAACATGCTAGGTTATTCTTTCTATATTTAAGTTGAGTTAATCAATCTGCAAGTAGAAAATTTTAGACTAAAACAATCTAAATACATGTGATATCACAGATGTCAGCGCTTCATCCACTGCTGTCTACGTTATAATATTTTGAACAATCAAAGATGAGAGGGAATCAATAAGGAATATATGTATAGTTTATCAAAATGTCTAATATTTCTATATCTACTGCTCGTTATTGGTAATGGAGTCATATGGATGGTTTCGTAGCTGTTGATAGGATATACTAAAATGGTGACAATGACATCTCGCCAACAAACTATAGTGCAGCTGTTTATCATAAGCTAACATGCTTTGTCTTTGGGCCGGAATTAAATAGATAATGCGCACACATTTCCCGATAAATTTTGTCAACTTTCTACATCTCCTTTTTCAAACGTCTATAAATCATATTCATTTAAAATTGTTTGGATGGATTATTACTTTTTGTTTAATTTAAGTTTAACGGGGCACGCATTCATAAGTTGTTAACCTGAAAATCCGAAAAATTTCATATCGTACCTTTAATATAAATGTTAACACGTATATTCACATGCTCTAATTAAACAATAGCGGGTTAATATGATGATTCCTAAATTGTTTTCTGAGGAGCATTTTATTTCATGAACGTGCAATATCTTTGACTTATTTACAGAAAATGAAAGGGATCCGAAACTAAATCAGCAGCGTAGACAGCCCAATCGTTCATTCCCAAATTTTGTCTCGATGACATCTAAAACTTCCCATGGTAAAGGAAAGAGAGAAACGAAGTAAAATTATAACCACGATGCGTCAGGACAGAATGATAATGCGGTGATGATTTTGCAGCTGTAGTTCGTCCGCTCCCTCGCGAAATGATTTTTGGCCGTAAAACTGAAAAGCAACGTACATTTAACGTACTGCATTTAAACCTGATATGCTATGGACCATGTTGATAGCATTGATCTCATCATCTGAAGTAATTTATGTCTTACAAATTGTCTATCCAAGCGAAAGAGTCTCTTACAACCGCTAGTTGCCTTGTCGATTGTTGAAGCAAAGTTTATAGCATTATCGAGCCAATCAAGGAAGCTATTTGGCTCAAAAGTTTGTCGAGTGACCAGGACTGTGACAGGAGAAGATTGTTGTTTGTTGCTTCAAATTTATTTTTCCCTTGTGGAACATTTCTTTTTTAACCCTCGGAAGCAATCCTCTGGTAATCCCTCAACTCAAATCACATAAAGACTATGAAAGTCCTTCGCCGGCCTTCCAGTGTATTGACTGCCAGATGGGACGTTCTTGGATTAACCATTCTTTGAAAGAAAAGATAAATTAGCTAAGACTGAAATCTTGCATATTGGTTAAAGATTTGTTTTCCCATTATTGTGGAACAAATATCAACCTATCCAAAAGCTTAAAATAAGTTGTGTATGTTGGAGAAATCTTTCCAGAATATTTTGAAGCTGATAAAACGTTTCTATCAGCCTAGTCTGGATAATTGCAGACCTTATGCTTAGAGTCTGAAGACTTTCAGATCACCAGACTCAGCACTCAAGACTCAAGACTCAAGACTATTCTCATTGACAGTTTTTCTAATCCAGTGACGAAGGCAATCCAGAGCTGAAGTATTTGGTTGAGGATTTAGTCCTATTCTCTGGAGAAGATCTCTTGGCTGGATAAATATAACGGATTCTTTTATTCATAATCAAGATCGTTTGAAGATCCGATGGTCGACGAAATATTCTTTGAAGGTTCTATTCTTGGAAACCAAGATCCTGGTTGTATGAGCGAACATGATTGATGGGCTATCGTCAGGTTCCTTTAATAGCTCGAATGATCTTCTTGATTGATTCCGTCCAACGGGTAGATTGGAGGAATTCCTTTGGTAAGTGCCAACGGGTATGATGGCATAAATGAGTATAAAAGGAAGACGTTCTAGTTGCTTTAGTGTATGATCGATAGAAAAATTTCAGAGTTTGAAGCACCTTGATTATTAGTCGATACATTTTGAGCGAAATTGTATACACAAAGAGTGTCTATACTTAGTGATACCTTGAGTGAGTGTGGTAGATCATCTACATCGAGAAATCAAGGAAGAACAACGCTGTAACATCTCTTTGTTCATAGTGGAATCCAGCCAATAGGCTGTCAGTGCAGAAGAGTGGACGTAGGCTTGAAATAAGCCAAACCACTATAAACCGCGTGTTCAATTTTCTCTTCCATTTTCTTAGTCTTACTTTGATTATTGTTTGTCTCAAATCTATCAACTATCTAGTATTGTGCAATTATCACCCCCTCTAGGTACTTATACTAACTATATCAATTGGTATCAGAGCCCGTGTACTCACTTTATTTGAAGTGTTTTACTTCAGAGTAAAAGATCCATGGCTAGTATGTTAGTACCAGGGTTGATGGAAGGGCAAAGTAATACCAGACCACCCTACTTTGATGGAAAGGATTACAACATCTGGAAGAACAAGATGAAAGCTTTCCTACGATCAAAGGATCCTCTGGAATGGGACGTTGTAGAAAAAGGAATTACTCCTACTACCTGCATCGGTCTCGAAAGAGGGAAAGAAACTGTTGAGACCAGCGGAATGACTCAGGAAGAGATAATCAAGAGACAAGCACTCGATGCAAAAGCAATTTACTCTTTATATTGTGCTTTGTCACCAATTGAATATAACAGAATATCTTCTTGTGTTACAGCAAAAGAAGTTTGGGACAGATTACATATCACATATGAAGGAACAGATTGAGTGAAGGAAACCAGAATTAACATTCTCCTCGGTCAATATGAAGCCTTCAAAATGAAACCAGGAGAATCTATAACTGACATGTTTAGCCATTTTACAGATATTGTCAATGGTCTTGAGAATCAATGACAAAAATTTATGATCCCATGAAGGTAAACAAGCTATTGCGTGGACTCTCCAAGGATTGGAATCACATAAAGACTTCAATAAGAGAGACGCAAAGAATTATGCCACTATCTGTCGACGAGCTGATTGGAACTCTTCAGTCTTATGAAGTGGAACGAATTAATGAAGACGAAGATCCAAAAGGTAAGAAATCCATTGCATTAAAATCAAATGATGATTCTGATGATATAGATTCTGAAGATGATTTGGACGATGAGGAGCTTGCTCTCATGATAAGAAGATTCAGAAAACTGAATAGAAAAGGAAGAAGGTTCAACTTAAAGAAACAAAGTTTTCAAAGACAGCAGACCAAGTCTGTTGATGATGAGGAACCAAACAAAGATGTAGTTTGCTTTGAATGTAAGAAAAAGGGACACATCGACCTAACCTGTCCTCTTCTCGAAGAAGAAGAAAGGAAAAGCTGAAAAGTTTCGAAAAGCTCTAAAGCCGAAACTGGAGTGATACAGAGTGTGAAGAAAGTGACAATGAATATGCCAACCTATGTCTCGATGGCACAATCGACTCGAGACTCGATTCTGGATCGACCCTGCAAGTGAATTTGAGGCAAGTAATTTTAAAATTCCTGTCAAAGTTTCTAAATATATTGATGAACCGTGTTTTAGTCTTAAGACTTCTCTCAAAAGAATTTCCGAACTTAAAAAGGAAAACTCAGCTCTAAAACAAAAGGAAAACGTTTTAGAAGAAAGAGTTAAAAGTTTAGACTTGAATGTTTCTACTCTTAAAGAAAATGAAGATAATCTTTTGAAAGAAAATGCCCTTTTAAAAACTGACTTATCAAATATTTCTAAGAAATTTTCAATAGGGTCCGAAAAACTTGAAAAAATTCTTTCAACTCAAAGACCTTACTTCAATAAGTCCAATCTAGGTATGACAGCAGAAACAATTCCCTTGATTGATTTTCCTAAAGTAAAAGAAAGAATTAAGGAAAGACCTTTGAGAGAGGCTTACAAAAATCATTTCAAGAAAGTTTTTGTAAAGTCTATAGGTCGAAATGCCCTCAGATGTTCAAAGTGCAACAGTCCGGATCACTTTGAAAAAGAGTGTCCTATGGTTTGGAAACCTGTTAAGAAAGTATGGGCTAATACTTTTGTTTATCTTACTAACACCAAAGGACCCAAGAAAATTTGGGTACCAAAGAAAGCTTGAGACTCTCTTTTAAATGCAGGTCTCCGTCAAGAAAAATGTATAGTGGTATCTTGACAGTGGATGCTCAAGACACATGATAGGAGACTCAAATTGCTTCATAAAGCTTGTTCAAGTAAATGGAGGAAAAGTTTCATTTGGAGGAAACAACAAAGGAAGTATTGTGGGATTTGGAACTGTGAAAATTGGAAATCTCACAATAAGTAATGTTTCCCTAGTGGAAGGACTCAATCACAATCTTCTCAGCATTAGCCAATTGTGTGATACTGGTTTTAAGATCTTCTTTCAAGAAGGAACATGTTCTAGAATCAGTAAAGACTCTACTCAATCTTTCATGGGTCGAAGATATGGAAATATCTATCTTCTGGATGTGAAACCAAATGAATCGCAATGCCTAATCTCAATTCAAGACGAAGCAAACTTATGGCACATAAAGCTTGGTCATGTCAACATGAAGCAATTAGCCAAAATCTCATCAAAGCAGCTTGTTCGAGGTCTACCCAAATTACCTTACCAAAAATCTGATCCATGCACTCCATGTATTCTGGGAAAGCAGGTAAGAAATTCATTTAAGCCAATAAATCATGTCTCTACTAATCATGTACTACAGTTGCTGCATATGGATCTCTTCGGACCAACCAGAACCCAGAGCATTGGAGGTAAGAAATATTGCCTAGTAATTGTGGACGATTACTCCCGCTTTACTTGGGTATATTTCCTTGCAAGTAAGTCCGAAACCTTCTCGTATTTTGAAAATTTTGCTAAAAAGTTTCAAAATGAAAAAGGATGTGTTATCTCAAGTATAAGAACATATAATGGAGGTGAATTTGAAAATCAAGATTTTACAAAATTTTGTGATGAATCTGGCTTTAAGCATGTGTTCTCCTCTCCATATACTCCTCAGCAAAATGGAGTTGTGGAAAGAAAGAATAGATCTCTTCAAGAAATGGCTAGAACTCTTTTAATTGAAAGTAAGATTTCTTCACGATTTTGGGCTGAAGCTGTTTCAACAGCGTGCTATATCATCAATAGAGTCTTCTTAAGACCTATTCTAGATAAAACCCCTTTATAAGTTATTCAAAGGTAAGAAGCCTATTGTTCCATACTTTCATGTGTTCGGTTGCAAATGCTTTATATTGAAAAATGCAAAAGATCGAGTTGGTAAGTTTGAAGAAAGATCAGATGAAGGCATCTTCCTTGGATATTCTACATCAAGCAAAGCCTACGAGTCTATAACAAGAAGAGTCGATTCGTGGAGGAGTCAATGAATGTCAAATTTCTCGACTCTACGCAAGATGAATCCAGTTAGACTCATCATGAAGAGTCCGAACCGCTCGCACCCTCCAAAGCTTTCAACTCAAGAAGCATCTCGACTCGGAAGATCAAGCATCAAGCTATTCGTGAAGATTCAAATAAAGAAAGAAATCACCAACCAGACAAATCAACCAAAAGAATCGGAAGCATAAGTCCAAATCTCATCCCAAAGATCTCATTATCGGCGAAATTAATGAAGGAATTCGCACCAGATCCAAAAGGCGTGAAGAGTCTAGTGCTGTGGCTCTCATTTCTGAAATTGAACCAAAGAGCATAGAAGAAGTTTTATCTGATGAAAGCTGAATTGAAGCTATGCAAGAAGAGCTCAGACAGTTCAACATTAATGATGTCTGGGAATTGACATCTAAACCAAAAGGTAAAACTGTTATTGGAGCCAAATGGGTGTTCAGGAACAAGATGAATGAGAAAGGAAAAGTTGTACGAAATAAAGCAAGACTCATGGCCAAGGGATATACGCAAGAAGAAGGAATAGACTACGATGAGACTTACGCACCAGTAGCAAGGTTAGAAGCTATTCGATTATTACTTGCGTTTGCTTGTTATAAAAATTTCAGGTTATTTCAAATGGACGTCAAAAGTGTCTTCCTAAATGGATTTATCCATGAGGAAGTCTATGTGGAACAACCACCAGGGTTTGAAGACCCAAAGAAGCCAGACTCAGTCTTCAGACTGAAAAAGGCCTTGTACGGTTTAAAGCAAGCACCTCGAGCTTGGTACGACAGACTAAGTAAGTTCTTAATACATAATGGTTTTGTCAAAGGTAAAGTAGATACTACTTTATTTATCAAAAAGGAAAACAAAAGCTTTTTACTTGTTCAAATATATGTGGATGATATTATTTTTGGATCCTCTAATGAAAGTCTGTGCAAGAAATTTTCTAAATCTATGCAGGATGAGTTTGAAATGAGTATGATGGGAGAGTTAACATTCTTTCTTGGTCTTCAAGTAAAACAATTGAAGGAATGAACTTTTATTTATCAAGAAAAATATGCTAATGATCTTGTCAAAAGGTTTGGACTGGAAAAGTGCAAAAAGACCGACATACCGATGTCAAATTCTTTGAAGATAGACAAAGATGAAGAAGGGAAGAAAGTTGATCAAAAGCTGTACAGGAGCATTATTGGTTCACTTCTTTATCTTACTGCTTCTAGACCTGACATTTTGTTGAGTGTTTGCATTTGTGCTATGTTTCAATCAGATCCTAGAGAATCCTATCTCAGTGCTGCGAAACGTATTATTAAATACGTTGCTTCATCTTCAAGCATCGGTCTTTGGTATCCTAAGAAAGGAGACTTTAATCTTCTGGGATATTCAAACGCAGATCTGGCCGGTTGCAGAGTTGATAGAAAGAGCACTTCGGGAACTTGCCGCTTGCTTGGAAGGTGATGTTGTCTTGGTTTTCAAGGAAACAAAGCACCGTGGCTCTCTCAACAACGAAGTAGAGTATGTAGCTCTTGGAAGTTGCTGTTCGCAAATTCTATAGATAAAACAACAGCTACAAGACTTTGGAACCGAAGACTCATGCACGAGAGATTAGATGTGACAACACCAAAAGCGCAATCAATCTCACTAAAAATCCAATCATTCATTCAAGAGCAAAGCATATAGAGATTCGACATCATTTCATTAGAGATCATGTTCAAAATGGAGAAATCTCGATTCAATTCGTTGATTCAAAAAATCAACTAGCGGATATATTCACAAAGCCTTTAGAGAAGAATCAATTCGATTTTATCCATTCCAGACTCAACATTTTGAAACTTGAGGAAGTTAAAGTCTAGAGACTCTCCAACTCTCAGACTCAGACATTCATGGTTATAGACCGTAAGTTGTTATTATATTCAATCTCGGAAAGGTACGATCATTAGTTCAATTAATTTATAATTTCCATGAAAAACAGAATATTGTCTTTTAAAAAAGGATTAACTTCTATTTGGCAATTATCGATTTTTTTTATAAAAAAAAAGGCGACTGTTCACTTTCCTTTGTGCCGATTGGTTTTTCTTTTAAAACTGAGTTATATATATACAGTTTTCCTCGTTTAAACTTCAAAACCCTAAAAATGCATTCTCCTCCCAATCCTGTCTCTTCTTCGTGTTCATCTTCGAGAAAGTTGTCATCTTTTCTTGGGAAAGCGAGTAAAGGAATCTTTCAACGACAATGAAGGATGTCTTCTTCGAGAAAGTCTTCAAGAATTGCGAACAGGGGACCACAGAGAATGAGGGAGGGGCCTACCCATTTCAATCTCACCGAAGAGGAAGATTTACCGAGTTAGCAACAGAGCCCGATTCACTCTCCACCAAGTCACTCTTCACCATCTACCCCATAAAGTGTGGGTCAACATCCGGAGGAAGAAATAATCGAGGACGCAGACCCTGTAAGAGTCCAAAAACCCTATTTTATTTACAAGCTCTATTGTGCGTTAAAAAGCATTGGGACTCTGCTGAACTACGTAGATGATTTCCTTAAAGTTAAGAATTATGGGAATGAGTATATCTTTTTGCGACGAATGGAGGATTTGGGAATTGCTCCCAAAGGAAAGGCTGAGGAAGCACTTGAGAACATTCCAAGTGATCCTCGTGTATCGGGACTGAATCCGACTGACAGGAACGATGATGATAAAATGTTCCTTGAATTTCAACCTAGAATGGGTGTTGCTACGAAGGTGAAGGGAAAAAGGATGGATTTATTTAAATCGAAGGAACAAGAGAATATGTTCTTCAGACTGTTGAAATGAGGGGTAATAAACCCTAGGAGTGTTGATTTCGATTTCTTGGATGCCATTAATGTGAACTTAAGGGAGAAGTTCAATTTGCTTCAACTTGAGCAATTTTGCTTCGATACCACAGACGGTTATGCGTAATTGACAACATACTTCTATTCGAATCTTAGCTTTTTAGATGCGAATAGAATATCCTTTAGTGTTCGAGACCAAGACTATGTGGTAGATGTGGACATGTTGGCATATATAATTGGAGTTGAAAGAGGATGCTATCAACCGATCAAAGTTTCGATTGCTCGTACCACACTGGAGCTTGTCAAAGACAGGGCTACATAGGGAAGAATTACCTACAGAAGAATGCGTGCCATCAACATCTTGCTTCACAAAATTGTGATCAACTGTATCAAGCCAAAGTCTACATCCAAGACTGACGTGTCTAACTCCGAGGCGAAATTGATGTATGCGATCAATTCAAGGAAGAAGTTCTCTCTCCCTCACACCATTCTCTTTCACATGTACATAGCAATGGTGAAGGACAAGGGCCAATTGCCTTACCCAGGTCTTGTGACCAAGATATTCAGACACTTGAACATTGAACCTCCACATACTCTTTGTGTTCGACCATGTAATAGAATGGTGGTGGGTTTGAAAATGCTGACAAAAATGCGTATGAAAGAGCTTAATAAGGCAATGGAGAAGTTCAAAGTGAAGACTCCAGTATCTTCTGCATCAAAGAGAAAAGGGAAGGAGCCCATGGGTGCTCCATCCAAAAAGAAAAGAACTCTTATCTTGGAGGAAGAAGATGAACAGGAAGATCTCACTATCTCTGCATTGAAAAGGACCAGACGTTCTGTACCTGAATCAACAGAACAACAAGAGAAAGGAAAAGAAGCCGAGGAAAAAGAACAGAGAGAAGAAGAGGGACAAGCAAAGAACAGAGAAGCAGAGGAGCAACAAGAGGAAGAGAAAGAAGCTGAAGAAGAAAGAGAAGCAGTGAAAGAAAAGTCTGCAGATGAAGCCGGAGAGAAAGGGAATCAAGATGCTGAAGAGCATGACCATCACTCTTCCCCAATTGAGGTCCTAGAGACAGGGGGAGATGGCGAGCAAGAAAGGACTACACCACATGCTGTTAACAGTGAATGTGTGAGTCGCTCACCAGCAAATCCAGAAGATTTTCAGGCTTCTCAAATGCCTAAGGAAGGACATGATACGTCAACACCAAATCTGCTCGATTCCACCGAAATTCCATCGTCTGCCTTCACTCCATCCGAGAGAGCAAATGCGAGCACACAGACGGACAATACAGCAGATTTTCGTCGTATCCTTGATGTTCTTCTGGAAATGCAGGGTCAAATCTATGCTTTGGACTGTGAACTTCAAGTCCTGAAGAATGTTGGACAAGCATCTTTCGTTATCCCGCGGATCAAATGAAAGACCTCGCTCTTCAAATTCAAGCCAATGCCAAAGGAGAAGAGGTGGCTCATCTACGGGAAGACTTGAAGAGGCTGGAAGACATCGTACAATCGATGGGAGATTTCCATATTGTGCGCATTCCCAAGCAGACTTGACTCTTTTCTCACCTTTTTAATGATGACAAAAAGGGGGAGAATTGCAATTTGAACTCTTTAAACTTTGACTTTAAATTTCTTTTGTGTGTTTGAATGTTTGTTTTTGAGTATGACTTGGGTGTGAACTTGAATTTGACTGACGTGGGTATGGATTTTGATGCTTGACTGTTTGCATTTACATCAAGTGTTGTTGTATGGTCTTACTCATGAAAGACTAACCAATTTTCTGTGGATGCAGAGTCTGGTTGATTTATTAATCTTTATGAGATAGCCATATTGCTTGAGTAATGTTTTGCAGGTCAAAGTTGTTCAAATCTACAGGAAAGTTTTGTCACCATCAAAAATGGGGAGATTGTTGGAGAAATCTTTCCAGAATATTTTGAAGCTGACAAAACGTTTCTATCAGTCTAGTCTGGATAATTGTAGACCTTCTGCTTAGAGTTTGAAGACTTTCAGATCACCAGACTCTGCACTCAAGACTCAAGACTCAAGACTATTCTCATTGACAGTTTTTCTAATCCAGTGACGAAGGCAATCCAGAGCCGAAGTATTTGGTTGAGGATTTAGTCATATCCTCTGGAGAAGATCTCTTGGCTGGATAAATATAACGGATTCTTTTATTCGTAATCAAGATTGTTTGAAGATCCGATGGTCGACGAAATATTCTTTGAAGGTTCTATTCTTGGAAACCAAGATCCTGGTTGTATGGGCGAACATGATTGATGGGCTATCGTCAGGTTCCTTTAATAGCTCGAATGATCTTCTTGATTGATTCCGTCCAATGGGTAGATTGGAGGAATTCATTTGGTAAGTGCCAACGGGTATGATGGCATAAATGAGTATAAAAGGAAGACGTTTTAGTTGCTTTAGTGTATGATCGATAGAGAAATTCCAGAGTTTGAAGCACCTTGATTATTAGTTGATACATTTTGAGCGAAATTGTATACACAAAGAGTGTCTATACTTAGTGATACCTTGAGCGAGTGTGGTAGATCATCTACATCAAGAAATCAAGGAAGAACAACGCTGTAACATTTCTTTGTTCATAGTGGAATCCAGCCAATAGGCTGTCAGTGCAGAAGAGTGGACGTAGGCTTGAAATAAGCCGAACCACTATAAACCGCGTGTTCAATTTTCTCTTCCCTTCTCTCAGTCTTACTTTGATTATTGTTTGTCTCAAATCTATCAACTATCTAGTATTGTGCAATTATCAAGAAAATTATTTTATATACCTATTCACCCCCCTCTAGGTACTTATACTAGCTATATCAGTGTAAAGATGACCTCCAACTGTAGTATGTCTCTTGAGTGTACGTGAGGCTAATCTCAAAATAAGTTACTGTGTTGAGAGTTCCTTTGTGAACTTACCGTTGTGTGTGTAGAAGCACAAGTATATGACAGATGGGGATTTAAGATATCGAAATTGTCTATTTTGGTCTTCCATGGTAATTTTGAACTGGTAAGTTCACTAGAGTTTTGATCCTTGCAAGTAGACCGGAGACCAAATAATGTAGATTTCAACGTGTTTCGTCAGTCCACACCATCTTGCAGATACTTGATAGGTTTCGCCATTTATATATAATCAAGCTTCTGTCGCAAGCATCAGTGGATCACAAGACATAATGGGTTGTTGGAGATTTGTGCACTACGTTTTTTCAATCAAGCACGTGAGTTTATTTAATTTCAAGATCTCCAGGACGATGCAAGTGATGAGGACTGAAAGGTACGGCTACTTTAACCTAGAAG
Organism: Eucalyptus cladocalyx; assembly: GCA_017140615.1. NCBI lineage: Eukaryota > Viridiplantae > Streptophyta > Magnoliopsida > Myrtales > Myrtaceae > Eucalyptus > Eucalyptus cladocalyx. The sequence goes on from CM029519.1 coordinate 946,129, forward strand.
CGTTTTATTGGACAAAGCCATTGAATTACAGATAGTTTATTCTAATTGGCTATTAATATCAGCAATCAATGAATCTAATAAGACATCTGGAAGGATATGATTTTGCAAATGATGCTATAGATTTTTGGTGACATCAGAAATTAACAAATGCAACTTGCGAAGAAACAATCACGTCAGAGGATAAGGCCTTTAAATTAGACACGCAGAGAGAAAAGTCATCATAAGTTTATCGTCCACTTGTCGTTAATTCGACAGAAAATTTGTGGCACACGCTAGGCTACGATATAAAAAGTCAATCGAATGCAAAATAAATATGTAATCATGATGTGGACCTCATGAGGAACCTCAGGTGACGTAGGATCAATGTGAATTTGGACGCACCTACACACAGTCGATGAAATAAAACAACCTATGCAAACTGGAGATCCGATTTGTGATGAAAACTGATATTCGTGGGCATATGCTTGAAGTACTTGCAATTCGTCATTCTGACACATATGATTAACTGGAATTTTATGAGGGTTTTGTGATGTATCTTTTCTTTTTAACTGTGTGAGTGATCTCATGCAAGCATGCATGCATGCCCATATAGGCCCACCCATATACGCAATTATATAATGTGAATGAAAGTAGTAACACAATAGGTAGGCTATATGTCACCCTCAAGTGGAAAAGGCCAGTTCTTCGCCATGTGATTTATGTCAAACAAATGTATATAGAACAGCTGTAAATTGACATAATGACATAATGGTTTTGATGGAGCCATTAAAGCGGATTTCATTCAGCGTATTTTTGTCTTGTTTAGTTCCATGAAAAAGAATCTTAAAATGGATTCCCATTTCAGGAATCTCATTTGTAATTATTTGGATTGCAAAAACATTGGGTCTTCAACGAGAGAATACTTCTCATCGGCGATGGTGAACGACAATCGGTGGCCGGTGACTAATGACTGGGGAACTGTGGCAGAGTCTGACTACTGGCAACAAAGTCTGGCAGCCGGTGACTGTCGCCAGCAATTGGCAATCGGCACTTGCTGACAAGTAGTGGAGGCCGGCAGCTGGTGATAGCGGCGGGGGCGGCACCGGCATGGGTGATGGAATTGAGTTTTTGATAGTTTTAGGGTTTAAAAAAATGTGAAATGGAATCTCAATTCTAGCTATAGCTAGATAATCCACAATGCATTCTCGAAAATGAATTGACAAAAGGAAAACCCCATCACCAGCGTACCAAGTTTAAAGCTTCTCCAAAATCTTGCTTTTCATTAGATGATGACGGGGCCAGATTGCCGCCAATGATAGCAACTGTTCGAACACAATTTTCCTTATCATAGCATACACACTTCAAGCTACAGAACTAAGAGCTACTCCACAATAATACGATCCACACTTAGCTTTCTTGGCTATAGTTAAATCATTTACACGAGAGCACCGATCTCTATTAAATAATAAAAGTTACAGGAGAGCAAATAATAGGCGAATCGTCACAAATCTAATTTTTGTAAGTTTTCTTTAAGCCTTTAAAGGAACTTAGGTTGAGCCTTCATACTTAGCCTGGTATGACTTATGACTCTCATTTGGCAGTATCATGATGGATGCTTTTTGCTATGAATGATCACTTTTTTTTGGGTGATGAGCATTTAGTATAGCAAATCTCGTGAGCTTGGCTTCAATATATTATGCCTACAAGTTCGGACTTTGTACTTTCTTTTGTTGTTTATCAATACAGATTTTTAATCAAAAAAACCGCCAAAAAAAAATTCTGACATAAGCAGAGAGGAAGGAGTCTCCTTGATCACAGCACATTTACTTTGTGTAATTTAAAAAGAGAAAAAGAAAAATTAGGCCCAATATTTTCCAGAATACAAGTGAGGATGTGAGATGAGTCATCCTTGAGAAAATATAATCCAGGTTCGAACATAACAGAAAGGTCGTAAACTTGTAGAACAATAATAAGACTGAATTTTGCTATGGTGAAAAGTTCTATAGGCATATAACTCGTATTGTCCTATGATTAATGATTAATCATCCTCTGCCAGACATATTTTCTTTACTGGTTGCGTGTTGCTTGCTTCTTAGATGAAGCACTAAGCATAGTTAATCTTCAAATCTATTAGGGTTATAGATATTTCACTAGAAAATATAAATCAAATATCATTAGTAAAAAGTAAATATTGGTGTGTGGATGTACTCTTCATCATTCCTAAAGCATAAATACTTAATAAAGTAATGTGAATTTAAAATTTTGATTTCTAACTTTTTAGTTAGACAAATCATCTAAAATTAACGAGTGAAACTCCAAATATAATCATATTCTAATCTGATAAAGATAACAATTGGCAAATAAGAACATGCCCAGTTAGCTTTTATCCCAGTTAAATACACATGATTCTTGTTTGGGGGTTGAGATATATAGGTGTTGACACCTAAATTTTAGCGACCTATTTAGTCATTTATCAAATTAAAAAATTAGGGGTTAATTTTATCCCTGAAAATATATTAATTGCATAGCATATAGATTTAAGTGCATTTGTTTTTAATTTGCATTTTTTACATTTTTTTTATTGGACCGGTGGCGGATGGGTCGGATTAGTGGTTTTGAGTTTTAAATTAACAGGTTGGACTAAGTCCATGAAAAATACAAATTGGCCTGAGCCCGTTTTCTGAAATTGAGATTTGAAATGATATTACAGTGGATTTTTGGAATTTAAGAAAATTGGGTTGCAATCTTATCTTTAAGCGATAAAATCAGGAGATGTGGAAAATAAAAAAAAGTGATGTTGTGTGCGAATTGAGGACTGTATAAAGAAGTGTGATGTGCTAATTATAATAGAATTCTCAAGTTGGACATAGCCCTATTTAAGGATGAATTAGAATAAACATTGCGCCTCAATCTCTTTCTCATTTTAAATCTCTATTTCCTTTGTAATTGTGTCGCAAATACTAATGTTTGACACCCATGTTCGAACTCCTAATGGCTACACTTGAGAAACCTTAGCTGTGACATCCTGAATTTTCAATTATGTTTTCAATTAAATAAATCGGGCTTTTCATCGATATGTTTATAGTGCTATTCTTAGAGCTGATCACTTTGAGATAACTAAACTATCTAGGGAAGTCATTAAGGAATTTTAATGCAATAGACTTGAGAATTTGACCATGAATCGACTACTTGACCGTGCTCATCTGCAGAGATCATTTCGGCATAATAAATATTGATTGGAAATTAGAAATAGGTCGGTTCAACTGAGATGTGTGATTAAACATGAGTGATTCCACCAAATTGAGAAATTCTCATCGATTGGCATTAGACTAATTTTTCTATCGTTTTGGTACCTTATGTCTATATTTGAAACTTTTAGATTTTCACGACAACCGAAAGTTGCCAGTGTGTCGAAGAGGTTTATTGTGGCTAGAAGAAAATCGACCACAAGTCAATTGCACTAAATTTTTTTGAAAGCTACCTAGTAGGCTAGGTCACGTTAAAATCGTGCTAGATTGAAATTAATCGCGAATTTGAATCCGATTTCAAAAATTGAAAGTTTTGTCATGTCACGAGTCATTTTATGAAAGTTGACTCAATCTTAAAAGATTTTTTTGCAAACTGAGATTTTGACGGAAAAAGTTGACATGGGGCCGTTTTCGATCAGAAAATTTAGAGGACCATTTTTTTATCACGAAATTGGGATACAAGTAGATCTATTAGCGAGGAAAAATGCCAATTTGATCGAGGATATATCGGTGGATTTTATGGGAGCCGAATTAGTTTAATTCAATTTACTGAGGAAAATGTGCAAATTCGTATACCTTATAGTCCATGACTTTTTGGACCATTTCCTTAGCTTGTTGTGGAAGATTGAAGGTAGCAATTTACTGAGGAAACTAGCTAGATGGGGTAGGACCAAGGTCAAGGGGACAAAGTGAGAGGGAAGACCAAGGTGGCCCCCTCCAAAGCCAAGTTGTCTCTCTCTTCCTCTCTCCTTGCAATCGATTGACCTTTTCCCCCCTTCCCGTAGCTTAAGAGCTTCAAAAACTTGTAGAAATAGTAGCTCAACCTCCTCCTCCGTCGTCCAGCCCCGTTCGACCACCTGATCACCGTCGGACCGCCGTCGCGCCCAGCCGCGAGCTTGCTCACTCATCATGTGTCATCGCCATCTTAGTTATGTCATCCGGCCTTGCTCGCTCGTCCAACAGCTCGACGGGCCATCTCAGGCCACCGTCGGAGCTTCCTCCGTTGCCATACGCCACCGCCTTCACCCATCCAAGCCGCAACAACCTCACCGTGCCCATTTCCACCTTAGCCGACAACCGGAGCAGTCTTCTTGACCCCTAACCAAAACCGAACAGTGTGGGTATTTTCAGCACCGTTTGGCCCGTTTTTGTGGCCTTTCAAACCTCGAAAGGCGCACCCACTTCGGAGTTTGTCGATCCTCTCCGCGTCCCAGTCGTTATGGTTCGAGCGTATCGTTAATCAAGTGAGTTTAACTCACTAATTTCTACTTAGTAAGTTAATGATGCTTAAGGGTTGATTAGTTTAAGTTAAGTATGAATTAGGTAAATAGTTAGAGTATATTAGCAATTTAATCAACTGTTATTGCATGTTAGGTGGTTAGAGTAGTGTAATTAGAGCATTGATAAGCTCTAATATTTATCTAGAGTGGTTCGAAAATTTTCCGGGTCTATCTCCGCTTTTAATTAGGCTTTTCCGGCCTAAGTTGTATTTATTAGCATTTAATAATTAACTTTCTAAATTATTTAATTAATTATTATTTTTCAAAAATTAGACCGGGATATTATGTTGATTGTAGTGGTGTGATCTGTTTATTTAATTGACTGTTATTTTGTGCAATTTGGGTGTTGATTGCAATTTTGAGGGTATTTATCCCAAAATTTATTAATTTCAATATTTAATTAGAAAATCACCGGGCGTTCGTTTATAGTGCCAATTTTTTTTTTATCAATTATATAAATGGTGGAGTTTTCAAAGTAAAAATATTATATTTTTGGTAGAGGCCGACTATGTACCCACATACAATTATTTTTATCGGGTATGATAAAAATGGTAAAATAATTGGTTGGGTAGAATGGTATACTATATCAGCCAGAGAACCTGATATGTCATCTTAGAGTGAACAGTATACCTTAAGTATCACACAGCTTTAATGAGCAATTAAGTATTGCACAGCTTTGGTGAGAATTAACCGTATACTATATTAGCTTGAGGGCTTGGATATATCAGCTTATAGTGAGCAGTATACATGGTTGTCAGCTTTTGGTGAGCATTTCTATCTATCTTCAACTTAGGGTGAGCAGTCCTTGATGTGATCGGACTGAATAGATAGTATTGATTGGATTGACCAATAAATGGTCTTAATGACATCGAATTGATTGGTTCGATTAATCGATAGTTTGATATAAATTGATGCTTTGGTGTGTTGAAGTAATTCGTTGAATTATTAAACTGTACTGACTTGCAAGAAGGAACTGAGGCAAGGTGATTCCTCTAACTCGTGTTTGTGCTTAGGCAGCCCTTGGGACGTATTCTCTTCCTAGTCGGGTCTTAATGGGTGAACTTGTTGAGACGTCGTCTCACCCCATTGTGAGATAACATTTTTAGGTCCTTAGATGGCAGCTCCTCTCGAGCATTTTGCTCAGCAAAAGAAGGTCACAAAACAGAGGTCTTACATTCCGTTGCATGGGAGCCCTAGGGCCTGGACCTATGAGCTGGTAAGGTTCGTAGTTTGGGTCGATGTAGGTCTCCCCCATAAGGTGCCCCACCGATATAGATCATGGTATCGCCAGGATCAGAATGGCCAAAGAGAGGGTCCCATACCGGAATCTAAGATACCTCTGTATGTGCTGGAGGTTGCTTTTGGAAAAGACACAGCAGATCCCCCTGGAGGTTCGATGGTAAACCCAGTAGACTCGAATCTTGCAGATTCGGGAACTTTGGTGTACTTAGTTGAAGACATAGCAGATCCTGGGACGTCGCTATTTAATTGACCATAAAGGAATGGGCATGCACTCGAAGGATCGGAGCGTGACATTAGCTCCTATGATCAAGCCAAGGTCCCTTGAGACCAAGCCCAAGACCTTAGCACTTTACTCAGGTCTTTAGCCGTCGTGCCAAAGTCCTCGAAACCCCAATAGCCAAGCTTAGGTCACTCATGACTAGATGTAGCACCCAAGCTCTTGGGCTTAAATACCCCTAAGCTAGGCCATGACCTAAGTGTTGAGTAAAATTTCCTAATTGATTTTGAAAATTGACAAAACTTATTTTAATTGTCTTTTGATTTTGATAGTAAGCTTTTCTAGGTGGAAAATTTGATATATATCATCATACATTACTCATCAGACTCAAGGATGTAGTGAAAATCTTATCCTTAATACTAATATCAATGGAATAAGGTTATTGATCCAACCTTGTGCTAACGGTTAGAAGACTAGTGTGGATTTCCTCCCTTATATGTGTTGATTGCCGGAAAGGAAAATATTGAATACAATCTTACATATTTAGAATATCTCAATCCATCAACGAAACAATCAACCAAAGAAGGAATGTTCTCGAAAGGAATGACTCGTGGAAACCCCATCTGCTGTATGGGCAGTAGATCTTACGAGAAACTTCATTCTTAGCAATCTAGAAACGTTGAGATCTTCCTTTAGAGTCAAGTTCAACGGATTGATTGGATGGTTGATCCTCAGAGTGGGTGTCCAAGATCAGCTTGGACACTGAGGAGTATTATAGGAAGTCGTACCACTAAAGGATAAAAGAAGAGAACACAGAAGTTCTGAATTCTAAAGTTCACTAAAGTCTTATCCTAAATGCTTTCATCTTATGTGAGCTATTCATTGTAATCTCTTAAAGGTTGTAAGTGTGAGATCTTTCACACAAGCTTGAGTAGTGAATACTCAGTTCTTATAACCTCTAATTGATTCATTATGGTAGAATCCAGCCGATAGACTATCAATGCGAGAGAATGAACGTAGGCTTATCAAAGCCAAATCACTATAATTCTGTTGTGTGTAATTTCTCTACTTCTTAAACTCCTATTCATATTTTGTGATACTTTATTGCACATCGGTAAGATTTGACACAATTTGTCACTAGATGTTGTCCTATTGCAATATCATCTTAACTTTGTTTTAATTCTGCATTGTTAGCTATTGATCTCCCTCTTAGTGATAGATATAGCCCTCACACTAAGCACCCTAGCTCAAGTTCCATATGAGAAAAAAGTAAATTGTTTACCATTTATAAAAGTACTTATGGTATGAAGATTTAATCAACAAAACTTCATTCAAATTTGATGCTATACGATTGTAACCCTTATGTCACATGAATAGTGCATGTCTCTTTAGAAATATCAAATCAAATTTCCCTTTCCGAGTGATGGAATAATGCCACTTCATTTTCATATTTCAGCTGAGACACAAAAGGTATTGGGAGCCTTCGTTCAAAGAGTTGAGACTGAGAAAAAACGTTATTTCTTGCAATTGATTTTTGTGGTTCGGGTTTATTCTAGAATTAGAAAACAATTACGAGTGAGTATGATTGAGTGGTTGTAATCTTTTCTTTGTCAATTATAGTAGAACCATCTCGTTGTATTTTTTTTTTTTTTTTTTTTTTGTTGATTATATCAGAGCCATCTCATTAATTTCTCTTGAAGAGTATGCACACTGCCAAATCACATAAATATGCCATGTTCAAGTTTTATGTCCACAATTTATTTCTTACTCCAGTTATTTTACTTGCTTGCGCTTCCATGGTAACTGTAGTGGTATTTTTGTGATTCCCACTCTTAAGACTTCGCCATAGATTTTTATGGGGAAACTTATGATCATACTCTCGAAGCGGCGATTCATATATCTCTTGTTGGATCGTTTGTTGCAAGGCCAGCTTTTCACTGTAAGGCTACAACTGTGAAATATATTGACTGTCAGATCGAACGTTCCTGGATTAACAATTCTTTAAAAGAAAATATGGATTAGCTAATACTGAAATCATGCATATTGGTAAAGTTTTGCTTGCACACGTTTAAACGTTAGAAGATATTGTGGAAACAATATCGAACCTATCCTAGAGCTTAAAATAAGAGGTGTAAAGGTGACTTTTTTTAAGAGTTTTGTGTATTTAATGTTGCTTCCGACGAAGCAGAAGTATAAGACAGCGGGGGAATATATAAAGCATTTATTGGAGAATATGTCAAGATATCGAAAATGTCTTTATGGTCTTCCATGATAATTTTAAAATGGAAGTTCCAGTTAGGTTTTTAGATCCATGAAAGTAGACCAGAGACCAAAACAATATAGATTTCAAAGTGTTTTAGTCAGTCTACACCATCTTGCGGATACTCGATACATTTCGTCCGTACATATATATAGAATTAAGCTTCTGGCCCAAGTATCAGTGTAACACAAGACAGTGCTTCTTTAGAGGGGATCAATACATCTGGAAATGGGCTGTTAGAGATGCGTGCACTGCGTTTATTTAAACCCAATAGCTATGCGACGATGCATGTGATAAGAATTGAAAGGAACGGCTACTTTAACCTAGAAGCATTTTATTGGACAAAGCCACTGATTACAGATAGTTTACTCTAATTGGTTATTAATAACAAGAATCAATGATCTAATCAGACATCTGGAAGGATATAATTCTTTGAAAGACGCTGTCTATTTTCGGCAACATCAGAAATTAACAAAGGCAACTTGCAGAGAAACAGCTCATGTAAGAGAATAAGGCTTTTGAAATTAGAAGTGCGCAGAGAGAAACCATCATATTTTTTATCGTCCACTTGTCATTAATCCGACAGAAAAATTGTGACCACGTACAGATCGTGATACAACCTTTAATTTTGGCACACGCTAGGCTACCTATAAAAACTCTACCAAGGGAATAATATATCCGGGATCATGATGTGGACCTATCAGGAACCCTAGTTGCTCAAGGATAGGTGAATTTGGATGCACCTACACCCAGTCAATGAAATAAAACAACCCCATGCAAACTGGCTATTGGAAATTATCTGATTCGGGATGAAAACAAATTTTCGTGGAGATATATATGCCTTGAAGTTCTTGTAATTTGTAATTCTAATTTGCGTGATTAACTGGAATTTTCTATTGGGTTTTTGTGATGTGTCGTCCCATTTTAACTTTACGAGTGATCTCACGCAAGCATTCACCGCATGCATACCTATATAAGCCCACCCATATATGCATGTAAATATTGTGAATGAAAGTAGTAACACAGATAGCTAGGTAATTATGTAACCCTCTAGTGAAAAAGACCAGTTCTTCACCTTATGATTCATGTCAGACAAATGTATATGGATCAAGGGTAAATGGACAATATGGTTTTGATAGAACCATCAATGTACATTTAACTTTCTTGGTTATAATGAAATTATCTTCATTTGCAAACCAATTTCTAGTAAATAACAAAAGTTACAAGAGAGCAAAAGTTACATAATTAAACCATATTAGTTCTCTTTAATCCTAAGGAACTTCGGTCGAGCCCTAATACGTAGCCTGATATGTCAATCATCACTATAAAATTTAGAGTTCCACTTGTTATTCTTATTGGGAAATTTACCAAAAAAAGTCCTAAGTTTTTTGTAATTTTGTTAATTTAGTTCTAAATAAAAAATTTTGCCAATTTAATCATAAATTTTTTGCAATTGTCCCAATTCAATCCATCCGACCAAATTTGACTTAACAAATGATCGACACTAACTAGACAATTTTTCTAATAAATTTTTAGTTTTTTGAATTTTATTTATTTATTTATCTATCTTTTTTCCCCTTCCTTTCTTCCTTCTCAAATTGGTTGCCAAACCTCAGCGATTAGCCAAAAGCAAAGGTTCTAGTCAATGGCGAGTCTCGCCCTTACTAGCAACTAACAAGGTGTTTGGCTGGTGTCCAAGTCAGTGTCGGCTAGCTGAATTTGGTTAGATGAACTAAATTGACACAATTACAAAAAGTTTATGACTGAATTTGCCAAAAAAGAAGAAGTTATAACTGAATTAGTAAAATTGTAAAAGGTTTAGGATTTTTTTGGTAATTTTCTAACTCTTATTAGACAATATCAAGATGGATGTTTTTGCAATGGACAATCACTTCTTTGGATGATGAGTAAGCTTAAATATATTATGCCTACATGTTCGGACTTTGACCTTTCTTTTGTTACTCGCGAATGCCGATTTTTAATATAAAAAAAACCGAAAAATTTACGAACATAAGCAGAGAGTGATGATTCTCCTTGATCACGAACATATATTTGTGTAATTTTTTTTTTTTTTTAAAGTAGGCCCACTATTTTCCAGAATACATGTGAGGATGTGAGGTGAGTTATCCTTGAGAAAACTTTAATCCAGATTAGAATATAGCAGAAAGATCTTAACTTGGAGAACAATAATAAGAGTGAATTTGGCTCTGTATCAAGCATAACTAGGGGATAGTTCCATAGGCATGTAAATCATATTGTCCTATGATTGATGATTAATCATCCTCTGCGAGACATATTTCCTTTACTGGTTGAGTGTTGCTTGCTTCTTGGATAACGCAGTAAGCACAGTTAATCTTCAATTCGATTAGAGTTGCAGATGTTTAACTACAAAATTATTTGTAAAATGTAAAATCTTTTGTGTATATAATCTTCATTGTTCCTAAAGAACAAAGACTTAGGAAAGTAATATGAATTTAGAAAATTTGATTTCTAATTATTTATTTACACATATCATCTTAATAAAATAAGTGAAACTCCATATATAACCATATTCAAATCAAACAAAGATAATAGTTGGCGAACAACAATAAGCCTAGTTTTTAGTTAGCATAATATTTGGTATATATATTATAATTAAGTAGAGATATTTTATAGATTTTTTTTTTTTGCCTTTTCTATTAAGCAATAATTCGTATAAATATTTGTACCGTACAATGAACAATACAAGCAACCAATTACGATTTTCTCAAAAAACCAAAGAAAAGATTTACTGACATAAGCAGAGAGGGATGATTCTCTTTGTCACGAGCATATTTATCTGTCTAATTTGGAAAGAAAAAAGTAGGCCCTATGTTTTCCAGAACAAATGTGAGGGTGTGAAATGAGCATATAATAGAGAGGACGTAAACTTGTAGAACAATAACAAGAGTGAATTTGGCCCTGTATCAAGCATAAATAGTGGATAGCTTTATAGGCATGTAACTCATATTGTCCTATGATTAATGATTAATCATCCTCTGCTGCGAGACATATTTCCTTTACTAGTTGAGTGTTGCTTGCTTCTTGGATGACACAGTAAGCATAGTTAATCTTCAGATCGATTAAGGTTGCAGATATTTCACAAAAAAATATGGATAGAATATTATTTGTAAAATCTAAAATCTGTTGTGTATATGATCTTCATTGTTCCTAAAGAACAAAGATTTAGGAAAGTAATCTGAATTTAGAAAATTTGATTACTAATTTTTTATTTATACAAATCATCCGAATCAGATGACTGAAGCTCCGGATATAACCGTGTTCAGATAAAACAAAGACAATAGTTGGCAAACAATAATATCCTGGATTGATCTTCGTAGGGAATTAAGATATATTGGTCTCCCTGAATAAAATACTAAAATAAAAAAGTTTAGCCTATTAAATGTCTAGCTACTAAAATGATGACAGACTTTTGCAAACAACGAAGTTACAAGCTGGCCACCATACACTAAGGTGTTTGTTTTTTGATGGAAAACAAAGCAGTGGACAAGGTGCACGCATCTCCCAGCTCATGGGGTCCTCTTGCTACGTTGCTGTCACGGTAATGAGGTAATAATTTCATCCCAACGGCAAGTTGTTCTGGTCAACATTTTGGTGGAAAACATAGAATATTTTGCATTTTGGAACGTGTTTTTGATGTTGATTGATAGAAAACATAAGTTGGTCCACCCTCATCGCATTAAAAAAAATTATTACAAATGCTTTAAATATTGATTTAGTTAATATGACAGGCTGTGATTTCATCGGATTCTCTTAAAGAAAAGAAGAATCCATCTATTTTTTCACTATGATTATCAATATGATTTCTTTGCTATGCAAGAAGAAGTCTAGATTGAATCTAGCTTGATAATCGAGCAAGACAACTCAGACGACGCAATCGACATGTGCAATCATCATAGGTCTACAACATGGAAGCACAATCTTAACTTTTCTATGTATCCGTCGCTACAAGTTTTGTGGACAATAATTACGTTTGTAACTTGATTATTCTCTTAAGTGTTCCTTTAATTTGTCTTGTGTTTGCGAAAGATGGAAAAGCACCATAAAAGTATGAAAAGTTGATAACTGTTTTCTGGATTAGTCAGTATGAAAAATCATTAAAGCGAGAGAACTTAGAGTCGCTTAACACTAGGGTTTCCTACGCAAACAAAGTGTTTACGACTGTTGTGAGAAACTCTAGGTATCAATGAATGTTTTAAGTGATTAATATAGGGACAAACAAATGATTGCGAGATACATTGGATTTTATATGGTTAATCTTACGCTTCGTATAACGTTGCTTGCGTTAAGCCCAAGAATAAAATACAGAAAAAAGAAAGTATGAAACGGAGAAAACCACAAAAGTTTAATTTTTTTTTTTTAAACATTTTCACAAAAAGCCCTTACAATAGCAAAGCTCCATTAGATATTCAAGCAGGTTTCCTTAATAGTGCATGGATGCACGGGCTAATACATCTTATTTGTGTGCATTACGAGTAAAGGTTTTGTAAAATGTCTTTGTCCAGGTAACACTCTTACAAGATTTCAATAAAAGAGGTTGAATAGAAATTTTTTTTTTTTTGGTGAAAAGGTTGAATAGAAATTACTAAGCAGGTTGATGGAAAAAAAAATACATTGATTACGGAAGCTTTAGAAGTTCCAACTTTTTATTTTCTAAATTTCTTCAGTTTGTAATTACATAAAAATACACGACATACTTTCTTGAATCATATAATGTCCAAAAGTTTTTAAATATCAGCTTCTCCTTAGACTTTTCTAGCTTACATCAATCATACCCAAATCGTGGGAATTTTAATTTGGACAATTCAAGGTATCAAAAACAAAAGGGTGATGTGACATGTAATGTAAGGACCCGGGCCTCTCACTGTGTAATATTGTCCGATTTGAGCCTTCGGCCCTCATGACTTTAAAATGCGTTACACATGTTAGAAAACTCAAGCCTTATAAACTAGCCGAAAACTCTCCTCCTAAGCGATATGGGACAGGAGACGCGCCCCCTCCTTGCACACGTCCAGGGACCAAGGTGCGGACGCACCGCCTTTGACATCCTGATTTTCAGGTTCTATTTTCGATTGAATAAGTTGGGTTTTTCAATCGACGAGCCTATAGTTCTTTTCCCGAGTTGATCACTCACGGGATAACTAATCTATCAGGTGAAGCTATTAAGGGATTTTAAATGCAATAGACTTGAGAATTCGACCAAGAATCGATTGCTCGACCATGCTAATTTGCAAAGGTCGTTACGTGTGGCATCCCAAAAATTCAAAGTCAAGCCATAAGGTGCGTTAAAGTCTCTAATTGGGTAATGAAATTTGCTTATGGTTTATGCTTTAGCCATTAGTCTTATTAAGATTAGATGATTTGTGCATGTGTTTGTGAGAATTTAAATTTGATAGATTAATGATAATGATCTATGCTTGGCCATGTACTTTATAAATTAAATTTCAATAAACAAAAATGTCACAAGACTTTGGCCATGTTGAAAATTAAAATTTAAAAATATTTATAGAAGAAATTCAAAAAAAAAAAGGAGGGTAAAATTTGATTGGGCCTTAGGCCCATTGGCCTAAGCTTTAGTGGGCCAAGCTAGCCGGCCAATGGAGGCCCAAGAGGGAGTGGTCGACCGGCCCAATGGAGGCCCAAGCCCAAGCCCAAATTCAAGGCCCATTATGCATGCAATAGGACAAGTGGCATAAAGGAGAAAGCCATGCATTGGTCCATTTAAGTGGCATGTGATGATTGCTAATGATGGGAATTAGGGGGGATAAAAGGGAAGAGAGAGAGGAGAGTGGCCGGTTCATTCGGCCGAGAGAGAGGGTGAGAGAGAGAGAGAGGTTTCGAGAGAGGGAGAGAACGGCCGAGAGAGGCAGGAACTGAGGAGGAGCCGCCGTCCGTTCGCCATGTCCCGCCATGCTCGCCGCCTTACGCCGTCGACCGACCGGTCTAAAGGCAAGTGAGAGTCCTCTAGCTGCTCCTGCATGTGTGTATGTTACTTGCATGTTGAATTTTTGGGTGTTTAGGTGAGATAAACCGAAGTATGGATGGTTTGTGTTTGAATGGTTTGGCTGTTTTCGCTCGAACAGTGTGAGTCAGGATGTTGTGTGAGCTTGCATGCATGTTTAGAGTCCCATTTTGGCTTCGATTTCTTAATGAAATTTGTAGCTAACATCTTGAAATATAACATAATAAAATTTAGTGGAAAATGATGGATATTTGAGGGGTTAAAGTCTCATCCTACGGAGACCTCAGATCTGGAAAGATTTTACTGACCTTTTGTTGGATTTGTGGTTGTATGTTGGTTGGCGTTAAGAATCTCTCTTAGATTTCTTCATGAAAGTTATAGGGGACATCTTAAAATACAACATACTCAAATTTGAAGTGAAATGAACAAGTATAGCCTAGTAAATCGACTAGATCTCGAAGACGGTAATTCTGGAGGTGTATTACAGGACACCCGAGACATCATGGACCTAAATGACGACCTGGTTATATGACTTAGATCTCTTCACGAAACTTGTAGAGAACATCTTGATGTAGAACATACCTGAATTTCAGAGGAAACGAAGAAGAAAGGGTAGGTGAAAACTCAGTATTTCGGAGGAGCATGCACTGGACGATGCGGTAATGGATCCAGAAGCTTCGTGAGATTTTATAAAATAATCTAAAAATAATTTGGCTTAGAAGTCTTCATAAAAGTAATAGGAAAATGTCTTGGCTATAACTCTGTAAAATTTCGTAATTTTTGGAGGCCGTATGGATATTTTAATTGGATTTCTTCGGAAACCGTGCGTTCTGGTTTCATCCGAAAACCATATGATGTTTTGTGAAAATTGTGAGATTGTGTAAAATTCTATTTGGCCATGAATTTTGCATGTAATTTTCATCCTATTGGCTTGTTTAATAATTGCTTGAATTTGTATTAAATTTAATATTGAAATGAATTTAAATAAAAAAAAATAGATTATTTTATTGGCCATAAATTCCATTAAATTTATTAATAAATAATTATATCATAAGGTCTTCATGTATGCATGACATTGAATTAAGATGTATGTGTGAATTCCATGCCAAGCTTGACTTGTTTGATGTCACGTCATATGCCATGCTAAAATTAAGACCGAAATGGGTAAATGTGGATAATGATAAGTGAGGAAGTGGTTGTGGTGGAGGATTGATGCCCGGAATGTATAGAGATGCATTGTCAGATGGCCCTGGGAGATTTAGGATGCCCGGAACGTGGGGGTGCCGGAAGCCTTGTCGGAGGTTTCTGCCCGAAGGGAATACCTCGTGATGCCAGGATTTGGGGTGTGGGATGCCCGGCCAGGGAGTGTAAATGCCGAAAGCCCTATCGGAGGTTGTTGCCCGAAGGGAATGCCTCGTGATGCTAGTTGGGATGTGAGATGCCCGGAATGTGGGGGGCCGGATGCCCGGTGGCCTGGGATGGCTGAATGCCGAAAGCCTCAGAGGTCTTTGCCCGAGGGGATGATGATATTGATGATTTGAGGAATGGGTGATGTGGTGATCAAATTGAAAGCTAAAAGTGGAAATTAAACCATGGCATGATATGTATGATGATATGCATGATGATGATGATGATATGTGATGTGAAATAGTGATGATCACCCATGGCATGATGATGATGATGATGATGATGATGATGATGATGATGATGATGATATGTGATGTGAAATAATGACGATCACCCATGGCATGATATGCATGATGATATGCATGATGATGATGATGATGATATGTGATGTAAAATAATGATGATCACCCATGGCATGATATGCATGATGATATGCATGATGATGAAGATGATGAAGATGATGATGATGATATATGATATGGCATAATGATATGCATGATGATATGCATGACGATATGCATGACGATGATGATGATGATATGTGATGTGAAATAATGACGATCACCCATGGCATGATATGCATGATGATGATATGTGATGTAAAATAATGATGATCACCCATGGCATGATATGCATGATGATATGCATGATGATGAAGATGATGATGATGATATATGATATGGCATAATGATATGCATGATGATATGCATGACGATGATGATGATGATGATGATATATGATATGGCATAATGATATGCATGATGATGATATGTGTGATGTGATGATGTCATGATGATGATGACATGTATGATATGATGATGCCATGATGATGATGACATGTGTGATGTGGTGATGTCATAATGATGATGACATGTATGATATGATGATGATACACATGTATGTGTTATAATTTGTGGTGATGATGCATGATAGTATGCGCATGGCTTCAAGGTAAGTAACGCCTACAATGCATGTATGACTTGTATGATGCATTGAGTGGTTGTTGGATTCCTTATTTGCTGAGTGATTGTACTCACCCTTTTTGGTGACCAACATTTCAGATTAGCAGTATGCCGCTACCTGTCGTCGCGCGGGGTGCATTTTACGGGTTACCGTCCGACGTCGAGGTAGAGTGTGAGGAGTTCAGATGTCCTTCTGTGCCTGGACTAACCTACATACGTGTGCGTTGTTTTGTTACATACGACATAGGCCTGGCTGGGGGTCCAATTGTCCAGGAGTTTGTCTCCGTCCACCTTCGCTGCGATGGGGTGATGAGAGGGATGCTGCCACTGCCGCCGCCTGATGCACCGGACTGAGTGTGAGACCTGTGCGTGATGAGTAGGGGCTGTGTTTTTTTGGGGATAGTTAGCCGACACTTATGATGCGGGTTATGCGCGTGTGATATAGAGGGTCGAGGATCCTTTTTGAGGTTTTATGCTGGACATGGCTAAGTCCTAGCTTTTCCTTCTTACGTATCGACCCAAAAGAAGTCTCATCTTAAGAGTATATGTAAATAAAGTGTCGTTGCTTGTCTATAAAATCATGATGATTAGTGGTGTGTATTTGTATCATGGTTGGTAGGGGAGAGATGGTGATGTTTTAATTTGCTTCCGCTAATGAGTTGCGCTGGGACCGTTTAAAAAAAAAAATGTCTATGAATTACGACGCCTCTTCTAAGGAGAAAGGTAATAAGGAGTAACATTGGTGCTTGTGGCAACCTACGAAGGGTTCGGGGTGCTACAACGCCCCTTTTTGGTATCAGAGCGAATGGTTATAGGTGGAGTGATAAGGAGCCTCATTTGGAAATTGAGGAACATGATGACAATGCACACCATAGGATATAAAATGAAATAATTGAATAACGGGTGATGAGAATTCACTCGTAGATCCCTAGTAGTTCATTTTGAGTTGCCTTTAGGTACCAATAACATGTATATGTTACTTATGTAGTAGTAGTAGTTGCTTTGAATGGAGGCAATGAGTCTCAGATTATTCCTGAGGCAATGCTTGGAAATTGCAGGAAAGTCATGGTGTGAGCTGGAAGTGCTCATCCATCGAGGGCTGAAGCCTCTGCTGCAAGGGCTGAACCCCGAATGGAAGACATCCTGCATGCATTAGCCAATATTAGAAATCTGATGGAAAGGTAGGCGCAGCAACAGCCCAGAGCAGAACGCTGTACTCAAGGACTAGTGGAGCAGTTTTTGAATCTGAAGCCACTTAAATTCAATGGAATGGGAAGTCCTGAGGAGGCAGAGCAATGGATTGATGGGATGGAACGAATTTTCCGGCTGTTGGACTGCACTGATGTTGAGAAAATAGTTTTAGTAGAATACCAGTTGGAGGGAAATGCGAAGTTTTGGTGGAGAGCTTCGAAGGACATAATCTTTCCACCAGGTACTGATGTTAACTGGGAGGAGTTTGTTAGAGCTTTCAATAGAAAGCATTTTTTTGATTGTGCTAAGGATAAGAAGATTACTGAATTTGTTCAGCTAGAACAAAGGGGGTTGACAGTAGATCAGTATGAGGCTAGATTTTCTGAACTGTTTAGATATGCTCCTAGATTGATTGAGAATCAGGAGGAAAAGGCTAAAACATTTCTGAAAGGGCTGAGGACTGACATCAGGAGGCAACTGGTGCTATTGAACATAAGAGATTATAATGAGATTTATGAAAGGGCGTAGTTAGTGGAGCAGGAGCTGTTGAGAGAACGGTCGGAGTTTAAGAAACCGTTGAATTTTAATGATGTGAGAAAGGGTAAGAGACCTTATTCTGGTCAAGGTCAGACCTGGAACATGAAGAAGAAAAGTAACTTTGGGAATTTTAGAGGAGCTAGAAATGGTTTGAATATAGGGAAAGCACCCTATCAGCCTGGTATTTGTCAAAAGTGTAATGGACGCCATGGCCCAGGACCTTGTATTGGACAACTGAAATGTTTTGGTTGTGGACAAGTGGGCCATCTTAGGAGAAATTGCCCACAAGAGAGGTCGCAAATGAGTGTTGGCTCGGTGTGATAGGGATATCAGAGTGCTGTTAGGTCAAACCCACAAGGAAATCCTCAAAGACCACCTGCACAAGGAAGGGTGTATGCGATCACCCAGGAGGAAGTGGAAGCTTCCAAAAATGTTATCTCAGGTATGATCCTTATTAATGGTGAAAAAGGCATATGCATTGTTTGATACGGGTGCAACGCATTCGTTTGTGTCTGAAAGATATAGACGTTCGAATAAGATAGAAGTTATGCCTCTTGAGACGCCTCTTTGTGTTTCCACGCCTTTAAAGGATATGGTATTGTCTACGCTAGTGTGTGGAAATTGTAAGATATCGATGGGAGGAAAGGATATGGAAATAGACTTGGTTGTAATGGCTATGTATGACTTTGACATTATTATAGGAATGGACTGGCTTCGTAAGTATCGGGCTAGAATGGATTGTTATAGAAGAGTGGTTCAATTCGTTTTACCTGATCAGTCTAGTTGTGAATTTTTAGGAGGTCAGACCCATCTTCCTATAGCTCTTATTTTGGCAGTAGAAGCCTGTAAGTTACATGACAAAGGGTGTCGAGGATACCTAGCCATAGTTAAAGATTATGCAAGGGAGGAGCCTAAACTTGAGGAAGTTCGTGTGGTTAACGAATTTCAAGATGTATTTCCTGAGGAATTGCTTGGATTGCCGCCAGAGCGGGAGATTGAATTTGAAATTGAATTAATGCTTGGAACATGACCAATATCAAAAGCCCTATATAGGATGGCCTTAGTTGAATTGAAGGAGTTGAAAGTGCAACTGCAAGAGTTGCTTGACAAATGATTCATTAGACCAAGTGCTTCACCTTGGGGTGCACCAGTATTGTTTGTGAAAAAGAAGGATGGATCGATGCGCTTGTGTATTGACTATAGGTAGCTGAATCAGGTGACCATTAAGAATAAGTATCCTTTGCCTAGAATTGATGACTTATTTGACCAACTCCAAGGAAGTTCGATCTTCTCTAAGATTGACTTAAGGTCGGGATACCATCAGTTAAGAATTAAGAATGAGGACATTCCTAAGACTGTGTTCAGGACTCGTTATGGACACTATGAGTTCCTTGTTATGCCATTTGGATTGACTAATGCGCCGGCTGCATTTATGGATTTAATGAATAGGATATTTAAGCCTATTTAGACCAGTTTGTGATTGTGTTTATTGATGATATTCTAGTATATTCAAAAGGGCCTAAAGAGCATGACCAACATTTGAAAATAGTTTTGCAGACCCTGAGAGAGCATAAGTTGTATGCCAAGTTTAGTAAGTGTGAGTTTTGGTTGGACCAGATAATATTTTTAGGGCATGTGGTGTCAGGGAAAGGAATCGCAGTAGACCCGGCAAAAGTTGAAATGGTAGTAAATTGGCCGAGACCGACGACACCTACTGAAATACGAAGTTTCTTAGGACTGGCTGGTTATTATAAGAGGTTCATTGAAGGATTTTCAAGATTGGTAGGACCTTTAACTAAGTTAACCCGAAAGAATGTGAAATTTGAATGGAATGGGGAATGTGAAAGGAGTTTCCAGGAGCTCAAAAGGAAATTGACTTCAGCTCCAATTCTGACTATACCTATTGGACCTGATGGTTTCACAGTGTATAGTGATGCATCTCACAAAGGACTGGGATGTGTTTTGATGCAGCATGGCAAGGTTGTAGCCTATGCATCTAGACAATTGAAACCCCATGAGCTGAATTACCCAACGCATGATTTAGAACTAGTGGCTATAGTGTTTGCCTTGAAGATATGGAGACACTATTTGTATGGGGAAAAGTTTGAGATTTATACGGATCATAAGAGTTTGAAGTATCTGTTCTCACAAAAGGAGTTAAACATGAGACAAAGGAGATGGATGGAGTTGTTGAAGGATTATGATTGTGAGATAAGATATCATCCAGGGAAAGCAAATAGAGTAGCGGATGCTCTTAGTCGTAAGTCGGCTATGGAAATGGCTAGTTTGAGGATGGCAGAATGGGAATTGTTAGAATCTGTAGCAAACTCAGAGTTTAAATTGGAAATGGATTGTCTTACTGGTATGCTTAGTGCATTAAGAATAGAACCCGAGATTATCCAGAAAATTTAAATCCTGCAAGAATCTGACCCAGAGATTTTGAAAGTGAAAGATGCTGTATCTTTAGGAAAAAGATCGGAATTTCAAGTCTTTGATGATGGAATAGTAAGATGTCAATGACGACTTTGTGTTCCCAACAATGAAGAATTGAGGAAGGAAATTTTGTCGGAAGCACATAAGAGTAATTATAGTAACCACCAGGAAGTACAAAGATGTATAGAAATTTGCGTCAGCAATTTTGGTGGAATGGTATGAAGGCAGATACGGCTAAGCACGTTTCTCAATGTTTGACGTGCCAGCAAGTAAAAGCGGAACATCGTAAACCCGCAGGACTCTTGAGACCATTAGACATTCCAGAATAGAAATGGGAACATATAACGATGGACTTTGTGCAATGATTGCCAAGGACATCAAGTAGTCATGACTCAATTTGGGTTATAGTGGACCGTTTGACTAAATCGGCTCATTTCTTAGCGATTCGCATGGACTACCCAATGGATAAGTATGCGAACATGTATGTAAGTCAAGTGGTACGCTTACATGGTGTTCCAGTGACCATTACTTCAGATCGAGATTCGAGGTTTACTTCGAACTTTTGGCGAAGTCTTCAAATTGCATTAGGGACTAAGCTTTAGTTTAGTACTGCTTTTCATCCCCAGACAGATGGTCAATCAGAAAGAGTAATCCAGATATTAGAGGATATGTTAATAGCTTGTGTGATTGATTTCAAAGGAAATTGGGATGAAAGATTGCATTTGGTAGAGTTTGCCTATAATAATAGTTTTCAGAAGAGTATAGGCATGGCTCCCTATGAAGCATTATATGGAAGGAGATGTAGGACTCCTGTCTGTTGGAGTGAAGTAGGTGAAAGGAAGTTGACAGGACCTGAACTGGTACAAGTTACCACTGAGGCTGTTGAAATTATTAGAGAAAGACTTAGAACAACTCAGAGTAGACAGAAAGACTACGCAGATAGGCGTAGAAGGCCTTTAGAATTTAGCGTAGGAGATCATGTATTCCTTAAGGTATCTCCAATGAAAGGGATATCTCGATTCGGGATGAAGGGTAAGTTAAGCCCTAGATTTGTTGGACCTTTTGAAAAACTCGAAAGGATAGGGGATGTAGCTTATCGTTTAGCGTTACCTCCTAAGTTAGGAAATCTACACGATGTGTTTCATGTATCGATGTTGAGGAAGTACCAGCCGGATCCTGGTCACATACTCGATCATGAAGCCATCAAAGTGAATGAGAAAATAAGGTACATTGAAGAGCCTGTGCAGATATTGGACCGAAAGGAGCAAATTCTTAGGACCAAGAAGATCCCATTGGTTAAGGTATTATGGCGACATCATGATATGGAGGAAGCCACATGGGAAAGTGAGGATCAGATGAAGGAAAAGTACCCTCATTTGTTCAAGAAGGCACGAGTGGTGTCTAATTTCGAGGACGAAATTCTCTAAGGAGGGGAGAATTGTGGCATCCCAAAAATTCAAAGTCAAGCCATAAGGTGCGTTAAAGTCTCTAATTGGGTAATGAAATTTGCTTATGGTTTATGCTTTAGCCATTAGTCTTATTAAGATTAGATGATTTGTGCATGTGTTTGTGAGAATTTAAATTTGATAGATTAATGATAATGATCTATGCTTGGCCATGTACTTTATAAATTAAACTTCAATAAACAAAATGTCACAAGACTTTGGCCATGTTGAAAATTAAAATTTAAAAATATTTATAGAAGAAATTCAAAAAAAAAAAAAAAAAAAAAAAAGGAGGGTAAAATTTGATTGGGCCTTAGGCCCATTGGCCTAAGCTTTAGTGGGCCAAGCTAGCCGGCCAATGGAGGCCCAAGAGGGAGTGGTCGACCGGCCCAATGGAGGCCCAAGCCCAAGCCCAAATTCAAGGCCCATTATGCATGCAATAGGACAAGTAGCATAAAGGAGAAAGCCATGCTTGGTCCATTTAAGTGGCATGTGATGATTGCTAATGATGGGAATTAGGGGGGATAAAAGGGAAGAGAGAGAGGAGAGTGGCCAGTTCATTCGGCCGAGAGAGAGGGTGAGAGAGAGAGAGAGGTTTCGAGAGAGGGAGAGAACGGCCGAGAGAGGGAGGAACCGAGGAGGAGCCGCCGTCCGTCCGCCGTGTGCTGCCATGCTCGCCGCCTTACGCCGTCGACCGACCGGTCTAGAGGCAAGTGGGAGTCCTCAAGCTGCTCTTGCCTGTGTGTATGTTACTTGCATGTTGAATTTTTGGGTGTTTAGGTGAGAAAAACCGAAGTATGGATGGTTTGTGTTTGAATGGTTTGGCTGTTTTCGCTCAAACAGTGTGAGTCAGGATGTTGTGTGAGCTTGCATGCATGTTTAGAGTCCCATTTTGGCTTCGATTTCTTAATGAAAGTTGTAGATAACATCTAGAAATATAACATAATAAAATTTCGTGAAAAATGATGGATATTTGAAGGGTTAAAGTCTCATCCTACGGAGACCTCAGATCTGGAAAGATTTTACTGACCTTTTGTTGGATTTGTGGTTGCATGTTGGTTGGTGTTAAGAATCTCTCTTAGATTTCTTCATGAAAGTTGTAGGGGACATCTTAAAATACAACATACTCAAATTTGAAGTGAAATGAACAAGTATATTCTAGTAAATCGACTAGATCTCGAAGACGGTAATTCTGGAGGTGTATTACAGGACACCCGAGACATCATGGACCTAAATGACGACTATACTATGGTTATATGACTTAGATCTCTTCACAAAACTTGTAGAGAACATCTTGATGTAGAACATACCTGAATTTCAGAGGAAACGAAGAAGAACGGGTAGGTGAAAACTCAGTATTTCGGAGGAGCATGCACTGGACGATGCGGTAATGGATCCAGAAGATTCGTGAGATTGTATAAAATAATCTAAAAATAATTTGGCTTAGAAGTATTCATGAAAGTTGTACAACAATGTCTTTGCTATAACTCGGTAAAATTTCGTAATTTTTGGAGGCCGTATGGATATTTTAATTGGATTTCTTCGGAAACCGTGCGTTCTGGTTTCATCCGAAAACCATATGATGTTTTGTGAAAATTGTGAGATTGTGTAAAATTCTATTTGGCCATTAATTTTGCATGTAATTTTCATCCTATTGGCTTGTTTAATAATTGCTTGAATTTTATTAAATTTAATATTGAAATGAAAAAAAATAGATTATTTTATTGGCCATAAATTCCATTAAATTTATTAATAAATAATTATATCATAAGGTCTTCATGTATGCATGACATTGAATTAAGATGTATGTGTGAATTCCATGCCAAGCTTGACTTGTTTGATGTCACGTCATATGCCATGATAAAATTAAGACCGAAATTGGTAATGTGGATAATGATAAGTTAGGAAGTGGTTGTGGTGGAGGATTGATGCCCGGAATGTATAGAGATGCATTGCCAGATGGCCCTGGGAGATTTAGGATGCCCAGAACGTAGGGGTGCCAAAAGCCCTGTCGGAGGTTTCTACCCGAAGGGAATACCTCGTGATGCCATGATTTGGGGTGTGGGATGCTCGGCCAGGGGGTGTAAATGCCGAAAGCCCTATCGGAGGTTGTTGCCCGAAGGGAATGCCTCGTGATGCTAGTTGGGATGTGAGATGCCCGGAATGTGGGGGGCCGGATGCCCGGTGGCCTGGGATGGCTGAATGCCGGAAGCCTCGGAGGTCTTTGCCCGAGGGGATGATGAAATTGATGATTTCAGGAATGGGTGATGTGGTGATCAAATTGAAAGCTAAAAGTGGAAATTAAACCATGGCATGATATGCATGATGATATGCATGATGATGATGATGATGATGATGATGATGATGATGATGATATGTGATGTGAAATAATGATGATCACCCATGGCATGATATGCATGATGATATGCATGATGATGAAGATGATGATGATGATGATGATGATATATGATATGGCATAATGATATGCATGATGATGATATGTGTGATGTCATGATGTCATGATGATGATGACATGTATGCTATGATGATGCCATGATGATGATGACATGTGTGATGTGGTGATGTCATAATGATGATGACATGTATGATATGATGATGACACACGTGTATGTGTTATAATTTGTGATGATGATGCATGATAGTATGCGCATGGCTTCAAGGTAAGTAACGCTTGCAATGCATGTATGACTTGTATGATGCATTGAGTGGTTGTTGGATTCCTTATCTGCTGAGTGGTTGTATTCACCCCTTTTGGGGACCGACATTTCAAATTAGTAGTATACCGCTTCTTGCCGTCGCGCGGGGTGCATTTTACGGGTTACCGTCTGACGTCAATGTAGAGTGTGAGGAGTTCAACTGTCCTTCTATGCCTAGACTCACCTACATACGTGTGCGTTGTTTTGTTACATACGACATAGGCCTGGCTGGGGGTCCAGTCGTCCAGGAGTTTGTTTCCGTCCACCTTCGCCGCGATGGGGTGATGAGAGGGATGCTGCCAGTGCCGCCGCCTGATGCACCGGATTGAGTGTGAGACCTGTGCGTGACGAGTATGGGCTGTGTTTTTTTGGGGATAGTTAGCCGACACTTATGATGGGGGTTGTGCGCGTGTGATATAGAGGGTCGAGGATCCTTTTTGAGGTTTTAGGCTGGACATGGCTGAGTCCTAGCTTTTCCTTCTTACGTATCGACCCAAAAGAAGTCCCATCTTGAGAGTATATGTAAATAAAGTGTCGTTGCTTGTCTATAAAATCATGATGATTAGTGGTGTGTATTTGTATCATGGTTGGTAGGGGAGAGATGGTGATGTTTTAATTTGCTTCCGCTAATGAGTCGCGCTGGGACCGTTTAAAAAAAAAATGTCTATGAATTACGACGCCTCTTCTAAGGAGAAAGGTAATAAGGAGTAACATTGGTGCTTGTGGCGACCTACGAAGGGTTCGGGGTGCTACATTACGACACTGTCAAAAATCGATTAGAGACCATAGATAGGTTGATTTGATAGAAGTATGTGATTAATGTGTAGGTGATTTCACTTGATTGCAAAATTTCTGTCGAACGGCACTAGACCGATTTTTATGTCATTTTTATACCCTGTGTCCATATTTAAAATCTTAAGATTTTCACGACAATCGAAAATCGCCAATGTGTTGAAGATGCACAATGTGGCTTGAAAATAATTAACTACAGGTCAAATGCGCTAAAAATTCCTAAAAGCTACTCGGTATGTTAGGTCACGCTAAAATCGCGTCAGATTGAAATTAACCGCGAATTTGAACTTGATTTCAGAAATTGAAAGTTTTGTCATGTAACGATTTATTTTAAGAAGGTCGACTCATTCTCCGAAGAAATTTTGACAAGCTCATAATTTTTAAGGAAAATCAATTTGGACGATTCAGAAAAGAAAGGAAATTCGGAGGGGCCAAATTGAAGGGATTTTTTAGCCTCCAAAGTGAGCTATTTGGTGAAGGGAAATTGTGGAAATTGTGTAGGTTTCATTCACAGCAAATTTGGTCATCAAATTGGAGATGTGGTGAAGAAATTTGAGTCCACAAGAGAGAAATTTGAAGGCTGGTATGGGGGCTGCAACATTTGGCACCAAAGTGGATTATTTGTGGAATTATTAAACAAGAAAGTAATAAGAGACCAAGCATTGATGAATGGATAAGTTTGTTTGACTTTCTACCCCCTTTCTTAGCTTCCTCCACACACCTACGCCTGCTGCCCTCTCTTTCTTATTGCGCAGCTTCCTCCAATCCTGTCTTCGGCTTTCTTTCATCTTCTTCCGAAGCAGCTTGTTCCTTCGTTCGTTTCTTCCTCTGCCAACATCTCCACCGAAGCCTCTTGCTTTGCCAAATCCAGCTACTCCTCTGCCACGAAGACAAGCAGCGACCAAACTTGCTACTCCCCACCCCCCCAATCGTCAACTCCTTCCAGTAGCTGATTCCTCTCTCTCCTTCGTGCAGCCCATTTCCATCAAAGCAGCCCATGATCCCTCTTCACTCCTACTGCCACGTCTGAGTCAACTCCCCTCTCCATTGAAGTCCCACGATTGACTTCAACAGCTCCTTCGAGCGCCAACTACCGTCTCCACTGATTCTCACCAACAGCACCATCGAAGCTGCTTCTTTGCTGCTAGCCGTCCCATGTGTTGACGCCTAAATTTCATTTTTTAATTATGGATTTCTTTATTTATATATTTTGCCTTTTTTTCCGGATAAATAGATAATAAAAAAGAGAAAACAACAAAAAAACAAATAAAAATAGAGAAAAACAAAAAGAAAAACGGAAGCCCAGCCCCTCCCTCTTTTCTTTTCCTTCGCGCAGGCTTGTGAGGCCCAGCCCCGACCTGACTCAGCCCAGCCCTTTCTCCCTTGTCTTCTTCTTTCTGCTGTCATTTTCTCCAATCGGAGAAGCAGCACGCGCCAGAGAAGAGGATGCACGCGACGCCAAATCAGAAGGGAGGAACAATAGTGCACGTGGAGCAGGGGGCAACTAGCATCGGATGGGGACGTGTGGGGAGCAACTGGCGTCGGATGGGACACCGGTTTGGCAATTGGGGGTTCGGTCGGCAAGCCAAAGACCAGCGGCCGAGCCCCTCCGTCGACCGGATCCCCTCGCCTATTAAAGGGCACCACCTTCGTCAAAGAACGGGAGAGCGAGCTCCGAGATCTTCCCACTGAGAGACTTCGGGGGAGGTCGGCGGCGAGTAAGTCCGAGGAGGTCAAATCTGGCCGGTGGAGGCTCGGATCTGGCTGGAGTGAGAGAGAACCAAGGCTGAGGAAGGTCTGGCCGAGAGCTGCGTTGCAGATCTGGGGTGACCGAACCCCTCCGCGGCGCTGACACCACCCCGATGCTGCTGCTGTGCCAAATCTCATCGTGCCACCCTCTCGTTGTCACCGTAGTTGAGCCCCGGGCCGCCATCTCGAGCCCCACCGTCGTTGTTCGCCATGCTCGTCACCAGTCTGTCCTCGCCCCCGTTCCCGTCAAACGCCTCCACCGCCTGCTGCATTCGATCTGGCATCGTTGCCATCGCCGTTCTCGTTAGAGAGAAGGTAAAAAGAATGTCGTCGTTACCGTTGCCATTCATCGTAGCCATTTCTTGTTGACCTAGCCGTCGTCGCCATTGCCGTCACCGCCAAACGCCTTGGTTCCCGTTCTGGTTCGCGAAGTGGATCCGGACTCGGAAAACCGGGTAGGATTTGCAATTTGGGCACAGCAGGAACCGGGTCGCGATTCGGGTAAGCTTTTCGCAGAGGAGCCGAGTCGTGGAGCGGGTTGTCGAAGTGGGTCGTCGGGCCACGCAAGGTGCCTCCAAACGCTCGGCCATGACGCCATTTCAAAAAATTTAAAAAAAAAACGGAAAAGACAAAAAAAAATCTGAATCGGGCTCGTAATGCGGTCTCGTCCACGTTCGGGTCACCGGTCAGGTCGGACCCAACCCACGGATCCGACCCGGGTTGGCTTTTTAAATTTTATTTTAAATAATATTTTAAATAAATAAATAATTTATTTTCGAAAAATATTATAAAAATATTTTAATTTCCAGCAAATCGAAAAATAATAGAAAATGATAAAAATAATTTATTTTCCAAAAAATGTCAAAAATCCAAAAAAGAAAGGCCAAAAATTCATGAAAAAGCCAAAAAATTCATAAAAAGCCAAAAAGACTTGTATTTTCTAAAAATACCAAAAAAATCCAAAAATCCCTTTTATGTCAAAAAAATTAGAAAAAGCTTGAAAAATGTTTTTCCTCCCCAAATTCCATGGAAAATCCCTCAAACATCCCAAAAACATCAGGGTTTAAACAAGATTAGGTACCGAAAGGGTATTAGTGATTAACTAGTGTAATCAAGTCTCCGATCCTAATTTCTCTAGTTGCGCAAGAGCAGGTATTTCTCCCAATACTTCGCATGGGTTTCTAATCAACCCACCCCAAATCGATTAGTGGCGACTCCATTTTAAAAATTGATTTACAGGTTAAAAACTCGACTATTAAAGTCGTGAATTGGTGGACTTGGGAGAATCTAGGCATAACTAATTTCAGTCGAGCCATTAGCCTCCTTAGGCGCCCATAACTGATTGCAGGCGCCGAAAAAAAGAGATCGCGACAGCTTGGCGACTCCGCTGAGGACATTTGAGGACTTAGGCCATTTTATCTTTGTTTAAATGCTTTACTGACTTGGGTTTTTTTTTTCTTTTGTGCAGGTTAGTATCTTAGATTTTCTTTTTAAATAAAATGTCTTGTAATTATAAATTGATATGCATGCTTTACTGTTTTAACACTACACGTGGCACACACAACCCGGCCGCCAGACCTGGGCCGCCATAGGATTTCTAGGATGGTGTTAAAAAAGATACGACCTCGAACGCGAGACTGCGATGTAGATGTTGACTTTCTTTTCCTCGAATTTCTTAGCCGAGGTTAAAGGGGTATGCTGCTAACGCGAGACTGCGACGAGCAGATTCCCTTTTAATTTCAACAAGCCTTCTCAGTTAGAAATCGAGCCACACATCCCATACGCATGTCTTTGTGCTTGTAATTTTTATTTAAAAGCAAAGTGATTTCTTTACTTTTACTTAGTCTTTTTATTGGCCCATGGCAATTTAGGATAAGCTTTTCAAAGTCCTAGTCTATATGCAATGGGGAAAGACGATATCCAGTTCATTTCTGCTCCCAAAGCAGAACTCTTTAGATGGTGGGGTCAATTGGATCAGTTTGCCCAAGAGCACGTGAAGGCCAAAGTCGGTCATCTCCTATTGCTGATCCAAATCGTTGTTTGTCTCGAAGTCATACAAGCCATGGCACATTTTTGGTGCCCGAAGACACTTACTTTTATGTTTGGTAGTTTTGAGCTAACCCCAACCCTGGAGTAATACAGCATCATCACTGAAATGCCTATTCAGAAATAGCATGTCAGACCATCAACAGGCATCATCCCACTGCGTGGGTTAGCGCGGCTTTTAAGAACTAAAGTCCATGTTATAATACAAATTATTGAAAACAACCATAATACCAGCCCACTAGAATTTATGAATGCCTATTTCCAAAATCAGCCTATGACCCAAAAAAGTGAGGTTTTCCTCCTGTCCTTTTTCGGGCTCATCATCTTCCCCCATCAAAGAAATGCCATAAGTCCTAAGATGCCATGGATAGTTGATCAGATCTTGAGGGGAGGGAATTATGTCAACATGATTTTAACGGAAACATTCTTGTCCTTTAATCGTTTTAAAGACAACACGGAGAAAATCATGCGAGCCTCTTCTGAAATTTTACAAGTCTGGTTCTTTTCTCACCTAAGCGAATTCCAAGACTTCATGCAATCATCTGAAACAAATGATTTCGAAAATCCATTACAAAAATTTATGGTTTTAGGACCATACATTCCCAATCAAAGCTGTTTAAATTGGATAAACTTCCTAAGAGACCCAGCTCCTGAGGCATTCCAATGGTGTGCTGGTTAGTTCCATGAAAATAGAGCTCACTTCGCTTACAAACGCTGCCACCCAATTCCGTTGCTTGGCCTCACAGGTGCCATTCCCTATTACCCGTATCGGGTAGCACGACAATATGGAGCCCTTCAGGAGATCCCACCGCCTTTCAAGAGGATGATCCCTCTAGTTCTTTTCAACACAAGCCGAGACTACATAATCGAAATTTCTATCGCTGAGGGAACTTGGGACAAGTGCCATCGCAAAAGGATTGTTGTACCTAAAGGGCTTGAGGGAGAAGAAAAAGTCCACCACGCCTCTATGTCCTACATCCACAACCATCGTATCCCAACAAAATGAAAGCCATTAGTCCCTCACTCAATCAGCGAGAGCAGCCAGAACGAGCAAGTAGAGCTCATGGAGAGGGATTTGGGAATGGACTGGATGCACACCTCAGAGCTAGTCCAAGGAAACAGGCATCCTCGCAAGAACAAGGCTCCCCGTCGCATATAAATTGGCAATCGTGTGCCCCTTAGTGTTAGTAATGTGAAAATTTTTGTCCCATTGTTTAGGAACTTTTGCTTAATATCTAGTATTTCATTCTGTCATTTCAATTTCAAGTTTTAGATGTTAGAAGTCTACGGTCTATAAAATCCTCTTTTGATAAATAAAAAGCAGTTAGACCATTGCCATGGGTCAATCTTTGTTTACTTTTGTGCTCATTCATTATTTTTGCAAGCAGGTAATTATGAATCGCCTGCCACCAATCACCTGCGAATGGCCTCATGCAATAATGCCCGATCAAAATGATGTACAAAATCGCCTCATTCACATTAAAGACGGCGTAGGACAGATATAGATTGTCCTTCGACAACTCTCAAAGCAAATGGAATCCACTCAAGTCAAACCCAACTCCGTAACTGCCTTAAACACTGTCATGACACCCGCAAATTTGCCAGAAAATAGCTAGTACTATAGATAGTTTGAAAGGATCATGAAAAAGTTAAGCCAGCTGCAAGAGCAGAATCCCATCGACTCGTCTAATTACGCCGGTATTGAGATCCCTGGAAAACTCAAAGCACCTGAATGCGAAAGGTATGCTGATACCTCCCACCCAGAGACCTAATTGCAGGCTTACTTGGTCTGAGGGACGATTCAATCGTACCAATGGAGCTTGACTGGCCCTGCCTTGCGATGGTACATTGTCAGGAAGATTAGTCCCCTTAAAATCTAGAGGGAACTAATTCATGTTTTTCACCAAGAGTATAATATTGACATCACCCCTGACATCACCCCGCCCTACGAAGAGCCGATGATCACGAAGCACGAGGAGCCGTTAGTCGCTGAGACAAGAGAGGAACATGTTAATGAAGCCTTGCATAATAAATGGGCGACTGAGCAACATCCTGTTACTGGAAAATTTCCCACTAGGAAAGGCGAGGAGCCTTTGTACGAGATCATAGACTCAGAGCTTATTCAAGAGCGGGGCACGACTGGACAACTCCCTAAGCTTACTCCAAGAGCTAGGATCCAAAGAATACCAACCCTTATCAATCTGGAAAGTGAATAAGACAGCGAAACTCTAATGTCTCTCACTTCCCTTGACAGAATCAAGCTGGCAAAACGAAGGGCCCTACTCAAAAGGTCTAAACCAGAAGCCAAGAAAAGAAAGCCTAAGCAGATCAATTCAGCATCTGATATTGCTAGTACGAGTACCTAGAGGGGGGTGAATAGGTATATAAAAGATTTTTCTTGATGATTGCACAATACTTAGACAGTTAAAGGATTTGCAACAATTAATAATCAATCATAAGATTGAGTAAAGGAAAGAGAGAATTGAACATGCGGTTTTATAGTGGTTCGGCTTGATTCAAGCCTACGTCCACTCTTACGCACCGACGTGACCTATTGACTGGATTCCACTATGAACAAAGAGATGTTACAGTGTTGATATTCCTTGATTTCTAGGTGTAGATGATCTACCACACTCGCTCAAGGTAACAAGTATAAACACTCTCTGTGTATACAATTTCGCTCAAACTGTATCAACTAATATTCAAGGTTCTTGAGACTCGGAATTTTTCTATTGATCACTCTCTCTTAAAAACAACTAGAACGTCTTCCTTTTATACTCCTTTATGCCATAATAGCCGTTGGCACTTACCAAAGGAATTCCTCCAATCTACCCGTTGGACGGAATCAATCAAGAAGATCATTCGAGCTATTTAAGGAATCTTACGGTAGCCCATCAATCCTGTTCGCCCATACAATCAGGATCTTGGTTTCCAAGAATAGAACATTCCAAGAATATTTCGTCGACCATCGGATCTTCAAACGATCTAGATACGAATAAAAGAATCCGTTATTTTTATCCAACCAAGGAATCTACTCCGGAGGATAGGATCGAATCCTCAACCATATATTTCGGCTCTGGATTTCCTTCGTCTTGGATTAGAAAGAGCGTCGGTGAGAATAGTCTTGAGTCTTGATTCTTGAGTCTTGAGTCTTGAGTACGGTGATCATAAAGTCTTCGGACTTTAAACTATCGGTTTGCAAATATCCAGACTAGACTGATAGAAACGTTTTGTCATCTTCAAAATATTCTGGAAAGATTTCTCAAACAATCTCCCCCTTTTTGATGGTGACAAAACTTTCTTGTAGATTTCAACAACTTTAACCTGCAAAAACATTTCTCAAGCAATATGGCTAACTCATAAAGATTAATAAAACAACCAGACTCTGCATCCATAGAAAATTGGTTAGTCTTTCATGAGTAATACCATATAACAACACTTGATATAAATGCAACCAGTCAAGCATCTAAATCCCAAGCCAATTCGAGTCAAATTTAAATTCACACCCAAGTTCACTCAAAAACAAACATAACCACAAAACAAATTTAAAGTCAAAGTTTAAAAGTTGTTGGTTGTTGGTTCAAATTGGTTCTCCCCATTTTTGTCATCATTAAAAAGGATGAGAAATGAGTCAGGTCTGCTTGGGAATGCGTACGATCTGGAAATCTCCCATAGAATGGACTATGCCTTCTAGCCTCTTCAAGTCTTCCCTTAGTTGAGCTACCTCCTCATTTAGCATTGGCTTGAAGTTGTAGAGCGAGGTCTTTCATTTTGTCCTCCAGGGTAACTGAAGATTCTTGTCCAGCTTTCTTCATGGTTTGAATTTCATAGTCCATAGCATAAATTTGACCCTTCATTTCCAGAAGAACATCAAGAATACGACGAAAATCTGCAGAATTGTCCGTCTGTGTACTTGCATTTGCTTTATCAGATGGAGTGAATGTAGACGATGGTGCTTCTGTATAATCTTGCATATTTGGTGTTGACGTATCGTGTCCTTCTTCAGGCAATTGAGAAGCCTGAAACTCTTCTGGGTCTGCTAGAGATTGTCTTAGACCTTCACTATCGGCAGCATGAGATATGGACCTTTTTTGCTCGCCAACTCCCCCTATCTCTAGGACATCAAAAGGGGAAGAGTGATGATCATGCTCTTCGTATCTTGATTTCCTTTTTCTCATTCAGCTGAGACTTTTCTTTTTCTCCTTCTCTTTCTTCTTCAGCTTCTTTCTCATTCTCTTTTTGCTCTTCTTCTTCTTTGTTCTTGGCTTGCTCCTCTTCTTCTCTCTGTTTCTTCTGAAGTTCTGTTGGTTGAGGCACAGTATGTCTGGTTCTTGTCAATGCACGGATAGTGGGATCTTCATCCTCTTCATCTTCATCCTCCAGGATGAGAGTTCTTTTCTTCTTTTTCGATGGGGCTCCAATGGCCTCCTTTCCTTTTCTCTTTGAAGCGAGATGGGCTGGAGACTTAACTCTGAATTTCTCCATTGCCTTGGAAAGTTCTTGAAGACGCATCTTCGTTAATATCTTCAAACCTATCACCATCTTATCGCATGGTCGAACACAAAGTGTATGTGGCGGTTCAATATTCATGTGTCTGAAGATCTTGGTGTGAGGGAGAGAGAACTTCCATCCTGAGTTGATCGCGAACATCAATTTTACTTCAGAATTAGACACGGCAGTCTTTGATGTAGACTTCGGTCTGAGACAGTTGATCACAATTTTATGAAGCACGATGTTGATGGCATTCATCCTTGAGTAGGTAATTTTTTTCTCTGTATCCCTATCTTTGACAAGCTCCGAGAGAAGTACGAGCGGTTGAGACTTTGATCGGATGATAACGTCCTCGTTCAACTCCAACTATGTCCGCCATCATGTCCACATCTACTACGTAGACTTGGTCTCGAACACTGAATGAAATTCTATTCGCATCTAAAAAGCTGAGATTCAAATAGAAATATGTGGTTAGTTGTGCATAACCGTCCGTGGTGTCGGAGCAAAATTTCTCAAGTTGAAGTAAATTGAACTTTTCTCTTAAGTTCATGTTGATGGCATCCAAGAAGTCAAAATCGACACTTCTAGGGTTTATCACCCCTCTTTTCAACGATCGAAATACACATTCTCCTGATCCTTTGATTTGAACAAATCCATTTGATTTCCTTTCACCTTTGCTGCCACACCCATTCTAGGTTTGAATTCAAGGAACATTCTGTCATCATCGTTCCCTTCAATCAGATTTTGTCCTGGTACACGAGGATCACTTGGAATATTCGCAAGTGCATCCTCTGCCTTTCCTTTCGGAGTAACTCCCAATTCCTCCATTTTCCGCAGAAAAATATACTCATTCCCATAATTTTTGTCCTTAAGGTATTCATCTATATAGTTCAATGGAGTACTAGTGCTTTTCAACGCACGATAAAGCTTATAGATAAATGAGGGTTTTTGGACTCTTACAGGGTCGGCGTCCTCGATTATCTCTTCCTCCATATGTTGACTTACACCTTGTGGGGTAGAAGGCGATGAATGACGTGGATGAGAATGAATCAGGCTTTTTCGCTGGCTTGATAAGTCTTCCTCCTCGGTGAGATCGAAATGTGTTGGTCCCTTCTCCATTCTTTGTGGTCCCCTGCTTGCGATTCTTGATGATTTCCTCGAAGAAGACATCTTTCTCTGTCGTTTGGAAGATTCCTTCACTTGCTTTCCCAAGAAAAGATGACCACTTTCTCAAAGATGAACAAGAAGTAAAAACAGGATCGAGAGGAGAGTGCCTTTTAGGGTTTTGAAGATTGGGAAAAAGAAAAACTGTATATATATATAACTCAGTTTTGAAAAGGGAAGTTCAATCGGCACGAGGAAAGTGTACGAACACTTCTTTTTAAAATCAATAACTGCCAAAATTAATTCTTTTGAAAAGACAAGTGTACGAGACTACAAAATAATCTGAACGAAAGTTCATACCTTTTCGAGTTTAGATAAAATAGCAACTTACAGTCTATTGCCATCAATGTCTGAGTCTGAGGATTTAGAGTCTGAGAGATTAGAGTTTGAGAGTTGGTGAGTCTCTAGACTTTAACTTCTTCAAGCGTCAAAATGTTGAGTCTGGAACGGATAAAGTCGAATTGATTTTTCTCTAAAGGCTTTGTGAATATATCCGCTAGTTGACTCTTTGAATCAACAAATTGAATCAAGATTTCTCCATTTTGAATATGATCTCTAATGAAGTGATGTCGAATCTCTATATGCTTTGCTCTTGAATGAAGGATTGGATTCTTAGTGAGATTGATTATTTGGTGTTGTCACATCTAATCTCTGTGCATGAGTCTTCAATTCCAAAGTCTTGTAGCTGTTGTTTTATCCATAGAATTTGCGAACAGCAACTTCCAAGAGCTACATACTCAGCTTCTGTTGTTGAGAGAGCCACAGTGCTTTGTTTTCTTGAAAACCAAGACACTGTCATGTTTCCAAGCAGTTGACAAGTTCCAGAAGTGCTCTTTCTATCAACTCTGCAACCGGCCAGATCTACGTCTGAGTATCCTATAAGATTAAAGTCTCCCTTCTTAGGATACCAAAGACCGATGCTTGAAGATGAGGCAACGTATTTGATAATACGTTTCGCATCACTGAGATGAGATTCTCTAGGATCTGATTGAAACCTAGCACAAATGCAAACACTCAACAAAATGTCAGGTCTAGAAGCGGTAAGATAAAGAAGTGATCCGATGATGCTCTGTACAGCTTTTGATCAACTTTCTTCCCTTCTTCATCTTTGTCTATCTTCAAAGAACATGACATTGGTATGTCGGTCTTTTTGCACTTTTCCAGTCAATCCTTTTGACAAGATCATTAGCATATTTTTCTTGATAAATAAAAGTTCATTCCTTCAATTGTTTTATTTGAAGACCAAGAAAGAACGTTAATTCTCCCATCATACTCATTTCAAACTCATCATGCATAGACTTTGAAAATTTCTTACACAGACTTTCATTAGAGGATCCAAAAATAATATCGTCCACATATATTTGAACAAGTAAAAGGCTTTTGTTTTCCTTTTTGATAAATAAGGTAGTATCTTCTTTACCTTTGACAAAACCATTATGTATTAAAAACTTACTTAGTCTGTCGTACCAAGCTCGAGGTGCTTGCTTTAAACCATGCAAGGCCTTTTTCAATATGAAGACTGAGTCTGGTTTCTTTGGGTCTTCAAACCCAGGTGGTTGTTCCACATAAACTTCCTCATGGATAAATCCATTTAGGAACGCACTTTTGACGTCCATTTGGAATAACCTGAAATTTTTATAACAAACAAACGCAAGTAATAGTCGAATAGCTTCTAACCTTGCTACCGGTGCGTAAGTCTCGTCATAGTCTATTCCTTCTTCTTGCGTATATCCTTTGGCCACGAGTCTTGCTTTGTTTCGTCTGACTTTTCCTTTCTCATTCATCTTGTTCCTGAATACCCATTTGGCTCCAATAACAGTTTTACCTTTTGGTTTAGATGTCAATTCCCAAACATCATTGATGTTGAACTGTCTGAGTTCTTCTTGCATAGCTTCGATCCAACTTTCATCAGATAAAGCTTCTTCTATGCTTTTTAGTTCAATTTCAGAAATGAGAGCCACAAAGCACTAGATTCTTCATGCCTTTTTGATCTGGTGCGGATTCCTTCATTGATTTCGCCGATAATGAGATCTTTGGGATGATTTGGACTTATGCTTCCGATTCTTTGGTTGATTTCCCTGGCTGATGATCTCTTGCTTTATTTGAATCTTCATGAACATCTTGATGCTGGACTTCCAAAGTCTGAGATGCTTCTTGAGTTATTAGCCTTGGAAGGTCTGGAGCAGGTTCAGACTCTTCATAATGAGTCTGACTGGATTCATCTTGGGTTGAGTCTTGGAATTTGACATTCGTTGACTCCTCCTGATCGACTCTTCTTGTTATAGACTCGTAGGCTTTGCTTGATGTAGAATATCCAAGGAAGATGCCTTCATCGATCTTTCTTCAAACTTACCAACTCGATCATTTGCATTTTTCAAAATAAAGTATTTGCAACCGAACACATGAAAGTATGAAACAATAGGCATCTTACCTTTGTACAATTCATAGGGGTTTTCTCTAGAATAGGTCTTAGGAAGACTCTATTGATGATATAGCATCTTTGTTGAAACGACTTCACCCAAAATCGTGAAGAAATCTTATTTTCAATTAAAAGAGTTCTAGCCATTTCTTGAAGAGATCTATTCTTTCTTTCCACTACTCCATTTTGCTTTGGAGTATATGGCGAAGAGAACACATGATTAAATCCAAATTTATCACAAAATTTTGTAAAATCTTGATTTTCAAATTCACTTCCATGATCTGATCTTATACTCGAGATAGCACACCCTTTTTCATTTTGAACCTTTTTAGCAAATTTTTCAAAGTACGAAAAGGTTTCTGACTTACTTGCAAGAAAATATACCCAGGTAAAACGAGAGTAATCATCCACAATTACTAGACAATATTTCTTACCTCCAATGCTCGGGTTCTTGTTGGTCCGAAGAGATCCATATGCAGCAACTGTAGTACATGATTAGTAGAGACATGATTTATTGGCTTAAATGAATTTCTTACCTGTTTTCCCAGAATACATGGAGTGCATGAATCAGACTTTTGGTATGGCAATTTAGGTAGACCTCGAACAAGCTTCTTTGATGAGATTTTGCCTAATTGCTTCATGTTGACATGGCCAAGCTTTCGTGCCATAAGACCGCTTCATCTTGAATTGAGATTAGGCATTGTGTTTCATTTGGTTTTACATCAAGGAGGTAGATATTTCCATGCCTTCGACCCATGAAAGACTGAGTCGAGTCTTTACTAATTCCAGAACATATGCCTTCTTGAAAGGAGATCTTAAAACCAGTATCACACAATTGGCTAATGCTGAGAATATTGTAGTTGAGTCATTCCACTAAGGAAACATTACTTATTGTGAGATTTCCAATTTTCACGGTTCCAAATCCCACAATGCTTCCTTTCTTTGTTTCCTCCAAATGAAACTTTTCCACAATTTACTTGAATAAGCTTTATGAAGCAATTTGAGTCTCTGTCATGTGTCTTGAACATCCGCATTTGTCAAGATACCATTTTACCTTCTTTTTGACAGAGACCTGCATTCAAAAGAGAGTCTCAAGCTTTCTTTGGTACCCAAATTTTCTTGGGTCCTTTGGCGTTAGTAGGATAAGCATTATTAGGCCATATTTTCTTAAAAGGCTTCCAAACCATAGGATACTCTTTTTCAAAGTGATCCTTACTGTTACACTTTGAACATTTGAGGGCATTTTGACCTATAGACTTTACAAAAAAATTCTTGAAATGATTTTTGTAAGCCTCTCTCGACAGTCTTTTCTTAATTCTTTCTTTTACTTTCGGAAAATCAATCAAGGGGATTGTTTCTACTGTCATACCTAGACCAGCATTTTCTTTCGAAAGATTATCTTCATTCTCTTTAAGAGTAGAAACATTTAAGTCTAAACTTTTCACTCTTTCTTCTAAAATGTTTTCCTTTTGTTTTAAAGCTGAGTTTTTCTTTTTAAGTTCGGATATTTTTTTGAGAGAATTCTTAAGACTAAAACACAGTTCATCAATGTATTTAGAGACTTTGTGGGATTTTAAAATCACTTACCTCAAATTCACCGTCGAGTTTGATCCAGTCGAGTCTGATTGTGCCATCAGACACAGGTTGGCATATTCCTCATCACTTTCTTCACACTCTGTATCGCTCCAGGTTTCGACTTTGAGAGCTTTTCGAGACTTTTCAGCTTTTCCTTTCTTCTTCTTCAGAAGAGGACAGTTGGGTATGATGTGTCCCTTTTTCTTATATTCGAAGCAAACTACATCTTTGTTTGGTTCCTCATTATCAACAAACTTGGTTTGCTGTTTCTAAAAACTTTGTTTCTTTGAGTTGAACCTTCTTCCTTTTCTATTCAGCTTTCTGAATCTTCTTATCATAAGAGCAAGCTCCTCATCGTCCAAATCTTCTTCAGAATCTATGTCATCAAAATCATCATTAGATTTTAATGCAATGGATTTCTTACCTCTTGGATCTTTGTCTTCATTGATTCGTTCCACTTCGTAAGACTGAAGAGTTCTAATTAGCTCGTCGACAGATAGTGGCATAATTCTTTGCATCTCTCTTATTGAAGTCATTATATGATTCCAATCCTTGGAGAGTCCACGCAGTAGCTTGTTCACCTTCATGGGATCAGAATTTTTTGTCCTTGATTCTCAAGACCATTGACAATATCTCGTAAAACGGCTAAACATGTCGTTATAGATTCTCCTGGTTTCATTTTGAAGGCTTCATATTGACCAAGGAGAATGTTAATT
Source organism: Eucalyptus cladocalyx (assembly GCA_017140615.1). Taxonomy (NCBI): domain Eukaryota; kingdom Viridiplantae; phylum Streptophyta; class Magnoliopsida; order Myrtales; family Myrtaceae; genus Eucalyptus; species Eucalyptus cladocalyx. Next base: position 986,000 of record CM029519.1, read on the forward strand.
CTGGTCTCCTTCACTCTGTCTGTCCCTTCATAGGTGATATGTAATCTATCCCGGACTTCTTTTGCTTTGTAACACAATAAGATATTCTGTTATATTCAGTTGGTGACAAAGCACAATATAAAGAGTAAATTGCTTTTGCATCGAGTGCTTGTCTCTTGTTTATCTCTTCTTGAGACATTCCGCTGGTCTCAACGGTTTCTTTCCCTCTTTCGATGCGATGCAGCAGTAGGAGTGATTCCTTTTTCCACAACGTCCCATTCCAGAGGATCCTTTGACCGTAGGAAAGCTTTCATCTTGTTCTTCTAGATGTTGTAATCCTTTCCATCAAAGTAGGGTGGTCTGGTATTGTTTTGCCCTTCCACCAGCCCTGGTGCTAGCATACTAGCCATGGATCTTTTACTCTGAAGTAAAACACTTCAAATAAAGTAAGAACACGTGCTCTGATACCAATTGATATTGCTAGTACGAGTACCTAGAGGGGGGTGAATAGGTATATAAAAGATTTTTCTTGATGATTGCACAATACTTAGACAGTTAAAGGATTTGCAACAATTAATAATCAATCATAAGACTGAGTAAAGGAAAGAGAGAATTGAACACGCGGTTTTATAGTGGTTCGGCTTGATTCAAGCCTACGTCCACTCTTCGACCGTGACCTATTGGCTGGATTCCACTATGAACAAAGAGATGTTACAGTGTTGATCTTCCTTGATTTCTAGGTGTAGATGATCTACCACACTCGCTCAAGGTAACAAGTATAAACACTCTCTGTGTATACAATTTCGCTCAAAGTTTGTATCAACTAATATTCAAGGTTCTTCAGACTGGAATTTTTCTATTGATCACTCTCTCTTAAAAACAACTAGAACTTCTTCTTTTTATACTCCTTTATGCCATCATAACCGTTGGCACTTACCAAAGGAATTCCTCCAATCTACCCGTTGGACGGAATCAATCAAGAAGATCATTCGAGCTATTTAAGGAATCTGACGATAGCCCATCAATCCTGTTTGCCCATACAATCAGGATCTTGGTTTCCAAGAATAGAACATTCCAAGAATATTTCATTGACCATCGGATCTTCAATCGATCTAGATTCGAATAAAAGAATCCGTTATTTTTATCCAACCAAGGAATCTACTCCAGAGGATAGGATCGAATCCTCAACCATATATTTCGGCTCTAGATTTCCTTTGTCACTGGATTAAAAAGACTGTCAGTGAGAATAGTCTTGAGTCTTGAGTCATGAGTCTGGTGATCATAAAGTCTTCAGACTTTAAACTATCGGTTTGCAAATATCCAGACTAGACTGATAGAAACGTTTTGTTATCTTCAAAATATTCTGGAAAGATTTCTCCAACAGCATCTACCGATGAGCCACCACACCAAAGCTTCGAGCATTCCCAAGAATACAGCTTTGAAGGCTACCATCCTCTAGAGTACAACCCTGAAGACTTCCCGGCCCTAGGATACAATCCCAATGACTTCCAGCGTTATTTCGACAATGAAACTGACGATTCATCGTATAACTGTTTCCTACTCTCACTCGGGGATGAAGGCCCGTCAGAAGAGGAAGCATACATCTTTATCCGCTACGATCCTAATGAAGTACTAAGCTCATCCTCTGACCATGAGGATAGCTTCAATACTTCATCCTCATTCGGAAATTTTGACCAAGAAGAAAGCAATGGGGTAATCTCGGTAGAGTCCAACTTCCTTGAAACAGAAAAATTGACCACTACAATGAATATGCAGTGGGAAAATCAGTGGCCTAATCAAGACATACCAGGCTCGTCTTACCTCGTAGGATCATGACCCCCATAGAAATGTGGATACCCAATCTCCGCAAGTATAACGGTACGACTTGCCTCGTGGCCCACTTGCAGTACCTCCACGCTGAAATGAGTCAGTACTATGGCCCGATGTCATTCACAACTCAAGCCTTCCAAGAAAGTCTTACGGGGTTTGTATTACAATGGTTCATCATAGCAGATATCTACCTCATGAGAGATCGGAATGAGCTGTCTTATGCATTCCTACTTCAGTATCAAAGCCAGATTGGGACTAAAGTGCCTTGTCAGAACTTGGTTCACTTCACAAGAAGACCAATGGAGGATTTATGAGCGTATGCAAGGAGGTGGGAGGCTTTTATGATGCAAACTTACCCTCAACTGGCCGAAGAAGAAATGATAAAGCTGTTCATAGGGGCTTTACCTCACAAGCATCATTGTTGGTTGCATGGGTTGCACTTCCATAGCTTCAATGAAGTGGTCCTCTCATGCGAATACTTCGAGTCTATTGGAGGTGAGGAACTCAAAGGCGCTTGATTTCAGAACCAACACTATCAAAGCACTCTTTTACACAGGAGTTTTCATGGGCTTTACTTGTTTTTATAATTTCATGTTTCTTATCTTGTCTAGTGTGCTACTGTTATATTTTCCATTCCAAGTACTCTATTGTACAGTTCTAATATTTTGTTTTAAGAGCATGAGGAGATACTCCAAACCAGCCTAGTGATGTTATCCAACAATGAAAAGAAAATATCATCCAAGGAGAATACTGAGGGCTGGGCTTCCTCATGCTTTTTCTCCCCCAAAGACGTATTTTGAAAAAAAAAAAATTTCATTACCCAAAAGCTTTTGTCATAATAAGATGATAAATTTAAGCACGTTTGTCTTTCAAACCCTCTTACTTTATGTTTCAGAACATCATCCCCTTTGACTTAGTGTGACAAAAGGTATTTGAAACTAGCACATCGCGTGAACAGACCAAACTCGAGAACACATTTTCAAGAAAGCGAGGGCAAACAGAAAGGAGCATCCCATTTCAAAAAAAGGGTAAGTCTTATTCCCTTAACATAATATCGAGAATGACAACCCATCTCTTCTATTTATAAGATATAAAAGATGAAACGTAATAGGTACATGCATACAATTGAAATCGAAGCATCCATGACATGCCTCACTCCTGCCCAGCTCCATCCTAAGCCAAAGGACTATCTTGTCGCACGACACGCCCAAACAGCTAGATGTTACAGTTTCAACTTCGACAAGCCCAGAAGCATAAGGAAGAAGTTCCTTCTCTTCCTTTAAAGTAAATACTGTCAACATGGAGAAAATCCAGACAGTCAAGGCGATCTATAGCCCTACACCATAGATAATGACATTGGAATCTAGAAACTTCACTCCAGACGCATATTCTTTGAAGGAGTAATTACCATCAGAAAGCTTGAGATTTTTTATCTCAGATTCCATAGAAGCTTGAGGTACATGACTTTTGCCCAATGATGCTATAGTCAAAGACATAAGGAGAAATTTCACAGAAGAAAGGCGTTGAAGATGAATCAACAACTAGTAATCATGCATACATGGTCACAAATGAGGAAGGCCAATTGAAGGAAACATTGAACTATGCCAAGATAAAGAAGCCATCGACATTCAAATATCCTTAGGAGTTAGCACAAATAAACTCTGGGGAAAGGTAATTTGGTATCGTTTCCAATACTCCCACTATCTGAACCTGCTTTTGACATATTTTCCCTATTTGATAGGGAGCATCACAACTCAAGAACCAAACTCAATGGTTAGGTTTGACAAATCAATACTAGCCAAGCTAGTATACGGAAATGACCTGCATCGAATTCACTTGACTTTGTGTAAAGGGACGTGCTATCCATAAGCCAATTAAGGAGAATAATTGACCTGACAAAGTGGAAGACACGAGACTTCATGTCCTCCTTGTACTCCAGGTCCACTTAATCGTTTGCAAACCAGTGAAGGGTAATATTGTATCACTTCAAGTTGTTTGACTTCTAAAAAAAAAATTGTGACTAACACGCTCTCTCTTGTCTTTTACAAGATCACCTAACCGTCAAAGATGCGGAAATCAAATCAATGAAAGGCATGTTAGACTTTGATAAGCTTTCCCAAACAAAGTATCATCAAAGCAAATGATAGAGACCCTCCAGGCCTCAAGTCACTTATGATCTTGGCCCTACTGGTTGAGCTATTTCCATAGCTTCTCTTCTGCAAGAGGCAAGAGCATAAATTCTTAATCAGATTCCCAATCCCTAGCTGATCTTTCGTATGTCATGTCCCTAACCAATAGGAGCAATCTATCAACACCCATTTGTGAATAACCCTTTTGTAAATAACTCTTTAAATGTTCAAATTTCAACACATTTGTAAATACAATTCCACCAAGTAAACATCCCTAAAGCTGTTAATAGGGTTTATTGAGTAAAAGCCATTCATTTATTTTGAGAGTACAAACTCTATCACATCAGACACTACATGCCTTTTTCTAGGTGAATTTTGCATGATGATTTTGTCTGTCTAAATCTCTGATTCTACAAGGATTATTAGAATAGACAACTAAGTGAAGAATACAAGATTAATTGAGCATGTTGGATGAGGCGCATCAGAATGATGAAAGGCAAGCCATATCCTACACACAGTCCCCTATCTATACACTTGTAAGATGAGTGCAGAAGATTCCATGGCTGCAGAGTAAAGAGTTCTCTCATGAATGGTACAATAACCAAAATAGTGAGAGGCATTCCATCGCTCACCCCATTGAGCCCCATACACTGGTGAAATTTTTGTCCTACCCCCATCAAGAACAACCCCTACACCAGGGCATATTAGAAGCGAAGCAGCATCACAAGGTGAGAAGAGAGATAGAAATTTTCTTGCTCGCACTTGCATCAATCTTCGGGTGTCCTTATTGTATATGAACTCTCACGTTAATTTAAGTGCCATAAAATGACGAGGAGCAATTCTTTCTACACTTGTATTCATTGTACAACACAATTGAGTCTGTAATTTCACCATACATGGAGGCAAAATAGAAGTTACTACCATTTAAGCAGCATAGTCTAGAGCGCTAGCTGAAGATGAAGACTCAAGAGTCTAACAACAGTGTCGTGATTGAACTTGCCTAGGCTAGTTCCTTTAACGACAAGAATGAAAAATAGGGGCATGAAAAAGCAGTGTGCCTGGTAAAAGCAAGGCCAATGCCCCCCAGTCAAAAACACAGCCAAGAAAAAGTTGTTGTGGTCTATAGAACCTCCATCTAACAAGAAAGACTAGTGACAAATGCCAAGACAGTCATCAACTCTCACCCTCTTACATGTGAGCCAAATCTACATTGCATCCCATTGTAAAAGTCTCTTCAGACTAGGGCACTTCAATTAACGTAGGATTTCATATGTCTATAAACATCGCTCAAAGAAGTACAAGCAAGATTACTCTCTCTTTTCGCAGGATTCTTGACTTGCAAACCCGAAGATGATCATGCGGCACTTCATTCATAAGCCTTGACCTTGATGGTCCCCTTTGGTGAGCCGCTGACCAAGACTTCATCACAGTTTCAACAAAGACCTCTCACATTGGTAAAGTCGTACCGTTTGCGAGAATACTCAGACCCCTGCTGACATGATGATAGTGAGATAGTGTGGTCCTTATAAATCCTACATTAATGGTTAGGATGGTCTTTTCCATGAGAGTGAGCGAAAAGTCCTTTCAGACTGAAGGTCCCTCACCTAGCATGCTCAAGACATCTACATTCTAAATGAAGGTTGTCTTTCAAAATCTTCCTTAGTAGAAATCAGATGATGCAAAATTGACAAAATTATCATGCATTAATCTCAATTGAACCCATGAATTTACAGCATATACAATCATGTGTGCATATTGTGCAAATAGCAGACATACTCTTAGAGATCAGAGATATTGCCAGGTAAGCATATCCTTACCCCCATTTGTCTTAAAGTACCTACCACTGTCCAGGTACTCTTTTTTTAACACTCGACCTATTCGAGTCGTCCCTTGAGTTTGGGTGCTTGCAATTGTCTTAGTATCCCCTTGTCTTTGAGTACCCACCACTTGCCGATTACTCCATTTTCTTAACACTCGACCTATTCGAGTTGTCCCCAGAGTAATGATACTTGTGACTGACCAAGTATCCCTTTATCGTTGAATACCTACTGCTGTCTAGGTATCCCTATTGTCTTTGAGTACCAGCCACTGTTCGGATACTCCCTTTTCTTGACACTCGACCTGTTTGAGTTGTCCCCAAAGTATTGGTACTTGTGACTGACCAAGTATCTCTTGGAATACCTACTGTTGTCTAGGTATCCCCATATCATCAAGTACCCACTGTTGTCCAGGTACTTCATTTTCATGACACTCAACTTGCCCGAGTTGTCCCCAAATAATATAGCAACTTTTCAAGCATTCCATTGCTTTGCTTGGCACCGCCGTCTAGGTATGCTTTCTAGCAGTTGGACCAGCTTGAGTGGTCCCAGATTATATCATTAAATACTTGTGTTCATCCAAGTATTCCAGTACTTTGTACACTTGTGACTATCCAGGTGTTCCACCCCTTTTAAGTGCCCGCGACAATCCAGGTAAGCCTCATACCACATTCAAGTTTATAATACCAGGAGGTGAGAGACCTTCACGAATATGTAGGGCACGCCCTCGATATTCCCATTACCAGGAGGTGAGAGACCTTCATAAAAATGCGAGGCACGTCCTCGATATTCCCATTACCAAGAGGTGAGAGACCTTCATGAATATACAAGGCACGTCTTCGATATTCCCAACTACCAGGAGGTGAGAGATCTTCACGAATATACGAGACACATCCTCGATATTCCCAATTACCAGAACGTGAGAAACATTTACGAATATCCCAGGTACGTTCTCAATATTCCATCTACCAGGAGACTTTAAAAAATGACCAAGTATTCTCCAGAGTTTAGTACTTATGATTATCCAGGTACCCCTTCGATACTTGTGAATGTCCAGGTATCCTCTAAGAGTTTGTACTTGTAATTATCCAAGTACCCTTTCGACACCTGTAAAGGCCCAAATATCCTTCAGGTTAGTACTCTTGAATATCTAGGTACTAGTATCTTTCAGAATCGATGCCCTGAGAAAGGTCAGCGCATCCTCCTGAGAAAGGTCGGGTTCCAATTGGTGTCTTCGACAGAAGTTAGACACCCCGCAAATTGATGCCCTGAGAAAGGTCGACGCATCCTCCCGAGAAAGGTCGGGTTCCAACTGGTGTCTTTGACAGAAGTTAGACACCCCACAAATCGATGCCCTGAGAAAGGTCGGTGCATCCTCCCGAGAAAGGTTGGGTTCCTACCGGTCTTTGATAGAAGTCAGACACCCCAACAAATATGATGCCTTGAGAAAGGTCGGGTACCAACTGGTGTCCTCGATACAGATCAGGCACCCACAAATAGATTCCCGGAGAAAGGTCGGTGCATCTCCTGTCACGATAACTGAAGAAAGGTTATGGTCCGAGACAAACCATTTACTGCTCTGACAGGCGACCGAAGAATGATTCGAGCCCTGGAAAAGCATTTTACCGTCACGGCGACTGAAGAAAGGTTTGGGTCCGAGGCAAATCACTTATTGCTCTAACAGGCGACTGAAGAATCATTCGGGTCCTAGAAAGGCAATTTCCCGTCAAGGCGACCGAAGAAAGGTTCGGGTCCTAGACAAATTATTGATTATTTTAACAGGCGACTGAAGAATGGTTCGAGTCCTGGAGAAGCAACCTCCTCATATCACCAGGTAAGATGACGCCTTGATACTTGCCAAACTCGGGGTTCACACCCTATCTCACTCACTCCCAGTAAGTAACTACAGGTATCTTATTATCTGTCTTATTCAATGTAAAGTTATATTGCTCTTTTTCCGCATAGAGTAATAAGTCCCAAATAAAATATAATCTGCTACGCATGCATGGATAAAATTTAAGCATCAGTTTGTCTTTGAATGTAACATCTACGAACTCACCTTCAAAGAGGGGCAGCTATTGACGCCTAAATTTCATTTTTTAATTATGGAGTTTCTTTATTTATATATTTTGCCTTTTTTTCGGATAAATAGATAATAAAAAGAGAAAACAACAAAAAACAAATAAAAATAGGAAAAAACAAAAAGAAAAACAAAAGCCCAGCCCCTCTCTCTTTTCTTTTCCTTCCCGCAGGCCTGCGAGGCCCAGCCGCAACCTGACTCAGCCCACCCCTTCTCCCTTGTCTTCTTCTTCCTGATGTCATCTTCTCCAATTAGACAAGCAGCACGCACCGAAGAAGAGGACGCACTCGACGCCGGAGCAAAAGGGAGGAACAGTAGCGCACTTAGAGCAAGGGGGCAGCTAGCGTCGGATGGGGACGTGCGGGGAGTAGCTGGCGTCGGATGAGACACCAGTTTGGCCGTCGAGGGTTCGGTCGGCAAGCCAAAGACCGGCGGCCGTGCCCCTCCGTCGACCGGATCCCCTCGCCTATTAAAGGACACCACCTTCGTCAAAGAACGGGGGAGTGAGCTCCGAGATCTTCCTATTGAGAGACTTCGGGGGAGGAATCGAAGAGTAAGTGAGAGAGAAGATGGGTCGCGAGCTCAGCCGACCTCCCATTGAGAGACTTCGGGGGAGGCTAGCAGCGAGCAAGTCCGAGGAGGTCAAATCTGGCCAGTGGAGGCTCGGATCTGGCCGGAGTGAGAGAGAACCAAGGCTAAGGAAGGTCCGGTCGAGAGCTGTGTCGCAGATCTGGGGTGACCAAACCCCTCCGCGGCGCTGACACCACCCCCCGACGCCGCTGCTGTGCCAAATCCCGCCGTGGCACCATCTCGTTGTCACCGTAGCTGAGCCCTGGGCCGCCATCTCCAGCCTCGTCGTCATTATTCGCCGTGGTCGTCACCAGTCTGTCCTCGCCCTCGTTGCCGTCAAACGCCTCCGCCGCTGCTGCCTTCGATCTGGCATCATTGCTGTCGCTGTCCCCGTTCGAGAGAAGGTAAAGAAAACATCATCGTTACCGTTGCCATTCATCGTAGCCGTTTCTCGTTGACCTAGTCGTCGTTGCCATCGCCATTGTCGCCTTCGTTGTCGCCGTCACCGCTGTAGTCGCCGTCGCCGTCAAACACCTCGGTTCCCATCCTCGGCGACGCGGATTCGCAAACCCCGGGTTTGCGATTTTCGGGTCGCGAAGTGGATCTGGAACCGGAAAACCAGGTAGGGTTTGCAATTTGGGCACAGCAGGAACCGGGTCACGTTTCGGGTCAGATTCGAGTAGGGTTTTCGCAGAGGAGTCGGGTCGTGGAGCGGGTCATCGGGTCGGGCCGGGCGCCTCCAAACGCTCGGCTACGACGCCGTTTCAATAAAATAAAAAAAAAGGAAAAAGACAAAAAAAAATCCGAGTTGGGCCCGTTCGCATTCGAGTCACCGGCTCGGGCCGGACCCAGCCCGCGAATCCGACCCGGGTTGGCTTTTTAAATTTATTTTAAATAATATTTTAAATAAATAAATAATTTATTTTCGAGAAATATTAAAATATATTTTAATTTCCAAAAAATCGAAAAAATAATAAAAATTGATAAAAATATTTTATTTTCCAAAATAAAAAAAAATCAAAAAAAATTTCATATTTTCCAAAATATGTCCAAAACCCAAAAAAAAAAAAAAAAAGCCAAAAATTCATAAAAGGCCAAAAAAAAAAAAAAGCCAAAAAGACTTGTATTTTCTAAAAATACCAAAAAAAAAATCTAAAAATCCCTTTTATGTCCAAAAAATTAGAAAAAGCTTCAAAAATGTTTTTCCACCCCAAATTCCATGGAAAATCACTCAAACATCCAAAAAAACCTCAGTGATTAACTAGTGTAATCAAGTCCCCGATCCAAATTTCTCTGGTTGCGCAGGAGCAACTATTTCTCCCAATACTTCGTATGGGTTTCTAATCAACCTACCCCAAATCGATTAGCGGTGACTCTGTTTTAAAAATTGATTTACAGATTAAAAACTCATACTATTAAAGTCGTGAATTGGTGGACTTGGGAGAGTCCGGGCATAACAAATTTCAGCCAAGCCATTAGCCTCCTTAGGCGCCCGTACCCGATTGCAGGCACCGAAAAAAAAGAGTTCGTGACACCATGCAAGAAGTCAACCCACTCCACCGAATCAACACAGCAAAGCTCCCCCGAAATTGATTCCTCCGTCTCGTCCCCTCCAGCAGTGACGTCTTCACCTAATTCCAGCAGCCACCAACCCACTTCAGCCTCAAAGCAAGCGGAAGCCAGCCCGCTCGGATCAACCAGCGGCCCTATAGAAGCTAGGCCTGAAGCACAGCCTTAGCTAAGCTGTCTTAGGCCATTTTTAGCTTGGTCCAAGTCTCATTTGGCGTCGTCATAAGCTCGAGTTTTGGCTGCCGTCGTTGTGAACCGGCTTTCGCGCTAAACCGGTGGGGGGCTAATGACATTTAAGAGATGTTTAGATTAAATTAAGATTAGATTATGGTAGTTATTAGCTTGTTTAATTAATTTAGGTTAGTTAGATTAGTGATTTAGGTTGTTAGAAATTGAAATTAGTTAGTTAATTGTGTGGCCTTGTAGTTAGAATGGTTAGGATAATTTAATTAGTTCAATAGGTGCTTAGATTATCAATTTTCAGCCTAAGTTTGTATTTATTGAATTAATATGTATTTATTTAATTAATTTTGGAAATTATTTAATTATTTAGTATTTTTCGAAAATTAGATCGAGATAGCTGGTAACCAGAATTTCATGCTGATTGCAATGGTGTGTTCAGTTTATACAATTAGATATTAATTTGTGCAAATTGAGTGTTGATTGGAATTTTGTTTATTTACCAAAATTTGTGAATTTTGATATTTATTTAGAAAATCCCGAGTGTCGGATTTTAACACCGGAAATGGTTTTATATACTATATAAAACAGTGGGATTTTAAATTGGAGGGTATCACTTTTTCTAGGTCAAGTTGACCTTGTACCTATACATGACTATTTTCACTGAGCGTTTTTAATACAAAGAAAATGGGCAAAGTGCATTATCTTAATTGAGACATTCAAGTGCAATGCACAGTGTCCTTGGTTGTAATTGAGTGGTCGTTTGTTGGTTAAGAGAACCCGTCTCGGGCTGTTAAGTTGGACGTTACTCCTATATGGGATGCCCCTGGACAACAGAAGCCGATCGTAGTAGATTTTGGACCTTTGCTCATTTGGGAAAGCTGTCTAAGAAAGACATAGCCGTGCTCAATGGGGTAAGACAACGCTTGGCTATACCAGAAGACCGTCAAAGAGAGAGTAGGCCGTGCTACAAGTCAAGATCAAAACTAGGAACGCATGTCGAATTGAGTTGAACGCGTCGGATTATGGGACAAAATTGTGTGGCACGGTATGGGATGTGTCATAATGATTTGGCCCTATAATCAGGACCCTTGTGCTTGGTTGAAATTTAGTGTGGCGTTTGGGTTGATGAGCTTATTTGCTGCTCATGTTTTTGTGGCTACCTATGATATGAATTGTGCTAACTTTCAGGAAGGATCTAAGATGAGGTAAGTCTCTATGATTGTATGATTGAGTGGTTAGAACGCCTCTAGGCATATTACCCTCCTAATTGGGGTTTAGAGCATGAACTCGCTAAGATTTATATCTCACCTCGTCGTGGGCTCAATTCTTTTCAGGACCATAGAGTGAAGGACTTGGAGCCAAGCTGAGGGAATCTGAGATGTAGGTCAAATAGGACAACTTCTTTTGAGAACCGGTCTTTTGTAGGCTTTTGGTTGTTAACTTTTGTATATGACTCAGTGTGTATTTAAAGGCGTGTTTTGTTTGTGAATTTGTTGTCCTGCTTTTCTATCCCGAGATGGTTACTCTTAGGGGATTTGTTTCTTTGCTTTCGCATATGCAATAAAATGAATGGGTTAGCGACGCGTCCTGAGACGTTGCAAATTTTATTGACCACTGAGGGATGAGCACGCGCTCAAGGTTTAAGGTGTGACATCCCCGCCCGAAGTGATATCAGAGCTAGTCGATAGTTGGAGTGATAAGGCGTGATGGGTTCTTAGGATAGTTAGTAGGAATGACCTCTATTTTATCTTGATATATGTAAGAGATAGCTGTTTTGTAGCTTGTTTGTGGGGTCACTCAAATTCTAATTTGGTATTGGAATTGGAAAACAGGTTTCTATAAAGATCCTGTAGCATGAGTGACCAAGAGCGGAGAACTCCTAGGAAGTGGTCGGTAGGACCTGTAACTTGGGGTAGGACGCCAACAAGAGTCGGTACCCAAGGTAGAGCGCAGGCTCAGGCTAGGGCAAGCGTAATAGTACCGCCGCAAGTTGGTACTGAGAGTGTAGCATCACTGAGTGTTCCTAGGTTCGACAAGATCATTTAGGCGCTCGAAACTTTGGGAAGCATTTTGGGTCAGCAAGCATAGGATCAAGCTATCGCTACCACTGCCATCGCCAATGCCATAGCCACCGTTACTGCCGCACCTATTGAGGTCCAACATGGAGATGTGTTATGGGAGCAAGCTACCGCATCTGGGTCAAGATTCGGTTCCAACAGAGATGCAACCAAAAGGGCGTGTGTCGTGTCTATAAGAAAAGATATGGATCCACTCTGTGTTTAAAAAAAAAAACAAAAAAACAAAAGGGCTTGTTACGGGTGTCGCCAGTATGGCCACCTAATCAAGGATTGTCCGCTCGGGCAGATGGAACCACAATAGCTGCCGCCACCACCGCCGATGAGATAGAGCAAAGGGAATGCACTGTAGAACACCCAGTGGGGTAATTAGGATAGGTCCCGGTGCAAGAAAGGGTGTGTGTTGTCACCTGACAGGAGGTAGAGGACTCACTGGATGTGTACCAAGTTTGTAGAAGAAAGCATGAATCAATCCAGTGTCTTGGTATAACGAGAGCGTGCTATGAATGTGGCTAGCACAGTCGTCAGGTCAGGAACTGTCCGCATAGGTCCACGAGAGCACGAGCACCACTACTGTAGATAAGACGCTACTAGGATTGCAAAAGGGACAGAAAGGAACCAAACTATGCACTGATCAGAGAAAGAATGTTTTTGGGGTGATTCTATCATAGTAGCACAACGGAATTTTGGTTAAGTTTGGAGAATTTCAATTTGTTGTAATAAAGTTGTAAAAAAGAAGGATTACTAGCTAGAGTTGTACTTGACTATTTTGCTTATGTATAACCTTGACGTCATATATAAAAAGGTTTGGCTCAATGAGCTTTTTGTTGTAATGAATTGTTGTTGTAATATAATACAGTTTGACCCGTCGACGGATGAAAGTTTCGAGTTTCCTGGGAGTCAACAAGGACCATAGAGTGAAGGACTTGGAGCCGAGCTATGGGGAACTGAGATGTAGGTCAAATAGGTCAAATAGGATAGCTTCTTTTGAGAGCCAGTATTTTATAGGCTTTTGATTGTTAACTTTTGTATATGACTCAGTGTGTATTTAAAGGTGTGTTTTGTTTGTGAATCTATTTGTCCTACTTTTCTATCCCGAGACGGTTATTGTCAAGAGATTTGTTTATTCGCTTCCGTATGTGCAATAAAATGAATGGGTCGGTGACGCATTTTGGAATGTCGCAAATTTTATCGACCACCGAGGGATGAACACGTGCTTGAGGTTCGGGGCGTGACATTGCCATCCCTCCTCCACACGCACCACCGCTTGGGCCATCACACTCTCCCCCCTTGGAAGCACGGCACCCTCGCTATGGCCTCACACACGATTGGGAGTCGGCTCTGATACCATTTGTAAGGACCTAGGCCTCCACAGTAATATTGTCCACTTTGGGCCTTCGGCTCTCATGGCTTTAAAATATGTTACACGAGTTTAAGAACCCAAGCCTTATAAACTAGCCCAGGACTCCTCCCCTTAGCGATGTGGGACAGGAGACGCACCCCCTCCTTGTGTACGTTTGGGGACCAAGACGTAGACGCACCGCCATCCCTCCTCCCCACGCACCGCCACCTAGGCCGTCACATGTAATCCCAAGAATGATGAGTTCAATCATGCGTTCAGCATACATTAAACTAATCCGATAACCATAATAATAAGATGAAACTTGTTGCAATGGGTTTTATGAAGTTTTCAAGAAATACACTTTGACAGGGGATTAGCGATTCCACGTCAATTGAGCTTAGACAAATCCAAGAAACATAAAAGAGCGGCCTTATTTTCGCCTCATACATCATTAAATTCGTTTCATTTTTGAAATTACCCTCAATCATTCACTTACAATTTAAAGTGGTGGTCCTATTTCTTTCTTTATTTTTTATTTTCACTTACATTTAGAATCTAGTCGTCATCATTAAGCATTTCACATATTTTGTTTTGGTCTATTGTGGGTATCCCATTTATGCTAAAGGTACTATGCTTTCTTTTTTATTTTAAGTTTTTAATTCTATAGAAATAAGTATTTTTGAAAAAAAAATTCCACAAAAATATATATCAAATCTCTTCATTTACAACATCAAAGAATTTGTATATATATTTTTTATTTCTTTTTACTATTGGTAAGATACTTTTACGCAAAGTATGTAAGACATTTGTAGAAGTATCTAGGAGTACACTAAAAACGTCAACGTGAAAGCATAATGAGGCATCGGGATATTTTATTATAAACACTTGATGGATGCTATTAATTTCTGTCAATCCAAAATGATGACATTTTATTGGCATTTCACACACACAGACACGCACGCGCACACACACACACACACACACACACACACACACACACACATATATATATATATAGTGCAATGTTCGATAAATTAAATTTCATCTTTTAAAGAAGTTTCACATTGGTAAATATAACCATGATTTCATATTGGTAAAAATTTAAAGGGGTTTTTTTCTCAATCATATCATCCCTTTAAATGTATCTATATATAAAAGACAAATGATAAGAAAGAATATGATAGGGATATGCACAACCAAAGTGAAAGTTTATAGACAAGTCATTGTGATAAAAATTTCTTTCTTAAAAAAGAAAGATTTTATTTGACAATCAATCCATGTCACGCCCCAATCCTCAAGCGCGTGCCCATCCCTCGGTGGTTGATAAATTTGCGACGTCCCAAGATGCGTCGTCTATCCATTCAATTTTTAATGCACATGCGGAAGCGAAACGATACCCCTGACAACAACCACCATGGGATAGGAAAGCAGGAAACACATCACAACCAAAACACTTTTATAAACACCCTGGTTTATATACAACAAAAGACTAAGGTTAGAGTCTGCAAAAGCAAACAAGCCTACAAGCCCACTAGGCTGACGAATCCCCAACTAAAAACTTGGAGGTCTCCTGGGGATTTGGGTCCACCACTGTACCACCAGGAGGGTCAGTTGTACCTGTGCCAAAAGCGACTTCTAACACCGACGCAGGGACCTCAAAATCCTGCAGAGGACCCTCTCTGTGTCCATTGAGCCTGCGACGATACCATGCTATGAAATGATGGGGTACCCTTTGGGGTAGACTTGCCAAATCGAGGATTGTCCTTACCAAATCCTCTTTCTTCTTTCTTCTTTATATCCTGCAAAATTAACTTATCTTTTCTTTGGTACCCATTTTTTCTTGATAGGTCTCCAGACTTTAGGACAATCCTCGATTTCTTCATCGAATTCTGAGTCTGTGTCTAAGTCAGACTCTAATTATGAGTCTATGTCTGAGTCGACTCTAATTGCAGTACGTATGCAATCGACTCAGATTCTGAATGTGCCATCAAGCATATATTTTCTTGATCATCATCTTCTTTCATGATTCTTTTATGGCCATTATGCTTGTATTGACTTCTTCCATCGAATTTCCTTCCTTTTCTACTCAGCTTTTTAAATTTCTCGACCATAAAGGCAAGTTCTTCATCGTCCATGTCATTTTCTGAGTCTGTTTCATCAAAAACAGCATTAGATATTAAAGCAATGGACTTCTTACCTTCGGGATCTTCATCGTTGAGTTGCTCCACTTCATAGGATTGAAGAGTGCCGATCAATTCATCAATGGAAAGTGGCATAATCCTTTGAGTCTCCCGAATTGAGGTCTTGACATGATTCCAATCTTTTGAGAGACCTCGCAAGAGTTTGTTGACCTTCATCGGGGTAGAAATTTGCTGACCTTGATATGCTAAACCATTTATAATTTCTGTAAAACGGCTGAACATATCTTCAATTGACTCTCCTTGCTTCATCTTGAAGGATTCATATTTACCGAGCAGGAAGTTTACTTTTGTCTCTTTTACACGATCGGTCCCTTCATATGTAACATGAAGTTTATCCCAAACTTCTTTTGCTGTTTCACATGAAGAGATTCTATTATATTCAGCAGGAGACTAAGCTTTGATCAATTTTGGAAAAATCTTTTTGAATTGATCGTGATCTTATTATGAATGGAAGGAAAGGTAAATGTGTCAGAATTTGTTCAAAAAATCCGGTTAGTGCATCTTTTATTACATTTTGTCATTAACAAATCTCTTACTGATATTATCATTTTATTATGACAAAAATGGTACGTGAATTTCATGATGCATCCGTGATTTTTATTGGATATTTGCTGATATATATGATCGAAGTGAGTTATATTGCATATCTTTAATATTCGACTTACTTTATAAAAGCTGATTTTTGGAAATTGTGCAAGTCACATTTGTTATCGTTTTATATTCTCCACGTGATACTATATCCATTATTATCGCTTTTTGATTATGATAAAAAGGGGGAGAAGATATGAATATGCATATGTGTTGATTGGTTGATATTATATTATCTATGGCATAATATTGAGCTGCGATTATTTTTTTCTATATATTGTTATGCTCAATTTATTTTCTATCTTCTGATATCCTTTGATTTAAAAGTATGTTTACAAATCTGCATATTCAGAGATTGTTTTGTCATCATCAAAAATGGGGAGATTGTTAGGGAAATCCCTTATGATGTTTTGAAGATGACAAAATAAATCAAATGCTACTAACATGTTTGATGGTTGAGTAATAGACCATGCAGATGATAGAACATGTAAAAGATATTGTCAAAGCGTGAAGACGACTAGAAGACTGAACGTAACATATGCCCAAAGTATATTTTGAAGATTTCCAGACTTCTGTGTCAAAGTCTGAAGATTGCCAAACTCAAGACTCAAAGTCTGAAGACTGCCAGACTTTAGTGTCAAAGTCTGTTCTACATCAGAAGTCTGTCATCTCCGACTAATTCCAGATCGAACGTGAATGATGAACCAGAAAACAGACTCTATCTTTGAAGCTGAACTGGGTACAGACCTTAAAGCTAAATCTGTTCAGAAGCAGATATGTTCAGACCCAGATTGTAAAGTCTACAGACCCAGATTGTAAAGTCTACAGACTCAGACTGTAAAGTCTACAGACTCATATTGTAAGGTCTACAGACTCAGACTTTACATCCAGATTCGATGAATCGTAACTCAAGCCCAATCATACAACGGCTAGTGATCTAGTTTGGATTCCACATCAAGATTGATTTGATTGACGATTGGATCTTGAAGACAAGAACTTTCTATACGAAGAAGCTTTACTTATGGAAACCAAGATTTCGTTTGTATGGGAGATCGGAATCAATTTGGCATTTTACCTTTGTCACTCAACGGCTACCAAATCTTCTAGATACAGAGCTATCCAATGGGTATATTGGAAGACGATTCTCCGGGATACTGTCCAACGGGTAGTTTGGAAGTGGAGGAGTATTTAAGGAGATCATGGACCGATGAGCAAGTAAGAGACAGAGTGTAGAATTTATAATTCCAAAGTCTGAGCGACTTTTGATCATATACTTGTCTCTTGAGAGCTTAAACATTTGTAATCGTGAGAGAAATACCAAAAGAGTGACTTAGTGAGATAGTGTGATCTACTACTAAGTGTTTGCACTCGAAGTTGTAATCTCTTGTTGATTGCATAGTGGAATCCAGCCAAGAAGGTTGTTATCGTGGGAGAGTGGACGTAGGCTTGGATTAAGCCGAACCACTATAAATCTTGTGTTCTTATTCTCTTTCCTAACTCCTTTATTTGTTCATACTAGCACTCACATCTGTTCAAAATTGAAGTTGATTGAGAATCTCAAAGTAGTAATGCAATGAGATATCATATCGACCCAATATTGAAGGGTATCTATGGCTTTAAGAATATCAAGAATGGCTTCCCATTTCACCATGTCATATGCTTTAATGAGATCAATTTTTATTCCCACCAATTTACCTTTGTCGCCTTTATGGTAGGAGTGCAAGAGTTCTTGGCACAATACAGCAATCTTTAGTTTTCATTGTTTCCCTTAAAACTATTATCTTAATGATTAAAACTTAAGGATATAACTGATGATATTAATAATTTTGAGAAAATCAATCAAGACTCCGAAAAAGCAGGAACCTCTATTGCCATCAGATTAGTATATATAAGCAAATTAATTTCATATTTGCATGCATTCCTAAAGATATGTTAAGGTGAAAACTCAAATACTTTATTTTATAAGCTTAAAAAAACAAATAGTTCCCTCACATCCTAACAAGGTCACCTAGTAATTAACAAGGGGTGTTTCGTCCTCTCAATAAACACCAGAAGATAAGATCATTAATGTTGTTTGTTGGGCACACCTGATATTCAA
Source organism: Eucalyptus cladocalyx (assembly GCA_017140615.1). NCBI lineage: Eukaryota > Viridiplantae > Streptophyta > Magnoliopsida > Myrtales > Myrtaceae > Eucalyptus > Eucalyptus cladocalyx. The sequence continues at coordinate 1,004,461 of CM029519.1, forward strand.
TTAGCAAGTAAAAAAAAGAGAAAATTATTTAAAAAGTCTTAAACTTATTGTATTTGTCCCTATTCAGTTCTAAAACTTTTAACTTGGCCAATTTAGAGCTAAACCTTTTGCCAATTTACCAATTGAGGTAAAAAACCTTAGGGGAATCTCCTAGCATTTTAAAGAGACTAATTATGTGAGAAAATGGAGGAAGGAAGCCTCCATACAGGAGCCAATAAAATATTTGCTTGGGAAGGCCTATGCCCTACCTCTTACAACTTTTCGAATCCTAGCCAACAAAAGATGAGATTTATCAACTTGTTTTGAAACCGTTTGCAGTTGCGTTCCATCCAGATGCAATAGATAGTCGCTAACAAAGATAACTTGAGGAGTCTCACCTTCGGGTTTTTGCCCTTGGTGTCCTCGATCATCCATAGAAGTTCTTAGTTCCAACCTCTTGCAGAATACCAAATTCCATTTTGTGCCAAAATGCTACACGATACACTACTTGTCCAAGTGTACTCAAAGAATAAGTGGTTTTTGTCTTCTATACCAATCACACAAAAGTTATACTTAGTATTTACTAAAGACAACCGTCGTGATATGGCTACTGCTATCAATAGCCTATCTCTACAAAAAAAAAAAGCCAACCAATAAAATTATGCTTGCTAATACCGTTGGTCCAAATTAATTGATGCCAGTCCATGGCCAATCCCTCCTGTCTAAATTCCTTGTATATCTCTTTGCAATAGTATGTTTGGTTAGAGATAATAGGTGTTAGAGCAAGTATTAGCTTGAGAATACATTGCCAACTCCAAGCTATATTGTCATTTATGTTGAGTTGCATAATGAGAGTACCTCTACATTTAATATGACCAACCAAAGTACTCCATAGGGATGAGGATGGATGATTGATGAGATTCCAAAGCATACGACCCATCAATACTTTATCCAAAGTTTCAGATCAAGCAACTCTAGTTCATCCTCCTTTTTTAGTGAGCATACTACTTTCCATGCAAAATTGTGGGATCTGTGAATTTCGGCGTTTCCTTGACCATAAGTGTGACATCTTGAAATTCAAGTCCTCTGAGGGATGAATGAATGTAAATTTCGTCAATGCATTATTGGTTGATTTCACTCATAATTGATCACTCTTGAGATACTGACCTTAAGGGGAAAGGCTAATGAGGACAAAACTCGTACAACTAAAGAACTTGACCTAGGAAAATGACTTGACCATGCGACTTGCGTGAGAACAATCTTGTAGATCAGCAAGCGATTTCAAGGATGACTAGAAGTCGATTCATAGATAGAACATAATGGAACGACGAGTGATTCTGTTTACTATTATCGAACCCACAAATGACCCTAGGTCAATCCTCAATAATCGTGTACTTTGGAATAATAATCTATCCTCCACAATTTCATATTGTCAAGGACATCCATGTGTCAAGATGTCTTGAACGTGGTTTGGCACAAGTCGGTTATGAGTGAATCCTCAAAACCGCCTATCAGTCTGAGTTGTACCCAAAATGGTATTGGGTGAAATTGACATGGCATGAGAACTAAAGACTGGACTCCAAATTATCAGGAACGTTCGGGATGGACTTTGAACGATGCTACTTTGACGGTCGACAGCGACGGTTAAGCCTAGTACTTGGAAAATGGATTTTCGGACCGAGAAATCGAGCCAATGAGGACATGGGCTGAGCAAAGCCAGTGTGGACCTTAGGCCCAAGGTGGGATAGCCACCATGGAAGGCCTAAGGCAAGCAAGTGAGCCCATTGGGTTCCAATCCACTATTTTCTCTTCTAAGCCCATTACCTAGCCTTAAGCCCATTGGAGCCCAATCAATTCTCGAGCTCGTTCCTATTCATTTCCAAACCCATTTCTTAGGCCCGCCCATCAATTTTGGGCCAAGGGCAAATTGGGAATTTGTGTAAGGTGGAAATGACCATTTTGCCCCTAAAAGCAAGTGGATAAGGCAAAAAGAAGAGAGAGAAGATGATGTCATTTCATGGGTACTTGGGGCAAGCCTTTATGGCCTTCTTGGAGAGTGCACCAACCCTCACATCACTCTCTCTCTCTCCCTCCTTCAGCTCCTCAAACCGTCGAGCTCCTCTCTCACCTCGTTTTCCCTTTCTTCTTCATTCTGCTCCAGCAAACCTTCTTGGAAAAAGCTGAGTTGATTCTTTGCTTCTCATACGAACCAGCTTTCGTGACACCCACCACTGTGCTTAGGACATCGAAATCGTCGCCCAAACTTGGCTGTTCGCCAGTCGAAGCCGCCTGCTGACCCGCCGACCGGCCAAAAGCCAGCGGCAATCTAATCGTCTAGCCCTATTATGCTCCAGCTGACCTTCTCGTGAAAACTTGAGTTGTTCATTGCCTTCTAGTGAGAATTAGCCTTTGCTCCACCCACCACCATGTCCAGGAGGCCTTGATCCTACGGACGAGCCTGGTCACTCGTCGAATGGAGCTGTCGGCCAACCCTCCGGCCAATCGGAAGACACCGCTCGCCAGTTCGTCGGTCCACTTGACAGCTTGCACCGCTTGCCTGTTTTGCCCATTTCAGCCATTTTCCTCCCATTTCAACCTAGCCTCCACCCATTCCAGCCACTAGCAGGTCCGCCTTGACCCCTAGGTGCCGCCAGTCGCCGGCCAACCCCTTGGCAAAGCCCCAACCAAGCCCATTTAGCTATGTTTCTTCTCTAGCAGTCCAGTTTTTAGTGTTTCAGTGGGAGTCGAATCTTTGGTTGCTATTCTAGCCCCGGGACTGCCTTGGATCGTCCTGGTAGAGGTTCTCGAGCGTAGCCACCATCATCGCCGCCACGTCCGTGTCTCTGACTCGCTTAACGGGAGAGTTTAGCTCCTAATCCATCAATTAGTGCCTAACTTGTTTAGGGTTGGTTAAGTTTTGATTAATTATGGTTTAGGAGGTTTAATTAAGTTGTATTAGCCCTAAAATAGGTGGTGAGATGGATGGATTAGATTAGTTTAGCTTAATATCACTTTATTTGCTTAATGATGCTTATGTGCTTAATTAAGTATGTTTAGCTTTAATTGATTGATTGTTTGCTTTAATTAATGTTTGGTTTAATTTATTGATTTAATTTATTAGTTATTTAATTGTGGAAATTTACTGTTCATGCAACACTATTCACAATTTACCCTTCACTTGCACTGTTCACATAGTACTGTTCAAGCGCACTGTTCATGTGCACTATTCATCCAGAATGCGAAAAGTGGTCTAATTTCATGTATGTTGATTTTATGAAGTAAATGGATGTGTAAATGCATGGGCATCTGAATGAATTGAGTGATTTTCACAAAGAGGGGAAAAACGGTTTGTCCGAGGGACATCAAAATGGACGGCCTTTAGGAGAAAATGATTTGTAAGTGTATATGCAAGCGTGTGTGCATTGGCTAAGTGCCCAAAGATAAAAAGGGAGTTGTAGTTTAGTGCAATTGCATGACTAATCGCCAAACTTCGAGTAGGCTGTACCAATTGGGCCATGATTAACTGCCGAACTTCTAGTAGGCTGTGCCCATTGGGCACTGATTAACCGCCGAACTTTGAGTAGGCTGTGCCCATTGGGCCATGATTAACCGCCGAACTTTGAGTAGGCTATGCCCATTAGGCCGTGATTAAAATACGATGCCTGGCTACGCCAGAAGATCGTCAAGCATCGAGCAGGCTGTGTCCTTTAGGTCGTGATTAACAATTGGAACGCATGATTGATTGAGATCGTTGCGCCTTATTGTGGGGTAAAATTGTGTGGCATGGTATGGGACATGTCATAACAGTTTTACCTTATAATCAGGACGCGTGTGATGGATTGATACACGATGAGCGACACACTAATGTGCAAGAACGCATGAGAATCATGGCATCGTTGGTTCCAATCATGCATGAATTGAGCACATTGTTTATGGCATGCACGCATGAATTGATAACGTGCAGAGTGTGGCAATGGCTAGGTGAGATTGCTTGTGACGCGACTCGCATGTGATTGATGAACTGCATCATCTAATGGTCATGTGCATTGCGTGTATCGTGCTAAATTATAATGTGCAGGGTATGGCATACTGGGTAAGGTTGCATGTGAACCGACTAGCGAGTGTTGATTGTTGATCTTTGGTTTGTTTGTGGAGTGGTTATGAAGAGATACCCCGAGTTGAGTTGGTGTTCTAATTAGGGGACTAGGGGGACGACTCACTAAGATTTATATCTCACCGGTTATTGTATAACAATTTTCAGGTCTCTAGTGTGAAGAACCCAAAGCTTGAGAAGGAAGGGTCAGGAGCATGGATGGCCTAAAGGATTCTTTTTGAAATGAACCTCATGTACATAGACCTTAGAGTTGGCATCTGTGTGTAAACATAGTTGTTTATAAAAGTGTGTTTGGTTTGTAATTGGTTGTCCTGCTTTTCTATCTCATGTATGTTGGGGGATTAGTTAATCCGCTTCTGCTTGTGCATTAAAATGAATGGGTCGATAGCGAGTCTTGGGATGTCGCTTTCTATCGACCAAGGAAGGGGTTGTTGCAAGCCCGAGATTCAGGGCATGACAATAAGAATTACCTAATCTTCTTTTCAATCTCATAGATAGTTTGCTTTGGGAGGAGAAACATTTGCATCCAATAAGTGCAAATGCAAAAAGGTACTGATTTTGCAAATTGAGTATTTTTAGTCAATTTTGATAAATAAATAAAAAAGTCACTGGCATTGGCATCGGTCGTCTTACATGACACAATCAATATTGACATAAACAACTTTTGTAATTTAAAAAAAAAAAATTTTGATTTTTTTTTCTTTTTAAATTTTTTTGCATCCTTTACTTTTTTTTTTTTTTTTTTGGTGGCTAACTAGGTTGTTGATGAGGCCCTCATCAATCACAAAGGCCCTAGGGTAGGGACATTGCAACCTTGTCAGTCATGAGCAAGGGCACAACGGCCCTCACTAGACTTGGGGGTGGGCCTTTGCAGCCCGGTCGGCCACGCGCATGGTGTCCCTAAATAAAACTCTATACAGGACGAAATTCAAAATATAATTTGCTTATCTTATTATTAATCAAGGATTTCATATATAGCTAGAATGAGGGTCAATGGTGACTCTCACAGGCATGAAAAAAAAAAAAAACAAAGAGAAAGAAATAAAAGAATTTTATTTTTTTAAATAATATTAACTGTCCACGTTAGCATCGGCCGAGCCACATAGGAAAAGCGATGTTCATGTTAGCGATTTTCAACCAAAATTGACTTGATGAATCAATTGGAAAAATGTCAATTAGAATTGAATTAGTTAAATTGAAAGGTTTATAACTGAATTGGCACAAATACAATAAGTTTAAAACCTTTTTTGAATTTTCCCATAACATATTGACCAAAGTTAAAAAAAGTTAGGTGGTTAGCATTTTCTCCGCTGGTCAAGAAAAGAGAGTTCGAAATTCGGATGATATTGATCATCAATTGTTTCATAATATTTGTGTAGAACATAAGTCAGTGACACACAATTTCCGCCGAAGATATCGTGATTATTCAACAAATGTTCAAGTTGATCATAGTAAACTAAGAAGTTTGCAAATTTCCAATGGATCAGGAGCCGGAAAGGAAGACTAACCACGGTGAAGGGTCGTTAGAAGGTGTTGTGTTTCCAGCCCATCGGGTTGGCGATTATATATAATAAAAGATCGGGTTGAACTAGTTCCGGACAAACTAGACCATCTTGCTAAATAGGGGAAACACGTTTTACTGACCAAGTATTTAGTGGATGAAGACATATTGAGAATGAAAGACACAGCTAATGCTCCTGGATTCATATGGATATATGTTAGATTAAGGAAATTGAGGTTGCTATGCTGTGTCACTGCATGTGTCGCCACTATTTTGTCTTTAAAGGTCATGTCAGATATATAGAGGCTGAAGTGGAAGATATTATCTTTAAAAGTCACATAAAACAAACTCGTAAATGTTTTGATGCCAAAGATGAAACATTAACTGTTGCGAGCCATAAATAATCGTGAAGGATTGCGTAATGACGTTTATTTACTTTTAACCATCCTAAAATTTTAATTTATTGAGGTGATTTTCAATTTATTATCTATATATTAAAAAGTCCTACCAAAAAAATTTATATTAATAAGTGAAGAGAGATAACTAATCAAGCGATAAGGGATATTACAGCACCTCCTCTCACATGCCAGGCGGATTGTCAATGACACATGAATATAATGAACAGGGTGGACGTATGCGTGAAATACTAGGTTCCTTACCATATTAGAAAGTCAGACAAAAATACTCAAGTTAATAGGTGAAGGAAGTCTCTCTCTCTCTCTCTCTCTCTCTATATATATATAGAATTCATAGTCAAGCAATGTTGGATATTTATCAATGCCCTCAATTTTCAAATCTCATATTATTTTATAGTTTTCTATTTGGAAAAAAACAACCAAAGAAAATAAAATTTTTCTCTTTTTGGTAGTAGCAGTTAAAAGAATAGTTTAATTTGACGTTTTAAATCCTAGTTTCAATGCCTCCTCTGGATAAATACTAAACTAAAACAAGAAAAATGTATACTCGATTTATTCGAACACATCAGAGTTCTTACTGTCATTTTTCTATGAGTGGCCATGCAGATTTCGATAACGTGTGCATCTGTCTTTTTATCTTGAACACTTAGATACCTCCATCAATCAGTCACATTTTTTCAAATTAAATCTTAGAGAAAGTGAGTGAGTCATGAATTTTGTCCAGAAGTTTCCCCATAATGTCTTCTTAGAATTAAGGTATGTGTTACGCATACACAAGCTTAAGTAATTATGTATAGAAGAAAATATAGTTACGTACGTAATAGGTGAATATGAGATAAACTATGAAACATGATTTATGAAAATCAAGCTATATACGAATTAGGTGGATATGAAATAAAATAATGAAACATGAATTCAGGGAGTAGATCTTTTTATCCCTTATTAGCGTGGAAGAAAAATATTAATTATGTAATTGATCGACAACATTATTAAAATTCATGAGGGGTATCCATATGTGGAGGAGCAAGTAAAAGTACTCTTACAAGACTTGAGAAAAGAGCATCTGACTTCCTTTAGGTATAAGCCAATTTTCTTATTTCATACTACCCATAATGCTATGGTAATTTAGGAAGTCTAATAATGGGAAGAGAAAAAAAAAAAGTGAGTGTTGCCTATGAACTTTTAGGGAACATGTCAGGCACGCCTATAGGATTTTCCAAAACTCCAAAAAGTCGGTGAATTGTTATTTTTCGTATATCAATTAATTGCTCAAAGGGCACATGCTTGTATAGCATTGGTTCACCCGTGCCACAACTTTTGATGCTGTTGCACTTCTCGAGAACGCCCTTAGATTTTTCCTACGACTATAATTTGTTCTTCCCAAGAGGAAGAGAGAATCCTATCCAACCGCTGCCACTCATGCGGGTAAAAGGAGCTTTAGGGTTTGTTTATATATAAGTTTTTTATTTTTATTTTTCCTTTTCTTTTGAAATTATGCAAATGCATTCGAAAGTCTAACTTCGGATAAATATCATGAGTCCACGAAATCGCTCCATGCAGGCGTCAATCAACTTCAGCCACTAGAGGACTAATTAGTCGTTTACAAAGAAAGTTTGGAGTCACCTGCATAGTCTAGGCAGTTGTGCATTTGAAGGGTGATTCGTTCGTTTAGAAGCAGCTGAAGCTAGCCTGTGGAGAATCTTTTTTGCTAACTTGGGGAATCAAAGTCACTGTAGATGCTTCATTTGTTGTAGTTTTCTTTAGATGGTAACCATGTTGTTTTGTAAATTTTTCAGCCACCATAGCCTATCTGGCTTTGTATCGATCATATCCGTTTGGTGCTAATAAAGGTAACTAATTTACAGAAAAAAAGAGAGTAGAAGATATTGTGTATTTCGTATATGGACAACCCTTTAGTTATATTTGGAAGGATACAATAGAATTTCTTCTATTCCGTAAGTTGTTTGGTCCAGATGGGATGTCCTTATAGGCTTGTCATGTACTGACAATGGAATTAGTGTTTCTTATGTATAGGATAAGAAAGGCTTAGAGGAAAGTAGGCTAATAAAGATGCTTGCATACAGCCATCTCGCAGCCATGCAACCCCGCAAGATGCCTAAGGATGGAGAAAACCTACCGATCATCGTTTACAGATTTGGGATCTCACATGCATTGAATATGCATTAGAAAAGATTGATTATAAATTTTGTATAATTTTATTAATAATTCAATACAAGGATGGGAGCATATTAACTTGAATCATATATGTCCATTAGAGACATAAAGCGTACTTCAAACTTAATGAAGATACCCGTAATAACTTAAATATTTTTAGAAAATAAAAGAAAAGATTGAACAATTATTAGAAACCTCAGCTTTCCTTTTTCTTCTAAGGACAAATTATATTATTTAGTGGCTACAAGTATTTCAGTGGGATTATGCTTTCCAAGTTGATGGCCAAAAAAACAAAGCATTCATGCTTTCAAACTTGACGCACGTTTGGTTGTCTTTCGTGTAAATTTCTATAAAACCCTAACTAGGCTTACAAGTTGCAGTATTTTGTTATGTCTCATGACCAAATTATGCTCTGCTTCGCTCATGGATGACCTATGCATGGTTTGGGTTACATGTCATCGGCAACGTCATCACACAACTTTTTCACACTTCCAGGTTTTTCTAATGATCAATTATTGTTGATGTTGAAGTCCAATTTCACGCACGTCTCGTTCTTCATTCTCCATTTTGGTTTTTTTTTTGGTCAAATCCATTCTCCATTTGCTCATATCACGAGACAACTTTCACAAAATATATAGTCCCCGCAAAACCTCTTTGCTTGTAGATTTTCCTTCTATTTATTCCATTAAAAAAAAAAAGATTGATCAATCTGATAATATTTCTACACGAATTTAATCCGTTATCTGCACCTACGATTTTCATATAGATATACCCTATAGATAAGTTTCAGTAGACGATAGATGGTAATATTTGAAAATCTTATCTTCCTTGAACAATAAAAATCTTGTGGATATGATATCTTGACATTATACTACTCATACTGTATATGTGTGCAATATCTTATCTCTTTTAAACTTTTCCCTTCTTTCAAACTATGGATCTACAGATATATTATAAGTAACTAGGCAAACTCATATATAAACTCAAAATAGTCACGTGACAAGCACATTATAAATATTAGGGCTGTGCAACTAGTCCAATTTTACTCGGGAATCAGATCAAACCACTAATAGAAATAGGTTCGGATGAAAGCAAATCCGATTTTCAGTTCCAAATTTTTGGAATCAATATTGTGCAGGTAGATTTTAAGTTTTGGGTGCTGAATCGACTCACCCACCAAGGAACCAGTTGGAACCTATTTGATGAATTGGAAAAAGATGATTTCTCTTTCTTAAATGACCTTATATTTCCTATTGCTTTATATTTTTGTTTGTTTTATATTGATATTTTACTTTGAGCCATTTTGTTACTCTTACTATTTTGCTAGAATTGCTATTTGTCATGTTTTTCTTTTAAAAAAAATCTAAAGAAAATCTAAAGAAAATAAATCAATTATTGAGGACACTCTACAACAAGACTAGACAAATAAGGTAGGTTTTTTTTTTATCTGTCTTACTTTACTCTCACTCTCAGATTTTTGCCATGCCTCATTGCGGGGCGTGGGAGTTAAAACCTACACTTGAAACTAAATGGTCCCCACTCCAACCCCCCCCCCCCCCAAAGAATGTAAATAAGGTACATTTCATGTTCCAAAAACTAATAATTGGTTCTAGCAGGTTAGCTCACCTTCAAACTGATTACCCCAACGTTGTTTCTATTTGAGCTTCAATAATCTCTATTCTATATATGTAACCCAGAAAAATAATTTCAAATTTCAAATTTTTTTTCAAATTATAGTGAAGCCTATGTAAGTTGTTATAATGGTTGTCACTGATAATCCCTGGATAACTAATAAAATCTAGATAACAAGATAATGTGAAGGTGATTCCTAAAACTTATTTACCCTTTCTATATCTGAATTTTCTAATTTTATAAATAAGAAATTCATTTTTAAAATAAAAGAAATCTTCAAACCTTTATATCTTCCTTACTTTTTTAAGGCCTTTTCACCGCATTGTTTATTCGTGATGTGTTTTCTCATTTGTTAGTTTATAGATAGATAGACAAGAAAATATCACATAGCTAGACTCATAATAATATTCTCACTTCTTATACACAGCCTTTTGGATTGCTAATTTATAGGTTAAGCAAGACTTGTCCGTCATATGCCAATTTTTTTTTTTTGACAGTTTGCAAATTTAATGTGACATCCTGATTTTCAAGTTCTGATTTCGATCGGATAAGTTTGGCTTTTCATCGACGTGACTATAGTGCTTTTTTCTAAGATGGAAACTCATGGGATAACTAGATGATCTAGGGAAACCATTGAGGGATTTTAATGCAATAGACTTGAGGATTTGACCAAAAACCAATTACTCGACCGTGCTAATCTGCAAATATCATTACGACATAGTAAGATCGATTAGAAATCAGAGATATGTCGGTTTGACTGAGATATGTGGTTAAGCGTGAGTGATTCCACTAAATTGTAAAATTCCCGTCGATCAGCACTAAACTGATTATTCTGTCGTTTTAGTACTCTGTGTCCGTATTTGAAATCTCACGATTTTTATGACCACCGAGAATCACCAATGTGTCGAAGGGGTTCATTGTGGCTCGAAGAAAATCGACCATGGGTCTTTTGCACTAAAAATTCTTGAAAGCTATTGGGTCGCCTAGGTCACACTAAAATCGTGCCAAATTGAAATTAACTGCGAATTTGAATCCGATTCCAGAAATTGAAAATTTTGCCATGTCACGAGTCATTTTAGGAACGTTGACGTAGTCTTCAAAGATTTTTCTACAAACCAAGACTTTTTGGGAAAAAGTCGAGGTATGATCATTTTTGTCTAGAAAATTCAGAGGACCGGTTTTGATCGCGCAATTGAGAAGCAAGTGGAATCAATTGGTGGGGAAAAATACCAATTTGATCGTTGACTCGATACTGGGATTTATGGGAGCCGATTTGAGTTGATTCAATGAGGATTAAAGTCCAATTTGAGGAAAATTAATGTGAAATTCGTATGCCCCACCACCCATGACTATTGGACCATCTCAAATGCTTTTAGAAGGGATTTGGAGAATGAAAATCAAAGGTGGAGGACAGCCATGCAAGGTGGAGCCCTCCAGGGAGACCAAAGAGGTGAGGATGAGGCTTGGTGGCCCTCTTCAAGCTAATCTTGTCCCCCCCCCCCCCTCCATCAGTCATCTTCTTCCTCTATCCCCTTCTTTTCTCCATTGCTAAGACCTTTGGAAAGCTAAAGAGAACTAGAAAAACCGAGCCAGCCCATCCCTCTTGCCCATCGACCTCTTTTTCCCTCTGTTTTCTCCTCGTTCCAGTTTCTGCTCCAACTGACCTTTCATCAAAAACTCAAGTTAAAAGTTATTTTCCCGTGAGAATCAATCAATGATCCACCCACCACCGTGACTAGCACATCTAGACCGTATAGGGGCACTTCACCATTTGTTGGAACAACTCATCGGCCGTCCCATTCGCCGGCGAGAAGCCGCCGGTCGCCAATCCGCCTGTCTGCTACCCGCCTGCACTGTTCCGCGTTTTTCTTCATTTTTCTCCCATTCCAACCCTTCCTTTGCCCATTCCATGCACCAGCAAGACCCCCTTGACCCCCAAGAGCCGCCAGTTGCTGACCACCCGCTCGCCGGAGCTCTGATCAACCTGCTTTCACTGTTGAAGTTGCTGGTTTCTCCTTTGCAGTTTAGCCAAGAACAAAAGCAAAAACCAGCAAGGGTTTTCAGACTTGGTGGCCCATTTATGAGCCCTTCCCAGCCTCGCTTGGTGTCGCCGCTAGGAGGATTGTCGCTCGCCTCCACGTCGCCGTTGCTGTGGACTCGCTGTATTGCTAAATAAGTGAGTTTAACTCACTAATCCTCACTTATTAGGTTAATGACGCTTAATGATTGATTAGTTTAGACTAAGATTGATTTAGTGGATAATTAGAACGGTTTAGTGAATTAGTTAATTACCGATGCATGTTAGGTGGTTAGTTTTGTGTAATTAGCAAGTAAATAGGCTCTAATATTTATTTAACGAGTCTCGAAATTTTTCTGGGCTTGTCCCGGCATATAATTAGGCTTTACGGGCCTAATATGCGTTTTTGGTATTTATTGGCATTTATTTATTAATTTCCGTAATTATTTAATTATTTATTTATTTTCTGAAAATTTGATTAGGCTAACCAGTGACCGAAATTTTGTGCTGATCGTAGTGGTGCATTCTGTTTATTTAATTGAGTGCCATATTGTGTAAATTGACTGTGATTTGTGAATTTGGGTAATTATCCCAAAATATAATAATTTTGGTAATTTATTAAAAAATTACCGAGCGTCAGTCTACAGCACCAAAAATCTATTTTGAAACTATTGAAACTGGTGGAGATTTTAAAAGTAAAAATATTGTATTTTAGCTAAGGTCGACCATGTACCCACACACGGCTATCTTCACCGAGTATTTTTAATATGAGGAAAATGGGCCAAGACTTAATTCTTAATTGAGGGATGTGATTGTGAAACACAATGTCTTTGGCCGTAGATGAATAACCTTGTGAGGTTCTAACTCCGATTAGGAAATCCACCTAATAAATGTTGTGCCTATGGGGCCGTAATTATCCACTTAATAAAGGTTGTGCCTATAGGGCCTTAATTATCCACCTGATAAAGGTTGTGCCTATGGGGCCGTAATTATTCACCTGATAAAGGTTGTGCCTATGGGGCCATAATTATCCACCTGATAAAGGTTATGCCTATTGGGCCGTAATCTACCGCCGCACTTGGATCGGACTGTGCCCGTTGGGTTGTTATTCACCGTTGACTATTTAATAGGCCATGCCAAAGCATGGCCGTAATTAATAGTTGGATTGAGTAATTGAAATGATCATCCCATGATGACATGTAATCGACTAAGTCAATTGATCGATGATTCGATCGGGTGTAATTGATTGATGCAATTTGCAAGTATTTAAATTAAACTGACTTGCAGGAAAAAATGGAGGCCAGGTAAGTCCTCTATCTCATAATTGTGCTTAGGCAGCCCTTAGGAAGTAATTTCTTCCTAATCGAGTCTTAGGGGGTTGAACTTGCTGAGATGTCATCTCACCCCGTTGTGGGATAACATTTTCAGGTCCCTAGTTGGTGGTTGTGGAAGACTTGAAGCCCTGAAGTTGGGAAGGTGGAGAGACCAGAATTGGTGAATGGGTTTGACTAGTAAGTCATAAGATATTTCTCTTTTGGATGAGCCGACATTTTTGTAAATAGCCTGGTCTTGTAAATAAAAATGTTTGTTTATAAAAGGTTTGTTTTGGTTTGAAAAATTGTAGCCCTACTTTTCTATCACATCTGATTGTTGTCTAGGGATTTATTTATTTGCTTCCGTATGTACATTAAATTGAATGGTTTGGCGACGCGTCCTAGGACGTCGCTATTAATCGACTAAGGAGGGATATGTCACGCCCCGATCCTCAGGCACACACACATCCGTCTCGCTTGGTCGATTTTATAATGCGATATCCCAGGACAATGTATCGCCGACCCTTTCATTTTTAAGCACATGCGGAAGCGTTAAAATCCCAGACAATAAAACGATGGGATAGAAAAGTAGTGGCCATATTTTTCATATTGAAATTTATAACCAAACTTTTATACAAACCACAAACCCTTTCATAACTATTCATATCAAAACGGAGATCTCAAAAGAAGACATAAACTTAGACAAACTGGGCCATACTCAAGACCCCTCTCAGGATTGTCTTCTTCTCCCAAAAATCCTTATCTTCAGATCTCACTTCCGAGTTCTCCTTCTCGGATTTCTCCTCCTTAGCTCTTCAGCGGGGTCCTGAAATGGTTTTCCCCAAACTGGGATGAGACTACGTCCCGCCGAGTTCTACCCCACTAAGCCCGATTAGTAAACTATTATACTAAAGCCGCCTAAACACGCACGGGCAGAGGACTTACCTTGGCCTCGATCCCACCCGCAAGTCAAGTATAATTCACAATAAATACTCATTCACTTCAACAAATCGAACCGTCGATTACATGTCATACAATTCAATCCCCACAAAGTGGGATATTTCGAAAAAGCTAGGCCACGTGCATTCTCCAGGACGACCTTCCAAGTCTCCGAGTTCACGTGCCTCGAACTGGGCCCACGTGCATTCTCTCAGGCGACCTTTTCGCCAAAGTGATGCATCAAGTCACCGAGCCACACGTCTTTAGATGCCCGGCCCACGTGCATTCTCTCAGGTACTATTTCACCAAAGCGACATCAATTCGCCGAGCCCACGCCCTTTTAGATGCCTTGGTCCACGTGCATTCTCTCAGGTGCATCTCACCAAAGCGATGCATCAATTCGCCGAGCCCACGTGTCCTTTTAGATGCCTCGCCCAACAATTTCTCAATCAAATAATTAAATCAACTCCACAAAGCATTATAAATACCGAATAACATACTTGGCCAACATACTTGGTCATTTACCAATCGACAATTCAATCTCAATCAATTACAATCAATTTAGGTAAATCCCTAAAATATCACAATTTATTCAATTCCATACAACGTGGAGCTCAAATAAATAAACGGACTGCACCACAACGATCGGCACGAGATTTCGGTCGTCGGCCATCAAAATCTTAATTTCCGAAAAATAATTAATTAATTAATTAATTTCGAAAATTAATTATTAATTACTAAAAATTCAATTTAGCTCAAAATAAGGCCCGATTAAATAAACGGACTTCACCACAGTCATCAGCATAATTTTCCGGTTCCAGGCCATCTCAGTTGTATTTTCGGAAAATAAATAATTATTTAATTTAATTCCGAAAATTAATATTTAAATACTAAAAAAAAAAAAATCCACTTAGGCCCGAAAAGCCTAATTGAAGCCCACTAAGGGTCGGGAAAAATCCCGAGGCACTTCCAATAATTAGTAGACCATGTCTACTTGCTAATTACACATTCAATTTAACTAATTCACATCACAATTGACTAATAATTGCTAATTAAATCTAATCTAACAACCTAAGCATATTTAATTAAATCTAAACCAACATTAAGCATAATTAGTCACTAATCTTGGATTAGTGAGATTACTCACCAAATCGCGTGCAAATCGGATCAATCCGACGGCGGCGACGCGAGGAACAAGACTTCCCAAAGCGACTCGCGGATCCGGGGCCGGGAAACGGCCCAAAAGCGGGCCCGAAGTGGCTGAAACCCACTTCGTGGGTCTGCTGTTCGGGCCGGATCGGAGCTGCTCCGGCGGCTAGGAGGGCGAGGGAAGGCCGGCGGAGGGCGAGGGGGTCTCGGGGGTGGTCCGGCGGGGCTGGCGGTGACCGGAGGCGGGCGGAGATGGGCGGAACAGCGGCTGGAACAGGGGCGAACGGGGCTGGGCTGCTCGGCTTGGGCGCGCGGACGGCGGCTGGGCGCGGGCGAAGCGCACGGGCGGCGCGGCGGTCCGGCGGCGCGACGGCGTGACGGCGGCGAGCGGCTGAGGGCGGGCTGGTTCTGGTTCGCTCGGCGCAAGGAAAGAAGGAGAAGAAGAAAGAAGAACAGGGGTTCGGTCGAGCGTGCAGAGGAAGAAAGAAGAGAGAGGAGAGAGAAGAGAGAGAGAAAAGAGAGAGAGGGAATGAGCGGTGGGGAAGGGGGAGAATTCGCACGGCTGGGGGAAGGGGGAGGAGAGGAGAGAGAAAGAAAAGAGAGAAAAAGAAAGAAAAGAAAGAAAAGAAAAGAGAGAGGGAAAGAGAGAGAAAAGAGAGAGAAAAAGAAAAGGGGGAGAGAGAGAGAGGAAAAGAAAAAGGAAATTACATAATTCCTTTATGCAACTTTTCCTTTGCTAATTTCCTTTTCCTTTCTATTTTATTTTGCTTTCAATTTTCTTTTTCCGATAATTTCTTTATGAAATTTTCTGACTCGTCAATAAATTGACGGCGATAAGACAAGATCCTAAAAATAAGTTAATCATGACGCGCTTTAAAATTCGATTAAATCGAGTTCAATTCGTGGTTAAAAATCAATCAAACGTGATTTTAGCTCAATACAACCAATTATGTAGCTTTTAGGGATTTTACTACCGATACATCCCTTAACGGCTTCACCCAATAGGTTAGTTAACTCGTGAGTGATCCTTTCGAGAGAAAAAGCCATAAAGACGCCGACTAAACGCCCATTTCACTTTATCGAAACGGTCGAATTTCGGGATGTCGCGGGATAGGTGCACGCTCGAAGGATCGGGACGTAACATTTGAAGTCCACCACATACAATACATGTCATAAATTTTGAGCTTTGAGAAAAGGCTACCTTTTCACAACAATAGATTGACCGAACTTTTTACATAGTGTGCACAACATGATTTTGTTGGAAATATGTCTTGAGTTTGAGTTCAAAAAGAAAACTTTCCTAATCTAAGTAGGTTTCCTAGTTTGAATAGGATTCTATTTAAATAGTTTCCTAATTGGATTAGGTTTCTTAAAGAAAAGATTTCCTATTTGAGATCCTACTCTTGTTTATATATAGGAAGTGTGTCATCTTGTGTGCTTATGCCCGTGAATTACATTGAGTGTTGGAAGCCGTCAAAATCTTGTGTTAAAGTTTTGTGTAATTTCTTTGAGACATTAAGTGATTGTTTCACAAATAATTGCAAGGACTAAACAATATGTAAGTTATTGGATGCAATTGCAGGCTAGAAAACATTTATGAGTCTTTGATTTACTCGAATGTGGTTAGAATCTCAATTAAATCACTTGACCTATGATAGAATTCTATATTGTTTTCTATGTGGATGTAAGTCACATCATATGAATCACGTAAATCTAGTGTCTAATTTACTTATTCTATTTCTTTTATTGTTCGATTACATGTTTCCACATCAAATTCTTTGATTAAAAAGTTCGAGAAATAGTTGTCATGTGACATCCCGATTTTTCTAATTCTATTTTCAACTGATTGAGTCAAGCATTTCATTTGTGCATATAGTTCATCTCTCTGAGTTGGCCACTCATGAGAGGACTAGCCTATTGGACGAAGCAATTAAGGGATTTTAACGCGTCAAACTTGGGGACTGATCACCTCAGTCGGATGCAAGAAAATTTCCCCGAAAAGCTACCCGGTAGGTTAGGCATCGAAATCACACAAGATTGAATTCAACCGTAAAAATTGGGATTGAATTTAGAAGTTGGAAGTCCGGTTATGTCACACATCTTATTAGGATCATGGGATAATTTTTGTGGATTTTAATTGGATTCAGTTAGAAGAGAATTGATGGGAATTGAAGAATTTGATATACAAGAATTGGACCCCGGCGGAAAATGAAAGTGCAACCATTGGAGAAGTTGTGGAGGATTTGAGTGAGTGGAAGATGACATGGGATGAGGTCATGGTGGTTGAGGCCAAGGGTTGAGATCTTGACACGTGGACGGTGGGGATTGGCTCTTGGGAAGATGACCTATCAACATCATATGACCTATCAACATCATCTTCAACCTTTGGCTTCTTGGAAATGGGGAGGAGAGAGAGAACCGAACGGGAAGAAAACCAGCTGCTCGTCCGCCGCTCGGCCGCCAGCTCCCTCGCCGCCGGAGCCCGTCATCGTCGTCCGCACGCGAGCTTCTTCGCCCCTCCCGTCCTTGCTTCATCCGCCACCCAACCATCGTCCCTCCACCGTCCAACCGCCTATTCGTCGTCGTCAAGGCCGCCGGAGGCCCGCCTGGTCGCTGTGTGCCATCATCCAAGCTTCGCCAATCTTCTTCGCCCGTTTCTGACCCAAGCCGACGCCAGATCTGCTCCCTCTTGGCCCCGATTAGCAGCCAAGAAAATGGGTATGGCAGCCCCTGTTTGGCCCGTTTTGGCCGCCTTCCCAAGCCCGGATGCTCGGCCCGCCTTGAGGAAAGTCAATCCCCGCGTCGTCCTCGTCGTTTTGGTTCACTCGGCTCGCTAATCCGGTGAGTTTAGCTCACTAAACCTTGATTAGAGGGTTAATGATGCTTTATGGGTGCTTAGTTTATGTTAAGTGTTATTAGGTGGTTAGTTTAATTTATTTAAGTGTCGATTATATTAAGGTGTTTGATTAGCTTAAATTGTGTTTAATTTAAGGCTAAGTGAGTGGTTATATTAATATAAGCTTTGATGTGACATAAATAAATTTATTTTTGATTTATTTAAATGTCCCGAAATTATTAAATAATTTAATAATATATTATTATTCGAAATTATTAAAATATTATTATTTAATTATTTTCGGAATAAATTTAATTATTTATTAAATTCCAAAAATTTTGTCGGGACCTTAAATTCTCAGAATTAAGTCCGGTCATTTTGTATGTAGCCAGTTTTTGAAATTGATGATTGGATATTATAAATAGAGTGTGGATCGTGAAATATATGGATATTATTATTTAATTAATTTTCGGAATAAATTTAATTATTTAATAAATTCTGAAAATTATTTTGGAACCTTATTTTCTTAGAATTCCATGCTGATCGTGCTGTGCATTTAGAATTTGAAGTTGATGAATGGATGTGGCAAATTGAGTGTTGATTGTGGTAAATAAGGATTTTATTCATAAAAACCCAAGTGTCGGGTTTTGATGCAAAAATTGGATTTTAATGATTATATTAAATAGTGGGGTTTGAAAAAGTGAGATATTGGCTTTTTGATTTGAAATTAGCGTGCCCCCACACACGTGAGTAATTTTTGGAATATTTTTAATATGAAGAAAAATGGCCGGGATCATTATTTCAAGTGGAAGCATTGAGTGAAATATAAAGTGTCCTGGGGCCGAGTATGCTTTGGCTGTGTGATAACTAAGAGGAATCATCCTGGGTTGTTGAGCCGGACTTGCCCCTATATGGGATGCCCACGGGTTGAATGCGGGTCGCAGTTGATTCTGGGCCCATGCTCCTTTGGGAACGCTGTCGATGTACTGACGAAGCCGCGCTCCATGGGGGGAGGCGATGCCTGGCTATATGCTAGTAGATAGCCGAACTGCGAGTAGGCTATGTCCTTGTGTGGCAGTGAATAACAATTGAAATAAATGTTGAGTGTTGTTGATGTGTCGGATTATGGGACGGAATTGTGTGGCATGGAATGGGACGTGTCATAACGATTTAGTCTTATAATCAGGACCCCCGCGGTTGTTGGTTATATGAAAGTGAATACGTTCCGGTTGTTTAAGTTCCTCTTATTATCTGTGATTATGTGATTTGATTTGTGCTAACCTGCAGGAAGGAACTAAGGCAAGGTAAGTCTTCTGTGTGATGTGGCTAGGCCACCCATCGTGTATTTTCTTTCTAATAAGGGTTTAGGGGGTTGAACTTGCTGAGACATTGTCTCATCCCAGTTTGGGGATTAAAATTCCAGGTCCCTAGATGGCAGTCGTGGAGGACCTGAAGCCCTAAGTTTGGAAAGGTAGAGATTGAAGTATCGGTGAACGTGTCCTACTAGTTGGTTTTAGGATAGTTCCCCTTTTGTCGAGCTGGTCTATTTTGTAGACAGTCTAGAGTTGTATTTAAACCTATGTGTTTGTAAATGAGCATTTGGTATTGTGATTGATTGCCTGCTTTTCTATCTCAAGTTAAATGTTGTCAGGGGATTTGTTTCGCTTCCGCATGCGTAATAAAATGAATGGGTCGGCGACGTATCCTGGGATGTCGCATATTTGATCGACCGTAGTGGGATGTGCACGCGCTCGGGGTTTGGGGCGTGACATGTCATCTACATGAACCTCTAGCTAACACATGGGTCTCCTAAAAACAGTTCTATTAATTATTGTATGGAAGTAAGGTAGGTACCATAGATTAGCCTAGCAGTACTCCGTATGAAATTAAATGTACGTTTGTTTCAGTAAAAATTTGAGGATATAGGAAAATATTTTTCATTAAAATCATTTTAAAGGAAATTTGTTAATTTTCATTTATTTTATAGTTTAGAGAAAGTGATTCCCTTATTGCGAGAATGGGAAGTTTTTTTTCCCAATCTAAGCTTATTATTTTCATTTCATGGAAAATGTTTTCCATAAATTTACTGGCTTTCTATCATCCAAATACCGAAAAGTTGAAAAACAATTTCTGCAAAACAGTTTTCACTCAAACAAATGGACCATAGTACTAAATAACAAAATTTATTTACTGAATGTTGCAGGTGTTACGAAATCCTATTGATGATAATAGATGATGCACCGGTTCAATGCCTTTTTCTAACTTGACATATAACTTAATAAGTCTATAGTGAGCTAGTCTTATCTCTGGTACCACTCTTTACTAAGACTCATTCAGAACATCAGTCCAATGAGGCAGTCAAATATGATCTTACTTACAACTTGACCCTGGGTTTATTTTACAGGTTTAGTTCGTCAAAACCAGTACCCTAGTAACATGCATTTTCTTAACGGACGAAACCACTTTTGCTTTATAAAAGGATGAGAGGATGACCAATCTTGTGCAAGTTTTTTTTTTTTTTTGGGTTATGGAAACTATTACTCATACTCATTCTAAAAAAATCGAGCTAACTCACCTTTTATGAATCATGATATTTACCATTGACATGATTTTATGCAATACTTTTCGTGTAAATGTTCCAACCTTGACCAAAGTACTCCGTGTCTTCCCGTTCTTAGGTAGTAGTATTAAGTATGAATTAAAATCCGTGAAACCTAGTTCATTGAGACCTTTATCTTCTTGAGACGTTTGCCTTTTTGACCTTTTGGGAAGTAATTAATTTATGATATCCCTTGTTTGGACTTTGCATCCGCCAGACAACTAAATGGGGAAGAAAAGAGCTTGTCAAACTTGTAATTACAGTTTCTATTTCTCGAAGCTTTCGTATAATGACTTAACAAAGAGGAATGAACATCAACCATGGGTCTTCAAGTCAGATTATATGATACGTTGTGTAATACTGAGCTTCTTTCCAAATTTGCCATGGGGTTCCTTCCTTTTATGGCAGAAATCCGTTAGTAATTGTGTATTTATGAGAAGCATCACTGAAAAAAAAAAGCTATTGAATGATACTCGCTTTGCTGTGACCTAAATGGAAAAGACAAAGATTCTCATTGTCATGTGAGTGAAACCTTAACAACGGGCAGGACTTCATGTGCTCAGACAATTGTTTATGTGGACTCTCTTCGTAATCATGTCCCTTTGCGTTGTAAACTGTACCAACTAATTCCTTTAGTAATAGTGGGAATAAGACGCACGTTGCAAAAAAGACTTAAAAAGAATTATGTGCTGTTTCTTTATGTCAAATTGACCAGATCTATTGGGAGATGTGAGCACAGGACTTTTTTTTTTTTTTTCCTTTCCTCCGAAGAAAAGCTTGTGATGGTAAGTTTGTAATGGACAGCTTTGAGTGCTGGTGGCAAGATGTGCTTTTGTCGTCATTTAGGGTTTAGACATTTGGGCAGACAAACTTTTCTCTCGATTTTAATTTCAGTATTTTATCCCAAGCTAGAAAAAAATCCATCTCCGATTGGTCATTAGATGCAATTTATATAAGGAATATGACATTTAAAAAATTATTTTTTTGGCTTGCCATTATCTTTGACGGACTAAAATAATGATGTGCATCACATTGATCAAAGCAATGAGTTATTTGGCATTTCACTTATCTGATTTAGCTATTCCATCTCTATCATTGAATAGATTAAAAAAAAAAAAGTTTTTTTTTTTTTTTAATTTATGATGCGTGTTTCACAGTTCTCGTGAATAATAGACAAACGTGTCTATTTGGTCTATTGTACAACAAGCTGTTCCCAGCAAGTTATTCCCTGTATGTAATTATATTATAGTCAGGAGATATATTTTAAAAGAAAAATCATCTGGGCAACTATGGTTGGTTACTTGTATACGAGATAAACAATCAGAAAAGGCGAACTAACAAAAGAAGAATATATCTCCAAGAACGATATATCAATGAAACAGATCACAAACTTATAGGAAAGGCTAATAACCTAGTAATTGGGGTATCTCTATAAATCGCGCACACACACACACACACACACACACACACACACACACACACACACACACACACACACATATATATATATTCATATTTTTATGAGTCCCATATGCTTAAAATATAATTATAAAGTAAGTTCACTAAACAAAATTTCAGTTTGCTTTCATCATGGTTAAGTCCTACGCCATGAGAAGTGTCTTGCACATATGTTCTCAAGATTTAACTGGATACACACGGTCCATGCAAAGTCTAGTTTCTAAGACTTTCAAATGTGCCCTAAGTGTATAAAGGTGAAAAGACAGCCTCCAAAAGAATATGTCCCTCCTATCTATAATAACCTATAGAAATTATGCAATTCCATTCATCTGGAAGTGGAGTTATTATCGTCTATCTGTGGTTCATCAAAGAAGCCACCAAGCAAGTGGTTCATTAAGAGTGTAACGAGGCGTACGAGTTCTCCAGATGGTCAACCACTATAATGACCTATAACTTCAGAACCTTTATTTTAAGTTTTACTGCAAGATTTTTAAGCATCTCATTAAATATGATTAAACCCTGAATTATGTGTGTTAACTACTATGCCAGGTGCCCCTTATTGGTCCATTTCTTGACAGATTAAGTTTTTTTCAGAAAAACAGCTTGTCTAACATAATATCAGAGCTACCCATCCGTGGGTAGCTGCGTTGGTTAAGATCAACTCTCTCATCGCCGAGGTCGAGAGTTCGAAACACGCAGTTGCTAGCGATTTAAGTGGGGGGTCCTGGCGGTGGGTTGCTAGGCTAGTCTCCCCCGAGGTATAGGGGCCCGGCTCTCATGAGCCTTTCGGGCACGGGGTCCGTGGCAGAGTCCTTGGTTACAAAAAAAAAAAAAACATAATATCAGAGCACAAATCATTGGTTCGAATCTTGCCACTCCCTTTCAAATTTGTCTTGCGTTTTATTTGTGTTATTCTACTTGTTATTCTGTCTACCGGTCATGTTGGCATATTTTATAGATTTATGTTTTAGGAAGATCGGTCCGTCTTATCCATCTTCATGCGCTATTTGATGTTTCTGATTGTAGAACCCCCCCCCCCCCCCCCCAAAGTAAAAAAAAAAAAAAAAAAAAAAAAAAAAAAACTAATTAGGACTATCAACATCTTGGGTTATTTTCACTCGATTATGATCAGGGTGTTTGAACTTGAGCCTGTGAAGACTGATGGATTAACTGTTTCAAGATAGTCAAGGAGGATTTCCATTCAAAATCATGAAGCTACAAATGATCCAAAGTACAAGAGACATAATGGTGATCACTGCACACTTCAAACCATCAGTTAAGTATTCGGTCTCTCTTCAACTAATATTATTTTTCGACGAGTTATTCTCTTATCTCACGCTCACAGACAAAATCTGACAAATCTCCATCTAAAAGAAACCAATCTGAACACACAGCTAACAAAACCAAGCAAGAAACAACCTTCTTTACAAAGCCTCAAACCTAGCAGCATCTAGGGAACCTGAACCTTGTCCTTTAGGCCAAGCAGCGACTTTGTCCTAACAGCATATTGAAAATTAACCACTTTTGGACCTATTCATTTCTGAGTTGGAATCCACATGAACTGTTAGAGTATTTGTAAGAAGTTGTTGCTATATGAATGCACTAATCAGGGAAGTTTGATATTTCATTATAGTCAATGTGACTAAAAAGAGAAGGCCATCTATGGAAGCCAAATATGAAAAATATGGCATTTAATGCTACCATATAATGAGCACTTAATGTTTACATTGGACAAGCATAAGAGACGGTATTGAATGTGAATGTCTTAAGTTGACTTTTTTCTTTTTTTAAAATCTTTACCATAAAGTAAAGAGATCAGACTTATGGACGTCCCAACAAGATTCGTTTGAGTTCCTTAAAAAGAAAAATTGACACAAGATATGGACGAGATATATGGGTATATATCCGGAAGCGGAAGTCATCAGATACAAATAAATTTCCAAATAAAACCCTTTATTTAAAGCTATAGAATGAATGATTTTGAACATTTAAGAATTCATCATTATGACTTTAGGTTTTAGAAAGTCCAATGATCATAGGAAGAGACATGCATAGTCGAAGCTTCCTTACTATCCCTTTTCTCTCGTTTTCCTTACATATTTTTAATATACAACAAAATCAAATGTCTCAATTGTTCAACCTATCGGGGAAAAACTTCTAAGCATTCGCTCTTTCCTTTTAAGCCTAACACGTGTGAAGCACAATATCCAGATGCGAACGTATCAACAAGATGGATTAACTAAGTTAAAAACATATTGTGAAATAGTAAGATTCCAACCCTTGGTGATATATGTGACTATATAATTCAGAGGCATACGTAAGTCAGAAAGCATTGTGTATATCAAGCATGTCTTATTAAAATATTATGAGCGCTGGAATCTTTTTGCAGTTGGCTCTTAGGCTGAGGGATTCCAAAAATGCTAAAACTTACGCCAGCCAACTGCTTCCGACCAGTGAAAATGTCTTTCTTTTTACAAGTTGCCTGGAAAACCAACTTGCTTTAAATATAAAAAAAAACACCAAAGCGAAAGCCTGTTGAAACAAGTGGGCTTTCGAAAAGATGTATATGTGGGACCAACCCCATGTATAAATGGAAAGCAAATCTTGGATGTACTGAGAACATGATTTAAGTAAATGAGTTAAAGCACAGCCACATTTCTTCTCTCTCTTCCCTCACGAAGTCAAAAGCTAGCTCAAAAATGGTGAGACGCCCACTTACAACCAACAAGAACTGCAATCCAACAGTGAAGAAGGGCGCTTGGAGTGCAGAAGAAGATCAGAAGCTCATTGCTTATATCAGGAGATATGGCATTTGGAACTGGACTCACATGCCCAAACCTGCTGGTATGAAATATTCGTGTGCTGATCTTGTTTTCCACTGATCTCTGTATCTGGATTGGTTGGGAATAATATCAACCCTGGTCTTAAATATGCGTGTGAATACTTAGGTTTGGCAAGAACTGGGAAAAGTTGTAGACTTCGGTGGATGAACTATTTGAGGCCTAACATCAGGCATGGAAACATCACCAAACAAGAGGAGGATCTGATCATCGAGTTGCATCGCCTTCTCGGAAATAAGTCAGTTCGCACAACCATCACCTCAGTCAAAACGTGACTATATTTAGAGAAAATCACCTCTGCGAATTTTTTTAGCCTCGCGAAGCGGAAAATTTTAAATCTTTTTTACCGCCGTTGCATAGAACACTTAATTTCCTTTGTCACAAACGACTTTGACTCGACAATGATAGACTACAGGTATTTTCTCGATTAATTGTTGTTTTGGCTTGTTTATTTTCTTTTTCTCTTTTTCTCTTTTTTTTTTTTCTTTTTGTTCGTAAGAAAACCTTTTTTCTCGTATGATCCTTGGCTCAAATTAATCACATTGAATATAAGGACATATTTGCTCTCTCTCTCGCGCGCGCGTGTGCGCGCGGGGGGCACGCGTGTGCGCGCGCGTAAGTTTTTACTTCTAGAGAAATGAACGATTCTTGATTGAGTTTCCCTATTCTAGATGGGCGGCCATAGCAGCTAGACTTGCCGGACGGACTGACAACGAAATAAATAATTATTGGAACACCCGCTTAAAGAAACGCGTCGGCTATGGGAACAAGTTGCAAATTCCAACCGCATGTCATATTAAAGTTAAGCCCTATCCCAATGGCAGTTCATCCCATCAAAATGCATCTCTTCCCACTATTGATACTCCAAAATTAGATCCCTACGTTGTACCACCAAATGAAATTCTGACAGTGAGTGCAAATAGCTTCTACACCTCTTGTGGAGTTAACTGTGGTGACAAAACCTCGCAGAATAGCTGGAATTCACCATGCAGCGTGATTGGAGAAGAAGAAAGCTCGTGGGAACAATTTCTTGCGCTGAGAGATTTTGAAATTGTAGAGACTTTCTGTGGCACGTACATGCATTCGGGAGCTACAGACCCTGCCCTTGTGTGCATGCAGCAGTATCTCGTATACCACAGCGATTCCTGTGAAGATTTCAGCATGGATTTATGGGGAAAATGACGATTGCTGAGGGCACTTGTACGCAGATGAAGAGGTGCCATATGATTGCTGGTAGTTTCGTGTTGAGAGTGTGGTTCATTCTAAGGATGGTTTTTCAGATTTAATAAATCTAGGATGCATCTTTAACTTCCAAAGAATGTGAAATAATGTAACGAGCATTGTGTTTTCTGCAATCGATTATCAGGGTTGTCATTTCTGTGTAGTGGATTTATTCGAGTTCTGTGGAGAAATGATAAATTTATAATCACGATTCCATGGGCGTTCTTTTAGAAATATTGCATGTTGTGAGATGTTCAGTTTCCTATCTCAGTAACCATTCATTAGCTAGCTATTGGATTGTCAAAAAAGTAGCAATTGAAAAAGGTTTGAATGGCTTTGACTTCAAATTATATCTGAAGATTTCTTTCCAACCTGCAATGCTTCGGAAAGCTCCATAGCTGTGTTCAGTCCAGTTTTTGAACTTTGGTAACATTAATTCTTTACTCCAGCTGGAAAGAAGCCATATTAGATTAAGCAAGTTGATTGGAATTTGCTCAATAGACAAGCGTAGATTATATTTTACCTTGTCTGGCTACTTGGATCCCACGCCCTAGTCATTAGCACTTGGGCTCAGTCCCATTAACTCTAGGCTAGAGTTCCTAGCAGCCGTGCTTGAATTCCATTGGCTAGAGAGAAGCCAGATTAGATGAAGCAAGATGATTGGAATTTGCTAGATAGATAAGTGTTAATTATCTTTACCATGCTTGACTACCTAGCTTCCACACCCTAGCCACTAGCGCTCAGGCTCAGACCCATCAACTTTGGGCTAGGGTTCCTAGCGATTGTGCTCAGGTTCGAGTGGCTGGGCTTGAGAAATCTCAGCTCGTGGAACCGAGATCCTGGGGTGAGGCTTAAGCCCCTCAAGGCCAAGGCCTAGTCACCAACACCCCAGTCGAGGTCTTTGGCAAACCCTAGACCCCTAGCTCAAGCCCCTCAATACCAAATTAAAGACCTCAGTACTCATGCTCGAGTCTTGGACGATCATGCCAAAGTCCCCAAGACCCCAACGGCAAAGCCTAGGTCACTAGTGACTAGGTGCCAAACCCCTCAGTCGACCCCAATACCCTAAGGGCTAGGCTTTGGACCGATGCATCCGAGCTCCAACTCCATAAGAGAAAGAAAGAAAAATTGTTTATCATCTACAAAAGTGCTTATATTATGAAATCAATCAATAAAACTTTATTTGATTTTTGATGATATAACATGTGTAAATCTCATATCACATAAATTGTGCATTTTTAAAGGAAAATATAAGTAAATTTTCCTCTAAAAGCGACGGAAAAAAATTTCCTATTTATTTTCATATTTCAAACACATGAATATTGTCAATTATCTAAAAATGAATTTTTGAAAATATTTTCCAGAAGGGAAATGCTATTTCCACCTTCAGTAAGACAAAATACACCCCATTTTCACAAAAAATACTAATTGGCCTCAATCATTTAATTGCAATTCACAGTGGCCCCGAAATTTTCCATTCTCCTTCTTTTTGCTAGTTTTTCTATTTTGATTTAGGATCTAGTTATCATAATTAAGAATATCACATGATCTGATTTTGTCTATTATGGGTATCTCATGTATATTAAAGAGGCATATTGAAGGCTCTATGTTTCTTCTTTATTTTTAGATTATACTTCTGCAGAAATCAGTCTTGTCATAGAGAGAAATTTCCAAGAAATGTAATTCTTTTTTACATTGTTGAGCAAATTTATGAATTAATTGTCTAGTAGCATTTTGAAAAAATTCCAACATAAACAACTTATTGATACAATGGTGAGCTTCATGGATTCTTTCCTAGTGGAAGAGGAATCAAACAAGGCGATCCCATGCCGCCTTACCTTTTTACTTTGGTGATGGAGATTTTCACAAGCATTCTTAACCTACTAACCAGCCAACCTATTTTCAAGTTTTTTTGGAGGTGCAAACCGACTCAGCTATCCCATTAATTCCTTGCGGATGACGTCTTGCTCTTTGCTGAAGTGATTATGCCTTCCTTATCTCTTCTCGAGACCGGTATTAATAGGTTCTCTCACTAGTGTGGCCTAATTCCGAACCTACACAAGAGTGAGATTTTCTTTTCTAGAGTTTCCCCTGAATCTTGTAACCTCTTTAAGGAGTTCCTTGGTTATTAGGAGGGCTCTATGCTGTTTAAGTATTTAGGAGTTCCCATAATTTCATCTAAGCTACGAAAGGCCGACTGCACTTCTTTGGTTAATACAATCACGTCGAGGGTGCAGTTGTGGACACATCATTTTTTTCTCCTTTGCAGGCCGGTTGCAACTTATTAGGTCAGTTCTCCATTCCATCTAGGTCTTTTGGGCAAACGTCTTTATTTTGCCAAGGTTGGTACTTGATAAAATTGAACAAATCTTGTCACAATTCCTTTGGAAGGGTCCGGATCTAGGTATGGGAGGTGCCAAAGTCGCTTGGAATGATGTGTGCCTCTCCAAGGTTGAAGGAGGCCTGGGTATTAGAAGATTGCGCTGTCGCAACCTCTTTTTTTTCGGCGCCCGCAATTGGGTACGAGCGCCTAAGGAGGCTAATGGCTCGGCTGAAATTAGTTATGCCTGGACTCTTCTAAGTCCACCAATTCATGACTTAATGGTCCAAGTTTTTAAACATGTAAATCAATTTTTAAAATGGAGTCGCCACTAATCGATTTGGGGTGGGTTGATTAGAAACCCAAGCGAAGTATCGGGAGAAATACTCACTCCTGCGCAACCAGAGAAATTAGGATCGGGGACTTGATTACACTAGTTAATCACTAATGCCCTTTCGGTACCTAATATTGTTTAAACATTGAGGTTTTTTTGATATTCGAGGGATTTTCCATGCATTTTTTGGAGGAAAAACATTTTTTGAGTCTTTTTTCTAATTTTTTGGACGTAAAAGGGATGTTTGTTGGTTTTTTTGGAAAAATACAAGTCTTTTTGGCTTTTTCTGAATTTTTTTTTAGATTTTTCATGAATTTTTGAATTTTTTGGAGTTTTGGCATTTTTTGGAAAATATGGAATATTTTTTTTATTTTTCGGAAAATAAAATATTCTTTTAATATTTTTGGAAAATAAATTATTTTTTGTTTTTCTCGATTTTTTGAAAATAAAACATTTTTTAAATATTTTTTGAAAATAAAACATTTTTTGATTTTTTTAAATAAATTATTTATTTGTTCATCAAAACATCATTTTATATTAAAATAATAAAATAAACCGACTCGGGTCGGATCTCTGGGTTGGGTCCGACCCAGGCCACGAGTCCCGTTGCGGGCTCGACTCAGATTTTTTTCTTTTTTAAAACAACCCAAATCGAATTTGGCCCACTTTTGTTAAAAAGAATTTTGGCCCAAAAACTACTCGGCCCACATGAACAAAAATAAACCAAGTGGAAACCCTACCCGGTTCAAGCCCACGCCCGACCCGCCTTTTGACTCGGTTCGCAGCCGCGAACTGGTTCATGGAACCCTACCCCTACACGTTCAGCGGAGACGGCGACGATGAGCGACGGCGGCCTAGTGCGGAGATGGTGATGTCGACACGGGTTGGTGGTGGTGAATCGATGGTGGAGGCGACATGAACAAGCGGTGATGAGGGATCGAGGGGAAAGCCCAATCCGGTGCTCACGCGAACCCGTCGGCCGTGAGTCCCGGCACAAGCCGTCAATGCAAGGTGAGGCAATGCCTTCTTACCAGGAAGTGGTGAAAATGGTGGCAGCCACGACGGTGAAGTTCAGCGTGTTCGTCGGAGCAGTGGTGACCACAGCACGGCAAGGCTCGGAGGACAATTTCTTTCAAATCTGGACCAGGGCGAACTCCTTCTCCGGCCGACCTCACTCAGCCCTAAATATCCTCCTCTCCGGCCAACCTCCGATCAGATCTGGGCTCACTCACTCTCGGACCTCCCCCGAAGTCTCTCGGTGGGAAGCTATTGGAGCTTGCGTGCCTTCGACCTTCCTCGGTGTCGGCCCCCCTCCCTCTTCCGACGGCTTCGGGCGTCTATTTATAGGCGAGGGGGATCCGGTCGACGAAGAACCTGAGCCGTTGGCCTTCGACACACCAACCGGTTCCCCTCGGCCGAACTGGCGTCCCATCCAAGCTCCCCTCGTGCTCGGCATTGATGGCGCCCGAGACCCGTCCCTTCTGGCCGACGTCGGCCTATCCCCCTTAGTTGCAGGTGTGCAGGTTTGCAGAGGAAGAAGACAAAGAGAAGAAAGAGAAGGGGCTAGGGTCGCACGGGTTGGGCTTGCGGCCCACGCGAGAAAGAAAGGAGGTGTTGGGCTTGTAGGCCCAGCCCTCCTTTGGCTGCTTCTTTCTTTGTTATATATATACTTTTATTATTTTTATTTATTATCCAAAAATAAAGGAAATTAAGGTATAAAGAAAAACCTAATCAAAATTTAGGTGTCAACATGCGCGAAAGCAACAAAGCAGCTATGCTTAAACACATATGGTTCTTATTCATGGATAAGGAATCCTTGTGGTGCAAATGGATTCACTCTACCTTTATGAAGAATAAGAACTTTCGCCAGTTTTTATGTTGGCATGTGGGAAATGGACACTCTATATCCTTCTGGTTTGACAATTGGCATCCGAGGGGCCCTTTAAATCTTCTTTTCTCTGAACATCCATCACTCTAGATTACCAAGGCAAGCTTCAATTGCTGATTACTTGTCTTTCTCTGGTGCGGCATTCGGAGTTTTGGACGAGATTGCTTCCTGGAAGAGCCCCTACCATTTCTTAATCATGACTCCAACGGTTTCTACTAGCTGGGCCACCTGTTTGGGGTCTTCTCTGCTGCTTTGGCCTGGGACGTCATTCGGCCGAGAGAGCGGTCCATGCCTTGGGCCCCTCTGATTTGGAACAGGTCGTTGATCCCTCGGTACCAGTTTCTTTTGTGGATGATCACTAGAAATAGATTGCCCACTTAGGTTATGCTTCTTACCTACGGCAGAATCTATGATGCAAATTGTGCTTTTTGTTCTTGTCATCCTGACTCCATCGATCACCTTTTCTTTGGGTGTCATACTACTGGGGCTTTAGCTATTTTTTGGGCTTCTAGACATAACTTTGCTTGGCGGAATGGTTCGTGGATGGATAACCTTCAGTGGGCTATTAAGTATTTATCTATATATTCCTTCCACATCACTCTCACTCAGTTCGCTTTTGGAGCCTTATGTAATATCATTTGGAAGGAAATGAATAATATCATTTTCCGCGATTAGTCCTTCGTGCTAGCTATGAAGAAATGCCTTGACAAGGTTGTTAGGTATAAGGCTTTAACGTTCCATTAGTACCTGATACCCCTACCAACAAAAGATTGCAGCAAAGCTAGAGCCTTAGCTTGTCTATTTTCTTAGATTGAACCGTGCTTTTGCTTCTATTTTATTTACCTTTGCCGAGGGTGTGCCCTTTGTATCTTCTATGTTGAGGGTTGTTGCTCTGTAGTTTTTCCCCTTTCTCGTTCCTTTTAGCTCGGCACCCTTTCACTCTTTTGACTTGTTTGTCATATTGAGTGCATGTTGGTGTCTTGTTACTATTGCTGTATAGCGTTTTGGTTGAAAGTTAATACAATTCTTACCTCACCAAAAAAAAAATAATAAATAAAATAACTTATTGATACAATCACATGTTTATAAACTTTTCTTTTTATCGTGCATATCAATATCATACTTTTTTTCTTATCATGTAAACATGGCTTCTCAGATGAAAAATGATTAAAAGAAATCATCTTTAAAGACTCTCCTCAACAAAATCAAGTTACGTTCTCAACATGAACATGAAATTTAAGTAAATCAAAGCTTTGCATACGACAAATTTCTGTTAAAATGCCGATGAAATTCATTCATGCAATGTTTACTTAAAATATCAAGATGTCTCGATGTGAATAACTTTTTATCATTAATGTTTTTAATGTATTTTAAAATACTTCTATGGCGTCTTACATATGTGTAAAAGTGTTTCTCCAATAGTAAGGAAAAAACGCAAGTTATTTTAATATAATAAATAAAGTGACTTTATATTTTTATTAGAGAGATGCAATTAATAAATAAAAATTCATTAGGAAAGAGAGCTATAAGATAGGAGGGAGGAAGAACGGATAAGTTGCTGTAAGAGTAAGTTAATCAGAGATGTGCAAATATGGAAACTATTATGACCGATTTGGTCATTCTTAGAAGGAAAAATGAGTGGATTCACTCATATATGAGATGGAAATAACCTCATTCTTTTTAAAATATCAAAATTTCCGCAAAATAAATGAAGTCTAAAAAATTCATCAACTTCAAACATTCACATTTTACGAAAATACATGCTTGTAATAAGATAACAGATGTGTCTTAATAATAATAATAATAATAATAATAATAATAATAATAATAATAATAATAATAATAATAACAACAATAAGAATAATAACAATAATAACAATAACAATAATAACAATAATAACAATAACAATAATAATAATAACAATAATAACAATAATAATAATAATAATAATAATAACAATAATAATAATAATAATAATAATAATAATAATAATAATAATAATAATAATAATAATAATAATAATAATAATAATAATAATAATAATAATAATAATAATAATAATAATAATAATAATAATAATAATAATAATAATAATAAATAATAATAATAATAATAATAATAATAATAATAATAATAATAATAATAATAATAATAATAATAATAATAATAATAATAATAATAATAATAATAATAATAATAATAATAATAATAATAATAATAATAATAATAATAATAATAATAATGATGATGATGATGATGATGACAACGACGATAATTTTAAAGAGTCAAAAAGGAGTTGGCCGAGATGACAAAAGTGTTTGCTCCTCTCTTTAAGGTCTTAGGTTTGAGTCTTGTGAAAGTACTTTAAAAATAAAATCTTGAATCCACTAGATTGATATGAAGAGTGCGCCCCTAGGAAGGTAGACCAGTCGAAAATGGTTCCAACTTCATCCGATTTGCTATGAAACTCCTGTCATAGATTTTTTGTTTATATTACGATTCCCATTCTACGATCATTTTATTGGATTTCGCAACATAATTAATATAACACTTTCTATTTCTTTACTAGAGGCCTTTTTATTTTTGTGCAAGTGCAACTTTTGGTTATCGTCAAATACTTAGTTTCGAACTATTTTAACTAAAATTGCCTCACACTACTCCTCAAAATATAGATTATCTGATGCGACATCTTTCCGATTTTACCAGAGGAGTTTTTATGGATTAACCTCAGGTTATTTAATTACTTGAGGACAATTTCTAGTTATGGTGTTGTATTTCTTTTATACTTTACATTTAGAATAGCTGATATTTATTCCATGACTTGTATACTGTATATCAAAATTTGAGAGGTGTAGCGTTCAGCACATAGGTGCAATACTCACTTAAAATGTTAATCGCCGAGTTCAATATGCCTCACAAAGTTTCAACATTCAATATTATGTGGCATCACCATGTAAAACACGACATATTGTATAAAGACAATAACAATAGCTTACATGGTTGAACAGAAGATTGCAGTAGAGCTGGAGCCTCAGCCTGTCTATTTTCTCGGATTGATCCGTGCTTTTGCTTCTGTTTTATTTACCTTTGCCGAGGGTGTGCCCTTTGTATTTTCTGTGTTGAGGGTTGCTGCTTTGTAGTTTTCCCTTTTCTCATTCCTTTTAGCTCAGCACCCTTTCACTCTTTTGACTTGCTTGTCATATTGAGTGCATGTTGGTGCCTTGTTACTGTTGCTGTACAGCATTTTGGTTGAAAATTAATAGAATTCTTACCTTACCAAAATAAATAAATAAATAGCTTAGATGGTTGAATGTATTCTGCGAAAAAGATGTAGAAAACTGACTAGCAAAGTAATCCATTCATGGTTATCAATAATAGAAGTCTGTAAATCCAACACATTCATAACATTATTGAAGCGCTCAATTGAAAATCACCATATGTCTTGGAGTCTAGAGACAATAGTGTTGGGGTGTGTTAACACTGAAATAAATCTACCAAAAATTTTGCCACCGATGGTTTCGATAACTTAAGGTGCTGAAAATAAGAATTATTTTTATTCGATGTTAACCTAAAATTGAATGACGAAGTAGATAGTTTCTTGGCATAGGAGTTGAGGGTTCAATTTGTAGATTATAGCAACTTGGTAATAGTATATTAAGCCCCATTAATTGCATGCATACATTTGTTTAGTCAAGCTAACCAAGTTTAGATGGGAAAATCACTAAAAAAAATCCTAAACCTATTTTGCATCCGTGTCAATTTAATCATAAACCTTCTAACAATTTGTCAATATAGTCATTTTGGTTCATTTCAATTGAAAACATTAACGTGACAGTCCAGTCAATGCCAATCATCCTATGTGATGTGGTCGGCAATAACGTTGACAATTTTTATTAATCTTTCTATTTTTTTGCCTTTTTTTCTTTCCTATTCACTGATGGCTGGTCTTCAATGTCGTAGACAAGCCACAGGCAAGGGTTGCCAGATTCTCTCTTGATCTAGCAAGGGATGTCCTTGCTAGCCATAGGCAACGGCCGCCCTCTCAAGCCACGGACGAGGTCGTCCCTCACCAAATTTGGGTGAGTGTTGCCTTGCCCATGGCCATCGAGGGCATAGAGATGTGACTCTGACTCACGACCAACAAGGGCCTAGATGAGGGCCGCAACCCTCACCAACCATCGGCCAAGGCTTGTAGGCCCCTACAAGCCTCAATAAAGAAAAAGAAATCCACATCAATATTAGCAATACCACGTAGGACGGTCGATGTCTATATAAGCAATTTATAGACAAAATTGGCCAAATGGACTATGTTGGCAAATTATTAAGATGTGTAGGACTAAATTAGCCAAATTAAGAGATCTCCCCTTCCCTAGGTCTGTGCGCGAGTTCAGGCCTACGAACTGGTGTTTAAGTTGTTGAGGGAGTTCCTGTGGTCATATTGAGCTCAAATTTGGAGGGTGAGGTCGCTTTGCATCCCTTATCATCTCCACCGAACTATTTTGCAGCAGGTTGCCTAGAAGTTTAGATCTCACCTTTTCTATTCCTCGGTTCCAGCACACCCGATGGTCTTGTGTTTCGGTTGTTGTGGTCAATCTGACCTCATATTTGGAGGCTAAGGTCACCTTGCTTCCCTTAGCTTCCCCCACCAAACTGTTTCTAGCAAGTGGCCTAGAAGTCTTAATCTCGCCATTTTAACATCTTGGGTTCTACTACTGCGAGTCCAGGTGTGCTATGGTTGAAACTTCTTGCTGGGCTGGTACTGTGCTGGTTTATCTCTTCTACTATCCCATATTGTGTCATTGAAGTTGGACTTGGTAAGTCTCCTCCATCCAATGGATTTTCGTTGGTAGTATTCAAATTGCACACCAGGTGTTTGTGAAAATGATTGCTGTTTCTTCTGGTGCAACTGGCCCTAGCCGAGAAACCCAGCAACCGGATGGTACCTCTAGGGAATGAAGCCCCACCTTCCGTGTTCATGGTAACTCTTCCCAGGGGCTTCCAGGTTAGGATACTCCTATCACACCAGCTCCTGCGGGTCCAGTTATCAAGCAAAAAGGGCCGTTGGTGCCCCCAACCTGACCAAGCCACGCGAGAGGTCGTAGTCGTGGCCAATCCTCTTCCAAGAGGTCACAGCCGCCTGCTCAGCGACCAGGTGATCCAAAGGCAACCCCCGCTCGTTTGTGCGCGAGTGTGGCTCACCTTGCGGCAAAAAGATATGATCCATCCTATGTTCCACCTACTTTTATGGATAACAAGCCTATTGTCCATCTCTTGAGGTAGGCTATGGAGGCTTCGGACCCCGTGTGGAACGAGTACCTCGTTGGCTGTTACATAGGGAGAAGGCTGCCCTACAAGCTTACGAAGGAATCATTGAAGCATGCTTGTGGCTCCAAACTTGTTGAAGTTTTGGCGAATGACCTAGGATTCTACTATTTCCACATTCCGGATCCTACCTTATGGAGGAAAATCCTTGAAGATGGTCCCCTTACGGTTGCAAGGATGCCCCTTATCTTGAAGCAATGGAGGCCCCTTATGGAGCTAAAGAAGGAAAAACAAGACTCCATCCCCGTATGGATTAGGTTGAAGAACCTACCCTTCGAACTTTGGTCGGCACATTCCGTTAATGCTATAGCAAGTGTCGTGGGGAAACCACTTTATGTGGATGAGCGAATGGAACAAAGGAAGATGATCTCCTTCACAGGGGTATATGTGGAGCTCCATGCGGGACAACCTAGGAGCAACTCCATAGATGTGGTTTTGGAGGGAATCGTTCGCTCGATAGCTATCGAGTATGAGTGGAGACTGGTGGAGTGCGGAAGACGTGGTTGCTTCAGTCACAATTGCAATGCCCCCCTCACCACCAAATTCTAGAGCCGATAGAGCCGTGCAGCGGGACCAGAATGCTCCTCCATTGATGGTGGCTAGACTGTCTCATATCCTTGCCCCGACAGCCCCTCACATCCCTACCCTGATAGCCCCTCACATCCCTACCCCGACAGCCCCTGTCCAACTTCACGTCCATCTCTCGATGGTCTCTGTCTTGATAGAGGAACCTGAAGAATAGCAACATGTGACAGAGTAGGTCCTTGAAACACCAGTTGAAGCCGAAGTGGAGGTAATGCCTCACCAAACCTGGAAATTGGTAAAAGGAAAGAAAAAGAAGGCTACTGCTCCCAAGGAAGGTCCCGCTTCCCGCCATAACAGCTTTGGTGATGAGGGCATCCATCGAGTAGTGAAGTCTTCAACTTCGAGGAAACTCGGACCTCCCATCTCTTCACGCAAGCCAGCGAAGGGAATGATCACTCCTTTAAAAGGGG
Organism: Eucalyptus cladocalyx; assembly: GCA_017140615.1. Lineage (NCBI taxonomy): Eukaryota > Viridiplantae > Streptophyta > Magnoliopsida > Myrtales > Myrtaceae > Eucalyptus > Eucalyptus cladocalyx. Next base: position 1,041,510 of record CM029519.1, read on the forward strand.
TCCTATCTCAATCCAGCCCTAAACTGACTAACTTCAAGCTTTTGGAACCACAAGATAGAGGAACCGAATCGGATGTCTCGTCTAGTCGGTCTAGCTACGAGGATGAGGATTTGCTCTCCCCTGGTTCGTCCCCAAGGGCAGCCTCCAGAAGATTGGTGACGATGTAGGACAAGCTGCTGACTCTACTCCCTGATCCACCTCCTACCATGACTCCTATGGTTCCGGCTACCTCTCACCAGAAACCTCTAAAGCCGAGGTAACCGTTTCTAGTCCTTCAACTTGTATATATTATCTATATACATAGGTATCTGGAATATTAGGAATCTTGTTGACCCTACTAGAAAAGCTGAGGTCCGTAGTTTGGTTTCCTCAGATAGACTTTGCTGTGTTGGCCTTCTGGAGACTAAAGTACCGAAAGCCATGTTCTCTTCTATCTCTTCGAGTCTGATAAGGGATTGGAGTTGGATTTCGAATTATAGTTGTGCTCCTAGAGGGAGGATTTGGATTAGTTGGAACCCTTTGGTTCTTAGCTTTGAAGTGTCTTCGGTAGATGCTCTCTTCGAATATGGTTTGTTGTGTATCAATTGTCTATGGCCAGCACTCTTTCACTTTTAGGAGACCACTCTAGGAAGACCTTATCTTGAAAAGTGCAACTCTACAAGATTTGCCTTAGCTAGTCGTGGGTGATTTCAACACTATCAGAGACTCGACTGATAGACTTGTGGGTATAGACTGCTGGATAGCTTGCTTCAATGAATTTAGAAAGTGCTTATATTTGGCTGAGTTAGATGATTTGTAGTATGTTGGATGTCATTTTTTCTAGACTACTTCTTCTGGTCCTTTGTGGAAAGCAAGAAAGATTAACAAAGTCCTAGTCAATTCCAAGTGGTAACAGGTTTTTTCCTTCTCGGAAGCTTCCTTCCTTACACCGAGTATCTCTAACCATTCCCCTAATGGCGGTCAAAGTTTTAAACTCAGTTCATCGAAGGAAGCCTTTCAAATTCTTTGGCTTTTGGATGGATCATCCTGATTTCATTCGAATTGTCAACCAAGTTTAGGAAATGCCAAATGAGGGAGTGCCCATGTTTAGACTGGTGTGCAAGCTCAAGGGCCTTAAAGCTCATCTCAAGACTCTCAACAACGAATCCTTTTCCAACATCTTCATCAGGACTTCTGAAGCGAGGGCTGCGCTCCGAATCACTCAGATTGACCTTCAGCAAGACCCGAACTCTATTACCCTTGCAGAGTTGGAAAAGTGTCAGCAACGTACCTTATTGGACTTGCGCTCTAAAGAACAATCATTTTTCAGGAAAAAGTCTAGAGTTAAGTGGCTAAATGAGGGGGATCGCAACACTAGATTTTATCATCATTATGTCAACAAAAGGCAGATAATGAATAGAATTCTTTCGGTTATGGATGCGTTGGGTATCCAAATCACTGAATCGGAGCTTGTTCACCAGCATTTTGTTGGGCACTACCAGAATCTTTGGTCACCACGAATTATACAAGGAAGACCCTCAGTTGGGGACATCAGGGAGACTATTCAATTTCCCTTCAATGCTAAACATGTTAGTTTCCTTGATCAGCCCGTTTCTAACTCAGAGATCCGTGATACTCTCTTCTCTCTAGCTAGAGGCAAAGCTCCTGGACCTGATGGTTTCATAGTTGAATTCTTTAAGCATAACTGGGAGACAGTGGGTCAGTTGGTCCTAGTACCAAAAAGCCTGAATGCAACTTATGTTGATGACTACAGGCCTATCGCCTATTGTAATACCATCTACAAGTGCATTACTAAAGTTATAGCCAATCGGGTTATGGCAGTGCTACAAGATGTCATTGGCCCTTTCCAGAGTGCGTTTGTTAAAGGTCGGTGGATTAGGGATAATATCCTTCTGGCGCAGGAACTCTTATCTAGTTTTCACATTCAGCCTTACTCACCCAAGTGTGCAATCAAGGTGGACTTCAGGAAAGCCTACGACACAGTCGATTGGAACTTCCTTGAGGTTGTCCTTTAGGCCTTCGAATTCCCCGATCACTTCACCCGGCTCATCATGACTTGCGTGAAGACCCATAAATTTTCCATTGCTTTGAATGAGAAGTTACATGGATTCTTTGCCAATGGTCGTGGGCTTCATCAGGGGGACCCCCTTTCTCCCTACCTATTTACATTGGTCATGGAGGTACTTTCTAGTATTCTCATTATTCGCTCTTCGTTGCCAGAGTTCAAATATTTCTAGAAATGTAAAATGACTAGCCTATCACACTTATTCTTTGCAGATAACGTCTTCTTGTTCTGTGAAGCCAACTTGCCTTTGGTAAATCTCTTCAAGGAAGCCCTCCAAATCTTTTCGAATTGGTCTGGCTTGGTTCCAAACACAAATAAAAGTGAAGTCTACATTGCCGGAGGATCACCTTCCTTAAGGAACCAAATCCTCCTTACCCTTGGTTTCCATGAAGGAAGCCTACCAGCTCGCTATCTCGGGGTTCCCATCATCACTTCTAGGATTAGTAAGGGGGATTGTTGCATGTTAGTCAATCGCATCACAGCGAGGGTACAATCTTGGACTCATCGCTTCCTATCCTTTGCCGGTCGGCTACAGTTGATTAGGTCAGTTCTTCATACCATCCAAGCATACTGGGCTAGTGTATTTGTTTTACCTGCAACGGTCTTGGATCAAATCGAAAGAATTCCTAGACAATTCCTATGGAAAGACCTGGAGTTGGGAAGAAGGGGTGCAAAGGTTTCCTAGGAGGACATGTGCTGCCCAAAAGAAAAGGGGAGCCTTGGCATCCATAGGCTTTGGGAATATAACAAGGCTGCCATGCATATATGGATCATATTTGCTAATAAGGAATCTTTATGGTGCAAATGGATTCACTCGACTTTCTTAAAAATGTCGAATTTTTAGGTAGCCAAAAAGCTAACCTGTTGTTCATGGGCTTGGAAGAAGATCCTCCAACTCAGGATTGAGTTTCGAAACTCCTTCTATTGGAGAATCAAGGATGATTGCTCAGTGTCCCTCTGGTTTGATAACTGGCACCCCAATGGTCCTCTAAACTTGTATTTTTCGAACTCGGCCATATATACATTTGGCCTCTCTAGGCAGGCGATGGTGGCGACCTATTCACCGACCATGGAGCTTTGACCAAGTTGGTCTTGGACTCTTGGGCGGAACCCCTTCCCACTCTTTCCCACCTCTCCGATTGTTTTGGTTGAAAGGGAAACACCTCCCACTTGTTCACGGTGGTCTCGGCTTGGGATTTGACTATGAGGAGGAAAACTCGGGTCTCTTGGCACACGTTCATATGGAACAACTCGATCACTCCAAAGTACTAACTAAACCTTTGGCTTATTGCCAAACGCAGGCTTCCTACCCAAACTCTATTATTATCTAATGGTAGGATAGATAGTGCCTTGTGTCCCTTCTGTAATGAGGTACCGGATTTCATAGACCACCTATTTTTTCGATGCCGCATCTTTGCTAGCATCGTTGTCTTTTGGGCCTCCAAATGCAATCTACTGTGGCAGAACAGTTCATGGGTCAACTTCTCAACTAGGCCACCTCCATCCTTGCGGGCAAAGACTTTTACAAGTGCATTGATCGCTTCTCTTTTGGTGCTCTTTTTTATTTCATTTGGAAGCACAGGAACGGCATCCTCTTTAGAGAGCATCGCTTATCCATTCCAGCAGTGAAGAATCAACTCATCAAGGTCGTCAGAGACAAGGCCACCACCTTAAGGAGTGTGGATGATACTTATAGAAACCGAAGATTGCAACGTAGCTGGGGTATTGATCTGATCATTTTTTCAGCTAGGGAGTCTTCTACTTCGACAAGGCCCTAGCCTGGTGTTTGCTTTCTGGATGCTCTTCCTCCGCGTGGGTGCTTCCTTGATGGCTCTTCACTTTTGTCGTTGGTAGATGCGAGCATAGATTGTGGTTCATTTGGCCTTCTATGGCATCCTGCTGCTTTCCTTTTCCTTTCGCCATTGTTTTGGCTATTTCTGCTTCCTCAGGCCCGCTCTGGCAGTCCTCTTTTACATTTGGCTCCCTTCCACTCATTCTGACCTGTTGTCTTGTTAAGTGCAAGTTTTGTGGCACCGGATCTTTTGTAATTGTTGGTTAAAGCTATATATTCTTACCATTTACAAAAAATATATATATAGCCAAATTAAAAGATTTAAGACCAAATTTGTGAATGCTAGTACGAGCACCTAGATGGGGTGAATAGGTGTAAAAACAAATTTCCCCGAGTGAAGTGTGCAACTCTAATCAGCAATAGATTATGAAAAGGAAATTAAACTCTTGTAAACAAATCGAGTTACTATCAAAGTAAAAGAGCGTAGGGAAGAGAATAAGAACACAAGGTTTATAGTGGTTCTGTCACGCCCCAAACCTCGAGCATGCCAACATCCCACCATGGTCATGCAAATGCGACATTCCCAGGTAGTGTCGCCGACCCCATTCATTTATTATTGCGCAAGCGAAACGTATTATAAAACCCCTGACAATGAAATACGAGATAGAAAAGCAAGAAGCAAAACCACAACACAACACTTTCATAATTCAACAGAATTACAAACGAAGGCCTACAACCAAAAGTTTACAAAAGACCGGCTCTTAAAAAGGAACTGTCCTACGACCTACAAGTTGGACACGTTCTCAAATCCTTATAACTTCACCTCTGCAACTCCTCAAGGCCAACCAAAGCTATTTGGCCGCTCCGTCCACTAGGGACCTGAAATTTTAATCCCCAAACCGGGATGAGACAATGTCACAGCAAGTTCAACCCCCTAAACCCCTATTAGAAAGAAAATACGCCCAAGGGTGGCCTAGCCACATCACACAGAGAACTTACCTCACCTCAATTCCTTCCTGTAGGTTAGCACAATTTGAATCACACAATCTCAAGTAATAATAATAATTCAAACAATTGGAATGACATCACTTTCATATAAATCACAATCACACTTAGCACACATTCCAATTATTATTCACTACCACACAAGGGCATAGCCTACTTGCAGTTCGGCTATCTACTGGCATATAGCCAAGCATCGCCTCCCCACCTTGGAGCACGGCTTCATCAGTACGTCGACAGCATTCCCGAAGGAGCATGAGCCCAGAATCAACTACGACCCGCAACCACTGCGTGAGCATCCCATATAGGGGCAAGTCCGGCTCAACAGTCCAGGACAATCTCCTCTTAATTATCACACAACAATTCATATTCGGCCCGGGACACTTTGCATTTCACTCAATGCTTCCACTTAAAATAGTGATCCCGGCCATTTTTCTTCATATTAAAAGTATTCCATAAATTACGCACGTGTGTGGGAGCACGTTAATTTCAAACCAAAAAGCCAATATCTCACCTTTTCAAACCCCACTATTTAATATAATCACTAAAATCCAATTTTTGCATCAACACCCAACACTTGGGTTTTTATGAATACAATCCATATTTACCACAATCAACACTCAATTTGCCACATCCATTCATCAAATTCAAATTCTAAATACACAGCAGGGATCAGCACGAAATTCTAGGAAAATAAGGTCCGAAATAATTTTCGAAATTTATTAAATAATTAATTTTATTCCAAAGGTTAATTAAATAATAATATCTATATTTTTCACGATCCACACTCAATTTATAATATCCAATCATCAATTTCAAATTCTGAATACACAGCAGCGATCGGCACGAAATTCTGAGAAATTGGGATCAAAAATAATTTTTCGAATTTTTTTTAAAATAATAATATTTTAATGATTTTCGGAATATAATATATTATTAAATAATCCAATAATTTCGAAACATTTATTTAAATCATAAATAAATTCTTTTAAGTTACATCAAGGCTTATATTAAAATAAACCTGCTTAACTTTAAACTAAACATACTTTAAGTTAATTAATCACCTTAATCTAATCCATAACTAAATAAACTAATCTAACCACCTAATCTCAATCAACCTAAGCTAAACACACTTAAGGCATAATTAACCCTCTAATCAAGGCTTAGTGAGCTAAACTCACCGGAATTGCTTTCTGACGAGTCTCCGAAGAAGAGCACGACGACGCCAACGACAAACCTATGCGGAACAACACCAAATGAGAACCAAAAGGCGACCAAATCAAGCCTCGAAGGACCGGATCTCGTTGGAACTTCCAGCCACTGACCAAGCTCGGAGGAAGGCAGCACGGCGGTCGGTTGGACGCGAAATCGACGGAAGGGAGAGGCGGCAGCTCAAGTAACGATCGACAGTGGCTCGGGCGATCTTGGCTAGCTCCGACAGTGGCTGGCAAACGGCGAGCAGTGGTTGGCAAGGAGGGACGACAACGCTAGAGTTCGGGCGGAGGCGGAGTCGCGAGTCGCGAGCAGGATGGCGTGAGTGAATGGACGACAACAGTGTGACCTCCGGTGAACGGCGAGCAGCGAGGGACGCGGGCGAAGGGTAGCCGGCTGAGCGTGTGTCGCGCAAGGGGGGGTGGTTCGAATGGCTGGAAGCTCTTCAGCTTTTTTCTCCCTCTCTCTCTCTTCCCAAGCTTGAAGATGATGGAGACAATGGGGAAGTGACATCTCACCTTTTTGGGATTCAATCTCCACCCTCCAAATGTCACCACCCTAGCTAATCTTGCCCCACCCCATGACATCACTTGTGATGTCACAATCCACTAACTCCAACCTCCCACAACCTTTGTCCAATAGGTTCAATTTCATTTTTTATCGGGGCATAGAATCTTGTGTGCTAATTTCTTTAATTCCATTCAATTCTCTTCCAATTGAGTCCAATTAAAGTCCATAAATTAATCCAATGTTCCTAATAAGATTTGTGACACACCATGACTTCCAATTTCAGAATTCGATTTCAATTTCATGGTTAATTTCACTTTGGCACAATACTAGCGCGTCCTGATCTACCGAGCAGCTTTTAGAAATTTTCATGCATTTGACCTGTGATTGATCAATTCAAGCCACCTTGTACATCTTTGATACATTGGCGACTTTCGGTTGTCGGGGTGATCTCAAGGTTTCAAATACGGGCACAGGATACCCAATCGACAGAAAAGTCGATCCAGTGCCGATCGACAAGAATTGTGAAATCTGGTGGAATCACCCACACTTAATTGCATACCTCTGTTGAGTCGACCTATCTCCGATCTCTAATCAATTTTTAATTGTGCCGTAATGACCCTTGCAGATTAGCTCGGTTGAAAGGTCGCTTCCTGGTCAAATTCTCGAGTCCGATGCATTAGAATCTCCTAACGGCTTCACCTGATAGACTAGTTTTCACATGAGTGGCCAACTCAAGGAAAAGAACTATATGCGTGCCAACGAAATGCCCGTCTCAATTTATTGAAAATAGAATTAGAAAATCGGGATGTCACAGGTTCGGCTTAGTTCAAGCCTACGTCCACTCTTCCGCACTGACAGCCCACCGGCTGGATTTCACTATGAAACAAAAGAGTTGTTACAGTAAAGCTCTTCGTTGATTCCACAGTGTAGAGACTTTGCTACACTTCCTCAAAGTCTCTCAAAAATATAGACTATCTTTTGCGTACAAGATTTCGCTCAACAATTTAATTGACTAAGAACAAGGAGCTTCAGACTTTGGAATTCTTCTATCGCGCGCACACTCGAACAACTGGAACGTCTTCCTTATATACTCATTCATGCCATCACACCCGTTAGCACTTACCAAAGGAATTATTCTAATCTACCCGTTAGATAGAATCAATTAGAAAGATCTCAAGTTATTTAGGAATATGACGATAGCCCACCAATCATTCTCGCCCATACAATCAGAATCTAGGTTTTCATAAGTAGAACCTTCTAAGTATACCTTGCCAATTAACGGATCCAAAATCCCTAAATCAATCTGAATTTGAATAATGGATTCCAACATGCTATATCCAGCCAAGAGATCTTCTTTAGTCGACTAAATCAAATTCTTAACGAAATACTCAGTTTCGGATAAGCCTTCTTCGACGGTCTAGAAACTGTCAATGAGGATAGACTTTAAGTCTTGAGTCTGGTAGTCTAGAGGTCTTCAGACTTTGATGGAAAAGTCTGCAAGTCTTCAGACTAAACTGATGGAAACGTTTTGTCAATTTCAAAACACTCAAGGAAGTTTTCTCCAACAGAATTGACACGGGTGTAATATATTTATGACTTCTTCTTTTTTTTTGGTTATCTTCCCAATTGAGATATCTTATGTAACAAAGACCAGGTTATTTGAATTATTTGCTGAATTTAACATGTCAAGTCAAAACCAACTAATGTTATCAAACATCTTGCCTCATTAAGTGTTAAATATTTGCATATTTTTTCACTTAATTGCAAACATTTCTTTAGTGTTTTTGCACCAAGAGAAGTTATGTGTTTCACTTCTTGCTAACCTCCCATGGCATATTGACTTACGGGGACATCTCCCTTACTTGAATATGTTTTTAATATATATCAGCTTCATGAAAAGTAAGCTTAGCTTTTGGACCGATTACTAAACAACACTAATCGCTCTTAAGCAACTGAAGTTAGGGATTAAGACTTGAGAATATTAGACAGACAGAATAATCAGTCTATTTCATGTTGATCAATGAAAAGAAAGAACAAAGTAAGATATTTGTAGGTAAATCTCGCAGAAAAACTGTCTCTAGTAATACTGAAAATAGAAACGGTTTTTATAAGATTCATTTACAAAAAACATGACAAACTGTAAGTGATGTATTCGAGTAATTAGTAACCAATTACGTACACCGTGTAGCGTGAAAAGATTTGTAGATTGTGGTTAGTGATTTAATCTGGAACATGTAGGTCATCCATGCCTTCGTCAAAGGATGATTTTCCATTATTTCATGAACTTGGACCCAATATTCACTAGCAATCCTCATTATCATCCGAATCCCAAATAGCCTGAAAATATCCAAAAACTACGCCTAATTATGCTCTTAAGACATGATCAATCAATTTCCTTCATCAAGAAGGAGTCGCACTTTGAAACAGGGAGATAAAAGGACATCTGCCAATTAAATTGTGTAAAAAATATTCCTAAATATTGGACTTCAACGCCCAACAAAAATGAAATGGAGAATCTTTTGTTGACATCAGCCTTCCTCCTTAAGAAATTAGAAGCAAATTAAATTATATTGGGCAGTGTCCAGCCGATAAACAACTGTTGTTTGCATAAGACGTCGATTTCACCAAAACATTGGATTGCTTTACAAAACTTTTGTTATCCAGAGGAAAAGACAGGTCGCGTGTTGTGGTCATGTGGGACTATTATCACATGTTCACGGTGTTTAGACTTTACCTAAAATTAGTGATTTCGTAGGATCATTGCCAACTATATTAAAAGTTCAAATTGCTAAATAAAATCTTAATTTAATATTTAATTATTCTAACACATTCGACATCTAATTTCACTCTAAATAACCTATTTTTTTATTGAATTGGAATGGAGATGTGATCAGACACACGAAAGTTGGATTCTCATACTACCTTAACTAAACAAGAATGGGCAAAAGATAAAATTAGAAATTAGAAACCATATGCTAGGTCATTGTGTCTCAATTTAAGCTAAGTTGTTCAAACGTCATTATGAAAGTTTAGATATCAAATTATTTAAAGAGACTAAGCAACTTAAATAACATGTGAAATTATAGATGTAAGTGCTTCATCCGCTTCTGTGTATGTTATAATATTTTAACCAGTCAAAGATAACAGCGAATCAAAAGGGAATAGTAGTGCTCGTTATTGGTAATTGAGTCATATTGTTTCTTAGCTGTTGCTCGGACGTACTTTAATGGCGTCAGTGACATCTCGCCGACAGCCATAGTGCAGCCGCTCGTCATAAGCTAACGTGCCCTGTTTTTGGGCGGGAAAGAAATAGATAGTGTGCACACATCTCCTAGTGTCTTTTGTCAAACTTTAGAACGAGCATATTTCCGATACATTTGAGATTTGTTGAATTATCACTTTTTACTTAATCTACAATTTGCAATGATCATGCTTTTAAATTGTTAACCCGAAATTTCACGCGCATAAGTTAACACATATATTCACATGTTGCAATTAGTCTCCACCGGCCGAGCTTGGTCCCCCGACAGAAGTCTCCATTATTCGAAAATTACAACCAAACATTGGAAATGGGACTGAGGAGGACTAACTTCTGCGTGTGCACAATTTCTTCTGGAGGGGCAGAAAATGAATACAAGTAATATTCAACTATTGCCGTATTTGTCCATCGTAAATTAATACTAAGTAAAGATTTGCCAGGTGGGAATGAAAAAGGGGTGAAAGGAAACCACAGTGGAGGTTGGTTGGAAGAGCTCGTTGACCTGCATGCACATTGAAGATTATACAGAAAATGTTTCACTTCGGTTATGTTCAATGTAAATGCTTAACTACTTCACAAATCTCTTAACAAGAAAAATTATATCCATCATTTACAGAGCGACTTGATTTTCTTCTTCTTTTTATGCCGGAAGAAAATATGAGAATCGACAAAGATTAGAAGTATAATGCAGAAGAGTGAAATATGGAATTTATGTATGTGAATGATGCCTAATGAATAGTACATGAGTCTATTTATAAGTTTTATTAGATGACTATCTAAGGTAGTGAAATCAAAAATAATCAATGAAGATGTACAGAACTGGATATGAAGAATTTTCCATATAAATATAGAATCACTAGAGATATGAATAATATCCTAAATATCTTTTTAAGGTATCATAAATTTCTCTAACATCCCCTTAAACTCAACTCAAAGTGCATGGAAATCAACTTCACTTTGGATGATAAAATCCAAAATACGCCTGGTGGATTGCTAATCTGAGCTGGCTGACATTGACATCGCAACAGGTCTGGTAGTAGTGTTTGGCTGTCGAGCGGTGGAGAAACGCAGCCGGTGTGGCTGGCGGAGAAACACCAAGGCAGTTAGCGTTATTACGTAATAGATCTCAGGGCGTTATAAACGAAAACGCAGCTTGTGCGGCTAGCGCTGTTATGAACACCACGGAGAAACACGACCGATGCGGCTAGGGTTATTCCAAAATGGGCGCTTCTTCGGACAATAGGACTATGCAGAGTACGCAACACCAGAACAAGCCATGTTAACTATCTGTTGACACTTAAATTTTGATTAGGTTATTAATTAGGCCTTAATTTCTTTTATATTTCCTTTTTCGGATAATAAATAAAACAAATAACAAAAACAACAAAAAAATAAATAAAAACCAAAGAAAAAAACAAAAGCAGCAACCATTGGGGCTAGGCCTCCAAGCCCAGCCCCATCCTTCTTTTTTTTCGCATGGGCTCGCATGACCCGGCCCACCCCCCTCTCTCCTTCTTCTTCCTTCCTCTTCTTCCTTGCTCCTTCCTTCTCCGCCTCTCTAGTTCACGTGCAGCAACAACAACGCGCTCGAAGACAAACTACGGCTGAGGAGGGTAGGCCGACGTCGGCCAGAAGAGATAGATCTCATGCGCCATTAATGGCCTGCTTTCAATGCCGAGCACGCTTTGTTGGAGTAGCGAGGATGGGACACCGGTTCGGCCGCGGGCGTCCGTTCAGCGTGCGAAGACCGGCGGTCGAAGCCCCGTCGACCGGCTGCCCCCTCACCTATAAATAGCGAGGCACCACCTCCGTCGAAGGACACAGCGAACTCCAAGATCTTCCCCTTGAGAGACTTCAGGGGGGAAATCAAAGAGCGAGCGAAGGATCGGGTTGCAAGCTAAACGACCTCCCACCGAGAGACATCGGGGGAGGTCGGCGGCAAGCGAACCCAAATCCGCGAGCAGGTGAGCTTGAGAGGGAGAGATCTAAGCATGAGAGGGCAGCTGGAGAGAAGAGAAACCTGAGAAAGCCGCCGTGAGCCGAGCACCAGCCGCGAACCACGAGATCCCAACGCCAGTTGCTGCTGCTGTCTCCCCCACGAGCCACTTCTCCTTCGAAGCTCAAAGAACCAACGCGAAATCGAAGCCGTCATAGCGAAGTTTCCCCGGTTGTGCTGGTCCATCGTTGACACCACCATTCATCGCCGCGCAGCGCCTCCTCTGTAGACAGGTATCAACCACCGTCGATCGCGTCATCGCCATCGCTTCCCCCTACTTGAAACCCTAGTCGTCTCCGCCACACGCCCCTTTTTTGAAACCCTAGCCTCGGCCTCAATCCCGATTGGCCAAGAGGCTCCGTGTTGTTGCCGCGCCACGTCCTGTCGAGAAGTCGGCCGTTACTGTCTTCCATGTAGCTGCCGTCGTCGTTCGCCGATCCGCGCCCGTTGCGCCACCACGGCTGAGTTGCTGGCGTCCCCACCATCCCCTCTCTGGCGCCGCAAAGAAGCACTAGAATTTGGGGTTGCGAATTCGGGTCGCAACCGGGTCAAGCAAAAGCCCCGTAAGGTAGGGTTCCCCGCGGGAACTAGGCGAGAATCGGGTCGAGCGTGGGTCTGAATCGGTAGGGTTTGGTTTCAAAGCGAGCCGAGTTGTACGAGTGGGCCGGTTTGCTGTTGGGCTGCACCTTTTTGTGAAGTAGGCCCAATTCCAGCGAGTGGGCTGAGTTTAAAAAAAGGCAAAAACAAAACCTAGGCCGGGCCCGCAACGCGGGCCCGTCTGTGTCTCGAGGTCGCGAACCGGGTCGGTCCCAACCCCGGAGCTGACCCGGTTCGTTTTTATATTATTTTCATATAAAAATAATATTTTAATAAATAAAACTAAAAAATCAAAAAATAATTTATTTTCCAAAAAAAAATCAAAAATGTCCATATTTTCCCAAAAAAGCCAAAAAAAAAAGTCAGAGAAAGCCAAAAAAAATTGATTTACATTTTCAGAAAAAGATCCAAAAATCCAAAAAATCCCTTTTATGTCCAAAACATGAGAAAAAGACCCAAAGAATGTTTTTTTTTTATACCCAAAATGCATGGAAAATCTCTCAAAAATCCAAAAAGCCTTAGGGTTTAAACAAGATTAGGTACCGGAAAGGCATTAGTGATTAAATAGTGTAATCAAATCCCCAATCCTAATTTCTCTGGTTACGCAGAAGCGAATATTTCTCCCGATACTTCGCTTGGGTTTCTAATCAACCCACCACAAATTGATTAGTGGCGACTCCATTTAAAAATTAACTTGTAGGTTAAAAACTTAGACTATTAAAGTCATGAATTAGTGGACTTGGGAGAGTCCGGGCTTAATAAATTCAGCCGAGCCATTAGCCTCCTTAGGCGCTCATACCCAATTGCGGGCGCCGAAAAAAAAAAGAGGTCACGACACTATTGGACAAGATGGACAATGTTGAGTATTGACATCGAGAGAGGTGTATTAGTAGTTATTGGAAAAAACGAAGATTTTTTTTTTTTGGTCAAAGGAAAAAACGAAGCTATTAAATACAAAAATTGCACTTGGGTGCACATTTAGCTCTGGAACCAAGATAAGAAATATAATGCAGAAGAGAACTATGAAAAATATGTCTAATGAAGAGTACATGAGCTTATCGATAGGTTTTATTTGATGATTATAAGGTAAGCAAATTAAATATGATCAATCAAATTATGCACCATGAGGGATATGGAGAATCTCCATGATATATATTCACAATCGCTAGGGATATGAAAAATATATAAATATTTCTAGCAATATCATAAACATCTCTAACAGGCAAGACGTAAATCTTGACTGGAGAGACATGGAAAGGAGGCTCCTTCTGAAATGATAGTTCATTTCTCACTCTTTATGCACCTATCTCCTCACTTTTTAAGGCACATTTATTTTACAAAAAACTTAGTTTGAAAAGAATTTTCAAAAAATGATAAGTTATATTAATTAAAAATAGTCAAAGAAAAATGTCTTCATTATCGACAACAATTTATATCTAACTATTTTTGTGGGCGATAAAAAAAATTTTCATTAATTTATTTTGTAAATGATACCAATGATAATTTTTTTAAATTATTGTTTAAATTTTGAATTTTTCACGAAATAAATGAAACCTTAATCTCGTGTTTTTCTTTAGCCTCCTCTCTTTCTCTCTCTTTCATAGACCTTTTTTCATGTGTAATAAAAGTGTATAAGAAACCAGGGCTTGCGACCACAGTATAATATGAAGAATTGCGGATTGTGCAAATAATGCTTTATAAATGACACTAGCCACAGGCACGTAATCCTTAACTGTCCAACTCATCCAAATGCTCAGCAGAGGGTAAATTAATCACTGGAGCCACATCCAATTAAAGCAAGCTATTCATTTGCTTTTTGTGGGTAATAATTAAATAAAAGCAAATTACTACCTAGCTAGGGCTTCCTATGTCACGCCCCGAACACCGAGCGTGCAAACATTCCACCATGATCGATTTAAATGTGCGACGTTCCCAGGACACGTCACCGACCCATTCATTTTATATGCACATGCGGAAATGTATTATAAAACCCTTGACAATAAAATACGAGATAAAAAAGCATGAAATAATTTCACAACCAATCACTTACATAAACTAACAGAGTTTACAAACAGAGGTTTACGACCAAAAATCTACAAAAAGCCGACTTATAAAGAGGCACCATCCTATGATCTACAAGTCGAATACGATTTTCAATCCTTCAACTTCACCTCTGTAACTCCACAAGGCCAACCATAACGAACTAGCCGCTCCATCCACTAGGGACCTGAAAATGTAAGCCCACAACGGGGTGAGACATTGTCTCAATAAGTTCACCCCCTAAACCCCTATTAGAAAGGAAATACACCTCAGGATGGCCTAGCCATACCATCACAAAAAATGAGACTCACCTTCGCCTTAATTCCTTCATGTAGGTTAGCACAGTTCATACTACTCAAACATATGCAGTAATAAGAACTTAAACAACCAAAAGGCAAACACTTTCACATAACCAACAACCACAGGAGTCTTGATTATAAGACCAAATCATTATGACACGTCTCATACTGTGCCACACAATTTCGTCCCATAATCCGGCTCATCAACAACACTCAACATGTGTTCCAATTGTTATTCACTACTACCCATGGGGATAGCCTACTCGCAGTTCGGCTATCTACTGGCATTTAGCCAGGCATCGTCTCCCCACCTTGGAGCACGGCTTCGTCACTACGTTGACGGCATTCCCAAAGAAGCATGGGCCCAGAATCTATTGCGACCCGCATCCGTTGTATGAGACATCCCATATAGGGGCTAGTCCAGCTCAAGAGCTCAGGACAAATCCTCTTAATTATCACACAACAATTTCATACTCGCCCCAAGACACTTTGCATTTCACTCAAGGCTTCCATCTAAAATAGTGATCCCAGCCTCTTTTCTTCATATTAAAAATGTTCCAGAAATTATTCACGTGTGAAGGCACGTTAATTTCGAACCGGAAAACCAATATCTTACTTTTTCAAACCCCACCATTTAATATAATCCTTAAAATTCAATTTTGGTATCAAAACCCGACACCTGAGATTTTCTGAATAAAGTCTATATTTTTCACAACCAACACTCAATTTGCAATATCCACCTATCAAATTCATAATTTGAATACATAGTAGCGATCAGTGCGAAATTTTGATAATTTAATATCTCGGAAAAATTTCCATAAAATAATAAATAATTAAATTTATTTCGAAATAATTAAATAATAATATTTTATTATTATATAATATAATTTTTTATTAAATAAATAAATAAATTCGAAATAATTAAATAATCTAAAATAATCAATTAAGGTCTAAATAAGATTATACTAATCTAAACATCTACTTAGCCTTAATTAATTATATACTAAACTAATCACACACCTTAATCTAAACCACACTTAACTAAACTAAGTTAACCACCTAAGCTCACTTAGCTTAATCTAAGCCCCCAAGAAGCATCATTAGCCCTCTAATCAAGGTTTAGAGGCTGAACTCACCCGTTTAACGAACCGTTCGGTTCAAAACGACGAGGACGCCGCAAGGAACAACTTTCTTCAAAGTGGGCCAAGCTTCTGGGGTCGGGAAGCCAGCCAAAACGAGCCAAACAACCGATGCGATACCCATTTCTGCAGTTGTTGTGTTGGTGCCGAAGGAGGGGGAGATGGTGGCTGGTTGAGGCAAGCAAGGGCGGCAAGGGTTAGGCGAAGCTCCGGCGAACTAAGGTGAGGGCACACGATGGCTGGTGTGACATCCCAATTTTTTCCAATTCTATTTTCAGTAAGAAATTAAGACTGAATTTAGAAATTAGAAGTCCTGGTATGCCACAAATCATTTTAGGAACATTAACTCATCTTCGGAGGATTCTTCATTCGAACCGAGTTTTTCGGCAAAATAATCAAGTATGGTTAATTTGGTTCAGGAAATTGGTAGGCCTACTTTTGGTCGTACTTTTGGGACTCAAATTGGTTCTATGGTCAAGTGGTTATGTAAATTGAAGTGTGGTGACATTGGATTAATTTTATGGACTTCAATTCAATTCAATTGGAAGGAAATTGAATGAAAAGTGTTGTACAAGATTTTAGAGAATTCATGCCACGGCAGAAAAAGAAATTGCACCAATTGGAATAAGGTTGTGGGAGATTGGAAATAGTGGAGTGTGACATCATCAAGTGATGTCATGGTGGAGCTTGAGTGTCTAGGATCTTGACAAGTGGAATGTGGGGATTTGCTCTTAAAAAGGTGGGACATCACTTCCACCAATCAACTCCATCTTCTTCCTTGGTCTTTGGGCTTTTCGAAATTGGAGGGGAGAGAGAAGTGCAACCGAACCAGCCAAGCCCGACGCCCCTTCGCCGCTTGCCCACTCGTTGCAGCCGTCGTCGTCGTCGTCACGGTTGCCGCCGTCCGTGCGCGAAGCCCCACGCGTGCACCTCGCCAGCTCGCTCCTCCGCCGCTGCTCGTGTGATCCCAAACCACCAGCACCGTCATCCAGCGTCGCCAACAGCAGCTCGTCATCGACCAAGGCTACTGGAGCCACCACTGAAGCCAGCTTGTCACCAGTGCCGCTTCTCTTCTGCTCGCGCGCTTGGCCAGCTCGCGTCGTTGCTCTGCCTTCGTCTACACGTCCCAGCACCGTCGTCCTCTGCAGCCGTGCGTCTAGACCATTGTCCGGCGTCCCAACAGCTGCTCACCATCGCCAACGCCACCATGAGTCACTGCTAGTCACTGCCTGAGCAGCCGCTATCCCTCTCCACCGGTCCCGTGCACAACCGACCGCCAAGCACCCTCCGTTCGACCTTGGACAGCAACCAGAGTTTCAGCAAAGTCCGGATCTTCAAGGCCCATTTTGGGTGCCTTCCGATCCTCATTTGGCGTCGCCCTGAGGAGGTTTTCCGACCACCTCGCCGTTGTTTTCATCGGGGACTCATCGGAAAGCAATTCTGGTGAATTTAGCTCACTAAACCTCAATTAGAGGGTTAATTATGTTTTAGGTGTGCTTAGCTTAAGTTAATTAAGTTTAGGTGGTTAGTTTAGTTTATTTAAATGTAAATTAGATTAAGAGTATGATTAAGTTAAAGTTGGTTTAATTAAGGCCAAATGGTTGTTTATATTAGTTTAATAGTGAGTTGACTTAAATGAAGGAATTTTGATTTAATTAGAATATTTCGAAATTATTTGAAAATTAAATAATAAATATATTATTTAAATTAGTAAAATAATATTATTTAATTAATTTTTCGGAATAAATTTAATTATTTATTAAATTCCGAAAATTTTGTTGGGACCATAAATTCTCATAATTTCGTTGATCACTGCTGTGTATTCAGATTATGAATTTGATGAGTGGATATTGCAAATTGAGTGTTAATTGTGAAAAATATGGATTTTATTTAGAAAATCCCAAGTGTCAGTATTTTATGGGAAAATGATCGAGAAAGGTTGTGAGTGGATTTAGAAAACTGCTGATGTATGGCCGTGCCAATAAGGCTGGGATTTACCATCGAATTTGAAATCGGTCGTGCCGAGTGGGGGAGTGATGCCACTAAATCTATTTTGCCGAGTGGGGCCGTAATTCCACTAATCATAAATTTTCCGAGTGGGGCCGTGATGCCACTAAATCTATTTTGCCAAGTGGGGCCGTGATGCCACTAAATCTATTTTGCCAAGTAGGGCCGTGATCACCACTAAATTTTAGACTTGCTTGTAAGGTCGTGTTTGAGTCTAGAATGAATAGTCAAAATGACCGTGTGATGACCTCGATGACATGTAATCGACTGAGTCAATCTAAGTAATTGAATTATTTGTTGATGTGATTATTAGTATTTATTGATTAAACTGACTTGCATGAAGGAAACTGAGGCTAAGATAAGCTCTCTGATGCATGTTTATGCTTAGGTGGCCCTTATGGCGTATTTTCTTTCTAATAGCGGTTTAGGGGGGTGAACTTGCTGAAACAATGTCTCACCCCATTGTGGGAAAAATATTATAGGACCGTAGATGGCGGAACCCCTGGAGTGATATGGAGCAAGTGCAAAGTTTTTTCAATTCTGATAGTCATTGGATCTATGAGCTTATAAGGAGCACGGTCTAGATACAGGAGGTCGAGCTTGTCAGGGTACCTCATAGATATAGGGCATGGTTCCTTTTTGGCCCAATGATTTTAGGATTGGTCCTCTTTATAGCTTTGATATTCCACTTGCTAT
The DNA here is from genome assembly GCA_017140615.1 of Eucalyptus cladocalyx. NCBI lineage: Eukaryota > Viridiplantae > Streptophyta > Magnoliopsida > Myrtales > Myrtaceae > Eucalyptus > Eucalyptus cladocalyx. Next base: position 1,060,124 of record CM029519.1, read on the forward strand.
GATAAAAGCCATTCTAGGTGAGGGCGTAGCTGACGCACCCGATGGTGGAGTGGAGGACCCATCGTCTCCGGAGGTTGATCAGTCTAAAGTGGGATCGACGAACGAGTCTCACTAGTAGTCATAGGATTGTTCCTTCTTTTTGGTCGGTTGATCCCCTTTTGTAGGCTGACCCTTTTTGGTACATACAAACTAAATCATTTTTGGTGCATGTAAACTCTGACATGAATATCTATGAAAGTATGTTTGTTTATGAACAAGTTGGTTTCCTGCTTTTCTATCCCATATTTCTTTGTCTAGGATTTTATAACACATTCCACATGCGCATAATAAATGAATGAGGTCGGTAACACTACCTGGGAATGTCGCATTTGCACGACCATGGCAGGTTGTTTGAGCACTCGGGGTTCGGGGCGTGACAACTGGAGGTGGCTGATCCACGGCCGGTGATGGCTGTACAACCTCCTGGAGGCGAGGATAGAGGCAAATAGAGACGGCTAAGCGTCGAGCAAGCGCGGGCGAGCGCGGAGCAGCGGTGACACGCGAGATGGCGAGCGGCGATGGTGTGCAGTCCATCGGCGGAGCGTGACGGCGACGAGGGCTTCTCCGGCTTGCTGCTGGGTTTCGAACAACACAAAGAAGAAGAAG